>OY728125.1:1159072419-1160322419 GCA_963277665.1 Viscum album
GTCTTTTGGTATTTTTATATTATATGGTTAATAAACATAATATAAACATCCAAGAGAACTACAAGTGGTTACATATTAATATGTATAAACATATCTATGTCCTTTGTACGAACCATAGATTTTTAGGAATATTATATCAATTAATAATATATTATTTGTTTTAAAAACTCAATTATGTCAATTTTGACACTATTTAGTATTTGGTTTTGGTGAAAAACATAACAACATGATTACTTTGTGAAAAAATTATTTAATCAACCGTGAAATGTCATATTGACCTAGAAAATTATTTTAATTCATCAAAAGTCTTAAATTACATTTATTTGGATATTTATAATATCCCTTATTTTAGTCTTTCATTAATATAGTAATTACTGCATCATCATTATTTCATAAATAAATTAAATTATTTAATTTCTAAAGATTATAAATAAAATACCATTATGTAGGAAATATTTTTATATTTTTAATGAATATTTATAGTGGAATTAATCTTATGTATAACCCTATATTAAAAAAATTAGTTATTAAACTTTGAATTTAACTCTCTGAACTCTTCTTTAAATAAAATAATAATAAATGTCCTAATCTAATCCAATTGGACCAAAGGGGATCTTTTTTAATTTAAAATGTTGTTTTTGGTCTAATTACAATTATCTAATAGAATTAGGACATGTGTTAGAGTAATTATAATACCATTTTTACCCTTAATTACCCTAATTACTTTTAACCGTGGAAAATAAATGTAAAATGTTACTATTCACCAAAAATTATTTTCATCTAATTGAACCACATTTTACTTACTGATGTAAATAATGTCCCTCGGATTTTTTAAATTCAACTCACATAAGTGGTAAAATTATGTTTTATGCAAATTTGCAAATGCTCATAGGAGGTGGGTAAAAGAGGGAAAAAAGTTCAATAAATTTTTTAAATATCTAAACATATTCTAAAATGACTACAATGAATTAAATTGAACTTATATAGGTATTATGTATATATTTTGACCTAAAATAAATTTTAATAAAATAAATAATTGTTTAAATAAAAAATTTCAGTTTTAACCAATAACGCATTGTTTTTCACTATTCATAAAAAATTTAAATTTTTCAGAAAAATAAAAGAATTCACCCTTAGCTAATTTTGATATTTTGAATTCAAAAATGAAGTCTATTTTGAAAAATAAAATTCATAAAATTTAAAAAAGTGGGTATTACTATTCATAATGGCTATTTGATTGGTCGTAGTGTGTTAGAATCTCGAAGTTGTGTATAATGCAAGCAATTGCATTATTCAAAGGGAAATATACCATGGAATATTGGGGTGTTACAATTATTGAATAAACTTAAACATGAGGAGGATTTAGTTGTGTGTGTAATCACTAACAACTAATCACATATTTGGGAAGGGCATAAAAATACGATTTAAATAAGTATAATCATGGAATGTAAATTTATAAACGACCTCCAATGAGATCGGTGGGCGCCACACAAACATTCCAAAATCAACAAACATTAAGGATGAGTTATAGGCCACCCACATTAGGGTTGTACAATCCTTATGCTCTAGTATTGGCCTTTTATTTTCCTTGGATCAGAGTAGATCTAAGAAAGAGTGAAAAATGCTCACATGACGATATCTAGGTTGAGAGTAGAAGAGAAGAAGAACAGCTAAAGAGGACTCGATTACTTACTATTGCACATCCAACATGATGAAGAAAAGCATGGTATGAAATCAGATAAAAGTGATATGTTGACCCCAATCTTTGTCCCTAAAAAATCTCTAAATCGGTGAAAATGGATGAAAATCCCATTTGTTCTTAGATTAGGAGTAACGAGGGGGATTAATAGATCATTAAGGGAAGGTATGGGAATTTACCTAGAAAAAATAACCTACACGTGGTTTGTTAACATAGTTTTTCAAACAATGCACAAACCATGTGGGAGGGTTCTGCCCGAACAGGTTGGTCCACATGATTTTTCAAATCATGTGCAACCCATGCACGAGTACCTGGAGAAAAGGGCGTTCACATGGTTAGGCCGCATGGTCATGCACCAACCCTATGAGGAATATTTTTCTGAAAAAACAACATCAACACTGTTTTCCAAACCATGTGAAATTCCGCATGGTTTACTACAAACTGTTTTCAAAGTGTGTTTTCTCCCAAAAGATGGGTTTCATGCTCTGAAAAGCTTCGTACACCCCTGGAACCATTACTGAATTATTAATCATCTACATTAGGTCCACAGTAATGATTTGGAAAAAAAATTAAAGGATCTATACCTAAGTGAAAAACCGAGTTCTTATAGTCTTCCCCCCCTTAAAATAACTCCCCCCAAGTTCTCCTTCCAATGGTAAAAAAAATGTCTGCGAACAACTGCGACCATTCGGATAATAGAACGACTTCCCCCTCCCAAGTCTCATCATTTACTTGACCGTTCTTCGATAGCAGCTATATGAGAGGTACATTCTTACATCGAAGAGCCATCATGATTTGGTCAATGATGCATACTGGATACTCCTCATGGGTATCATCGACATCTGAATCTACTTTCTCAGGATCAAATGTATAAGATGGTTCGGCATGATATTGGCGAAGCTGTGAGACATTAAATAAGCCATGCATTGCATGATACCTTTGACGTGGTAGAAACCGATAGGGTATTAGAATGTCCCTCTCTAGAATTTAAAATGGTCGAACATAATGAGGCGACAACTTTCCCTACTCCATTAACCATCTATGACCTATCCTGGGTGATAGATGATGAATAACATGATCACTAACCTTGAACTCAAGAGGAAATCAACAGAAATTGACAAAAGAGTTATGTCTAGACTGAGTAGTAGTCATAAAATTTCTAATCTACTGAACCCATTCAGAAGTCTCCAAAATAAGACGAGGACCTTGTAGGGCTATCTCAAAATCCTTTAGCCACCAAAAAGGTGAATGGACCGACCTACCATATAAGACCTAAAAAAGATTCATTTGAATCGTCTCTTGAAAACTATTATTATAATCGAACTTGATGGGAGGGATATTTTATCCTAAGAACCACTGAAATCAAGGACACATGCTCCGGGCATATCCTCTAGAACATATATTTTCCATTCTGATTTTCCAGCAGTTTTAGGGTAAAAAGCAATGATTATAAGCCGCTGAGTCCCCATATCATTCTACAAACCCAAACAGAACTATTAAGTGAAATGAACATCCCTATATGAAATGATAGTACATAGAACCCCGCGTAGTCATATTATCTCATAGACATACAGTGTTCCCAGTTCATCAACCAAGGAAGTCTCTTGAATAGGAATGATGTGGGATGATTTTGTTAGTCTGTAAATTACTACCCAGATAGTATCAATACTCCTTGGTGACCTACGTAACCCGAATATGAAATCCATAACAACATATTCCAATTTCAATTTTGGGACTGGAAGTGTTAGTAACAAGCCCGTAGGTCTCTTGTGCTTTGCCTTCACCTTCTAACAGGTGGAACACCTAGTGATGAATCCTACAATCTGACATTTCATTCTAGGCCAGCAATACACGCATCACATATCATGATACATCTTCTAGATTCCTGGCAGGATTGACCACTGAGAAGTGTTAGACTATTTCATTAAATCATATTTCATATCTACAGGAACCTAGATACATCTATGTCATTGCAAGTCATCGTCTCTATCCAAATACCAATATAAAGGTGGTTTGTCTCCTAATATACTCTCATAGAGATCCCAAACTTTTGGATTTGAAAACTTTCTACTCTTCACCTTCTCAAGTAGGGAAGAGGTAATTGTTAAGGATGAGAGGTTAGAATATTCGTGACTGTGATGAAACTCCAGATTAATTTCAGAAAAGAGGGACATTACCTTCAGTTCTTCCCTGGATTTCTGTACGGCATGCGTTGAGTTTTCAAAATCCATGCTTCGACGACCACATTGACCTTACCTGGTGTATTGGATAACTCAAAAACAAAGGATTGTAGATTTTTGACCCATCTTCACTATCTGTGATTCAAGTCATGCTGTGAAAAAATATACTTGATTCTCTTGAGATCTATATACAGCACACAACACTCACCCAACAGATGATGTCTCCAGCAACGTAAGGCATGGGCAACTGATTCTAGATCAAGGTCTTGCATTGAGTAATTTCATGCATGAGGCCTCGACCATCGAGATCTGTATGAAATGAATTTGTATTATTGTATCCCAAATACTCCTATTTCAATGCCTAATGCATCATAGAAGATGATATAAGCTTTTCTGGGTTCTGAAATAGTCAGAATCGGTGCCGAGAAAATCCTTCCTTTTAGTTATTGAAAGGATTTATCGCATGATTATGATCATTTTAACTTGACACCATTCCTTTTATGACTAGTAATAAGTGAAGAATGATTTTTGGCATGGTCGTTATGAGTGTGAGGATACACCAAGATTTTACAAAAAGGCTTTCTCAAGATGTTTGGCATGGTTGTTATGAGTTTGAGGATACACCAAGATGTCATCCACAAATACCATGAAAAAATAATTTAAATAGTCGTGGAAAACTCTATTCATCAAATCCATGAAAATAGTACGAGCGTTCGTAATACTGAATGGCATAAAAAGATACACATACAGATCATATGTGCTACAGAATGTTGTATGAGGTCTGTCTGATGGTCTGACTCGCACCTAATGGTATCCCGATCTCAGGTCAATCTTAGAGAAAACATTCTCTCCTAATACCTGGTCAAAGTGGTTATCTATTCGAGGAAGTGGATTTCAATTCCTGACCATAAGATAGTTAAACCTTCTATAACCCATGCATAAACAAAGAGATCCATCTTCCTTCTTAGAAAAAAGGATGGGTGAACCCCAAGAGGATATACTAGGCCATATAAAGGCTTTGTCCTCTAGGTCTTCTATATACTACATTAACTCCTCAAGAACAATAAGAGTTATCCTGTATGGAGGAATAGACACTAGATATTCTCTTGAAACAAGCTCAATTGTAAACTCGACCTCTCTAGGAGGAGGTAATCCAGAAAATTATCAGTAAATACTTCCCTGAAACGATCAAATAATAGAGGAAAATCTATTTGAAGAAAACCCTGATCCTACATTAATGGATTTTCAATTTGGGCAGTCACTTCACCAATCCTATGATGCTTCGGTCCAGATCTCCCTACCTGGACATCCCACTCACATTTGAAAAGATAACTTATCCCATTTGGTGATGTAAAAGAAACCATGCAATGATAGTAGTTTACAAAGGCATGATAGTGGACTATCCAGTCCACCCGATAATGATATCGAAGCCTGTCATCTCAAGAACAAAGAGATTCCACAAGAATGGGTAACTGCCAACCTCAAGGGGACAGTCCCTACACTGGTGTATTCCCTCTGTCCATATTCCCAATAGTGTATTGAGGGTCATTACACCATAGTGATACTGTATCTCTAGTCCGATAATTTCTATAAGATATAATGAAATAAAATATATTGAAACACATGTATAAAACAAGGAAGAGAGAAAAGAAGAGGCTACTAGAATAGTACCTCATACTGTAGATGGTCACATAGACTCAACCATGGGTATCGATAGTAAAGCATGAAACATACATGATCTACAGACCTATGAAATAGATAGACTACAACAATCATGGATTATCTACCGATGCTACTATTGATTAGGGGTCGAACTACCATGACCATGGCCTCATCCTTATCTAGACCTACTGGTTCTAGTCCAACTATCTACCTAATGCGTTGCAAATGAACTCACCCCTTTAGGTAGAGCTGATGTTGATCCTTTTCCACTCAAAGCTGGTGGAAAGGTCCTCTAAAAGAAATGATTATGACCCATACAGTCACAATGTTGGCACTCCATAGGGACTCTATAACATTGGGGGTTCTTATACTCCAGTCTTCCAAATTGATAAAACACCAAAGAGCTATCAAAATGGATACTGTGGTTTCCATTTTCCGGACAAGAAACCTCAAAGGAGCGTTTATTAACAAAAAATGAACCACTAGCCTCCTGCAATAATGATCCTTTTAACCTGGTACTTGTGTCATCCCTTAGGTTATGTTTAGTGATAAGGTCCTGATGAACTATTATAGAAAATGTTGGATGGTGAAAGACATTCACTTGAGTTCGGATGGCATACTGTAGCCCATCCTCAAAAAGTCTTGTAGGTGAAAGGTCATATATGGATAGAAGCGGTGAAAAACACTATATATCTGTGAAACGTGCTAAATTATCCATAACTAACATAGAACCCTGCTTGAGATGCATGAACTCTCTAGATCTATTAGATCTCAGTGTCTGTGGAATGAAACGATCAAAGAAGGCAGTTTGGAAATCAACCCATAACATGCCCTGATGACGACCAACCTGGGTAACCACATCTCACCAATGCTGGGCCAAATCCTAAATCATATATGTAGAATGTCTGGATCTTCACTTTTTAGGAATCTCCAGATTCTCAAAGATAGAAATTATGGCCTCTAGCTAAGACTCAGCTACCTAAGAACCGCCATCCCTTGAAAAATTAGGGGAAGTTGCTGATAGAACTCGCAGGATAGATCATCCATTGTATGTCCAACCTGAGAATCACCTTTCATGGACTGCATCATATGTAGAAAACTACCATATACTTGAGCATCGATGATCATATTAGGTAAAAAAGGTGGTGCCTCAGGATTAACACCTAGAGGTAAGACTGGCAGCTCATGGCCCACCATGTTTGGATCAAGATCGTCCCCACATTCATAGCGAATGACGTGAGGAAATCGTGGAATCATTGGAATACAAAATCCATGAACACGCCTCATAACATTCATAAAAGCAACGATATAACATCACTAATGGAAGATAAATGTAAGAAAACTCACTACAAAAAGAATACTACCCAAAACATCATGTTTATATGGCTAGGTATCAGTAAGTGCTCAAGTATAAGTTTCATATCATTGTGTAGTTAATTTATACGTTCACTCTTTTACCTTTCATTAAAATTATATGGAAGGTTATGGATATGAAACCAATTAATTTTTGATTTTAGGATTCACTTTATAATGGATATCCATTTCTTATGAATCAGTGCCCATACACCTATCACTAGAAACAATACCCATTTATTTATAGCATAATGGCTCGACTTAGTAAATTACTCATCCCAACCCATGAGGGCCCATACACCTCATGAATTGAGATAGGAAATCACTCAATCATAACCAATAGTAGTATATATACAAGTAACTATAACAAAATCATTCAACAATCACAAGCATATCAATAAATTCAAAGCAGTGAAATGCACCTATATGGTATGACCATATGCCTCATATGTAAATTCTAGGTGCTTATAATGATTCATGTAGAAATACTCCTTGCCATCACATCATCAGGATAAGGAAAAATTAAGACCCTCAAAAAAAGTAATAATCAACCGCAGAAAACAGCATGTGCGTCACCCAATGGTGAACAATATCAACTTTAATAGGAAAAAGAAGAATAACAATTACAAATTTGGAAACATGATTTTTACCTCGATCATGGGTTTGCGACGCCCAAGAAAGGCTTATGACCAAATACGATGCATTCCTATATTCAAATATAATGTCTCCAAATAGTAAACCAAGAGAATAAACCACCTCTAATACCAATTGGTGACAACCTAGAACTGGATACCACAAAATGGGTTCCCCGACCCTAGTGGGCCACATGGCCTCAAGCGCATCTTCCTAAACGCTAGAGGTTGACGACTAGTAGTGAGGGCCCAAAGTATGTTTTTCGGTAGACTAAGCCCTCATTAGAAGAGTGTAGCACATTATAAGGAATATAATGGAATAGTAAACATTTGAAGCAAACTGAATAACATTTTAATGAATAGTAGAAGAAAACTGATACGGTAGATTATTGAGAATAATGATAACTTTATTAACTAGATCAATGATAATGTAATGTCATGTAACTAGAAAACTAGAAAAATATGGATAAGTGTCACCTGTATTAACAGATTCCACAACTTAAAACAAAAAAGACTACTCCAAGTATCCTGAGATCCAAGTTATTCATCTGTTATCAAGCACCATCATATCAGCACACAATCATTTTTTGTATGTTGTATGCTTCCCTTTGTCAATAACATTAACCATGTAATCTACTCTGGGTACAAAATGGATCTCAAAGAGGTTGTGAGATAAATATTAGTGGGCCACCACAAATAATGTTTATAACCATTGGCTCTTGTAATGGAATATAATAGTGTTCAAGAATTCATATATTAAGTAAAGCAAGAAGTTCGATATAACTAAATACCCAAGTTTCTCCATCATCCCTCAGCTGGTGTCTAAACATGTAACCAGTTCACTTTATTAATTAATTGACATTTAATGTTAATATGTCATATGACGCATAGTCATCAATGATATCACCTCGTGATAGTATAATTAGTGACGGTCCCAAGACATGACATGGAAATATTAAAAAGTTATCTGGTGAGGGTGTTCTAGGGTAAAAACCAAGGTAACGTAGATCCCACGAAATATTGACCCAGTAGTATCTGAGTCTATCTAATTGGTAATATTTTAATACTAGGAGCACAATCTAAATAATTCTTCAATAAGGAACCTACCAAGTCCAAGGTGATCAACCAAGGTAAAACGGGGATAAGCAATGATAGGGCCCTATTGGCTATCTCCATGGAACCTACTAGCCAATAATGGATCCGAGGAGTGTATCCAAGGTATCTTGTAATAGTTTAAGGGACCCTAGGATTATATACCGAGCATCTGAATAACAAAAAACAACCAGAGTCTAGGTGGGTGTCAAAGTTAGCAAACTGTATCCCTGAATCAGAATTGTGTTCTCAAGACCAAAGTTATTATCCTATCAGAATACAAGGAGAGACTGAGTCATTACATTCCTATATTATATTTTAATCATGTAATATTTCATTTGTTTCATGTCTTTCATTCCATTAGTCATGATAGGTCAAGTAGAGTTTCATCCATTTATTTTATTTGTCCAATCCTCGTCTTCCAAAAGTGTGGATAGGCCCAGTAGCATTACTACCATTTTATCAAGTATTAATTGAGCATTAAGGCATATTCAATAATTGGTGTTCACTCAAATACCTTCCAAAAACATGGAAAGAGGTGCTACATACATGTTTCCTTTATTCAATATCAATTGTTAAGGCCAAGTTATATACATAGTATAATTTCAATTTCACATTTCACATTTAAGAATCATTTGGAATCACTTACTTTATGTAGGTCAAGTAGTGATAATACATGTTACATGACATTAGAAAATTATCATCAATAAAATGTCATTTATTATATGATGAATCACCGTTAGGAAGGTCAATCAAGGGTACACCTGAACGGTGGCTCCAACGTGCTGAAACACTAAATACTCGGTTATGGAATAACCTTAAACCTGAGGTGGCCTTAGTTTTGGGTGTAACCACTAAAAAATAATCACATATTTGTAAATATCATAACCATACGATTATAAAATTTATCATCATGGCATATAAATTTAAGTATTGACCTCCGATGAGATCAGTGTGCCCCACAAAAACATTACAAAATCAATGAACATTAAGGATGATTTATAGACCACCCACCATAGGGTTGTGCGATCCTTATCCTCTAGTATCAACCCTTGATTTGACTCGGATTGGAGTAGATTTAAGAAAGAGTGAAAAAAAATAATACATGGAAATATCTACGACAAGAGCAGAAGAGAAGAAGAATGGATTATAGGGACTCGATTACTTAATGTTTCACATCCAACGTGATGAACATAAGCCCGATTGGATGCCAGATGAAGGAGATATTTTGATCCCTAGATGTTCCCATAAAATGCTCCAAAATGGGTGAAAATGGGGGAAAATATCATCGGTTCTAGGATTAGGATGAAGGAGGAGGATTAACAGATCATTAAGTAAAAAACTAGAAATTTACCCCGAAAAAATGCCACCACATGGTTTGTCCGCACAGTTTGTCAAACTGAGCGCAAACTGTGTGGGATGACTCTGCCTAAACGGTTTAGTCCGCAATGTTTTTCAAACCATGTGCAAACCATGCATGGGTACCATGGAAAAACTTTAGTTCACATGGTTATGACACATGACCATTATCGAACCATGCGAGATGGATCTATCCAAAAAAAAACACCATCCACACGGTTTTCCACACCCTGTGGAATTTCACACAGTTTACTCTAAACCGTGCACAAAGTCTGTTTCCTCCCAAAAGATGGGTTCCAGACTATGAACTAGCCCCATAAACTCTTGGAACCTTTACTAACTCATTAGGCATCCACATTAGGTCTAAATTAAAGATATAGATTGAAAATTAAATGGTCCATTCCTGAGTAAAAAAACGGGTAGTTACAATACATCATGAGAATATTATACCACCATCATGATGCCTAAACTATTTTATGATTCCAATTAAATTATACAAGTTTAAAATAAATTATTTTTTTTCATTTATTTGTGTAAATTTTTTTAATTAAAGATAAGTGATTTTAAAATGGCATAGTTATTTTCCTCAAACAATTCTCCAACTGATATTTCAAATTCAATTTCTGTGTATTATTTAATTACTTGAAGTTATTTATAAATTACTAGGGATATGATCCAATGATACCATATTTATTATTTCTCTTTAGGGTTTCTATTTAGGATAAAATAGTGAAATATTTTTGAAACCCATTATGTTTTACTGGTTTTGTTATGATTAAATGTTTACGAAACCCATTTCATTCCAAGGTTTCTAATATGATTAATGATTTAATTTCATGTAGAACACAAATATATAGTTTCCATTATGTGATGGGTGAGACCAATATCTCCCTACAATTCATTCGGTAATGATTTATATCTCATGATATAGATAGGAATAGTATGGGGTGTAAAATCAACTTAGACGAGGAATATATCCCATATGAAAATCATGGGTGTGAACCCTAACTACTATGATGGTTTGGGGAGTGAAACCATTCCGCTATGACAGTCTTGGAAAAGAGAATTGACTTCTATGAGAATGATTTTCTATGCTAATGTGTATCCCACAATTCCATGTCTTATGTCATTATCTCATTGATCATGTTCTTTTATAATTCATGTCTTATTAACTGGCATGATTTATTCCAAGACTCAAAATTATGATATTTTATATAAATGATATAATTTATAAATATAATGATAATATTCTTATACCCTCAAGTTCATGTTATGATTGTTTTTTACATTATTTATAATTACCAATCATTTTACCTCCCAATTTTTTAATGTTTCTTTTCCTTAGGATATGAAGAATTATATTAATTATGATATGAAAAAAAATATTCTAGTAATGAACGATTAAGTGGGAAATGATATAGATATTTTATGAACTATTTGTTTATGTCGATGAGTTTCTAAAGACATTGGACCAATATAGTTTTGGTGTAGAATTATAATGTTTCTAATGAATATTCATAAAACATATGAAACGTTTATATATGTAAATCTTGGTATGTTTTAATCATTGACCAAGATTAAGTATCCCAATTTCCCTGGAGAGAAATACAATAAGAAAAATTTTAGGGGATCCAACCTCTAATTATCATATTTCTTGTTTGTCCGAATATTTTCATGATATTACCCTATTCTATATAGAGTGACACACTATAGGGTGTTCTGAGGGTGTCCTACCTCCAAATAGAACTATTAATATCTTATTTTATATTTCAAAACCCATGTCAATCTATTGGTGTGGTTCCATCATCATATAATTTTCAGCCACTTACAATAGCTCGAAGTCCAGTGGTGAGGTTATTATATTACTTATCTAAAATAATTCTTGGGGTATAATTTCTTCATACATTATTCTTGGAATTGTTTCTCTATATATATCAAATCCATCTTATTTGGTAATTATCAGTTCTCAATATATATTGTTGAATGTGTTCATATGAGGAGTCTAGTAGTTAGATAATTATGGAATGAAATCAGAGTTCTGGTATATATATTTATGTGATATATAAATAGACTAGTAGATCACTACCCAATTTAGTAGATCATAAAACTTTGATCATGTTCATCGTACATAAAATGCACACATTAAATCATTTATGAAACTACATCGAAAATATATCTAACAACACTAATTCTATCTTTTGAGTTGTTTGGTAGTTGATTTCAAGAATATAATAGAATAACATTATTCCGGGGGATCCAATGTGTATGTGAGGTTGTACTTGGAAGCCATGGAAATACATATCATGTATTAAAGGTTGATATGTCCCATTTTGGTATATGATAATCTCAATGAAAATGAAGATCTTACAAAATTCCAACACTCTAGGAAGAAAGAGTTTCTTTGGTTTTTATTTTTAATTGAGATGTTTATATCAGATTGGGGATAATGAAAATTTTATTGTAGGAAGTAGAGTTTCATTAACATATAATTTTGTACCTACATTACTAATTAACATTACGATATATTTTCTAGAATTTTATAACTTTTAATTGTTTAAATTTTTTTATGAAATGTTCAATTATGATGGTTCTGTTGGTTTTGAGAAAAATGATTGGTGAAATTAACCTTTCCTAGAAAAATTAAATTCGAAAAAAAGTTAGTTAGATTGATATATAGTTAATGTAAAATCCCTCTATTAATGAATATATGTTATTCATGAAATAAACATGTACAAATTATTTTTTGTATAAAATTTTAGCCAGGTAAAATTGTATAGATCACTTCACTAAAATACCTTCACCAAAGGGGATTCAACCAAGTTGGGGTTCCATGAAGTCATGTTATTATCTTATACTCCAAAATTTACATTACAACATGAACATTCCTAAACTATAGAAAGACTTATATATATCCCCAATGTTAAGAAAAAAATGGTAGTTCTTAGACTTAGTGTGATTATACCACTAGACCATTGTGAATTGAGAAAACATTCATCTATAGAATTTCCAGGGTAAATAATTTATGATGATGATTTTTCAGTATAATTTAAATATGTGGACCCATCTCCCGAGACCATTAACTTGGGTAAACCATCACTCCCAATGATGTGATCATGTACTGTTCCCAAGTACCCAAACTATGCATACACTCAAATCATAGGACATAACACACACTATCCTTATATACATATTCTTAAAATTGTTATTGTCTTCAATATAAACCCATCCTCCTTGTTCTATTTGAATAATATATTATGGGAGATATTTTTTTATGAAACACAAGGAATATTTTATAAATTTTATATTGGATGATGAGGACAGTTAATTGATGGATTTTTTGAATAATGTTATATTTATATAATTGGAATACCATTAAAAAAAATTCCTTAGGAAAGACCTTTTTACAATACCCCCATTTTCATGTCTCTTAATAAAATCTATAAATGATCATAGAATCCATAACCAAATTTATCTAACACAAGGTTCTTTTCATGCCCCACCTTTATTAAATAAAATATCCTTATATGACCATTTCCCATGTCTGGAATCTCATTACCACGTTTCACTATACAACTCATTCACATAATTAGAATCTAGAGCCCATGACTCCTTACAAAAGGCCTTTCCATGATTAATCCAATTCCCTACTCGAACAACACCTGACCATTATACTATGGAATAAGATGTTGTTTTTGGTATGGAATATACTTTTCTCTATGATCTTAATTTATTTTTCTTATAAAAAGGATCCATACCTCCAATTTGAGGCATAAACATATCCCGAGATATAAATGTACAAAATGAGTGCCCCAAGAATTAAATTACTTCTATGCACATTTATATCTTCCATCTCCCTTTAAAGTGAATTATTATGTAATAAACCTATGATACATCATGATAATTCATGATATATAAATATTCCACAACTTGAGATAACTTGAATGTTCAGAGAATATGTGATTTAACATAACCATAGGTATTCCCCAAAATACTATCAGATTAAGAATAGTATAAAGGGTCTATTGTGTGCTATTGGGGATAAAATACCCTCTTGTGATATAAAATAATATGAATGCAACACACTATAGTTGAATAAATTTATATAACAAGAAAAAATCAATCAAAATATACATAAAACCATTACAAAAAACAATTACCATGTCATGTCAGTCATAAAAGAGTTGATAAGATATCTCATTGGATGGGAACATATATAAAATTATAGAATTATAAAAAATATCTTATATCGCTACACCAATAAACTATCTGTACCATTTAAAAAATCAGGCCATTTGGATCTTGAACTATCTATATACCCATTTTTACATGGCAAGAGACATCAATCCTTTTCACATTCCATTAAAAAGAACCATGAATTTTTAAATTATCCCAAAGGTCCCATAACAGGTGTGAATATGAAATCCATAGGCCACAATAAATGGTTTCCCTAGCATATTATGACATTTATAATAGTGTATGTAGAAAACTAAATGAACAATAAATAAAAGCATAAATCACATTGAACTCCAATTAGGCCCCATTGACCCTAAGTTATGTTGTACCTATATATCTCTCATGGTGTTATAATGATAAGAAAATACTAAATTATGAATGAAATTGTTTCATTTAGTGTTTATCAGTTATGAATTTATGGAATTCAATTCATGTTATTAATGTATCAATTAATGGAATTACATAACATCTTGAAAATCCTTTGAAATATATTTTATTTTTTATTGGGCGAGATAAATTTGTAAATGGAATTCAAAAGATCCATAAAAGATCTTTTATGTAGTCTATAAGGCCATTGTTGCATTCCTAAACCTCAAGGAAACATAAGCACATCAGTGGTATGAAATCAAGGGACATCATCCTTCAATATTCGAATAGAAATTTAGTAGAGGTGAACTAGAAAGATAGAGCGAGATTTCCATCAAAATTTTATTCATGGTGGTCCAATGACTACCTAGTTGTAGATACCGGTTAACTGGTGGCATCAAGGATAATATTTTGGGAAATAATTTATATGATAAAAACATATTAAAGGTGTTATTCCATGTGTTTAATAGACCTAATTAATTATAAAACATTATCAATAATTTTTTAGATTATAAATTGTTTTTTGGGTAACCTAGATCTCATCCCTGATCAAAGAATAAATGTGTGGAACAACTCTATGAACAAATTCAAGTAAAATCTATATCATTTTCCATGACCTCCCTTCAACATGAAATTATTTTCATTAAGACATAAATGGTTACTTCATTTATAACTATATATCTCTCTCTCAACTTTTATTCATCTATCAAGAGATATATAAGAATGAAATTATAAGAGTTTTATTCCAATAAAATATTCTATTCTTAACCTACCATCTACCTTTGGTTTCATGATATATCAATGAAAAATAAAAGGATGTTGGTTATTGGGCTTCCATCTAGACCATGGGAGGATCATATTTATGATTCCATTAAAACCAAGGTAAGTACGTATCTTCGTATCTCAATTAAAAACAAAGAAATGATCTAATTTGAATTATATCACAAATAGAGGGGCATATGCATTGGTGAAACTGAAAATATATTGTTAAAAACAAAATAAAATTATCTTTTCCTTATTATTATATTTATTTATTTCAATATTCATTATTTATAAACATAAATTTCCTAAATTTAATTTTTTCATTATTTTCTTTGAAATATTGATTAATAAACTTTGGTAATAGCTTTAATACAGATCAAATTTATTAATTTAATATTTCCTCCTAATCCATTTTTTTTATTTTCTTAAAACCACTTTGTGGGTTAATGGTAACCACACATACCAAAGACCAAATACAACCTGACCACATCATCCAAGTGGGAATCCAAATTCAAAATTTAAACAAACAGTACGCAAATCAACCCAAAACTGTGAATTCAAAATTAAAAGTGATCCTCAAACCAGGAACTGCAAACCACCATGGGCCACAACCCATCACTATATTCTATGTCAGTCGCGTCAATTAAACATCCACCACACCTTCATTACCATTAACAAACACCATTTTCACCATCTCATCCTCGACAACGCATGCCAGCAGCCTCAATAAATCACACATGCTACCAGAAACCAGAACGAATTCTATCCTTCACCATGTCTGAAGTAATCAAATGACACTTCCTCTTCCAACAGCCTTAAATGGAGGCCATATGACAACATCAAGCACATACGACCATAAACAAATTCAAAACACACCACCAAAACTAAAATCAGTTGGACCTCCGTGAAATCACACATAAGAAACAAACAATCCATATCCAAATCACTCAGACATAAAATGTAAACAGAAACCATCACTACAAAACATCGAAGGCCACTCTGAGATGGAAGAAGAAACACCACAAGTCATGAACGAGACCCATCACCACCTTCACATCCATCGTGAAGACTATCTCGAACCACCCCACGCACTCCCAGCCAACACCCGAGACAACAACCATTGGAAAACAAGAAGGAACTCATCTGCTGGATCTCACAACACCACCAAAGAAACCCTAGCCAGAAAAGGAGGTAAAGGGCGTGGAACAGGCCAACAAATGGTGGAGAAGCCGTGATAGTCGAGGTCACAATGGGAACGCTTCCACTAAAGGGTAAACCACCCAAAAATTTTTGCGAAGAAGCACAAGGAAAGAGCCGAAGTCGACCTGAGGTTGGGAAAGAGACGACGAATGGAGAGGAAACCCTAGTGGATTGCACCCCTTACGGGTTCATCCTTCTATTAATTTACTACTTAATTATATCAAAATTGTTTTTTTGAAGTTATTATTTTCATCTTACAATTTTTAATTTATAAAGGAAATTCACCACCCAATTATAATTTTCATTACACTAACCAACAATTATTATCAAAGTTGACCATTATCTTTCTTTCAAAAACCATCTTTTTGTTTTTTTAAATATTTTTTAGAAATTGTTTTTTATTTTCAAAATTATAATTGATTTCAATGTATAATTTTATAATGTTATATACTTATCATATTTATTATCTTTTCATTAATGGATCATATTACACTTATTGAGAATGTCACATTTATATTTCCCCTAGTACTATGGGGTATCCTATTTGAAAAAATATTTATACATGGATATACCCCTAAAATTGTTCCTTAATATATATAGAAACCACTAAAATTTATTCTTTGGAATTGGTGGGAAATGATATAAATTCCATGAATTGTTTTCATGACTAAAAGGCATTTAATGAAATATTTATATAAAAAATTACTCATCAGAAGTTGAAATTATTTTAATCCACACACTATGGAATAAAATCACTTAAAGAAAATTGATTGGATATGTATGATTTTTTTTATTTTATATATATTCTAATTAATTTATTGTTAGTATGTTTACATGATTCAATGAAATTTGGAATTGTTTAAATTTTATCACGGTTAATTATTAAATATAAATTATCATTAATAAAATAATATGGCATTTTCATTATTTGCGGGATCCCAAAGTGATATATATATATGAATCTATGTAAATAATGAATATAGTTTTCAATGAACTATTTGAATCCATGAGGATTTTTTAAATCACATTGAAATACCAAATTGTAAAATAATCAATACAATCCATGAAAAATAAGAAGAAACTAGATTACCAATATATTAAATGTATTGATCCTTCCAGATGTCAAACTAATGGTGAATATGAAATTTGATAATTTAAAAAAAAATAATAAAATTTTGATTATGAATAAATACTATAGTTTTATAAAAAATAAATATCAAATTGAAGCATCGATTGTTACAAACTATGAGTGAAAAAATGTTTACATTTGATCATATAACACCATTTAAAAAAATAATTTAATTGAAAAGAAGAAATATTATAAATCCCTTAAATTTATTACTTGTAGTTTTATTAATGACTCTATGTACTCATCATCCATAAGTGACTTATGTCCCAAATGCCTCACTTTAGATGTCAAGGAAACTAATAATTTAAATTCTAAACTTTATACCATTTCTTACATTTTATCTCTCTCTTCTATAATTACTCATTGTTTTGATGACCTAAGAAATTATTTTGACCAACCAATTTTTTTTCATAAATATCATTAATTTTATAATGAACATGATTGAAAATTTTATCAATTTTTTAATAATAAAATGAAAAGTATTTTTTTTAAACGAAAAAAGATTTTTTGGTTTTGAAATTACAACATAAAGATATTTAATTTTGAAAATATAAAATCAAGGGTCCTAAAATATATCTATCTAAACGAATCCATACTGAAAAAATCTTAACATGATCCTTGGATATCAATCTCTTCAAATAAATAATAAAGGTTTTGGTATTTAAAATTTCTAGTTCTTCCAAAAAAATAATTAAAAAAGGGGTTTCTCAAAATAAGTTTTGTAGTTTATTTTAATAATTTAGATATTTAATTTATAAATGTGAGGTTAATAATGAAATATATCACATATATAATTCTATTTATCATTATAAGTTAATTTCTATAATAAAGTATCATTTTAATAAATTTGTTTTCTTAAATTATTATCAAGAAATCTTAGGGGAAAAAAGTTATTTGACCATATATATGTTTATTAACTATCACTTCCTAAACTTGAAATGATCCAAAATGAATATAATTTTGCTTTATTTTATGGGATAGACCAAAAATATTACTTTTCATACAATTTTGTGGATTCTAAACAAAATTATAATATCAATCCATGAATTATTTGATCAAATCCTTATACAATGACAAATATGTTATGTTATCAAATTGAGATAGATCCAAAATATTTATTTTATAGAAAAATTTCGATTTAGACATTGATATTCATTGGAAAAAATGTTTTCAATTTATTTTATTTTTATCCTCTTGATATTCTAAATATCACACCCCTCTCTAGTATATGATTTCATAAAGTATAAGTTTTTATCTTTTCAAACACTTCTCTTATTTTCCAATTTGTCTTCATTTTTCACTTATTTATGTATAAAATACTTTTAGTTAATATTTTTAATACTATTTGTAATGATCAATATTCTTTTTCAAACTTTTATAGATATTTTTTAATTTTGGAGATTACCACTTATCTCTTTATTTTAATTTTTTTAAATTCCTTTGGAAATAATTACATTTATTACTTAATGATTGGTATTTTATTATATAATTTCTTTACCATTTATAGACTAATTCGCTTGTTATTTTATTGTATTTTTCATTAATGTGTTAAATTATTGTTGTAATGTTTATTTTATAACTTTGTGCCAAAATGGGAGTAGTTTTAAAATTTTTTCTATTCAAAATATGGGAGATGGTTTATTTATTAATGGTAAAAAAAATTGAAAAGAGGAATTTTTTTTTGAATATTTTTATTTATCTATTGAATGATAATATAATGAATTGATTAGAATAATTTTTTAATCTTCTTGTATTCTTAATATGTATTTTTATATTAAGTGTCTTTGATCCTTAAAAAGTTTCAGATTGTTGCACCCATCCCACTGATGGAGTTTTAATGATCAATGACCATTAATTATTTATGAAATAGTTACATTGAGTTTTTCTCAACAATAAATATTTTTTATCCAATCAATATTCTCAATAAATAATGCGATATAATTCAAGAATATATTTAAAATCCTTGGATGTATGATTTAAATTAATAATATATGAAATAAATCCATAGATGTTTGTTCAAAGATCTATATAAGACCTTTTGAGGAATCTAAATGTTATGAATGTGATCTCCAATCTCAAGAAAACACTTGAAAACCAGCAGTATTGAGAAACAGTAGCCTAATCCTTTAGGATTGTACCAAGTTTCCAGTGGTGAAATTAAACTAGTATTTTTTTAGAGTCGGTCTATTGAATTCTTGGTGGAGGCTACTAGGTATTTGGTGGAATTAAGGATAATCTTATGAGATTTCATTCAATGTAGTAAAAAATGGTCAAAATTTTGTACACTTATTGATTAATGTAACCTAATTATTCTACAACATTTTCAATGATTTTTGATCCTATAAATATTGTATTTGGATGTATTTTATATTATCACCTATTAAAAAATTAATGTGAGAAACAACTTTGTGATCTAATTGACACTGCATCAATTGAATTCTATAATCCTACCAGTTAAAGTGAAATTTCTAATTTCAAAATCTGATAGTCTCGGACCATCACCTCTTTGTATCAACCTTATATTTTATTCCTTTTTAAATATATGTAGAAATAAAATTGTAAAATACTTTCAAAAAGAACATATTCCACTCTCATATCACCCTTAACAATTGTTTCATGATATCTCTATAAAAAAGAAATGGAAATTAGTTCTTACATTTCTTTTAAAACACAGGGAAGTTGGTTCTTCTATTTTCATTATATCCTTGGGAAGTAGGTTTCTTACTATATACATTAAAAATAAAAGAAAAATATAATAGGATATATCTCTCAAATTGAGGGGTGGAGATGCATAGAAACATCATGTTCTTTTAGAAAAATCATTCTCAAATTGTTTTTTATCATTTTTTATTTTATGTGTTATAGTATCCAAACTTGGTACACATAAATTATATATATTTTATTCATTATCAACAATAAATGAATTGTTAATTAATAGAATTTATGATTTAATTTATTTTGGATCAAATTTATATCTTTATTATTTTTTCATATCAAAGAAAATTTATTATTAATTATTAATTTTTAATTTATTTTGTTAAATTTGAAATGGAAATTTACACCTTTTGTTGTAATTTTCATTACTCAAACCAATAATTGAATCATTACCTTCTTCATCCAATGTAATTATATAATGATACATCCAAAATATATTATACTAAAAGAATTCTCAAACTTCCAAGTAGCTTTATACCACATGGATTTAAACACTACCCATAACCACATAATTAATTTTTATCATCTATACACCCCAATGAAATTCCAATAGAACGTTTTACATGTCTGGAGGACTTCTATATTCATTTTCAAACCACTGGTTTGATAACCCATTGAACTCCATGTATAGTAATACCTACCCTTACAAAATTCTAGCACATTTTCCCCACCATAAATGATACTAGAAGTATCAATTTGCACTAACTGTGGACTTTTTTGTGGATAACCTTCTTTATACTATTGGTGAACATAATCCCATAGGTGTCTAAATCCGTGGAGACCTTTATCCAAAATGAGTAGACTGAACCTCATCATGAACCATTCTCAATTGAATCAAAATGCCAATGTCCACATCATCCAATCATTATCTATGGAATAACATGCACCATAATCCACAAAAAATCAAAGATACTCTTTCTCTACCTATGTTCCATGTTTCCCATATCTAGAAATGGTCAAAACTATATAGAAATGGTTAAAACTATCTGCATCAATTCCGTTTACCAAGCATCCCATAATATAAATATTAAACATTTGAATAAAATATAACATTTTTATCTAGAGTTTATATGACTCCCATAATTGTGAATATCTTGTTAGATTTAATTCACCTGGAAGATTACATTGAATATATAAAATTCCAAACATTATGGTTTTTTGTGAGGGAGGGAGAAATATAAATCAAAATTGAAGACTGTACCATATAGAATGATTTCCTTACATATATCTCCCTCTAACATTATAAACATGATACATATTATTAATTGAAGAATAATTCCCTCATAATATAAATTAATTATATAAGGAATAAGAAAATATTTTATAGGTTAGAATACCCCCATGAAACATTTTATATCTATTAATAAGATTAACATTTTATTTTAATTATCTTTTTAATATTTTTAAAACAAAATTCATAGACAAAATTTTTCAAACACCAGAATAGATTTTACTCAGTTCATAGTGAATCATAAAATAAATCATACAAACTTTATAATGATTCATTGAATGACTCAAAATTACATCCGAATGGTTCATTGAAAGAATTATAAATTTTTTATAGTAGTATTTTCCATACGTGTCCAAATTTTAAAAAACTATCAACAAGCCCCAAACCCCATAAATTTCAAAAAATCATTTTAGGCATTCTAAATATCATCAATACCCTGAAAAACAAAAAAATAATTCTTTAAAATCTAATATGATTTTTTAAAATATTCCTTACGCTGAGAAACTCCGGATGAATTTTCTTTAGCATATATATAAAATTTATACCTTAATATGGGGTCTAAGGTCACATAATTGATCTAGGACATGACTTTAAGAACTATTCAAAATATTTGGGGCCTGAAATCCTCATAACTATATGATAACTAATTCATAATATTTCTCATCCACTTACCAAACAACTATTAACAAGACTCATACATCCTAATATACACATTTGATACGAAATAGAACAAATCAATCTATTTCCCATATTCAAATACTAGTCTATATACCCAATAAAATTTTCTTATTCTTATCATAGGGACTCCCCATAGTATGGACCACAAATCAGGTCTCCTCTAGACCTAACAATCTGTTAGTATAATGACATCACACTAATAATTTATGTTCAACAGTTGTATCTATGTAGCCATTAGAAATAATCCATCATGACCCCACATAATATCAATACCCACATATCACCCTACATCATAACAATGTATATCTTTTATATAGGAACATTCATGATGACCAATTTAAATCCAAAATTAAAAAGAATCCAATAATTATCACATACACCTCACATTAATATATTAAAAGTCATCTATTTAATTAAATTATATTTTGTGCACATCTTGAACTAGTATCCTCCACGAGAAACCAAAAACCATCATCACATGCATATGGTGATCCAATGGAAACTGTTGTCTTTACACACACACATATATATATGAATATGAATACTAAGTGTCATATAACTATCCAAATTCTAGAAATATTGATACATGTACTCACTATGATGTTATATTCCATATAGTCTACTATCAAAAACAATGAATATCTATCCCACTACCAGATCACCTATCTATAGATGAATACAAATTACTAGAAAATAGCCCTACTTTTGATCCTACCTGTTGATGCTCCTTTCGTCACAGAATCTAAAGATCGGAAAAGGGAATATCTCAGCTGAAAGTGATTCATCCTTTGAAGAAAACATCAAAAATCGACAAAGGCCTGAACAAAGGATCAACAGCAAATCCACCGCGCAAGTGATACCACTGCCGCGCAAGTATACTTGCGCGGATACCTTGGTCGCGCAGGTGACTTGCGCGACCTAATTGGTAACCGCCCGGTAACCGCCCTGGGTCTTCTTTTGCCTATAAATAGACCCTGTGGGCCCCCCATTCGAGAGGATCTTTTTCCAGAAACTCGGATTGAAGCTCCCGACACCCAAGTTTCTTCTCAAAGCTTCCGGATCACTTCTAAGGTAATTTCTTACCTAGAACGGAAGATCTCAAGAGAAGAAGGAAGGCCTAAGTGTTGAAACTTATCAAACACTTGCGCGCCGACCTAATTCCTTCAATATAACTTGTGCGACCCTTTTCTGGAAGAACCTCAAGGGGATTCTAAAGGGTTTTATCAAGAGTTGCTCATGTATTTCAATTCTGATTGAAAATCGCTCAAGTACACCATGTGTCGCGCAAGTATACTTGCGCGACCAATACTTGCGCGCCACTGCAGGACTTGTGCGCCTTTCAAGACTTGAGCGCCCCTATCTTTTTGGGTGCCCATCTTGCCCATTTTCCCCTCTTCATCCATTTCACCCTTCCTTTTTAAGATTCAGTCTTCAAGACACTCTTCAAAACCATTTATGGCATGAATTCTTGATTTGACTTTCTTATCTGAAAGGAATTCTGTGAAATCTCTCTCAAAGTCTAGTGATTTAAATATCCTTATGTCACTAAAATACGGGGAGTTCATTCATTCAACCTCATCTTTTAAGATGAGAAAATCCTAACTTGGGTCTCCTTTTCAGGAATAATCCTCAGTTATAAAACCTTTGATCTGGGCATCTTCCTCAGGAGTAAGCCCCAATCAAGTCCTCTAATCTTGGGCATCTTTCTTAAGAATAAGCCCCAACCTCAAATATGGGCATCCTCCTTAGGAGTAAGCCCCAAACCTTAATCCCTAACCTGGGTATTTTTTTTTTAGGAATAAGACTCAGTCATAACCTTGGGCTTCCTTTTCAGGAATAAGCCCCAAGTCCCCTTAAACTTCTCTTAACCAGTCATAAATTACCTTTGATTTGGGTTTCCTTTTCAGGAATAAAACCCAATCATAAGTCCCCTCCTAACTTGGGCATCCTCCTTAGGAGTAAGCCCCAAGATTAGAGTATTCAAATCTCCATGAAGCACATATAACTTTGTGGACCCTGTTCATGGATTTTTTTTTCCTAAAAGTAAATCCTAAACCTTCATCTATCTGGGCAGTCATCTATACATAAGCCCCAAACAAATTCTTATGATTCCATCTTTTTGGCACAATTGTCTAAATTTTATCAATACCTCTTGTTTCTCACACCGAGCATGACTCACGCGAGCTTAGAGTGTAAAAGTAATTATGACATTCATCTTTGAGCCATCAATCATAAACATCATACCCCATTCCTCGAACTACGTGGGTTCTGATTCCTTTTTCAAAACAAAGGATACGTAGGTAGCCCATTTATGGGTTCGATCCCAACTTTAAAATAATCTATGTCCTTCTGAATGACGATAAACTTCAAGTGCCCCACTGAGTGGCTTTAAAACCAGCCTGGTCATCAAAATTACCAAGAGACTTTTATATAAATGTTTTGAAGGATACCATTGACCAAGAATCTCTAAACAAATATAGATGATTCTATATTGATGAAGAACCTCGAATACATATAAAAGATTCTCTAAATTTCTTGCATATTTAATCATTGATTGTTAAAACTAAAGGAAAGCTCATTTTATACTTGGTAATGAAATAAGGATTCACGAACTTAACTTAAATCTATAAAGAGAGTCCCGGAGTAGACAATAATTCCCCTAAAAAAGGTGTGATGAGTCCGACCTCCCATCCTCTCGACCAGTGCAAATTCCTAAGCCTCATTAGTCCACAAAATAATGAGCGCCTGCCTTTGGAAAGTAGGTCCAAACGGATGTGGAATCATTGGATGTTTCTGGTTCTACGAACAAACCCGTTAGAAACCGATCAGAACGTTTGAATCTCCCGTCCAGGAGGTCATCCCCGGATTCCGCGCGAAACAAATATGGTGAACCCGACGTGAATCCTTAACCAAGTTAAAGTGATGTTCTTCTTATCTGTTAGGCCCCATGGGCCAACATGGAAATCATTGACATATGATCATCCAAAAGATGCAGTAGCCGGATTCATCTTGATTATGTCTGTTACATGGAACAGGCACTCTTTTCTCAAGATCTTCTGCAGAAATGGCTTTCCTTAAATTCACCCCTGTGAATACTGCTGCTGTGAACACCTCTACTGTGAGGTCTGCTGCTGTAAAAACCAATGCTGCTACTCCTGCTGGAACGTCATCCGCTCTGAGGATGACATCACCAACTCAGCGTATTCAACGCTGTGTTTCTAATGCACTGGTTAAGGAGTACCGTCGCAACGGTACTATCCCAACTCTGGAGGCCGCTCGTCAAGCCCTCCAAGTTAACAACTCTACCTGGTCGTCCGGACAACGGCGGCCAGCAATCAAGAAGCAAGCGGTGCTGACTACCATCTCCAACCGTTTCGGGTCGTTATCCCTGGAACGCAATTTCCATTCACTCCCTTACTCCGAGGAAGTGAATGAGCAGGTCCCTCGGGGCCTTCATTCAAAAAGACAGGAGTACTTCCCGAGGGCTCCCATCAACAATCGCCGCCAGACTCGTGCGGTAGTGCGCCCTCAACATGATGAGGGTACCGACTCCAGGCATTCACCTCAGGTTCCTCGAACCCGAGCAGGCAAGATGAACCGCCAGAGACAGAATTCGGTTAACAATAGGCAGGTTGTCATCCCTGCCATCTCCGGAGAAGTCCACCAACCTAAATTGGTGGAAAACAATGAGCATGCATACACACCTGCCCGTTTTAATTCAGCTGTCCAGCAGACTCGTCTGACAGCATCAAGCCGATCCCGCCAGGCAATTCTGGCGGAGTACCATAGACAGGAGCATACACCTGCTTATACATCATCAGTTAGTCAGCAGGCTCGTCTGACTACATATGATGGATCTCATCAACCGCGTTTGGTGAAGTGTAATCAGCAGGCACATACACCTGCTAATACTAATCAGGTCTACCAACAGTCTCGCTTGGTAGCACCCGCAGAAGCCAGTCGGAAAGTCCCGACGACAAACAGGGGGCAGACTCAACTCTCTGCCTCCACACATGAGTATTGTCAGGATTCACTGACAGGAAAAGGAGGACAGGAGCAGGCACATACACCTACTCCAAGCCCGGAATGGACGTATATCCCTGTTCCGGCGGCTGAAGTCACCAAACATATTTTGTCAATGGGGAAAGTGCAGAAACAAATTCCTGCTCATATTCTGGATGCTTGCCAGGATATCATAACAGCTTCAGCATCATCTCAGGGACAGACACATAAATCTATCCCTAGCAATGGAGTGACATATCAACGATTCACTACGGAACAGACACACACATCTGTTCCAGTCCAAGAGGGTTATGGGGCATACTCCCCCATATCATACGAACAACCAATTCAGGCACATACACCTGATTTGAGTGGAGATCGTCAGCCTAACCTGACCATCTTTCCTGATCAGGCACATACACCTGCTCAGAGTAATCACTTTCGTCATCAAGTGGTTTCTAAAGCGAGTAAGAAGGCATCTAAGAAAAAGATCTGCTCAGCACAGTCAGGAGATCAAAGGCCAATCTGTAACCAAGCCTTGATCGATGCTGGAGTTCTTGAAGCCCTCAGATATTTATCTATCGGGATTCAAGATTCTACTCCTTCAGTTCCCAATAACAGGAACATTAATTCTGAAGGTCTTCAACAGACACTTCCTCATGAAGACTTGCTTCATGAAAATTCGGTCAATCTTGAAGTTTCTTCTTCAGATGAGAACCACAGGAACCCTCTGTGTGGTCAGAAGGCCAAGGAGCAAGAGATTTCATCTTTTGCTGTAACCCATCATGACGGTCCTCCTCATGGTGATGAACTTCGCTGCGAAAGTCCTCTCCGCAGTAGTGATTCACGTTGTCTCGAAAATTCATCAGAAGGCAATGTAGTGATGAGAAAGCCCTCCTATCTCGAGGCACTTGCAAACGTAAAACCAGTCATGTCTGATGCTTTATTATCGGCAGGTGAAACTCTTTCTCCATCAGAAGATAGCCTGGGGTTCAGGTTATTCTCCGAACCTTCCCTGGGTCATTCATCTTCCAGCATGAATAGTGATTTCTCTACCAATCTTGTTGAATCCGATGAAGCAACAAGGAAACACCAACTCTGGTCCAAACAGGTAGAAGAATCTTCATTTAATGATAAAGAGGAAATGCTGAACATGAGGAAAAAACTGGCAAAAGGTGAAGTACCAATCATGTTTTGGCCTTTGGCTGATTCCCAGTACGACATTCCAAAGATGTTGACGAATGATGGAATCCATGATATTCGTCTCAACATATGGAAAACTCTTTGTCAATTAAAGAAGAAGGTATTATCTTACGATGAATATAAAAATCATCTTAAGATAATAGAAGGGTTACAACGCCAGATTGATTTGGCATCTCTATCAGTCTCTCGGTATCCGAAGGCTGAAAAGCAACAGAGAACCCTTCAACGTTCATGCCTTGGCGCACTAAGAAGATTGCGTCAGTTAATTTCCAATGCTCCATCTAATGTTCATATCAGAGGATGGGGTGTTCACGGAGCACT
This sequence comes from Viscum album, assembly GCA_963277665.1. Taxonomy (NCBI): domain Eukaryota; kingdom Viridiplantae; phylum Streptophyta; class Magnoliopsida; order Santalales; family Viscaceae; genus Viscum; species Viscum album. Next base: position 1,159,100,237 of record OY728125.1, read on the forward strand.
ACATTTCACAGTGCTTTCCGGTCAGCAAAGCCCGCCGAAAATGGTCTCATGCAATGTTATTGCCCATGGCCGGCCACAGTCAATGGGCTTTGTTCATAATCAAAAGCTTGCTCGAGATCAAGCTTCAACTAGTTCCTCTCAAAATCAAGTATATAGAGAACATGTTGTTGAATTGCTCCTACATCAAGCAGGCGAGAAAATTGCACAAGCCTCTCGTCTGGAGCAAACACGTCATCAAATGACAGAAGTTTCAGAAATCATCCAACGGTCTGTTGAACCAGGTGATAAAAGTTGATACAGGTTAATGCATCCAGCTAATTTCCGAACTAAGATTCGCAAGATCAAGAGAGATTTCAAAAAGATCTCAGACATAGCATGTCAAGAGACACCCCAGCTTGCCAGACTGGGGACTTCTCTAACCCAACCCTTAGAATCAACGAATGGGATTCGAGGAGTTGAGCGGAAGCAACAGGAACACCCCCAGTCCACCGGACTGGGGACTTTTTCAAATCTTCAATCCCTCCCTCAGAGAAAGTCAGTATTCTCTCGATTAGGGAATAAGCCTCAAGAGGAACGAAGAGCCAAGATGTCAGGAGATTCTCTCCAAGTGACGGTTCTCCAAGAAATTCCTGAGGGATCAAGTCAACGGAATGCCATGTCTGATCATGGACATAGAAGGAGACAATATCACAGAAATGCTGATAGAAAGGATTCCATGCAATATGCATCCATTAATGTCATCAATGCCGTTGCTGCTGATTCACCAGATGAGGCTCAATCAGAGGGATCAGACGAAGAGGTTCCAGCTCAAGAAGTCGCGCACACAGACCTAAATGAAGAAGGTGTGCGCACACGTAATCAAAGGCTTACCCAAAATCTGGGTATTCCTTCAAGTAACCCACTTCCCCCTCTCCGAAAAGGATCCAATAAGGGGAAAGGTAAGAATTAGGTTACTTCTCACCCTTCCTCTGAATGAGGTCAATCGCTCTCATTATAGCAAAGGTTTGCACAACAGGAGGAAGAAATGAAAGAATTAAGAAGGTTGAATGCAGAACTACTTCAGAATAGTCTTCTTCTTAAGAATGCTGAAGTCCGACAGCCGAAGGAATTTGTTGTAACTACTGAGATGGATCAAGAATATCCTCCTTTGTCAGTACACCCACAGAGGTCTAATCCTACGGGTCAAACGCAACAACGGTTGGTAGCACTACCATCAGTTGCAGCACCAACCACCACGTCTGTCCAAGCTCCATTCATTGCACCTACCCAAAACCAAGTTCAACCTGACGTTTCTCAAAAGTTAATAACTACTATTGAGTCATTAACAGCTCGGTTAGAAAATATGGAAGGGAAACGGGCGCAAGTTCAACCTGAAAAGAAAGTTTACCCTGAATGGGTAGATTCAATTTCTCCTCCATCTAGTTTTGGAAACCCTATTTTCCCTACTTTCAATGGATCAGGCGACCCTGAACAACACCTGACGCATTACGTATCTTGTTGTGATCCTATGATGGGAACTCCAGAGCAGCAAGAAGCAGTGAAAATCAGATGCTTCGTGCGAACCTTGCAAGGACCAGCTTTTGTCTGGTATACAAGCTTGAAATCCCGGCCAGTCATCGGATGGGAGGATCTTCGTCAAAAATTCCTTCTTCAGTTTAGCTCAACTTTGCCAAAAACGACAGTTTTCGATCTTACAAACTGCAAGCAAAGGGAGAATGAAAGAGTCTCTGATTTCATTGCTCGTTGGAAGGGATTAACGTATTCCTTGAGTTTATCACTCCCTCAGGAGGAATTATTGCCAATCTGTGTGGCAAATTTGCGTGACGAATTACGCACGCCATTGATCCCTGTGAAATACACAGGAGGGTTTCGAGACCTTACTTCAATCGCTCAACAGATTGAAGATTCCCTTATACAGGCTAAGGTTAAATCTCGTGTAATTCCATCAGCTCCAGGAAGAAGAATGGGTAAAGCAGAAATTGCTACAGTTATGCTTAAACAGGCACCTGTACCTATTTCTACTTCAAAACCTTCATCTTCTCGAAGATCTCCACCTCCTGAACGCCAACAACAAAGGCTATTTCGTCCAAATGATCAAAAAGATCAACGACGAAAACAATTTGAGGATATGAAGAGTAAAACATACTCTTTCCGAAGTGTGCAAGTTCCTGGTTACTTCATTTCTGCTCTGGAAAATAATTTGGTTCAATTACCAGTGCCCAAGAGGCCAAACAAGGAAGGAGATAAAGACCGTCCCAATTATTGTCCCTTTCATCAAATGTTGGGGCATCCCATCCAGGAGTGTTTTGTCTTTAAAGACCTCCTGCAAAAGATGGTCGACTTGGGACAAGTCAAATTGAAGGGTTCTTCAGCTCATGTAGCGTGTATTACCGCTACAGATCCAGAAGAAGGAGGCAAGTGGCAGGAAGTCAAAAGAAAAACTGCGAAAAAATATGATGATTGGATGGTCAGAAAGACGATCAATCGGACCCATTCCATTTTGCGAACACAATTGAAGAAGCCAATTGTGTCTCCTACAAAAGCTGCAGTAAAGCCTCCATCAAAGGACAAATCCTCAAAAGGGCAGCACAATTCAAAGAAGAAAGAGGAATCAGGAGAAGATGAGTATGCATCAAAGCCTAAATTGTCTTTGACTCTGGCAGATTTCATGCCATCTACTTCAAAGCAACGGGCACCGTCCCACCAAACGGCACAACCTAAACAGGCTAACCAGGCAGAGTCTTTATCAGACGAAGAGTTAATCTTTGGTTCTGTTAATATGATTCAATTAACAGATTCATATTTCAGTCTTGATGAGCCTGAATTCCCTGTATCAAATAAGGGAATCCGAGGAAGTTCTAGAGGTTCAGGATATAGGGGAAGACGTGGATCTTTCCGAAGCCACTACTCTAATTCTACCCCTGCTAGCACTGTATACGCAGCAGAAACTCGTGGTAGAGCCCTTCAGCGAGCTCAAAAAGAACAAGCAAGTTCTTCAGCCAATGGCCAACTCAGCTTCGGCACAGTTATTTTGGAAGATCGATTAAATGTTCCATCTTCTTTATCTCAGCAAGTAAATGGATCTAATCAGTCTAATTTTCCAAAACCAAAGATGTTGCCAACTTCAATACAAGATGCATCAGCTTCCAAAGCATCTACTTCCAAGGTACCTGCTAAACCGCATATTCCTATTGGGAAACGCAGGCCTCTAGATAAAAAGTATGATATATTGAAACACTTGGCCCAAGTACCAGCCAAATTATCAATTTTGGATGCTTTGAATCTATCAAGAGATCTTCGGGAAGCACTCATCGAAGCTTTGTCAAGTCCTCAGGAGTTTGAAGCTGAAATTGCTGCAGCTGAAATTTATCACATAGAGAATAATCCTGCAGAATGTCATGCAGTGATATCTTTTACTGATAAAGATGAAGATGATGTTGTTCATGGGCACATAAAACCTTTGTACTTATCTGGAAAAGTCAATGGTATAGATGTTCGAAGAGCTTTTATTGACAATGGTTCAGGAGTCAACCTCATGCCCATTCGTACACTTCGTCGATTGGGCCTCATGGAATCTGATTTATCTCCTTCTACCATGATGTTGCAAGGATATGATAAAAATGAACAAGAACCACTGGGATAAGTTACACTCAGAACTCAGTTTGGAGATCTTGTTTCCAATTCGGATTTTATGATTGTTGATCAGGACTCAGCTTTCAATATCTTGCTTGGAAGACCCTGGCTACATCAGCATGCAGCTATTCCGTCATCATACCATCAATGTCTCAAATACTGTTTCGATGGTCAAGTTGGAACATTGTATGGTGATAAGGCCTCGTTCAAGACATGTGAGTCTCAACACATTGAGGCGGAATTTTATCACATGAAGGGAAGAGAAAATCTACAATGAAGGAAATTACCAAAGTTAATGCTCCATATGGTTTGGAAAAAATTCCAATAAATCCATTTTCACATGTGAGTAAAGATTATGTGTTACCTATCAGTCAAATTGACAAAATAGGCCCAAATCAAAATACTCTTATGGAAAGATCCATAATGTCAATTACGGCAATCGAGCCAGACAACATGGGAGAGATTGGTAACTTACCAAGCAGTGATGAAAGCATAAGTGGCGACGTTTTCATTTTGTCTGCTGAAATCCAACAAGTCTATACTTCGCTAATCAGGCCAGAAGAAGTTATAGCAACACCAGAGGTGAATATTGATGTCGATTCTCAATCCATCATCTCCTCTTTAATTCCCAAAGAAGACCCTTTATCATCAATAGGGTCGGAAATGGAAGCTTCTTCTTCAAAATGTGAAAATTTTGACATCTCTTATGGTCATGAGAATTTCATTTTTTCATCTACTTTGCAAGTAGAAACGGAAGAAATAACACATGATGAAGAGGAAGAGGAAGATCTTAGAGATGTTCCTCCAGCATTTGAAGAGGGTATCTCTACCACTGTGGATGAACTCAGAGAAGTAAATCTGGGTACAGAGAAAGATCCACGCCCCACTTTAATTAGTGCGGCCATGACCCTTGAAGAACAAAAGATGTATATTTCTTTTCTAAAGCAAAATAAAGATATTTTTGCTTGGAATTATACAGAGATGCCTGGCCTTGATCCTGATGTTGCCACCCATCATTTGGGTTTTCCAAAAGAACATCGAGGATTCAAGCAAGCCGCGAGAAGAACACACCCAACCTATGCTTCCAAAATCGAGGATGAAGTGGATAAGCTTATCAAAGCTAACTTCGTCAGAGAAGTTAAATATCCCAAGTGGTTGGCTAATATTGTCCCTGTAAAGAAAAAGAACGGACAAATTAGGGTTTGCATCGATTTCAGAGATCTTAATCGGTATTGTCCCAAAGATGATTTTCCAGTTCCGATTACAGAACTCTTAATTGATGCGACGGCTGGCTATGAAGTACTTTCTTTCATGGATGGATATTCTGGATATAATCAGATCCGAATGGCCCCAGAAGATGAGGAATATACAGCCTTCAGAGCTCCTCAAGGTGTGTTTTGTTACCGGGTGATGCCCTTTGGTTTAAAGAATGCAGGTGCAACATATCAACGCGCCATGCATCGTATCTTCAAACCTTTTCTAGGGAAATTTGTTGAATGCTATGTAGATGATTTGGTGGTTAAATCCAAACAACGTTTTGATCACTTGGCTGATTTGGAAGTCATATTCCACAAGCTTCGACAACATAATTTGAAGATGAACCCCTTAAAATGTGCTTTTGGGGTAACCTCAGGAAAATTCCTCGACTTTGTTGTACGCCATCGTGGTATTGAAGTCGATCCTGAGAAGACCAAATCAATCCTTGGTATGTCACCTCCTCAGAATTTGAAAGAATTAAGAGGACTTCAAGGACACTTAGCCTATATTCGGCGTTTCATCGCCAATTTGGCAGGCAAAAGTTTACCCTTTACCAAATTATTGAAGAAAGGAGTCACTTACCAGTGGACTAAAGAATGTCAAGAAGCATTTGATGTTCTCAAGAAATACCTCTTGAGTCCACCAGTACTCATGCCACCTGTTGAGGGTAGGCCTCTTATCCTCTATGTGACATCTTTAGAGCGACCATTGGGTGCCTTTCTCGCTCAAAAGAATGATGCTGGGAATGAAAATAGTCTCTACTATCTTAGTAGAACTATGCTTGAAGCAGAAACCCGGTATTCGAGTATTGAAAAGTGTTGCCTAGCATTAATCTTTGCAGTTCAGAAACTGAGACACTACCTTCAACATCACGAGGTCCAATTGGTATCTCATAATAATCCACTCAAATTCATCCTTAGTCGTCCAATGCTTACAGGACGTCTGTCAAGGTGGGCGGTTATTCTACAGCAGTTCGACATCCAATATGTGTCTCAAAAGGAAATTAAGGGCCAAGCTCTGGCTGATTTCCTGGCTGAACACCCTTCAGTGGAAGACACGTATTCAGATATCGAACTCCCTGATGAGGAAGTTTTTTCTATTCAAGAGAGTCCTCAAACATGGGAAATGTATTTTGATGGTGCTTCTAAAAGTCCAACAGGGAAGAAAATGGAAAATCCTAAATTCAACAAAGTTGGTTTAGGAATTGTGCTCATTTCTCCAGATAAGGCAGTGTTACCTTATTCCTTTTTGTTGTGGGAAGGTGGTACCAATAATGAAGCTGAATACCAAGCTCTCATTGCAGGCTTGGAGTTAGCACTTCAAGCACAAGTGAATCACTTAAAGGTGAAAGGTGATTCAGACCTGGTAATAAAACAAGTCAATGGGGATTATGCCATCAGAAAAGAAGAATTAATCCCTTTGTATGATTACGTCAGAGAGTTAATGTCGGAATTCCCTTCAGAACCGACATTTTCTTATGTCCCAAGATCACAAAATGCTCAAGCTGATGCACTGGCTAATATAGCCACAGCTTTAGCAGATCCAAATCGGGACGAGACAACCATCGGTATTGCCCACCGTCGTGCAATTTCACCTTATGTTCAAGTCAGAATAGAGGAAATTAATGAAATTAGTCCCATTCCTGAACCATATGGTCATACTACAGGATGGATGTCACCTATCAAGGAATACCTTCAAAATGGAACACTTCCACCTAATAGAGCCGAGAAAGAACAAATTCGGCGACGTGTGGTCAATTTTACTCTTTATGATGGTCCAAACCACCTCGAGAAAATTCTCTACAAACGTGGTTTTGATGGAGTTCTCTTCAGATGTATTGATGGTGAAGAGACAATGGCTGTCATAAAAGAAGTGCATGCAGGAGTATGTGGTGCCCACCAGTCTGGACATAGATTGTCTGATCAAATTCGAAGGCTTGGATACTTCTAGCCTTCAATGATACAAGATTGTGTTAATTTCACAAAGAAGTGTCATTCATTCCAAGTATATGCCAACTTCATTCATCAACCTCCAGAGTTGCTTCATACAGCTAAATACTCATGGCCATTTTCCACATGGGGAATGGATGTGGTGGGACCTTACCCTTCAGCTACGGCCAAGCAGTTTAAGTACATTCTTACTGCTACTGATTTCTTTTCCAAATGGGCAGAGGCAGTACCTCTCAAAGAAGTCAGTTCTAAATTCATTGTTAGCTTCATCAAGTCTAACATCATTACTAGATTTGGTGTCCCTCATACCATATTAACGGACAACGGCACCAACTTCTGTTCCTCTGAGGTAAATAAATTGTATCAAGAATACAACATTAAGTCCAACCATTCATCTCGATATCATGTAGTGGCTAATGGCCAGATAGAGGCCTTCAACAAGACTCTTTCAAATATACTGCAAAAGATGGTAGATAAAGATAAGATGACATGGCCTGATAAACTCTATCATGCTTTATGGGCTTATCGGACTACCACTCGCAATGCAACGCGGTCTACTCCATATTCATTGGTATATGGAACAGAAGCAGTCTTGCCAATTGAAGTTCAATTGCCCTCACTCAGAATAGCCATTTGTGATCAGTTATCAACAGATGAGCAATCCCAAAAACGGCTGAATGAATTGGAACAGTTAGATGAGAAGAGATTGTGCACTTTGCACCACTTGGAAATCTATCAGAATCGGATAGCATGAGCTTTTAACAAAAAAGTTCGTCTTCGTTCATTCATTCAGGGAGAATTGGTATTGGTTCTCAGAACACCAATGATACCAGGAAAGAAGCCTCCCAAGCTTGAACCAAAATGGGAAGGACCTTATTCAATACATAAGGTATACTCCAATGGAGCGTATTATCTGATCTCAATGGATGGAGAACACATCACGACTCCAACTAATGCCAGATTTCTGAAGAAGTATTTTGTATAAACACAAAATATTGTTCCCAGAACCAAGACTCTTACATTTGGTTCATACAGTAATGGTCCAGTATGACCTTAAACTGCAACTTCGTCCCACACGACATTAAACTGTGAAAAAGTTCCCTAAACCGTCCAGCATGACCTTAAAATGCATCATCCCTGGTCCATGTATATGACCATAAACTATTTGCAAATCCCTTATGTCCAGCAAGACGTTAAACTGTGACGTCCTAACTACATGACGCTAAACTGTATAAAAGTCCCTCACATCCGGAAAGACGTTAAAACTATATAATCATCAAAGGTCCAACATGACATTAAACTGCACCATCCACGGTCCATGCATATGACCTTAAACTATTCGCACTTTCGTCCGACATGACGTTAAAATGGTACACTCTTTTGTCCTTACTGCATGACATTAAACTGCACAGTCCCCCTTTTCGTCCAATATGACGTTAAACTATATTGTCCCCATCATCCTAACTACATGACGCTAAACTGTACAGAAAGACCTTGATGTGTCCTACATAACATTAAACTGTTATTTTGTCCCTGCTACATGACACTAAACTGTGCAGCACCAATAGTCCTAACTGCAAGACTTTAAACTGCATAGTCCCTTTTTTTTATGTCCTACATGACATTAAACTGTGCATCGTTAAGGTTGTTATTACCTCTTGTTTCTCACACCGAGTATGACTCACATGAGCTTAGAGCGAACATCAACCATAACACTCCCTTTGGGCCACTAACCATGTGTAAGTCCCAACAACATTTTTTATTAGATCATTGTACCCAATAATAACTTGATCATTGATTCATTCTTTAATTGAACTACACGGACTTTGATCCTTGCCCTCTAGGCTGGGTATGTAGGCAACCTCCCAAGGATCAAGCCCAAAAACAATCTCTTCACATCGTTTCACCACCATCTCATATGATGATGATTTGTGAAACCACCCCTGAAATCAATATCTTTACATTGATTCACTTTCGTCCTTGTTATATGACGTTAAACTATACAACACTTTTGTCCGGTACGACAATAAACTACAATATTTTTTGATTTCCTCATTTGAGAAGGTACCATTATTAACATTGATTCTTTTTCAATCATGGTTTTCATTTTCAAAAAACTACGTACATACATGGTAATGCCTAAACTTTTTATCCTAGGTTAAAACCATCATTGCACTGAAATCCCCTTTCACCCTTCACATGTACGAACCAAATTTGTACAAAGGGTAGTTCTAGAACTACGTGGACTTGATTCCCATCCTTATGGGATACGTAGGAACATTCGAGTGTCCCTCGAATCCAGTCCCAAGTCTTTTGGGCCTAACCCCAAATTTCACTTTCAGTCCCTTGGCTGAAAAGTCTTCATGAAAACACACACTGTGTATTCATTATTATGGTCCGAATTCTATGACCTTAAACTAAAGATCACTCATACTTTCGTCCTGCACGACATTAAACTACATTTCAAGAACTAAGTATGGCTTGATTCTCATTCTTATGAGATACGTAGTGAAGTCCAAAATTTCAATTTAGGACCCAGCCACAACATGATTATGGTTTTCATTGACCTATGTATCTCTATATACATTGGACAATACCCATTTTATGTATTATATTCCTAACCTTAAATATTTTCAGATCTTCATAACCCTTTTCATGACTTCTAGTCACAAAAATGTCAAAATTCTGAGAATTCTTTTGCCTGACTATGCAGCACGTGCCCATAGGTGGCCTTGCATAAACAGTCCACATAACAGACTTGTCAGCCAAAAGATGCTATTTTATTTGACTATGCAGCCAATGCCCATAGGTGGCCCTGCATATTTCAACCCCCCAACGGGTTTTGTTAAATAATAGTAACTTCATTCTTGGGAAGAATGCATCTTTTGTCCTTATTTGTCTTAAACGACAGTATGTAGGGATCCGCAAAAATAGCCATCCTTAACATATTTGTCCCATATCCTTTTTCATGATCTGAAAGTATTCAAGTCTATGGTTTATTTTTCTTCCCTACGTTTGGGTCAAACCTTCGTAGGAGTGATATTCATCCAGTTCTTCGATATTCTTGTTTGGAATTATCTTCTCCATATTCAAGTACCTCTTTCCATACAACAAACTCTATGCTTTAGAAAATTTGAATCTCCATAAACTTTCACTAGCTTTTACCACTAGGAAAGTAAATTTCTGGGAGTTCTTTTGCCTGACTATGCAGCACGTGCCCATAGGTGGCCTTGCATAAACAGTCCACATAACAGACTTGTCAGCCAAAAGATGCTATTTTATTTGACTATGCAGCCAATGCCCATACGTGGCCCTGCATATTTCAACCCCCTAACGGGTTTTGTTAAATAATAGTAACTTCATTCTTGGAAACTACTTCTTCTAATGTCTTTTAGCTGTTTTTCATATCATTCCTCAGATTCAAATATTCTTAAGCCATAGTTTACATTTTTTCCTTCATACTTGAGTATGGTAATATGTTTTCAGATAAATTGTCAAGGAATTGAATCCATTTTTTAATCCATTTTCAGTCAAAGCTATTTCGACCTTAAACATTAGCCCATTTATGTCCGGCGTGCATGACTTTAAACTGCCCACACAAAATACAAAGGAACTCTGAATAAAAGTCAAGTTCCAGCTCACTAAATATACATTTTTTTGTATGATTTAGGTAATATTGAGCAGTTAAAAGGTTCAAAGTTTGTAGGGTTATTTGTAATAATCCTAGTAAAAAACAAACTATGCTTACTAGGCCCATTGGCTTACGTAAATTTGAAACAGGTAATGGAAGAATGAAAGTACAAATGATTGAAGAAAAAAGTGTTTTTCATTGATACACAAGAGTAGAAGAACATCCACAGACTGGAATCTCTTCTCTTTTTCAAGAATTACAGAAGATTGTCTACATAAGTCTTCATTTGATGTATAGCATCCTGAGCCTTATCAACAGTTACTTGAAGCTTGTGCACTTGACCAGCTTCACTCTTTTCAGCTTGCTGAAGTGCCTTCTTAGCATCTGCAATGGCTTTCATGCCATTCATATGAGTTTCATCCAATGATTTATTAAGCTGATCAAGTTCCCCAGTAACAGCATCTAACTGTTGCTGGAGTTTCACTTGCTGGACGACATTTTCTTTGTTTTTTTGCTTCAGATCCTTCATCTTGACAGCATAATCAGCTTCAGCCTGGGATATCGCAGCCTCAAATTCGCCTATGTTGACTGACAATTTCACTCTGGTCAAATCTTTGCAACTTGTCTGCATTTGCTCCCTCCTGAAAATGATCTGTTTCACCGCAGCATGGATCTTTTCATACCCAAAACCACCAAGTCCCATTATAACAAATTGGGATGACAATCGGGAAATTTTTGATGGTAGCTCTTCTAAAGGGACCCCCGATATGATGTTCCATATGTTATTCCATGCCTTACGTCGTGAAAAGCTGAATGCTTTAAGCATATCTGGATCTGATTCAATATCATCGTCAGAAGGGGGTATGTAATCTGGAATTAGCGCACTTAGGGAGGTGCCTTGTCCTGGTCTTTCCCCCCTGACTTGTGCTTCTTCACTTTCAATTCCTGTTGGGGAAGAGGCTGAGGCCTCATCTTCGGATCTAATTATTGCAGTTGATGGTCCTGCATGATTAATTGAAAGGTTTAGTCAGCTTCAAAGGATAACAAAAGAATGGATTGTCTTGCGAATAAAGTACAATCACAAATATTGTTATCCATTACCCAATGGTGGTTCAGCAACCTGAGAAGACTTCTCCCTATCTTTCCCAGTTTCAACAGGATTTTCAAGATGAGTCTCAGGAGAGTTTATTGGATTTAGCTCTACTTGAGCTAATGTTTCTACAATGATAGGGTTGACATCAGTGTCCACACCCTCTTCGGGCATTGACAGTTCAGCGGCTTCTACGGAAGAAACTGCATATTATTTTACATCATGGTTAGAAGTATATTTTTTAAAAGAAAAAATTTGGGCGAAGGGTAACACTCACACCCAAGGTCTTCTAAATCATATGACAACTTAGCATGATCATAAAATTATTCAAAAGTTATTCCTTGATTCATCATTTCATCCAATGATACTTCAGAATCTTGATTAGTCTCACCAGTGGGAGCATTTGCTACGTCTTCTTGCCGACTTATGTCCTCCAACCCCTGACCCTGGACAGCATCTTCAGTGATAGGAGGGATACTGGGAATGGATGGTAGCTCTTCTCCAGGAGCAACCAAGTCAGCCTGAGTCTGTGATTGTTCTACAGCACCCTCCACGACCTTTGAAGAAGGATTAGTCCCTTCCCTCAAAGGGGAAATTGAAGAAGCCCCTGCAATCCTCAGAAATATGAGTAACCATATGATTATGGGTATAAAATCATGATTGTTCGAAGGACTTACCACTACTAATGAAACGTTTAGCTATGGATTTACTCCTTAGTTGCCTTGGCTTCTTTTGTTTTTTTGGAGTATCAGTAGTCTTCCTTATTGGCACTTGGATTGGAGAATGAAAGGCTATGTCTAGTGCCTCATTCATGGCCTGCTGGCCTGGAGATATCTCGCCTGGTTCGCGAGGAGAATCAGCAGCAGCCCCGATAGCAGTACCACCAGGGCTATATTGTGGCGAAGGAACCCCGGTTCCATTCTTTGCAAGCTGCAAGATGAAGAAAATAACTTCCTTAAGTAAACAAAGCTTCAACTAAAATCAAGTTGCAAAGAAAATAAGGAAAGAAAACTTACATCTTCAGGAGCCACGTACTCTTGCCATTCCTCATCTCCAGAACCACCAGCCCCCTCAGTGGTGCCACAATCAATCATTTCCTTCACCCGCCTGGTGATAGGAACCGAATTATCAGTGGAATATATGAGCATTTCTAGCTCTCTGATGTAAGCTCGCACTTCATTGGGGTTATCTCCGTATTGAAGGTCTTTAGAAGCTAGAAGATATCCTATTCCAGGAAGTTGTAGTCCCTCACACAAATCCAGCCAGGCGGTCTCAGTATCACAGTATAAGCTCTGCCATAGCTGAACAGCCTCTGGTCTTAGATATAAAGGCTGTGAGGAAGGTCCTACAATTTATGATTTTAATTTCTTCCCGACTCCTGCAACTACAGATAGAGAATAAGAAAGTAAGACTTATTACTTTATAAAGTAGCAGTGATTGAAGTTATTACAATCAAATAACTCACCAGGAGTTGAATAAATTAAACTCTTAAGTGGGTCTATTAACTCTGGCCGGAGGATTATATCGTGCACGAAACCGCTTTGCTGCCGGTTGTGCCTCATCATCCCCATCGTGATAATCCGATGAATCAGTTCTAGAAGAGGATTCTGTTGAACCTATTTCAGGTGGAGAAGCGTCACCTTCATGAGGAAGAGTTTCTTTCTCTACAGTCCTCTTCCTCTTTCCCACTTGATATACTGGGTGATTCAATATCCCTTTAGGGTATGATGCTATCCAGTGTTCAGCATAAAATGTAGTCAGATAATGTGTCGCTTTTTCAACTGGTAGATCAAATACTGCCCCAGTCTTCTCTCTTGATGTCAGCAACCATAGTTGTCGAGCAACCATCGGATGTTGCTCTAACCTGACCTGTACTGGAGTGGATACAACAATCTGTTGCAAACATTTGAATTGGCATGCAAATCTATATGGAGCATAGGCCTCGCATATGATTTCTCCATCAATCCTGGCTACTAACACGCCATCCCTGCAAGCTAGCATGTATGCCCTCAAATCCAAATGGGCTTTCCCATCATCAACAAACCGCCCAGATGGCGGACTTCCATAAGGAAAGAAGTTAAATTCCTTATACATGCTTAGTCTTACTTTCATGTCATAACTATTAACATCTAATGGAGCAATTCCAGAGAATGCTTGCACTGATGGTCTGAAAGAGCTTCCAGGAATTTGTAATCCATTCTGTACATTGTAAGTCCTGAAGTGAGTGGTGATCCATCCCCACAAAACCTGGAATGGTCCCACTATTCTTAAAGGAGATTTACCCTGGAAGACGTGAAGTAAACTCCTGTGAATCTTTGCTAAAATGGGGGTAGCTAACCCAACCATTTTTCCCTCAGCCAACTTGGCCGCAATGACGAAGGTCCCTGGCCTAACGCCTCCCTTCGAATCCCTGACCGGCAAGAGATAAACACTGAGCCACATTGCCAAGAAACCCGCCAGACGAGTTTTCTTTGGAATTCTTTGATTCACTTCATAGCCCCATTTTCAAACTCTCCTGCTTCTAGAGTTGGCCAGAATGTGCCAGGAGCTCCTCTCTTCTTAGGTTTTGGACAAGTGGTAGGACGTCTGGGCCGGGTATCCTTGGATTTCTTTTTCTTGGATCATTTTTCTTTTGGCTCCATCCCTTTCTTCTCAGTAAGAAACACATTCATCCATTCTTCCGGATGAATATCTTTTCTAAAATGAGTTAATGAGGTCTCTGAACTCTTGAGCCTGTGAAAGATTTTAAATAATTCTCGAGCCAAAGCATGAGTCTTATCTGGATCATTCCAAGTCACCTTGGGAGGAATGAATTCATCATACATATCACCCAAGATTGGAGCTCCTGAAATCTTGTGGACATCCCACAAACTGATACCTACTTCTCCATGAGTCAAATGGAAAGAATTAGTCGGTGGGCTCCAGTGGCTGAGTATCTCTGGCACGAAGTTATCATGTCTGTAAATATATGTTTGCCCAACCCAAACAGCCTCATATATTGCAGCTCTCTTCAGATCCTCAATAAACTCTGCGCAAGTCTGTCGCACCCAGTATACCCACATCCAAGTTGGCTTCACACCTCCCCCAGGACGGAAATCCCAACTTTTCTTCCAGCCTTTGGATTGATCCATCTGAGCATTTCGGAAGATTGAAGGATGACAATGTGGTTGAAGCTCAGGTGTATGTTTTTTCAGATCTGGTGTGCAAGGGCTATGATGCATCACATAAGACTTCTCCACTGTTCCAGCAGTTTGAAATACTCCTCCGCCTGAGATATTTGCTGAAGAAAAATTGGGATAATTCTGAAACCAAGAAAATGGAAGACAATTCTTTACTTCTGGAATAATGACTTCTTGCAGATGACCATGACCATACAAAGGTAGATAAGTGCAGTGAGGAAAGTCGCGATGATATTTCTTCAGATACTTAGCCAAATCTGGAAGAGTACTGTCTTTGACAGTATAGTAATCAGGGCCAATGATATTCATCATATCATCTATCCGCTTGCTAGCCGGTTCATCAATTAATCCAGGCCTAAGAGCCATTGAATCTGCACAGGAGTTGAATAAATTAAACTCTTAAGTGGGTTTATTTTTTCATAAAATTTGTGAAAGAATTTGGAAAAAATGGCCAAGGCATTAAGGCGCGCAAGTATGGAGATATCGCGCAAGTAGTACATGTGCCGCGCAAGTTTTTGTCGCGCAAGTATTTCCGCGCAAGCCTTATTACCTTGAGAGTAGCGCGGCAGCGAAGAAACCGTGAAAACAGAAGACTTGCGCGGCGACTAAGACTTGCGCGGCGAGAGCTCGAGAAATCCGGAAATCCAGATGCATGTAACGTAGATGAGGCCGGGTATTTATAGGCCAGGAAGCCTACCTGCGCGCCACACCCAGAGCGCTTAAGGCCTGCGCGACGCAGACTTGCGCGCCGCCCTCTGCGCACTGAAAGACTTGCGCACCCTCCCTTTTCCTTTGGAAGGATTCGATTTCCTCAGAGTCAAATCCTCATTTCTCTCCCGATCCAACTCTGAGGGGGGACTTTTGTTGACGCTCCTTTCGTCACAGAATCTAAAGATCGGAAAAGGGAATATCTCAGCTGAAAGTGATTCATCCTTTGAAGAAAACATCAAAAATCGACAAAGGCCTGAACAAAGGATCAACAGCAAATCCACCGCGCAAGTGATACCACTGCCGCGCAAGTATACTTGCGCGGCTACCTTGGTCGCACAGGTGACTTGCGCGACCTAATTGGTAACCGCCCGGTAACCGCCCTGGGTCTTCTTTTGCCTATAAATAGACCCTGTGGGCCCCCCATTCGAGAGGATCTTTTTCCAGAAACTCGGATTGAAGCCTCCGACGCCCAAGTCTCTTCTCAAAGCTTCCGGAACACTTCTAAGGTAATTTCTTACCTAGAACGGAAGATCTCAAGAGAAGAAGGAAGGCCTAAGTGTTGAAACTTATCAAACACTTGCGCGCCGACCTAATTCCTTAAATATAACTTGTGCGTCCCTTTTCTGGAAGAACCTCAAGGGGATTCTAAAGGGTTTTATCAAGAGTCGCTCAAGTATTTCAATTCTGATTGAAAATCGCTCAAGTACACCATGTGTCGCGCAAGTATACTTGCGCGACCAATACTTGCGCGCCGCCGCAGGACCTGCGCGCCTTTCAAGACTTGCGCGCCCCTACCTTTTTGGGTGCCCATCTTGCCCATTTTTCCCCTCTTCATCCATTTCACCCTTCCTTTTTAAGATTCAGTCTTCAAGACACTCTTCAAAACCATTTATGGCATGAATTCTTGATTTGACTTTCTTATCTGAAAGGAATTCTGTGAAATCTCTCTCAAAGTCCAGTGATTTAAATATCCTTATGTCACTAAAATACGGGGAGTTCATTCATTCAACCTCATCCTTTAAGATGAGAAAATCCTAACTTGGGTCTCCTTTTCAGGAATAATCCCCAGTTATAAAACCTTTGATCTGGGCATCTTCCTCAGGAGTAAGCCCCAATCAAGTCC
Source organism: Viscum album (assembly GCA_963277665.1). Classification (NCBI taxonomy): domain Eukaryota; kingdom Viridiplantae; phylum Streptophyta; class Magnoliopsida; order Santalales; family Viscaceae; genus Viscum; species Viscum album. Next base: position 1,159,116,810 of record OY728125.1, read on the forward strand.
TCTAATCTTGGGCATCTTTATTAAGAATAAGCCCCAACCTCAAATATGGGCATCCTCCTCCGGAGTAAGCCCCAAACCATAATCCCTAACCTGGTTTTTTTAGGAATAAGACTCAGTCATAACCTTGGGCTTCCTTTTCAGGAATAAGCCCCAAGTCCCCTTAAAATTCTCTTAACTAGTCATAAATTACCTTTGATTTGGGTTTCCTTTTCAGGAATAAAACCCAATCATAAGTCCCCTCCTAACTTGGGCATCCTCCTTAGGAGTAAGCCCCAAGATTAGAGTATTCAAATCTCCATGAAGCACATATAACTTTGTGGACCCTGTTCATGGATTTTTTTTCCTAAAAGTAAATCCTAAACCTTCATCTATCTGGGCAGTCATCTATACATAAGCCCCAAACAAATTCTTATGATTGCATATTTTTGGCACAATTATCTAAATTTTATCAATACCTCTTGTTTCTCACACCGAGCATGACTCACATGAGCTTAGAGTGTAAAAGTAATTATGACATTCATCTTTGAGCCATCAATCATAAACATCATACCCCATTCCTCGAACTACGTGGGTTCTGATTCCTTTTTCAAAACAAAGGATACGTAGGTAGCCCATTTATGGGTTCGATCCCAACTTTGAAATAATCTATGTCCTTCTGAATGACGATAAACTTCAAGTGCCCCACTGAGTGGCTTTAAAACCAGCCTGGTCATCAAAATGACCAAGAGAATTTTATATAAATGTTTTGAAGGATACCATTGACCAAGAATCTCTAAACAAATATAGATGATTCTATATTGATGAAGAACCTCGAATACATATAAAAGATTCTCTAAATTTCATGCATATTTAATCATTGATTGTTAAAACTAAAGGAAAGCTCATTTTATACTTGGTAATGTAATAAGGATTCACGAACTTAACTTAAATCTATAAAGAGAGTCCCGGAGTAGACAATAATTCCCCTCAAAAAGGTGTGACGAGTCCGACCTCCCATCCTCTCGACCAATGCAAGTTCCTAAGCCTCATTAGTCCACAAACTAATGAGCGCCTGCCTTTGGAAAGTAGGTCCAAACGGATGTGGAATCATTGGATGTTTTCGGTTCTACGAACAAACCCGTTAGAAACCGATCGGAACGTTTGAATCTCCCGTCCAGGAGGTCATCCCCGGATTCCGCGCGAAACACTACCTTATATCCTTGTGTCTAAACCGAGCCATGACTCCCAACTACTCTATAGTGTCTTAGAAAAAACATCTCCAAATGTCACATTTGATCACATGACATACTCTCATTCTTTCTTCAATCGCATTGGTCCTGAAACTGTCCCATCTACCCATTCCAGAAACACATCATTATTGTTACACTTTTTTTCATCATTTAATATCTACTATGAACTCCCCACTAGGAATCATCATGACCCTACATCTGGCTTTCCAATGAACCACCATTTTCCTCATTTATCCGAACAATATTTCATGGTCTTGTCCCATATATAATGTTATTACGAACTATGAATTCATGAATCACTACTAATAACAATGAGGTAATAATAAAATTGTTTACCTTCACCATAATAGAATATAATAATCCATCCTCAAACCATCACACAAGGGTGATCTTTTTTCATTATAGTGTTTTTGAAAAAAGGAATGGATCAGGGAATCACTAAGAATAATCCATTACTCGAGTATCTTTATTATAAAAGACTATAATCCAAAATGTTAAATTATCCCCCAATATCACGAGAATGAAAATATCTAAAAATAGATCCTCAATGTGATTCCATGAAAACACCCCTTGTCAACCAGCATATACATGTATTTCATACATGTGTTTTGCATGTACTCTACCAAAATATGATACGACTTATCTCTCAATCATGGGGGTGCATTTATCAGGCCAAATTTCATTCTCATAGACTCTATACAATACAATATGTATAGAGTATATAATATGAAAATTTAATTAAAATATATCTCCATTAATGAAAAATTTAATTTATTATTTTAAAAACATATTTAGTGCATACGAATAAATCCAGTTTTATGCTTAAAACCGTCCTTTTTTCTAAAAATCAGTTCTATCACATTTATCACACTTAATTTAAAATTATTTTCTACCACTTATAGATATTTAATTAGATAAAATTAATAACATATTTTAAATTTTTATTTCAATTCTTTTAATATAATCCACTTTTATTTTTAGCATAGATAAATTGTAAATGTGGTAAAAGTTATCACCTCGATAGAGGATAAATAAGGATAATGTTGGTTATCATTAAGTGATAATGAAAATTATTCTAATACTATATATTATTAGATGAATTTAATGAGGCAAATGACACATTAGGATCTATCATGAGGGGATTTATAAAGATTAATCCATGAAATCAGATTACATATTATTAAATCAGGAAATGTTTCAAAATTCCACTCTTGTTGTTTAGAATATCTCTTATGTGTCCATATAGAAACAATTATAATTATGACTGGATATTGGTGTCTATTTTTATATTATATTATATTATTTATATTATATAAATTTATTTTTAATATTTAGTAATTATATAATGACATAATTTCTTAAGCAACACAGATGTTGCGGTTCAATATTTAATACTAAAATATAATATATGATATTGAAAATATTAAAAGTAATATAATTTGAATGATTTAATTTAGACCATGAATTTTATAGATCTATCTGATATATTAATATTGTGTGAAATAATTATATTCTAATTTAACCTTTCTGATGATGTATTTGAAGATAAATTAAACTAATAGTGTCAAAATTTACAATAATGATATTTTACCAAATAGTATATCATTAGAAAAATTTAAAAATCATAAAATACTTGTAATAAAAAAAATTATATATGATATTGTCTAAATTTTTTAAATTTTGAATTTATGGGAGAAGATTTACCTTATAAAAAAAATCATTAATATTGAATTTTTTTGCCGTGATTATAATTAAAATTAGTTAACCAAATATTAATAAAAATTATATGTATTAAAATGAAACTAAAACAAGTATAAATTCTATTATATGATGCGATTAGATCCCTATAATACCTAATATTATAATATCTAGTCATTTGGATTCATATGGATTTGGAATGATATTTTTGTAATTTAATATTCTGAGAAATTCAAAATTTTCCCTCACCTCAATTATAAACGACAGCCTGATACCTCAATTCATTAGACCACAATGATATTTCTATGAAGCAGAAATCTGATAATTTCATATTTAAAAAAACATATCATAATTATTGGTGTTATTTTATTCAAATTGGAAAACTGTATAACCCTTTAGAGGATATCCAAAGGAGTTAATTTGAATAATAAGTAAATGCCTTAACTAATCCCATTATTTTCTCCTCTTCTATACCTACTATAATTCAATTTTATTTATCCTCAAATAAAAACCACATCATCCTTAATAATTTTAAATGTTGTTATTATTATGAAAAAACTTTATACACCATATTTATTCACATAGTAGAGGTGGACGTATCACTCGTGCGTACAAATGACTTACTGTCTCCAAATTATGACACAATTTATTTCTAAAATAAATATTTTATGGATTGATATTAAGATGAGTTTAATTTTCATATATTATAATTATTATGTAATTATAATTAAATAATTTTAATATCATATCTATATTCTTATCTTCCAAACCATTGGAAAATGGTAATGTTGTTCATGAATACATGTGGACTACCACCTATATGAAGTAATGAAATTCATTTTTTATTTTCAATATACTTGGATGGTATGATATATTTGATTTAATTGTTAAGATAAATATGGATGGGGGATTTGTTTGAAATAAGATTTCTGGAAGTTGGATGAAGTATTTTTTTCGAATTGATGAATGTTTGTTGTTTACTTAATTTTTTTTATTTTATTCAACAAAAAAATGAACTCACTTTTTAAAATCAATTTATTAGGCACATGAGTATTATAATCCAAAAATCAGACGTAGTTTTATTAAAAAAGGTGATCAATGGATGTTTTCTATTACAATTGTTGTTTTATGGGAGAACACTTTTTCGAGCTTCAATTTTAAAATTGAAGCTTATAGAATATGAAAAGAAGTTGTTTCAGATTAAAAATGTCCTTAGAGATGTTTAACATAAAATAATTTGATGATTCTTTTATCTAATAAATTTTATAAAAAATAATGAGTTCTCATAAATCATTTTATCCGATAATTTTGTAAGAAGTGGGAACAAATTGTTTAGGAATATAGGGTTTTATCAGAGTAACTATGTAGTGAAGGTCTTGTAGTCATAGATCCTCATATTGGGAATCAATAGATACATAAGTTCTTTGAAGTATAGTTTGATTTTTTTTAAATTTATAATATTCTAAAAAGTGATGATTGTCTGATCCATCGGATGGGACAATCCATCAACCGAACCGATTCAATGAGTAAACCATAAGTTGATAAGTTTTAGAAATATAGATTTTACTATTGATACCAATACATTATACTAGTTTTATTTACCAATCAATCATATTGGTTGTTGAATCCTATATGGAATCAATTCAAAAGATTAATTAGAGTTCAAACATTGGACAACCTAAATCATATTGGACGAACTTGAGTTTTGACTATGAATGAGATGAGATATTGAAAATAATAATTAAGGTGATATCTGAAGAAAATTCTTCATATGAACTTTATTTTATCATCAATCAGAACAAACTCATTAATTTATTCAATAGTTTTCATTTGGATTAAAGCATCAGAGTGAGAATACAAATTGTTTTTTTGAGGGGTTATTATAAAAAGTAATAAATTCTTGTTATTAGGTAAGTATTCAACATAAAACGATTTTATATAAATAATGTAACACCACATGAATTTTATGAAATATTTATCTTTTAATATTCAAATTTCATTGAATCATTACATTGCAAGAAACACCGAGTTTAAACAAATTGTGATATACTATTAAAATATTATTATTTAATATTACCATTATAACATAGCCATTGAATAAAATGGTATGAGTAAGAATAACAATATTAGATAATATATGTGAATATTTAATTAAATAGATATTTCATTATTAATTCTTTAGAAAGAAACTCTTAATTTTTAGTGAAGTCATTTTATTCTTAAAAATATGTTTTTAAAGAAAGTTGTTTCGTTAAAAGAGAAATAAATATATATAATTTTGAAAATTTTAGAAATAGTATTTGACAAAATAATATTCATTTTTTGAATTTTTAAGCCCTAATTTATCTTTTTATGATGTTTTGATAATATTATGGAATGATTAATATTTCAAAAAATATTATAAAATACTAATTTACCTTGAAAATTGTATTTCAATATAGGGAATTTACAAAGTAAAATTCTATTTGTAATTAGTTTTAAAATACTATGAATTAATTTTGATTATGAATTGTCTAATTTTGGTTTACTTAATTAATTTTAAACATTAATTTAGTATAAATATATTCTATACTTAAATGGGTATTCTTTAGAAACATAAATTTTAATAGTTTTTTATGATTTAATTTTAAAATAAATTCAAAAAATTATTTTTTTGGATGTTTTTAAATTAGATTTCATATTTGGATTCAAAATAAAAAAATATAGTAAATGTACTACTGTTATGTTTTGGTCAATTTGAATAGTAACCTTTGTAATTTTTGATACCATGGTTATGGGTAAAAAATGTAATTAAGGAAAAAAATTACAAGATAAGGATTATAAAATGAGCCTAAAAGTTACGCCAATTCTATTAGATGAATATTTGTTGACCAAAATCCTACTTATGTCGAATTTATGTCCTTTTTGAGCCAATTAGTTTACATCAAGTACTTTATAGTATTTTATTTAATGTAAAGTCAAACTTATTACACTCCTATTTTTAGTAAGTATAAACTTTTTATTATGTGTTCATATAGAAGATATGTTGGACTAAAAATATAGTTATTAAATCTAAAATATTGTATTTAATGATAGTAATTTAGTTTTAATTTTTTGGAATAAATAATTCCATTAATTTCTTGCACAACAATGATGTAGTAATTATTTAATAAATGGAAAAATCAGATTTATTATATTAAAAATATAAAAATAAATAAAATTTGAGATATTTTAGGTGATACATGAATTATATTGATTTCCTTGACATGTTTATGATATAATAAAAATGTTTTTTAATTTTTTTTACTTTTGTGATGTTTATAATGTAATAGTGACTAATTGTGCCAAAAATTTTCAAAAATGATATTTTAGGGGATTAATATAAGATTATTTTTTTAAAAAACCATAAAATATATAAATAGTTGTAAATGAAATATTATATAGTCTACCATGTACTCTCGTGTGAATTTATATGTTATTTAGTTTCATTTGCCTCTATAATATTCTTAATATATTTTAATCTTCTATGAAATTCCAAAGGTGCCCCTCACCTCTATTATAAACAGACATCTCCTCTCACACTTCATTTCACCAAATTAAGCCTTATATATTTATAATAATCTAAAAAATACTCTTATTTACTTATATATTAATATTATTTTGGTTCTGTCCTTCTCAAAAGACTGACCTAAGGGCTCTCTAGAGGAGATATATGGGAGTCGTTTCAAAGAAGTTGTAATCTCTCTAACCGATCAATTTTATTTACACTCTTATTAAATAAACTAAATAGATGATAATTATTATAAAAAAATATTTTTAGTATCATTAATATATATAAAAGTTATTATGACTATGAAAAACCCCATATACACCTTCTTTCCCATCAAATAAAAAGTGAAATTATCGCTCGTCTGTACGTACAACTTACCATGACCATATAGAGATATAATTCATTTTTCAACACTATATTTTATGGAAGGGTATTATGAAGGGTTTAATGTTTATTAAAGGTATTTGTTAACTATTTATAATTATGAAAGGATAATATCTTGGATACCTTCTTCCAACTAATCTTTTTTCAAACGATAAATTCGCTCGTGCTTACATATAAAATACCATCTCCACAATGCGATGTGATCAGTTTTTCATTTATATTTCACATGGACATAAATGTGGTTTAATTTTATGAATATATATGATATCTATGACATAATAATAGTTTTTTAAATTTTAAATTATTATTTAACATTCTTTCACTCCATCAATTAAAAAATTGAAACATCATTCATGCGTACATACAGTGTACCATCTCAATGAACGGTGTAATTCATTTTTATCAAATATTTTTATGAATTATTATTAATTTTGTTTTTAATGAATATATATAATTTTATAACATTATTATAATTTAGGATATTATATTACCTTGATTAAAGTATAAGGATTAGGACTATCGAATTGAAACATGCTTGTAAAATGAAGCAATTATCACCGTGATGAATGATTTTCATAAAACAAATCTCAATAAATAGGTGATAAGATTTTATAAATAAATCCTACATTGTAGTATATATATATGTTTATGGAATAAAATTACAATAAATCCATATTTATTATGTCAGGTTCTTGAACATGAATGAAGAAATGTGATACTTGAGTTTAGGTTTTATTTTACAATCTCACCATTAATTGAGATTGTTTATATATAAGTATATAGGGAATAATATTTATCTCCCTTGTCCATTATTTAAAAAACAAGTTCCAATTTTTTACTATTCTCTTACAATTATTTAAAATCATTTTTATACATGTTTTATTTTTCTGGAACGGATTTTTTTTCATTTTTTAAATAGGGTTCTTAATTACTTTTATCATAAAAAATACAGATGGAAAGTGTTTTTAAACTTATATAGAGTGAGAGTATTTTACAACTATTATGAAGTATAAATTATTTAAATATTACTTTACTTTTTTATATTTTTATTTTTAAAGAATTTTTTTTCATTTTGAAGTGCATAACTTTTTAAGAAATAGAATTTATTTTAAAATGGAATAATTATTTTTCTCCAGAATTATTCAAGGTTATCTTAAAAATTCATTTTTATTCTAATATTAAATTACAGTATGTTACTTATTCTATTATGGGGTTAATTTCCAGGAACAAAATATTTATTTTTTCTCTCTATAGTTTATGATTTTGGTGAAATAATAAAATATTTATGAAGCCCCTTTATTTTCAATGGGTTATATAATGATGAAATGATTATGAAACCCAAAACCATTTAAGGGTTTTATCTTGTTTAATGATTTATGATCTTATAGAAAAATATATCAATAGATTGCATTACATCATTTTTAGGACCTATATATCCCTCCAATGTATTGAGTAATGATTTATATCACATGATATAGACATGACTATAACAGGAAGTGAAACTAGTTTATTATGGTACTTTGTCTCCAATGATAGTCTCTGGAGAGTGCCTTTTCTATTATGATATTTTGTTAAGTAAACCCATTACAATATGATAGTTTTATAAAATATACTCAAATAAATAGGAAATTATGTTCTATTTATTTGTTTGTGGGAAAAATATATATCTTATGTTATTCTGTTATAGATCTTGTTATTTTATGATCATGTAATATAAATTGCCAATTTTTGTTACATGACACAGGATTATGATATTTGATATAAAGGTATAATTATTAAATGATACGATAATGTTCTTAAACGTTCATGGTCATCTTGTGTTTGATATTTCCATTTTTTACTCTTACTAATCATCCGAGCTCACCATTTACATATGTTTCTTTTCCCTAGGATATGAAGAAGGGTATTAAATATGATATGTAAAAATAATTCATTTTTTAAATGAATAAGTGGGTGATGAGGTAGATATCTTATGAACCAATTGTTTTTGTTTCTAATTTTCTAAGGGCATTGGACCTATATGATTAAGGTATATATTTTTTATATATCTTTAATTAATATTAATATATTTAGATATTATATATATATATGATAAATAAAGGTCATTATAGTTGGTATTAGTGTAATGATTAGTTACATTTTTGAAACTTTATTGAGAAAACCATAGTAAGAACCCTAAGGGTGTTTCTATGTCTAGGTTATAATCTTAAAGTTTTGGTAATGATCTTGAATAACATATGTCAGAACTAAGGTGCCAAATAAAGAAATTATATTAGTAATTTCCCATAATTATGTTGTTTTCCCGATATGATTAGTGTTTATCACACTGTTATTCAACGCTTGTAACCTAAAGGAATTGTGTCACAACTAAATCGGATGAGAAATTCATCGATTTTCTTTTTATGTAACTAAATTTTATGGGTTTTGGAAATAAATTCATTGTTCTTATATTAAAATAAATTTATAAATAATTAACTCATGAAAGACTTCGAAATGAGAGAAAGAGGGAAGAAAATTATATTAAGTCCTTCAGAAAGAAACAACATCCTTATTTAAGTGGGTTTTCTGATTCACTAGAGGATGAACAATGGATCAATATCAATCAAACAATATTTAATGTTCTCTAATGTATAGAACGTGACAAGGTAATTTTTGTGACAATGAATTGGCAGCTGAAGTAGGTTAATGGTGGAATCATTCAAAGAATATAATGAAATACTATAAAACTGACTCTATTGATTAGATTGAGTTTTTAAAATTATATTTTAATAATTTATTTCCTATTATTCTTCATATGAAAATAGAGAAGGAATTATATGAGTAAAATTAAAAGGATGATGAATCTGTTGGAGCCTATGATGTAAATATTTTAAGAATTACTAGGTATGGTTCTGTAATTATCATTCAACCTAAATGTAATGTTGATGAAATATTATGTGTCTTAAAACAAATTCTCTTAAGTTCATTATCCATAAGGTAATTAAGTTTATAAGAGGATAAAATTTTCTATTCTATTAAGGTTGATATGGATATTAGTGTTACCCCTCAATATTATGGATTTGATAAGATAAGCAAATTGGAATTCACATGAAATTGAAAATACCATGGAGAAAAGAATTTGATTTTTTATTTTCTCTTAACGTTTGGAAGAAATCATGGGGGAAATTTTATTAAGTTAATTGGTAAATATTTCATGTGTTTAAGAGAGGGTCCTGAAGAAAGGTAATGCTAATGTTATGGGAAGAAGTTATCAAATGATGAAAATAGAAAAAAAAATATCTATAGAAAGCAAAACCCGTTCTCCCATACTGTAAATGCATCAAGTATTGGAATTATTCAAATATGTGAAATAATTTGAATGTTATTAATGGTTATTTTAAACAACCAATTAATTAAAATGAAAAAGGGAAATATCTTATGATCATAACTTCTGATGCGTGTTACGATAATGATGTGGGGAAAGGTAAGCTTATCATCAACTCTAGAATAACCAATGTCTTATTTTATTATGGATCCACTATCTCTTTTTTTTCTAAATAATTTTGTAAGGGTATCACCATATCACTTCAACAATTAGATTTAGAGTTATATTTGAATATTTATAATGGGACAATGGTCACATATTAAGTTTTTTTGTTCTTCTCCTATTGAAATTTATGCGAAAGTTCATCTTAAAATACTTATGATTCTTCCAATACTGAAATTATGTGTATTTTTTGGAATGGAATGAATTTTCCTCTATGTGGCTCATTTTATTTACTAAGGATAGGTAGACACATTTCAATTTCTGAATGAAACCATAATATTTTATCCATGTGAGGATGAATATGAAATTATAATGGAAATTACATCCATATTGTGGGTATGAATTTTCTTTAAATTATGGTTATCTATCTAAGATGTTTTAGTAGAAAATCAACATTAAGGAAAAAAAATTTATGGGAGTTTAATGATACCTTTTTAGATAAATTTCATGGTCTTCATCCAAATGATGATGTTATGTTTTCAATAAGAATCATACACTATGCAAGCTTAATTTTAATAATCCTTATATAATGGCCCCAATTTAATTGAAGAAATTGAAGAAGAAACTCCATGAGAATCCCCATAATGGATTCATATTCTTTATTGTGCCAACTTGGGGTGCCCCATTTCTATTTTTTAAGAATAAATATGGATGAATATGACTCTATATTGATTATTGAGAACTTAACAAGATAACTATCATGGATTAGTATCCTCTACCCTATATTGATGGCTTCCTTTTTGAAATATGCGGATCTCAATACTTTTCCATGATTGTCCTTCATTGAAGATATACTCATTTGAGATTATAGAAGGATAATATACAGAAGATGAAATTTCATACAAGGCATGATCACTAGGAATTTATAGTTATTTGTTTTTTTCTTACTTATTCACCCATCATCATCATGAATTCAATGAATAGAGTCTCTATAGACTATATTGATTAATTTATGGTATCCTTTATAGAAAATATTCTTGTATATCAGTAGATCCTTCAATGATTGATGCTGTTGAAAAATGGACTAGACCAACCATGATGTCTGAAATCCATATTATTCTTGGATTTGATTGATATTATCAACATTTTTCGAAATATTTATCTTGATTATCTAATACACGGAGCAATTTTACTCGGAAAGGAGTTATGTTTATATGGATGAATCAATGATAAGATAATTTCAATCTGGTGAAAATAGGGCTCGTCAATGAACCTCTTCTCACACTACCATTTAGTAGAGAATGGTTTGTGATATATAATGATGCAATAAATAAGGGACTAGGATATGTTCCCAAGAAAAATGATATGGTGATATATTATTATTTATTTCAATTGATGGTATATGAGAAAAATTACCCAACCCTTGATTTGGAGTTATCTGTATTAATTTTTTATTAAATATATTGATGAATTTTACTATAGATAATGGTGTGACCTATATACTAATCACAACATTTTAATGTAAATTTTCACTCAAATAAAGTTGAACAAGTATCAAATTAGATAGATGGATCAAATTAATGATTATGACTAATGTATAGATTACCACCCAAGAAAACCATACAAGGTGGATGATTCGTTGATAATAAATGATCATGATGTTTTATATATGATGAAAAAAATCCAACATTTAAGGATTTAAAATGGGTGGTCATTGACATCCTTATACTATTAGAGAACTCATATGTGGATCAAATAAATGTTCAACCATATATACAAGTAATGATTAATGAGGCATATAAGGAAGATGTGGAGAAACATAAGAATGTCAGTAATGTTTATAAGGTTAAACATGATTGTGAAGGAATAATAATGTTTTTGGATTGTGTACATGTACCGTCCATATAATTTTTTCAGGTTCTATTGGATGAGTCTCATAATTCATCATTTTCTATTTGTATAGGAAGTACAAAGATGTTTATAGAGAGGAAAGAGTATTTTTTGTGGGGTATAATGTAAAGCGACATTAGAGAGTAAGTTTCTTAGTTCTTGGTATGTCAGCAAGTTAATGCTAAGAGATAGATGTATAAGTGTATTTTTTTTAAAATTAACTATACCTAAATGGAACTGGGAAAGCCAACACCATGGATTTTATCATCATACTCCCCTAAACAACTAATGTCATATTTCAATAATAGTTATGATTTATCAAATTATAATGTAAGAACACTTCATTTTTATAATAAAATATTTCTGTCTTGATCATACTTAGAAATTATATATTAAGTAAATGGAAAGATTTTTTGGAATACCTCTTTCAAAAATATCTGATCAGTATATAAGGATTAACTTGATGTTATGGAGAAGTATTTAGCTTGATCTTGATACTGATTTATGTTCAAGTACTTATTACCATCCTTAGACTGTTGGTCATTCTTTGATGACTAGTAAAACTCAATAGAACATTTTTCGAGATCACTATATTGATATTAAAGGTCCTTAGGATCAACATGTTCCATTGGTATAATTTTCTGACAAAAATAGCTTTGATTCAAACATTCTTATGGATCATTATGAATTTTTATATGGTAAGAAGTTAAAAAACCAACATGATAGAATGAATTTTGGGAAACAAAGATATTATAACCTAATATAGTTGAGGATATAACATAGAATGTTAAATCCATTAAAAAAACATATGCACATCTTATAGTTGACAAAAAAAGGTCTGATAACATTCATAAGAACGATATGGGGTTTGAAGTGGGCGGAAAGGATTTTATATTAATATATCCTAGGAATAAAGTGATGAGATTTTGAAACAACGGAATTTAAAGACCTATGTATATAAGTACTTTTGAAATTATTTATCATATCGAGATGGTAGATATTTGATTGGTGTTTCTACTAAATCTCTTTCAAGTTCAGGATCTGTTCCATGTAACTCTCATGAGGAAGTAAATTCCGGATGATTCACATGTACTAAAATAAGATTTCCAAACACTAATGTAATATATTTCTTATGGAGATCAAATATGGGAGATTCTAGATAATAGAGATAATGTAACATAAAACAAGACCACTCACCCAGTAAGAGTATGGCAGTAGAACAACTGATTTGATGAACTTATGTGGGAACATGATGATTCATGAGGCAGAGGTATCCTCAGTAGTTTGTATTTGAGTGACGAATTTAGAGGATTAAATTTCATTTATGGGGGGTAGATTGTAACTCTACAATATTTTGATGAAATAATTATCTTTAGATAATATTATTTATTTGGTATCTCATGTTGTTAACAATACTGAGTTAAAAACATTTCATGATATGTAATTAAAATATTATTAATCTAATATGGACATTATATCATATCCATTAAATTGACTAGTATGAACAATAATTATAAGGCCCCAGCCTTAAACCTTACTTAAACTTGAGTTATTACATGATTACACATTGAAGATCCTTTCAGGTTTAGAGTTTTAGAGAATTAGATCATGAAACTTGCATTACATTCCACATTTAAACAAATTGGTTACATAAAAGACAATATTCATTCTTCCCATCAATGGAAACCTATTTAAAATAAAACACAGATTCTTTATTGACACATCCTTGACACTATCGTCACATCATGTACCTTTCCCTTGACCTGTGAAAAACATTTCAAAAAATTGGGATGAGCATAAAAAGCTAAGTAAGGGTTATAAAAATATGGAAAGGAAACATGAGTTCATATATACATAAGGATGAAATCATACTTTACCCATAAAACATAGGCATATCAAATCATGAATAAATCATAGAAAACATAAGACATAAAGGTAACTTGAGGCATTCATAACATTCTTACGTAGGGAGTAACCCTCTTGGTTACGTTTGGAATACCCATCACAGTATATTCCCTAAATCTCTTCGGAGAAACCTTAATGTTTCACTCCTTCGCATTACCCAATGCATTGGAGAGCTATAACGGGCTCACCCGCCCTTAGTTTATCACGGAACCACCCGTCTTCATAATAATGCCCAAGAACCATAACATAATCATATTACATAAAACATGCATAAAGGAAACATAACATTTCCACATTTCAATCACAATATTACATTTTAGTATATTGAAATATTGAATCCATTCAAAAAGAAACCATTTCCAAAACCATTTAAAACATTTAATAAAAAGATTTTTGAATCAAAGTGTCCCATACCACCTTGAAGATTAAAATTTTAAACCATTAATATCTATATAAATAAATCCTTAAAACCATTTTGAAAACATGGATATTAATAAGAACAAATAATTAAAACATTTAAAACGATATTTTGGTTAAAGGGGTTTTACCAAAATTAGAGACACTTGAATAAAATAATTGAGGAATAGCATTTAGTCAGAACTTTATGATATCATGAGAATAAATGGATTCATGATATAATACTCCAAAGGACAGTATATACACCATATAAGAGTGAATTGGTGCATAACAACAATGAACCCTCAATAGAAATTTCAAATGTGATGAAATCCCTTATAAAGAAGGTATCCTTAAATTAAGGACAAATCAATCTCAAAAATATGTGTGAAAAATATAAATACACCCAATATAAGTTGATATTAAGTGTAAAACAATAAAAGGTCATTCACACATATTCAATGGATGACATATTCAATGACTACATGTTGAACCCAAAGAAATCGAAATTGGGTTAAAAAGTTCCCTTGACAGCCTAACGGCATCACATCAAAATGAGTTTATGAGAGATAAAAAGTGTATATCATCACTTGGACATAAAATTTATATCAATAAGGATATATTATAACATATCCCAACATAACAATATGTAAATTAAAATACCCAACAAAAGAAGTCTTTTAAAAAAGAGGAGGGTGAAAGGTTCCCTTACCGACTTGGGTAACTTTTGAAAAGTACACCCCATTGAAGAAGTGTCATACAATGATTATGTAAATACCCATAAATGGAATTATATTACAATAGGATTGTAATAGTGTGCAGTACATAAACTACTCAATGGAAATTGTGGCAAATGTAGCATAAATCTCACGGGAATAAAAGTGAGATGAAAAATCTCTTACGAAAACTCGGCAGCCTAACGACGCCACTCAAAACTTCCAAAATGGATTGATGAGAGGAAATAGGGTCTCTAATCATATGAACATAATAAGTACAGTAGGAGTAATATAAAAGAACATCCCAACAATAAGAAATATGAGCTTAAAAGCAATGACATAAAAGAGTGTACTTAAAAAGAAAGAGAGTTGTAGGATCCCTTACCTCGGGTCCGACTTGACTCGATCGTTCTTTAATCTCCTGAATAATAAACATTATTTAATTTATAATTCCTTAAGAACCCTTTTTCAAGTTCATTATTACTTTTATACCACTTATTACCATGTCACAAACATTATGTAATCATTTAAGTTAATAATATTTGTTTTGCCGATATTTGGTTCTTAAGTCGAAAGTGGTTTTCTTACAATTACATGTTGTTCGTGTGGCCAAATGTTTATTATATCCAGAATTGTATTCATTATTTAGATATCATATATGTCATATATATCCAGTACATGCATTAATTTATAACATTACATACTCATTTAGAGGTAAGAAATGAAATGCACCGTTCATGGAGACGGTAAGTTGTACGTACGCATGAACGCTACTTTCATTTCTATTTCGTATTTTATAGAATGGAATAATAATGATATAAAGGTATATTATAATTACAGTATAATATCATATATAATATCATATTTCCATCCTTTATACATCCCACATATGGTATTTAACGAATCAAATCACTTTGAGGGGGCGGTAGTCCGCACTTCCTTAAATGAAGATATCGCGTATACCCATAATGGAAGCCATAAAGGTAAGACAAAAATGAAAAATACCAAAGCATAAATAAAACATAAACATATTATATATCATATATAAAATAGTGACATCATAATGGCCACCTTTTAAGGTGTTAAATGAGTATTGAACAATCATCGTTTCAGGAGGCAGAATTTCACCACCCACGGAAACCGTATGTTCTTTAACCATTTGATGTAGTTGTGTGAGAGTGTAGCTCGAATAAATCTTATAACAACATCCTAGTATATTTAAGATACTGGTTTTGTTAAAAAATAAGTAAATAAAAAGAGTTTAGGGGGTTGGAGAAGCAAAATAAAACAAATGAACATGAGAGAATGAATTACCTTTAAAAGTGTAACTCCTTTTGATTTAAGCCTAAAGGCTTCCATTGAAAGGATTCTGCCCAATGGGAGTCCTCTATGATGAGGAGAGGGATGTGGATAGAGTAAATGGGCAGGGTTTGGCCGATCCAAAGGCTTGAGGAGTGTGTGAAAAGAGGTAGAGGTGGGGGCCTTTTATAAGAGGAGAGGAGGGGCACTTTTGGAAAGTAAGGAAATATTACTTTATTTGAAAATGTGTTTCTGTTTTAAAAGGTCCCACATTGATAGAATTCGTGGATAAGGTGATAAGGCTTTGAAATACACTCATCCAATAAGTTTTTTACATGTTTTGTTCATATATTTTACATTATCTTTCCATTTTATTTAAATCGTCAAATAATGATATCATCGCTGCATCATTATTATGTCATAAATTATTTAATTTATTTAATGTCTAAAAATTATAAAAAAAATACTATTATGTAGGAAATCGTTTTAGCTTTCCAATGAATATTTATAATAAAAAAGATTACTTGTATAACCACACATAAAAACTACTTTAGTAAAACATATCATGTTTGTGTCAATTTTACTTTTACATTAAATAAAATGTTATTTATGTCATTTCCCAAACAAAGTGGATCCATGGGGTCCCCAAGTTGACCCATGGCTTGTCTTGGTCGGCCATGACACAACCAATAAGGTTGGGACATGTGTCTAGGTCATTTCATATCATTAAACCATTATTTATACCTTAAACTACACTAATTACCACTAATCGCGATTAAAAACTTAATAAGTTACTATTCACCAAAAAATTATTTTAATCTCATTGAACCACATTTTACTTCTTAATGACAACCATGTATATCGGATTTTGAAAATTCAATACACATTAGTGTTAAACTTTCATTTAACTGAAAAATCAGTTTGCTTGATTACCACTTAGTGGTTTCACTATTCATCAAAAATTGAAGTTTTTCACAAAATTACCAAAAATTCACCCTAAGCTATATTTGATATTCTGAATTCAAAAATGAATTCCTTTTTACAAAATTCAAAACATATAAGTTACATTAATTAATTTAATAATTAATTCCCGCTGTCTTGACAAATAGTGTGTTTTATGAAACAATAAGTATCAAAAGATTGACACTAGTTTAAGTCTGATTTCAAAGTGAAATTGATTCCAACGACCACTATTGGATTTAATGGTAAAAATATTTTCTAATTTCACTTTAAAAATAATTCAAAATATAATCTAATCATATAAATAAATTAGATTAAAAAGTGGTTTTGGATTAAAATACAACATTTTACACTATTCATTAAAAAAATAAACTTTATCAGAAAGATACCAAAAAATTACACAAAGTAAAATTTGATGTCCCGATTCTTAATAAGAGTTTTATTTGGTCCAAAAGAATGTGTAAGAGTGATAAAAACTATATTTAATGACGGTTCTCCATCAAAAGGTGATAAGTGAACCTTTAGTGAAAACTAGGGCATATATGCCTAAAATTGAATTCTTTCCGTATTTTAAGCCTCTATCCTTTATTGGATAAATGTAAAAACATATATAATCATATTTTAGTTATTTCTATCCATTCCAGCCATTACAACGGCTACATGATAACTACCATTTAAAATAATATTATTTTATTATTAGAGTGCAACGTAAGATTCCCAAGAAACTCGTTGTTGTGTGTTGGGTACGCTATCGAGCATAGCGTCCCCTTTAAAGTCATTTAAATATTTTATTCACAAATATGGATAAATATGAAATGTCATATTCTTTATTTACCTGGGGTGTTACATCCTTCCCCCCTTTTGGGAATTGCGTCCTCGCAATTTTAAAATTGCGCTTGGAAACATCCTTGAACGTCCCACATCGGAACAAGAGTCGGTAAAACAATCACTTTAAAATAATGAAAGATAAGCACAGAGGTCACCCGAGTTAACCCATACTAGGGTTCTAAGTATGAAAATATGGACATGGAGGAGAAAACAAAGGGTCATTTTCTGATGGAGAGTGATAGAAAACATGTTTAGGAGAAAGTTAACCCTGAGAGAATCACAAACTTGTGATGGGTTAAACGGTATTCGATTCCCCAGTAGGAAACGTTAATAGACAACATTTTTGTTTTAAGTTACTTTTTATTGAGGAATTTATTCATAAGGAAATATAATCACTTATCATGTTGACTTTCAACTTTTATTAGATTCCTTACACAAACTCATATTTTCTCCAAAAGGAGAGTATTTAGGAAGACTTGTTCAAATTAAGAGTACTATAATCAACTTCTAGAGAATCACCTAATCCCCAAAAGAGAACTATATACATCCCATGTCATTAGAATTTAACTAAAACCAAAACCAAAAAGGCTAGTACAAGATTAGATAATCCAGAAAAGGATAACCCTTTATAAAAAGAAAATCTATTCTTAGTCTCCAAAATTTGTCCAACAAAACCCAAAGTTCAACGAGGACCATCCGATAAACAATTTGTCCATAAAATTCTTCAAACTAAACCAATATAATATTGAAACCCAAATATTTAAAGGATTTAGTCACATAGTCTTCCAAGTTAAGTCGTAACATTTATCTCCAAACAACATCAGTTGCTCCTAAAGTCTCACATTGAAAAGTAATTATCGTAATCACATATCCTCCAAAATCAACTTACTCTTAATTCATAAAATCATATAACTAAAAAGAATCAGTCAAACTAAACAGGGACTTCACATAGTCCAGTGGTAGGCGATAAATACCAGTCGCACATTGGTTGTGGGTTCGATTCCCGCAGCTTTGTCCGACGCGACGGGATGTCACACGGTCTGCGTGTTGTCCTTTTTCCAAAACTATATAATTTTTAAAACATTCCCCAAAATGAGATAAAATCTTCAAGAATAATCATCACATATTTTAACCACAAGTTTATCTCATGCCCTTCATTTTCCATCATATCATAGAGTAACCCATAATTACCTAAAAAGTAAGGATCATATAAACCCTAATGGTTACCTTAATAATTATTACCTGAATTTCCACATCAAGTTGTCCATCTCGTACATGATTCATTAGAGAACTCACCAAGGTTGAAGTGGTTGATCATGAATCCTTGATAGTTGGTTTAGAACAACCATGAGATTCCTCATTGAATACCCCATTTCATCGAGTCTTTTAATTCAGAGAACCACCACAGTTTCCTTCAAACCAATTGTCACTTTGGTGCCCGCTAGATCCATCCATTCACTAAAAACAGAAATGTCAGTGTGAGTATATCAACAAAATCATCATGTACTAATGAGTAAGGTAAACACTAAGATACACTTACTCATTCACTTTATCTAAAACTAGGACTCTTTCTGAAATCCTAACCATTATGGTAATGTCACTTATGCTTAAAGAATAACCTAACCTCTAAAGTTATCTAAACCGACCTTTGATACCAACTATAAGGCCCCAGACATAAACCTTACTTAAACTTGAGTTATTAAAAGATTACACATTGAGGATCCTTTCAGGATTAGAGTTTTAGAGAATTAGATCATGAAACTTGCATTACATTCCACATTTAATCAAATTGGTTACATAAAAGACAATATTCATTCTTCCCATCAATGGAAACCTATTTAAAATAAAACACGGATTCTTTATTGACACATCCTTGACACTATCGTCACATCATGTACCTTTCCCTTGACCTGTGAAAAACATTTCAAAAACTTGGGATGAGCATAAAAAGCTAAGTAAGGGTTATAAAAATATGGAAAGGAAACATGAGTTCATATATACATAAGGATGAAATCATACATTACCCATAAAACATAGGCATATCAAATCATGAATAAATCATAGAAAACATAAGACATAAAGGTAACTTGAGGCATTCATAACATTCTTACGTAGGGAGTAACCATCTTGGTTACGTTTGGAATACCCATCACAGTATATTCCCTAAATCTCTTCGGAGAAACCTTAACGTTTCACTCCTTCGCGTTACCCAATGCATTGGAGAACTATAACGGGCTCACCCGCCCTTAGTTTATCACGGAACCACCCGTCTTCATAATAATGCCCAAGAAACATAACATAATCATATTACATAAAACATGCTAAGGAAACATAACATTTCCACATTTCAATCACAATATTACATTTTAGTATATTGAAATATTGAATCCATTCAAAAAGAAACCATTTCCAAAACCATTTAAAACATTTAATAAAGAGATTTTTGAATCAAAGTGTCCCATACCACCTTGAAGCTTAAAATTTTAAACCATTAATATCCATATAAATAAATCCTTAAAACCATTTTGAAAACATGGATATTAATAAGAACAAATAATTAAAACATTTAAAACGATATTTTGGTTAAAGGGGTTTTACCAAAATTAGAGACACTTGAATAAAATAATTGAGGAATAACATTTAGTCAGAACTTTATGATATCATGAGAATAAATGGATTCATGATATAATACTCCAAAGGACAGTATATACACCATATAAGAGTGAATTGGTGCATAACAACAATGAACCCTCAATAGAAATGTCAAATGTGATGAAATCCCTTATAATGAAGGTATCCTTAAATTAAGGACAAATCAATCTCAAAAATATGTGTGACAAATATAAATACACCCAATATAAGTTGATATTAAGTGTAAAACAATAAAAGGTCATTCACACATATTCAATGGATGACATATTCAATGACTACATGTTGAACCCAAAGAAATCGAAATTGGGTTAAAAAGTTCCCTTGACAGCCTAACGACATCACATCAAAATGAGTTTATGAGAGATAAAAAGTTTATCTCATCACTTGGACATAAAATTTACATCAATAAGGATATATTAGAACATATACCAACATAACAATATGTAAATTAAAAGACCCAACAAAAGAAGTCTTTTAAAAAAGAGGAGGGTGAAAGGTTCCCTTACCGACTTGGGTAACTTTTGAAAAGTACACCCCATTGAAGAAGTGTCATAAAATGATTATGTAAATACACATAAATGGAATTATATTACAATAGGATTGTAATAGTGGGCAGTACATAAACCACTCAATGGAAATTGTGGCAAATGTAGCATAAATCTCACGGGAATAAAAGTGAGATGAAAAATCTCTTACGAAAACTCGGCATCCTAACACCGCCACTCAAAACTTCCAAAATGGATTGATGAGGGGAAATAGGGTCTCTCATCATATGAACATAATAGGTACAGTATGAGTAATATAAAATAACATCCCAATAATAAGAAATATGAGCTTAAAAGGAATGACATAAAAGAGTGTACTTAAAAAGAAAGAGAGTTGTAGCATCCCTTACCTCGGGTCCGACTTGAATCGATCGTTCTTTAATCTCATGAATAATAAACTTTATTTAATTTATAATTCCTTAAGAACCCTTTTTTAAGTTCATTATTACTTTTATACCACTTATTACCATGTCACAAACATTATGTAATCATTTAAGTTAATAATATTTGTTTTGCCGATATTTGGTTTTTAAGTCGAAAGTGGTCTTCTTACAATTACATGTTGTTCGTGTGGCCAAATGTTTATTATATCCAGAATTTTATTCATTATGTAGATATCATATATGTCATATATATCCATTACATGCATTCATTTATAACATTACATAATCATTTAGAGGTAAGAAATGAAATGCACCGTTCATGGAGACGGTAAGCCGTACGTACGCATGAACGCTACTTTCATTTCTATTTCGTATTTTATAGAATGGAATAATAATGATATAAAGGTATATTATAATTCCAGTATAATATCATATATAATATCATATTTCCATCCTTTATACATCCCACATATGGTATTTAACGAATCAAATCACTTTGAGGGGGTGGTAGTCCGCACTTCCTTAAATGAAGATATCGCGTATACCCATAATGGAAGCCATAAAGGTAAGACAAAAATGAAAAATACAGAAGCATAAATAAAACATAAACATATTATATATCATATATAAAAATAGTTACATCATAATGGCCACCTTTGAAGGTGTTAAATGAGTATTGAACAATCATCGTTTCGGGAGGCAGAATTTCACCACCCACGGAAACCGTATGTTCTTTAACCATTTGATGTAGTTGTGTGAGAGTGTAGCTCGAATAAATCTTATAACAACATCATAGTATATTTAAGATACTGGTGTTGTTACAAAAGAAGTAAATAAAAAGAGTTTAGGGGGTTGGAGAAGAAAAATAAAACAAATGAACATGAGAGAATGAATTACCTTTAAAAGTGTAACTCCTTTTGATTTAAGACTAAAGGCTTCCTTTGAAAGGATTCTTCCCAAGGGGAGTCCTCTATGATGAGTAGAGGGATGTGGAGAGAGTAAATGGGCAGGGTTTGGCCGAGCCAAAGGCTTGAGGAGTGTGTGAAAAGAGGTAGAGGTGGGGGCCTTTTATAAGAGGAGAGGAGGGGCACTTTTGGAAAGTAAGGAAATATTACTTTATTTGAAAATGTGTTTCGGTTTTAAAAGGTCCCACATTGATAGAATTCGTGGATAAGGTGATAAGGCTTCGAAATCCACTCATCAAATAAGTTTTGTACATGTGTTGTTCATATATGTTACATTATCTTTCCATTTTATTTAAATCGTCAAATAATGATATCATCGCTGCATCATTATTATGTCATAAATAATTTAATTTATTTAACGTCTAAAAATTATAAATAAAATACTATTATGTAGGAAATCGTTTTATCTTTCCAATTAATATTTATAATCAAACAGATGACTTGTATAACCACACATAAAAATTGTTTTAGTAAAACATATCATGTTTGTGTCAATTTTACTTTTACATTAAATAAAATGTTATTTATGTCATTTCCCAACCAAAGTGGATCCATGGGGTCCCAAAGTTGACCCATGGCTTGTCTTGGTCGGCCATGACACAACCAATAAGGTTGGGACATGTGTCTAGGTCATTTCATATCATTATAGCATTATTTATACCTTAAACTACACTAATTACCACTAATCGCGATTAAAAACTTAATAAGTTACTATTCACCAAAAAATTATTTTAATCTCATTGAACCACATTTTACTTCTTAATGACAACCATGTATGTCGGATTTTGAAAATTCAATACACATTAGTGGTAAACTTTCATTTAACTGAAAAATCAGTTTGCTTGATTACCACTTAGTGGTTTCACTATTCATCAAAATTGAAGTTTTTCAAAAAATTACCAAAAATTCACCCTAAGCTATATTTGATATTCTGAATTCAAAAATGAAGTCCTTTTTACAAAATTCAAAACATATATGTCACATTAATTAATTTAATAATTAATTCCCGCTGTCATGACAAATAGCGTGTTTTATGAAACAATAAGTATCAAAAGATTGATACTAGTTTAAGTCTGATTTCAAAGTGAAATTGATTCCAACGACCACTATTGGATTTAATGGTAAAAATATTTTCTAATTTCACTTTAAAACCAATTCAAAATATAATCTAATCATATAAATAAATTAGATTAAAAAGTGGTTTTGGATTAAAATACAACATTTTACACTATTCATTAAAAAAATGAACTTTATCAGAAAGATACCAAAAAAATACACAAAGTAAAATTTGATGTCCCGATTCTTAATAAGAGTTTTATTTGGTCCAAAAGAATGTATAAGAGTGATCAAAACTATATTTAATGACGGTTCTCCATCAAAAGGTGATAAGTGAACCTTTAGTGAATACTAGGGCATATATGCCTAAAATTGAATTCTTTCCGTATTTTAAGCCTCTATCCTTTATTGGATAAATGTAAAAACATATATAATCATATTTTAGTTATTTCTGTCCATTCCCGCCATTACAATGGCTACATGTTAACTACCATTTAAAATAATATTATTTTATTGTTAGAGTGCAACGTAAGATTCCCAAGAAACTCGTTGTTGTGTGTTGGGTATGCCATCGAGCATAGCGTCCCCTTTAAAGTCATTTAAATATTTTATTCACAAATATGGATAAATATGAAATGTCATATTCTGTATTTACCTGGGGTGTTACAATAATGACCATATTATAAAATATATATGATTTTTATATTCAATATACATTTTATATTAATGATTGAAAAGTAAACACTTATTTTTTGGTAATGTCATTTAATACTTCAAGAATTTGTTTTTTTTCCAAAAAATATTATATTCCATTCTATGAAAAAATAAATCAAATAAATTAATATTTTTTTAGAAAATTTATTTGAACTAATAAACTTAATTTTAAAATTCAGCGCGTTGAGATTAGCTTTTCATGAATTTTTTAATTTTTTAAAATGTTTCAAATTTTATTAAATTTTAAAAAATTCCAATATCCATTGAAAACTATATTTTATTTGAAAAAAATTGAAATGAAAAATTCTATATAGAGTGATTATTAAACTATAAAAATTTTGTTTTGATTTTTTAAAATATAATTTTGGTCATTTAGTGTAATTTTACTTTAATTTTGTATAAAATTATTATCTACTTAGTAGGGGGTTTTTTTTGGAAAAATTATTTTCAGTTGTTTATTTGTTTAATTTTAAATTATATTCTACCACAAATGTGTTTAATTATTTTAAAAAATGGATTCAGTATTTTGATTTAGTAGATCCAAATTTAGAAAATATTCCACTTCTATTTTTGTCCAATATGAATAGTAACATTAGTATTTTTTCTCACTGTTGTTAAGGAAAAAGGGTAAACTAAGGGTAAAATTATATATTATATGGATTAGAAAATTACCCTAACACATGAACCAATACAATTGGATGATATATTTTTTACCAAAATTATAATATTTCTTATTTTATTACCTTTTGGATTCACTTGATTGAAATTAAACCCTTTATATAATTTTTTAACGGCAACTCATACATTTCACACTCTTACATTTCATAAGCATAACTGTTTTAATATGTTATTCTCCAATAGATATTTTTAACAATAAATATTATTTTTATATATAAATTATTTTTATTCATCATATTAATTTATTTTTCCTTTTTAGGGAATAAATAATTACCTTAATGGCTTACATAAAGATGGTGTTGTAATAATTAAATAATAAAATAATATTAAAAATATTAAAATAAAATAAAATATATGTATATAAGGTGATAAAATAATTCAATTAATTAACATGAAAATTTTAGGATATAATACCATTTTGTTTCATCTCATTTTACCTTTTTCTGTATGTTTTGAATTTCATAGTATTAAATAGTAACAAAATGGACAGTAATGATATTTTTTTGGAACAATATTTTATTAAATTATTTAAAAATCATAAAAAATTAAATATTCAAAAAAGGGAAATTATATTGCTGAAAAGTTTATCCCTTATTAATTTAGTATCTATTTGGACGGATTTGGATTTTTTTAACATGTTTTAATATTTTAGAAAATTCCAAAGGTTCCCCTCACATCCATTATAAAAGGAAATCGATCCCTCAATTAATTTCCCCACATTGAGCCTTATATATTGAGCCTCATCTGCCAAATTCACTTATCAAATTCCCTATCCATATTCTATAGGTTCTGGTATACTCAACAGACTGACCCTAGAGCCCTTTAAGAGAGATATAAAGGAGTCATTTCGATGAAGAGGTAATCTCCCCAACTGATCACATTCTATGTCGAATTTGATTTAACTCTTACAAATCTATGATAATTATAATTAAATAATAGCTTCATTATCTAATTTATACTGAAAATTTATTACGATTACGAAAATCCGATTATAAATCCTTTTTCCCATCAAATAAGAAGTGAAATTATCGCTCCTGCGAACGTTTGGCTAACCATCTCCACATAGCGATACAAATCATTTTTAAACAAAAAAATTTATAGATTGGTTTTATGATGAGTTTAATTTTTATATATGATAATTATGAAATAATTATACTTTTTTAATTATAATATCATTTTTACCTTCTGAATATATAATCTTACGAGCAATGATAATGGCGCTCATTGTTATGTATTGAATACCATCTCCACAATGTGATGTGATTCATTTATAATTTTTAATTATGATTGATGGAAATAGTGTTGAATTATATATATATATATATGATATATTTTGCATAATAACAATTATTCTAATGTTAAAATATTTTTTTCCTTTCTTTAACTCCCTCCGTTGAAAAGATGAAATAGAGTTCATGCGTACGTATGACCTACCATCTCCACAAAATGTATAATTTATTTTTCTATCTCTATTTTTTATGATTCATTACAAATATGTTTATAATGAATATTTTTATTTCTATTACATGATTTAATTTTTTCTAATGATGTGACAATGATCAAATTATAAGGATCAAGGATGGAAAATCAATACATGTTTAGAAAAAGAAGAAATTATCACCCATAAAAATTATTTTATTAAACAATTATAAACAATTGGGTGATAAGATACTATAAATATATCATAAATGGTATAATATATATATATATATATATATGGTTATTGAATACATGTTTCAAAATCCATATTTTTTATACATAAGGTTTGAATGTAAAAGAGGGAAGGAGAGGCTTGAAGTAATGGTTTATTTTAAAATATTATTATTATTCACAATCATTTATATTTAAGCCTCCCTTGAAGAATATTTTACTCCCACGTCCATGTTTTCTCAAAAACATAAATTTTTTTCTATTACCCTTTAATTATTTAAAAATATTTTTACCAATGTTGGATTTCTTTTAAAGTAATATTTTTTTTTCGTTTTCTGCATGATGTTATTTATGTATTTTCATACAAAAAAAATACAGAAAGAATTTTTTTTAAACATATACAACAAGAGTGGTTTTTAACACCGTCATGATGCATTAATTATTTAAAGCATCAATTACAATTTTAATATTTCAATTTCTATTAATTTATTTTATTCATCTGTGCACAATATTTTTCTAAAAAATAAGTGATTTTAAAATGGAATAGTTACTTTCCTCAATAATTATTTCATGTGGCCTTTCAAATTCATTTTTCATCTAAGATAAAATATCATGATGTTAATTATGCTTTACTGGGGATATTTTCAAAGAATACCATCATTATTATTCTTATGGATTGTTTAAGTTGATGATGAAATGATCAAATATTTGTGAAATTGTATTCTTTTTCATGGGTTACGTTCTGATCAAATGTCTATGAGACCCATTTCTTTTCATAGGTTCTATTAATTCAAATGATTTATATTATTGTTTAACACATATATATGGTTTTTATTATGTGATGTTTAGAAATTATTTATATCCCTCTAATGTATTGGGTAATGTTTTATATCTTATGAGATGTATAGGAATGAAACGATATGTGATACAATTTTAGTATGGGACTTTTTCTACTATGATAGTCTTGGGAGTGAACCATGATTACTATGATTGTTTGGGAAGTTAATTACCCTAGGAAATGATTAAGAAATTATACCCCCATGTTCACTTTCTAATTCATTTTTCCCTTATTTACCCATAATAAGTATCTGAGATCACCCTTTTCTTATTTTTCTTTTCCCTATAAATAGAAGAATGATATTATGTATTATACATAAAAAATGATTCTATTTATGATTGAATAAGAGGGAGATTATATTGATAGTTTATGTACCAAATTATTATGATCCTTGTTTACAAAGACACTAAAACTATATATTTAAGTTGTGGATTTTCTATGTATTGTAATGAATATTAATGTACTTAAATGGAATATCATTTTATAAAAGAAAATGATCAATATAGATAAGTCATCAGATATAGATTTTCATCAGATGTAATTTAATCTGTCTAAGGGGAAGTTGAACAATTGATGATAAGGTGAATCATATTTAAGTCCCTACTCAATTCTGCTTTCGGTTTTAAAATATTTATATGTTTAAATGGTGTTTATAAAAAATAGTTTCAGTTGTTTTGGAAAATCAATGTGAGAAGTTTTATTTTTTGCTTCTGTTTAATTTTGTTAAATGTTGGGGACAAAGATTTAATTTATTATTTAAAGAAAATACCTCTTTATGACCAGGTAGAGGGAGACCCATTACATATCCCGAAGCCCCAAGGCCATGTATCCTAAATAATAGGCTTAAAAGCCCTTTTCCCCGAAGGACCACTTGATGAACAGTACCACTACAGTACCCACACTCTAATAGTACCTACTTCAGTAATGACACTGCAACAGTACATGCTATAGTGCCTTGCTGCTACAGTGTTGTCACTACTACAGTTCCACTGCAGCTACAGTACTACTACAATTCCCTTCTGTAGTACTGATACATTACCGAAAAATTCATCTCTGCTCGGATTTGATCCTGGGTCTTTTGGATGCCAAGTTGGAGCCTATACCACTTGGGTATAGGCTTGTTGGCATTTTTTTCTTTTTTTAATCAATTCAATAGATCTGGAATGAAAAAATGTTTTAGGTTAAGATTATAAAAACTTTAATTTCCTAGAATGAGCACAAGATATGTTCTTATTCAAATAAGGTTATAATGAAGAAGATCAGGAGAAGTAAATAAGAATTATGAATATTCTATAAGTGTGGATAAGTATTGAGAAATTTTCAAATATAGATGGAAATTTCATATTAATTAGAATTTGTTATTTTTTTGAGTTTGAAAAGCATTTTGGGTTCATTGATTTTATATTTTTTATGAACCTATATTAAGGTAGTGAAAATAAAAAGGGCACATAAACTATTCATGTGCATAAAAGGACGTGTTCCCGAGTATTGTTTCAAGATATAATTGGTAGAGGAATATTTATAGACTGATAAATGGATTATAGAAGTGGTGGTTAGGAGTTACTAGGTTGGACAGAGTCATTAGACAGACATATTTAAGAAAAATAAATAATATAACCACACTTATTTCCAGAATGACAGGTAATATGTGCTTCTATACTATCACGTATACATTTTTATATATTGAAGAATTATATACAGGAAATTGTGTGAGTGGTCAGACAGAGTAATGTAATAATTATAATGAATTTTTTCTTACATACTTCGAGGTATGAAAGTTAAGAATTATTTTTTAAAATAACTAAAGAATATAATGTTTTTGATTAAGAATAATTACATTTTAACCTATTTATGAAGGTTTTGAAATAGGTTACAACATTTTATTTAAATTTTTCATGCTAGAAATATCAGTTGAATTTTTTTTATTGATCATAACGCCAAACAAGTGTAAAGGTATTTAATTCATTCTTAATCCAAAATGAATGATATATTTTCATATGTTTTGTGTGGTATTGGTTAAATTAAATATAATTCCAAGGACTATCTACTCTTATTGTGTAGTGAACCTCATTAATAAATGTGTTCTAATAGATGTGTGATTGTTTTGTTTTTTGTATAGTGATAATTTTTTTTATAGTAGGACAATGTTATTATAAAATAAATGTGACATATCATAAAAAATATAACTAATTCACCCCTTCCCCTCTCAGTGATTACATTGATCCTGGTTGGGCATTTTCAATTAGAATCAGAGTGAAGGTTCCCATTCTTTACTACTTTACTACTGTTTTTAACGATAAGTTTTTATGAATAATTTTAGTTGTCTGAAAACTAAAAGAATTCAAATTTTTGATGGAAATATCTATCTTATCTTGAAATATAAATTGCTTCCCTACATACTGTCTCTTAGTTATGATGTTTTGGAATATATAACTGAATTATTTAATCCCCCTTTTAAAAATGATGTTGCATCTCTTGATAATAAAATATGGGGAATGATGGAATGGGTAAAAATTATTCTCTTTCATCACTCTCCAAAATTGAATTTATTATAGTGAAGGGATTTATGACATATTAAGGTATCTATGAAAATCTGAATAAAATATTTTAAGTAAATTTTTAGGTGAACAAAGAAAAGTTATAAATCTGGAGGCTGATGAATAACTATTCAATAATTGGTGAGTCGCAATCTATTGGTGAATTTTTTATAAGGTTGAATGATATTTTTAACACTATAATATGTCTCCGCGAGAAGATGTATGATTTAACTATTGTAGAAGAGATCTTACAAATTTTTTCTAAAAAGATTGATACCAATGTTTCTTCTTCAGAAGATGGATATTTTGGATTTCAAGCATTTTATGACCTTTATATCCTTATCAATACTTATATAATTATAATAGAGAATTTTTTCAAAAGAAAAGAAATATTTGACCAATAATTATCTTTCAAAAATTCAAATCAAGAAAAATTTAAGATGATTATCTAAGATGAACAAGTTAGTGATTCCAATATCGAATATGAGGTTATTAAAAATTTTCATGATTTCTTGTCATTATTTTAAATAAATTTGAATGATTTAATAGAATATAGAAAAGGAATATATCTCTATTTTTTGGCTATATATCTATTGGAAAATTTTCTACATATTTCTCTTGATGACGAGATAAAGAATAAATTGATTAATATAGAATAAGAAAAAAAATTATTTTAAAAAACATGTTGTGAAATAAATATCTTATTCTAAGGGAGTAGATAAAAAGCCTCAAATTCAAAGGAATATGTTTTTTTCCTAAAACATAATATAGATTATCATAGTGAAGTTGAAGTTAAAAATGTTAATAAAGATACTATAGAAATCACATTTACTAGAATAGTAAATTATGAACTGTTTTCTCATTATGAAATAAATTGTTCTAAATAAGTGTAAAAATACTTGTAATTTTCTCTAACAACGGAGTTTAACTAATGTCTTTGAATGATTATTGGAATTGAAATTGAAATTAAGGAACTAAAAAGGTATGTTCTATAGAAACAAATCAAGGAATAATTTATTGATGAGAAAAAAAGTTACTAAAAGTTATCAATCATTTAAATAAATATTTTTAAAATGAAAATATTTCAAATAGATAGCATGAAATAAAGAATACAATGAATTATAAAGAATTTTGTCTTTTTCAACAAAATATCTCTAATTTTGAGCAGGGTATCACTTGTTAAAAAAATTATATTTCTAAAATTGATGACTGTTTTTAATAGTGTAAAACCATGTAATATAAAAAAATGTTATCTTCAATGGTTCCAATTATAAGTAAATATGTTCATAAGACGAATAATGTTAAGAAAATTGTGTATTTTTACAAAACTAGTAATATTAAAATTTACAATGGTAAAAAAAATTCAAAATGGGAATCAAATTTTGTTTATAACTCATTATTTTTTTGGAATATGGGAATAAATCCAAGATGAAAAATAATATTTTTAAAGATATCATAAATCACAGTGCTAAAAAAATCATATTATGTAATTTAAAAAATATAATGTAAAATAAGTTTAAAAATACAATAACTATGGAATTTACTACAGAAAATATTTTTCCTATAGATACAATTAGTGTTATAGTGGATTTAGTCATAATGAAAATATGTTTTGGTGTAGTAAAAAATACTAAAATTATCCCAATATTAACATGAATAAATTTTTTAGTATGATTCATCCTAGTAAATGAAGGAAACAAGATAATGTTGGTGTAAATAATTAATATAAATTCCTATCAAGGGAAAATATTTTTGAAATAAAATTATAGCCTAGAAATCAGGAAAATGTATGTCTTGTTTTATTATAGGTACGATAATATTTTCATAACAATTATGAAAAGTATGATGTGGAGGAAGATAAAGAGAAAGAACAATATGTTTTCTTTTCAGAAATTGTTCTCCAATGTAAAAAAAAAGAGAATGAACATGGATTTTGGATTGTGGGTGATCCTAATATAATAAATGATATTTGAAACTATTGAATAATTTTAATTAATATAAATAAGTAAAAGTGAAATTTGGTAATGATGATTTACTCATAATAAAAGTTTTTAGATATACTATTATTATGTTATAAAAACAGAAATCTAAAAATCCCTTGTTTATTGATGGGTTGAAACAAAACATGTTGAGTATTTAAAAACTTTTTGATTAAAGAAAAAATGTAGTTTTTAGAAAATATATTTTTTTATAATTGTTAATGTTTGAAAACCTCTTATGAGAGGCCAATATAAAAGAATAACAAGTGTCATGTGGGTGATGTTAAGAATTCAAACTATCTAAGATTAATGGATGCAGATATTTTGCGGCATTAACAATCGGGAGGCAAATGTCAGAGTAACACAATCATATTAACAATAAAAGATATTGTCTATGATATTCATGACATGAAATGAATAATATGTTCTTATTGTTCCATTTTTTAGAAAATGTAATATTAAAAACTCAATGTATAAGAAAATTAAAATTCATTCAACTTTTCCCCAAGAACTGATTCATTCTGTTATATATTGAACAATGAGTAAAAAAACATATTTTGGAGAAAAATAATAAATTTCTTTTATTGAAAATTTTACTCCCATAAATGTATTATATATTAGAAACATAAATTAGAAGCTCCAAATATGTATAAGTGTTTGAGGAAAAGATCTTAAATGAATGTGGATATTCTATAAAAAAATTGTGAAATAATATTTGTGGTGATTAAAAACATAATAAATTCAGTTGTTAAATTAAAAAACATGGAATTGTTGATGAATACATTTAGCCTTACATGCTACAATAGAATGTTGTTACTGAAATAAATAATAGAAATTTGGTGGATGTTAGATGTGTTATGTTAATCAAACATGGTTTTTCTTATATAATATATGAAGTCTATGAGTTTAATAGACTACATTCAGAACCAGTTTCTATAAAGGCCATGTTTTGATATGAATATTCATGAAATTTAGTATAATTACATTCCATTTTTGAAACACTTAAAAAGGTTTGGGAGTCCCATAATCAATAAAAATAAAATTAAAAATCATGGAAATTTTTATCAAATACGCGAAGATAGATTTTTTCATGGATATTCACGTAATGGTAGAGGGTATATTTGTTTCAATAATGAAATAAGTAAGTTAGTTGATTCTGATACAATTAAATTTCTTGAAAAAGTTGATTAATCAGCTTCACAAACACATGATGATAAGGAAGATGTAGAAGATAAAAAAATTGTTGTTGAGAAGAATGAAAATAATTACAAAAATTATAATTCCATGAATATTGAAGAATCAGATTATAATATTTCTAGTTTGGAGAAATGACATCATACATCTCATCCTAGGGTTGGAAAATAGGTGGAAGTGCAAATTATAATTGGTGATAAAATAAGGTTCTAACAATAATAACATCAATGTTTCATTCACAAAATTATTTTATTCAAATGTTTAGAAAAAAAATGTTATTGAATTTTTTGCACATTTGGAGTGGAATCATTATGTGATTGATGAGTTAGATTAAATTGATAATAATGATACTTGGGAACTTTTACTAGATTAAAATAATAAATATGATACTGGTATGAATTTTTTGTTCTGAAATAAGTTGGATGGAGATGGTCAATTGATAATAAAAAAATCACAATTAGTGTACAGAGGTTACATATAAATTGTAGGTATTTATTTTGATGACACTTTTTCTCCTATATCAAATTTAGAAGCAATGATAATCTTTCTTTTAATTTCTACATAATGAGGTAGTAAAATTATTCTTATGGATGTTATATTTTGTTTTTTGAATGGATATCTTCAAGAATACTTTTATATTGAAAAGCCATGTGGCTTTATAATTTGAAAATATGAATGTTATCTATGAAATTCAAATAAGTATTTAAATGGGTTAAAGTAATATCTATGGGATTGGTATTCCAAACTAGATTCCTTCTTAAAGAAGTTAAATATTAAAAATGAATACTTGAATGTAGTATATATATCCATGA
The DNA here is from genome assembly GCA_963277665.1 of Viscum album. Classification (NCBI taxonomy): domain Eukaryota; kingdom Viridiplantae; phylum Streptophyta; class Magnoliopsida; order Santalales; family Viscaceae; genus Viscum; species Viscum album. Next base: position 1,159,151,113 of record OY728125.1, read on the forward strand.
AAATACAATGATCTACCTTATTATAATTTTCTATGTTGATAATGATATAATTATTGGTAATGACGATGGAACATGTGAAAAGATTGACGAGGATATGAATATGTTGTTTTAAATGTCCATTCTTAGTAATATTATATATTTTATTGGCTAAAAAATGTTGAAAAAAATAAATACATTTTTAATATCTGAAAATTTAAGCAAAGTAAATTCTCAAGAAGCATCTAACGGAAAATTCAAAACATTTTTCAACACCAATTTCAGTATGATCTATGTTGTCCATTGATAGTAAAGAAAAGGAAGTGGATTCCATATAATTCTGAAAGGTGATTGAATGTTTTTTATATCTTATTATTAATGACTAGATATTTTATATGATATTACATTGATTTTAATATTCCAATGTTCTATAAAAAATATCATTTATTAGATGGAAAATTTCTTATTTTATATATCGAAGGCACAACTGGTTTTATTATAAAATATTATAGCTCAGAATGAATTTATTTGTTTGGGTATATTATTCTGACTATGAACGAATTTTGGACGATAGAATATATACATATGCCGGAGTGTTTTTTATGGTAATGTTTTATTAGTTGGCATACTAAAATTCATAAAATTTTAATTGTTATCATGCATATAGATGTATGTGTTTTTGAAAGTCAAGTTGTAACAAAACATATGTGGATGAAGTTTTAGTTAGAATATTTTCTTTTTTATGTAAAGTAACACCATCTCATGGGTTGTCCTAATCAAAGTGTTATAAGTCTCTTTAGAAATATATTACAATATCCTCCTTCAAATCATGTTGAAATAAAATATCACATCATTAGCGAAAATGTGGGTATTAATAGAATCAAGTTGGAACATGCTTTTAAAATGGAACATTTTTTTGAAATATTTAAAAAACCATTACCAAAGGAAGATTTTTACTAAATGAGTTTGACCATTAGAATCTGACCTCTTTCTCAACAAGGGGGAATTACATGTTTCTTGTCCCTATATGATATTGTATTTGTATAGTATTTTCAATGCAGATAAAAATTTTGATTTATAGAAAAAATACATTGATATGTGATAAAACAATTAAGGAATCATGTACTTAGGGTCCATTTTTAAAATGGGTATGTAGTGATCTCAACACATGAATGTGTGAACTGTATTAATAATTTGATGAGGTACTTGTAGGAAAGCTATTAAAAATGGAAATTTGAATCTATTGTGATGATATGTAGACAGTTTGAATGTTTTATGCTCATGAAGATGTCTCTAAATTCATTAATTATTGCAAGAATGTTTTTCCATTAAAGGATACTTAATTCCAAAAATTAATTTTCTCACGTAGGCATAGAATGATTGATTAGTGATCCATAGAATATGTTTTCAATGTCTTATTATTTTATTAATCTTGGTTGAAAAAAAAAATCTAAGATGGATATTGTTGGAACCAATTTTAATTAAGGAGTATTTTTAATGAATATTGCTTAAAGTTGGACGAATACATTTTTTGATTGATTATTGTTTGTTATTTTCTAAATGTTTTTCTTTTATTTTCATTATAAAATATCTTATATGTTTTTAAAATCTTTTTACTAAACACATGTTTTTGGGACCAAGAGGACCAGACACCATTTTCTTAAGAATGTCTATCAATTGATTTTTTTCTATTTTAAATACTGATTTTCGGGGAAGTTATTTTTGGAAAGGAATTTAGGAAATGAATATTTTGAATAGACTATGAATTTTCATTATATATATAATGTCTTTAGTAATTTTCCACAAAATAAAAGATCAAGATTATTTTATAGGATAAAAAATTTCCACATCATGAGTTCTCTAAAAGATTTTGAGCCATGCATTTTGTACGAAGAGGGGAAATATTTTTGGGTTTATATTACTTTCTCTAAGCAGATTGATTTTTTATTTGTAGGGTCACATATAAACACCTAAAAATCACCATATTTTGGTTGTGTATAAATATTTGTTTTAATTTTATGATGTTAGATGACTTACAAAAGTACAGACGGAATGCTCTATTTTATGGGAAGATACACTAGTTGAACTGATCCATAGAGTGAACAGTCACATGATAGGTTTTATAAAAAATATGTTATTAATGATAGCGATAAATCAGACAAGTTATAGAAACTGTTCTATTAGATATGTGATTTGCAACAAAAAGGCATTAGATACATAGTTCAATTTGAGGTTTGCCACAGTACTACCAAAATCATATTAGATAAACCACAGTTGTTGATTGTGGATGGGAATTGTTTCTGATATAGATAAATAAGGTGATATCCAGATATTGATGCCTCAAATGGGTATCAGAGACAAATAAATCATAAAAAATGAATAATTGTAGTCAAAAATTTATATTTGTCTCAAATCATCAGGGTGATAATCAAAATTATTTTTTTGATGGGTTAAGAGATAAATTTATGGGTTATTTATATTGGTCTATGATTCACTGTAAAATATTAGACACTAATAGGTTATTTTATGTTGTGTTTACTTGGATTCATTTTCATCAGACTTAGGGGAAGTTGCATAATTTCTAAAAAGGTAAAACATATTGATGTTTCTATGGAACTTTTGTTTTAGGTTTCTTATTCCTTAAGATGTTTCAAATATGTTTATTAAAAAATAGTTTCAATCAGTTTGGAGAAATTAATTGAGATGTTTTATCTTTAACTTGTGTTTAATCAATTTAGTTGAACCATAATGAAAAACATGTCTTGGATTTTGTTGTTTTGGACAATCAGTTTTCAAACTAAGAACCAAAGGTTCTATTATTCAAATGGTATTTATAATATATAATCTAATGAGAATTTAATAACATTATATAATGATCTAAAATAGTTTATAACCATTGATAAATGGTCAATTGATTTTCTAATTTATAAATATATTCAAAACATTGAATTTGTTTTATTTAGAAAATAATTTTCTTCTTCCACATTTTCTCTTTATGGATCACCTTTATAAAGGGGGTGTATGTATAAAGGAAACTAAGACTATTCCTATTCCCAAAAGGTAGAGTGATTTATTTTTTTTCGAGACATAATTGATAGAGGAATATTCCCAGATAGAAGAAGTGATCAGATAACTTGTCGTCAAGAGTTATCAGATTGGACCAAGTAATAAAACTGATGTGTTTAGGAAAATGAACAAAGTAGATCATACCTGTGGCCAGATTGACAAGTCAAATTGGTTTTTAGAGTATCAAATTTTACTTGTTTAAAGATTGAAAAACTTAATAGTGGAATCAGGGTGAGTGATTGAACTAAGCTATTTAATATGAAGATGTAGTTGAGGCAGCATAGTGGCACATTCTTAACCTATTGGTGGGGGTTTATAAAATTTTTACAAGATATTATTTAAATCATTTATTCTAGAAGAAGAATATTAACTTTTTTATTGATCACAGTATTACAAATGTTTAATGTTACTTAAAACATGATGTATCCAAACAAAAGGATTATTTTCTTGAAGATTTGGTGGTATTGGATTGATTACAAAAAATTATAAGGACTAACTACTCTTATTGAGTAGTGATACATGGAAATTTCAGTGTTCATAGGGATTTGTGAATGTTTGAATTTCAAAAAAGTGATAAAACTTAATAGGAGGTGAAAATTGTTATACGAGAAAGATAACATTAAAAAAATGTATACATAACTCACCCCATCACCATCCACATTATTTCACTGATCATTGTTGGTTCTTTTCAATAATAAATATCAGATAAAGGATAAATATTAGTTACCATTATTTTTTCCATCCATTGAAATATAAAAACAATATTCACATGTTCAAATGACCTACCGTCTATGAGAACAATTTAATTCATTATTGTATCTATACTTTTTAGGATTTTTTATAAATATGTTTACAAGGAATATATATTATTTGTATACAATTACTAAATTTATAAATATTATGTAACCATGATAAAATATAGGGACAAAAAATACTTTACCAGAACATACAAGAAAAATGAATAAGAAATCACCTAAAACACGGGTTTTAATAAATAAGTGTTAACAAACAGTGATAAAGGGTTATAATTAAATCATATAGGGTATGAACTATATGAATATGATTTTGTAATAGACTTATAATAAGTATATATTTTTTATACATGTGTTTCTAATGTTTATAAAGGATGTTGGACAAAAGGTACAAGGCTTTTGTCTCACTTTTATTTTCATGGGATGTGTTCCATATCCACCATTAGTTTCTTTTTTTTCATTTTTATAATTACGTTGAATTTCCTTTATGATTATTGATAAGATTTGTTTTGGTATTTACATACCAATATATCATTTTTCATTCATGGGGATGATTATTTATAATTTACCCATGTGGATTGTTTTTAGGATACTATCCCATTATTTTTTGGGATTATTTTGATTAAGTATCAAATGATGAAATCATTTGGCCTATATCTCAAGGAACTATATGATTTTAATCTCTTATATATATTTGTTTTTTAAATTAAAAAATTACTATAGTTTCCCTCTCCTTAAATACTCAATAAACCGAAAATAAAATTTCAAGTAAAATTGAAATTATTAATATATTCAGTTATAAAATAAATTTTATTCCATTTCATTATATATAAAAAATGGTCAAAAAGGTTTTTACAATTCTACCATCATGGATTAAATTATTTTTTACCCATATTTTAATTATAAAAAATCAGTTTAAAGGATTTTTTTTTCATTTTACAAGTGAGATACTTTTTAAAATTTATGATAAAAGTGTTGAAGGATTGATTCTTAACTTATACAGTATTTATTAATTTTCGCACTATATTGAATATTTGTTATTTTGAATATTATTTTTAAATTTTAAAAGTCCCTTTTCAGAAATATGATTTTCTTTTATAGTTATGCTATTTTTTTCAAATAGTTGATTTCAAAAATTGAAAGGATATTTTACTCAAGAAATTTTTAATTATATTTTAATGACATTTATATTCATGAAAGAAAAAACCCTCAATTTCACTTATGATTTACAAGGTATTTGATCTAAGGATACAATCCTAATTATTTCATTGGATGTTTTATGAATTTGGTGAACAATTTTGTTTAATGGTATTTCTTTACCATGGGTAATTCTATGATGAAATGTTTATGAAACTTAATTCATTGCATGGGATCTGATATGATGAATTATTTTTGATCTTGTACCACATATTTGTAATATTTTATTTATTGGCAGGTGGTAACTATATATACCTTCATTTAATTTGAAAAAATGGATGAATCATGAGGTAAATATATAATTCGTGAACCTAATTTCATGTTCACAATTTTATTCCTAGACTTGTATTTAATGTCCATAACATTGTGTATGGACTTGGATTTTCTGTCCATATGTTTATGTGAATACCTATAATTCAAGTTTATAAGATTATCAAGAGATCTAGTTTCATTTCCGTAAGTTTGGAGATGGACTAAATTATTTTGTTTTACTTAATGGGTTCACCTATGTCTCTTGGCACAAGTTCATAATGTTATAAGCTTATGTGTTTTCCATAAACTCTTGTTTAATGATATTGTTATAATCGCATGGATCATGTTGTTTTATTAATTTATGATTCCGGTCTTATGAATTTTAATTATTTAAAACATGATCCAATATTATGATATTTCATATACAGGTTATCATTTTTTTGTTCTAATCTCATATTTTTATACCCTAATGAGCATGTTATCCTTCTACAATCATTAAAATAACATTCTATTACCCTTAATGAGCATATACGTTCACCCATTATTATGTTTCCTTTCCCCAGGTTATGAAGAAAGGTTTTAAGAATTCTATATATAATATAGTTTATATTTATGAGGAATGTATTGGGAGACTCTTAGAAACCAATGGTTTATATATCCATGTATCCAAATATACCAGACCAATTCCATTCTTACTTAGATGTTTATAATATGAAAATAATATTTATATATTAAGATATAATTTCTATGTATGAAATTTATGTGTTTCTATACACACACAAACACACACACACAATAAACATCTAGGTTAAATGAACCATTCATATTGGGATTCAGATACCTAAGTCGGCTAAGTAGAACATCAGGAAGAACCTATACATGAAAACATTATATAGGTAATTTCTGACATATTAAATAAATGATAAACTTTAAATTTCCATAAGCACTACCATTACTAGGTTACCAGACTATAGTTCCGCCAATATACTATATAAATAAAATTTATTTATCCTATTTGTGAATATTTTAATAACAATGACATTTATTTTTATTATTTGTTAAAAAAATAACAAATAACCCACATATGTCATGTGTCTCTATATTCCTAACATGGTGCATGAGTAAACCCATTTACCAATTGGGGAAAAGTGTATAAAAATAAAAGTCAATAACAAATGATAAAAATTAATCAAAATTAAATAAATAAATTATAACCATTAAATAAAAAGTAATATTCTCATTTTCCTTAGTAACTTTGGAATCAACACATGTATGTTCTGGATAAACACATAACAAGTCATTATTCCAATGTTCCGACACCAAACTAAAACACAAAACATTTGTAGATGAGACATAGAAATTAAATCAAGAAACTATTCAATTTTTTAGTAATAAATAATTAATTTAATTCAGTGATCATATAGGATCAAAATAAGAATGTAGATACTAAATTACAATAGGGGTGAATTGTATGATTAAAAACATTATTTTTAACCTTATGTTAGATAGTGTTTACCAAAGTTAAACAAGGTAAATTCACAAGACCCCTTATAGTTCTACTAGACAATCTTTATTGGTTCTAGAAATATGGTTCCAGAAAAGAAACATAAGGAAAGTTTACATGGAAAACATTATTCTTTAATGAGTATATAATCTTACTTATCAGAGTATACAAAAATACAAGAAAATATAATAATGTTATACTAGCTTTTTTTTAAATATAGGGAAAATAAACTAGAAACAAAACATGTAACAATTATTAAATCTTTTAACCCAAAGGGAAGGGTACCTAACGAACTTGGATAAAGGTACCTTGATTCATATTATCAATAAAGTCTATCTTAACCACACCAGGGTAAGCCCTTGATAAGAATATCAGAATCTACTGTACTATACCCGAAAGCCCTTGATCGTTTTGGTAATCAGCAAAAAATATCTTCCTATTCCTAGAATACATCAACTATACTCAGCAACAGTCAGAGTCACACGAAGCAAGATGAACAAGATGTTCAGTACACACAAAGCATGAGAGTCTCTCTCTAGAAATCACTTTACAACATGTAATCTCAAGATTGATAGAATAGTAATGAGCTCATTCAAATGATCTCATATTTATAGGGACTTCCCAAATAGTCATCTCCCTCCTCTAACATTCATATTTTTCCTTGAATTTCGGAGGGACCTATACATGTGTCACTCAATCAACGATTAGGCATTACTCTACCAGTGGTTGGGGATCCTTCCAACCATGACCACAATCCAGGACACAAGCACAAATCATGTCCTTTTAGGTCTGTATGGTCCACTCCATCTGGCCATTAGTCTAGGGCTAAAAATTTGTGCTCAAGTGTGATGGAACATGATGCTCAACTTTCATTTTCTGACAAGTGAGGAATTTTGATACGAAATCTCCCACCTCTTTCTTCATCCCTAACCACCAGTACTAACATCAGAGGTCCTAAAAAATCTTTTCCACACCAGGATGTACTACCAATGGGGATTGTTGGAACTCCCTCAACACCTATTCTCGTAGAATCAATGGAACCAAGGGGTATCCTATGAAAAGGATGACATGCTCCCCACCATCAAAAAATATTTCAGGAGCCCGTCTTGAGGATATATGAGCAGTTCAGGCCTCATTGTCAACATCCACAAGCTGTGACTCCCTAACTTCCTGATTTTTTGGAGGAGTGACTATTATAGACTGGAGGTAAGATTCTCCATCCCTATCCACAATGTATGTCTGCAACACGGCTAGCTTCATTGTCGCCTTTCTCAAAAACTACATACCATACCTCCTGCTGAGCGTGTCTACCACTATGTCCCCCTTCCGAGGAGTAGAGACTATCTCGAAGTTATAGTCTTGATTGAAATCCAAACATCTTTGTTGTATCAACTTCTTAAAATCCTATGGGAACCTTTCCATCCACACCCATTTTAACTGATTGTTGACCCATAAACCCTTTGGTAGTGTGTACTCATTCTCTATGGCCACTTGTTTAATGTGTCAGTAATACACACATAAACGTAGACACAATGCCTTACTAAGACCATTCTATACAAGTCTCCCATCTATACTCTTAGCTCCTGGAGATCCATGGGATCTATCTGATATATAGTTATAGATATCAGTTCTGTCCTTAGGTATAAGCCAATACAGAAGTCCCTCTCCCAGTGAGGAGTTAATCCTGGAAAAATCTTTAGAATGGATGTTCTTGCACTCTGCCACTAATATTATGAACTGAAAACTTAAAAATCATGATGCCATGAGGGTAAGGCTAGCCAACTAAATATTGATTGGCCACACCCACATATGCATGAGTTTATCTCATTCAACTTAGGTATCCATTTTGATGACTAAGGAATACCAAATTCCAACGCTGTAGATATACCATATCCTTTTGCCTAAAATAGTCAATCTAAGCATGAAATGTGGATGACCAGTCCATACCCAAACTAACGTTGTTTTTCCTCGATGCTACCACTAAGAGGTTCTAATTGAAAATATCACCTCAAGGGTTAGATCACACTGTCATCATAACTGTGATTATAAAGTCTCCTCCCATAGGTATCTCCAGACGCATGGGTCAAGTCAATGGTTTAACCATAATCTATAGGGCTTGAACAAGATTTGAGATAAGAAGGAAATATTATTACCAATGACTATTAATATGGAAACTAGATGTAGACAAAGACCATACCTCGAATCATCCATGGAGACAATGGGTCACACTCCATTACTGCATGTAGATACTCCCATCCCCTATCCTCCAGCTCCCTATGACTGGTGGGGACCACATTAGGGTGGTGGTTGTAACATGTTGAAATTTACACCAATTCATGCATCTATCCTAGATCCTCTTCCTTGTATACTGCCCAATAGATAAATCTGTCCCTATCACTTCTTCTTCCTGAAAAATTTAACACACCCAAGTCTCTGAGACTGGTGTCGGTTTCCTACATTCCCACCGCTAACATTGACTGGCGGTATCTTCCCAGCCAATGAACATTCAACCAAAATGGTTCTCTCTAGAACACTAACAGATGATGAATGAAAAAAGAAATAGTTTTGACATGGATGTCCCAAAACACATTTCTCTTGGAGGATTGAGCCCCGAATAACTGTTGGTATCATATTCATCGAGTACCAAGAATAGTTTGTATGCCTCAACGAATACTTAGATACCGACATGTCGTCCTAACAAAGTTGTACACACTATTGGGGACATACAACCCTTATATTTTTTTGGCAAGAGACACCTTATCTTAGGAAGGTTCTCAAGATCTATCCAAAGAAAAGTAACCTTGTCATAATATCAGGGGAATATGAACCTTGTCATCACCCTGTTGAGGGATGTAGAAGGTTCACTACCAGGACATCCATCTGATCAAATGGTTCCCCGACTAGAAAGAAACTCATCCACCACCACAAGCCAGTCCTTAGTCGTCTGTGAGTCTGGATCGCCTTTAAACATGAAGGGTATCTGTTGCAGAAACACATGTAATTCACTGATCCTACATGTTTCCTCTTCTAGTAGCATTAGTACTAACTACCAACCAATGGGAAATTGTATAAATGGGACACCACCCGATGGTACCATCTCGGGCAATGTTTCCTATACTGAAGCCTTATCACACTAAATACCATCCTCATGGTCACACATTGGAATCCTGTATGGTTGTCTGTTTGGAGGTATAATGAAAGATAATCAAGATGAACCAAGATCAATAGGTTATACATGGTGAGCTTACTCAAAATAGATTAAAAGAAAAACATTTCAAAAACACACGCAATCTGTGTTTTCATATACTGAGTCAGAAATCAGAATTTAGGGTCCTGGTGTATGGATACATTAGTCTTCACCCCAAAAGTGGACTCCCTAGACTGAAATATGAACTCAATACACTTAACACTATTACTCCATTAAAAACATAGACTCTTTGTTCTTATGGTAGAATCGACCCCTATGAAACAAATTTGTCATAACCCGTCCCCTAGGGTCGATGCCACGACTACCACAAGCCTACCTTCCATAGGCCTGGGGTTGGCATCTTGCACCAGAAAGGCATATCCCTAAAATGAGAAGGCACTGCCTCAAACCCTGTACACACACAGATAGAGCACACTGCACATAAGAAAAACACAATGGTAGAAGAATGGTACAACCCCAACTAAAACCCACCACTGATTGTGAATGTATGTATTGTATGTAAAGGGGCCAGAATAATATCCCAACTGAAATGGAAATGAAGAAAAATAAAAACAGCTCCGGAGGTCATTTTCCAAGGATCCTACATGAATGGTAGGTACAACTCACCATTGCGGCTCTCCACATCAACTGGTCACCTCCGTGCACCATCTGTGAATCACCTTCGAGCACTGTTTAGCCTTGACTCCTAACGACACAGTCAAGATGTCCGTTGTCTGCACAAGACACAACATGTTGTGCGTGAAGCCCGTAGATATTTTGTGCTTATCAAAGAAATTGAATACTTATCTATATAATACAAGAGTATGTAATCCTTAGAATAGATATATAATGGGTAAATAACCCTGAAAATGAAATATTGGGTATTAACTAGATCGTTACTTGGTGCATTATAAATGCATAATTACAAACCTGGTTTGACACTCCTGAAGTATTTGTTTTTTCTAATTTACAATATTCTTGTCAAACATTAAAAGAGTTTTGATGATGTTTATGAAAGAAAACATAATATTAAAAGAACAATGGATAGCCATGTATTTAACGAAGAGAGATATGTGTTGATTTAAAAGTATCATATGTTAAAAACATGAGTATAATTAGGGAAATCATAAGCTGATTAATATTTTAATATTAAAATTTTGGATATTAGAAAAAAAATTATCTTCATTATTTTATTTAATTGAGATAAAAGAGGATATTATGAAGGAATGTTCCAAGAAAACAATATGTATTGTTACAAAATAAATGATCACACTTAAAGTGTTGATTATCATATTAATTTCATATTATGATGAAAAACATATTTTCTCACTATCACCAAAGTCATTGAAATTGATATTCTAATAATAATTAAACTTATATATATCCTTATTTCTGAGTGATATTTATTAATGAATTTCAGGTTTTTCTTAAATGTAATGAGGATTATGTGAAACATCAATGGATATTTCTTCAGTAAATTTTATTTAATTCCAAGAGAAAAATATTAAACATTATTAATAAACTTGAAAAGTGATTTCATGACAAGGTTATATTTTTAGGGATAAATATTAGTGAATACATGATTGAGGTATAGATGAATTTTTTTATATTGGCGTGATATAGTGGCAATAAATCAAGTTTGTTTTTATATAAAGTAAGTAATATTGTATTTGTTACATTTGTATTGAAAATTGATTCATGATATTTTTTACAATTCATCTTGTTTATTGGATTATGATATATATTTACTAGTTTCTTAATTTATAAACTAGTGTACAATAGAATTTTAGGGTTAACGATACAATTAAGTTTTGTAGGAATATAGAACATCGTTCTAGTTTATTGACTTACATATTCAAATTGATTAAGGAATGTTATGTTATGGAGAATATATGAATATGTTATATACATACTCGGGTTTATGATTTTATGAACGGATAATATTCTTTGATTATAGGTAGATAAAATGATATATCCTAGGATATTAAGATATATTTTCTATTATACGTTATATACCAATTGATAAATATATTAATAATTCCCTCTCCTATGTTAATTTTTTTGTGATAATTAAATTTAAGATGAAAAAATATATATAAAGGGGAGAATTTAACACCCCATGATTTCAGTATAACATTACTATTAAATTAGTCGATGTGTTTGATAGCTCTCTACACATTCCAAATCGAACATAAGTAAAACCATGATATGTTTAGATTAAATATTAATATTTATGTATTCCTATAAAATCATTTCCACTAAATGAGTTGAAATTGATAAGAGTAACCACTTTTTGAAATATATATATAAATAACCTAATGTCCAATTTTAATATAAATAAAATTCAATTAGTTTACATAAAATTACTTATAAGTTCATTTATTTTTGGGGGAAGTATTTTTGTAATTTTTTAAAATTAAATTTATATTTCATGAAATTTATGATTAATGATGGTAAAACATATTTAATAATAACAATTGATTAAAAAAATTAGCTAATAACTAATATAAAATAATAATACTTATAGTAAATATTTGAAATTATAATTTTCCGATAAAAGTTTTTTTTGAAAATAAATTTTATTATATTATTCAAAAATTAAAATTATTATTTGTGAATTTCTAATTAATAAAATAAACTTTATTGTTGAATTCATTATAACTATATATACATTTTTTTTATTTTTTATTTTTTTTTTAATATTTTTCTTTTTTGTTAAATAATATAGTTTCTTCCAACCTTATAAATTTTAAAACAATGTCATTACAATAATCTAATATATTAAAAAACATTGTTATGTTATTAAATATAAATATATGGAATAAAATTATTTATTTTAAATTATTATTTGATATTGTTAAACCATGTCAAACAATTTTATAACTATAGTAAAATGATACATTAATTAAAATTGTTTTCCCTCTTTCGTTGAATCAAGAATTTTCTTGGTGAGCTTATGTTTTAAATTTCCAAGATATCCTGATAGGTTTTATTGGTTTTAAAATAAATTAATTTGACTAATATTTATTGAAAAGTTTAATAACTAAACATACACATTGAGTATTTTCATAAAAACACAATTTTTCTTCAAACATATTTTAATAGGTTTTGTATGATAATCATAAAATTAAATTTCCACACCATTTGAAAATTTAATTTTTATAATTTTTTCAAAATTTTATGTCATAATTTTTCATATAGATAAAAGATTCATTATTAAATTTAATTAAAATTAATTGATAATTTCAAAAATGAATAAGAAACATGAATGAAAATTTGTGTTGAAGGTTAAAAGTAAAACTAAAATACATAAATCACCCAATGTAGTCACCTAATTGAGTTGGTGAGGTTAGTATCAACCCAAATTATGTTTACACTCATATTTAGTTCATTGGGTGCCATTGATCTTCTAATAGGAATGCCAAAATATTGAAAATGTTAAATGTGAATTTGAACGTGCCCTTCTCATCAGTTATAAAATGTAACACTACCTCCATATATAGACTCACCTATTATAGGAATTTATATTTGAAAATATCAAAAATAAATCCTAGAATAATCCTCCCCTCTTTTTTATGATTCTAGTCACCTTTGGTTAGCACAAGGTCTTCATTTTCGATGTTAATTCCAAGGAAAATTCAAGCACCTGACCGGATCATTATCACATCCTTAGTTTCTTAAAAATAATTATATTCACTAAAAAATATTCTATAAATAATAATATAATAATATTCGTATAATTTATATAAATTAATGTTACTATATTATGGGGGTTATCATTGTCTATTAATCTATCTTATCCATCAATAAAATTGAAATTTTCATTCTTGTGTATGTGAAGACTAATAACACACCAAGAACCAAAATTAAATTTCACCACCACCCAAAATAGATGGTTCTAATAATGGATGAAGTCAGAAATATGGTGTTTATTACATCACTAAGGTTTTTATGTGTAATTATAATACCTATTAATGTTATGATCAACAAATTATTATTGATAATTCAATCATTTAAAACATGAGCATAATGTGTGAAATGATCACCTATAGATTTTTAATGAAATTATATAAAAAAATTTCAACTTTAAAATATTTATTATTATTATATAAAAATGATATAAACACTAAAAAGTATCATTATATTTTTCTTATATTGATATTACAACTAAACCGTTTCAAAAATAATCCATTAATTGTTATAGGTTAATGTTTGGTTTTATTTAACCAAATACATAAACAATACTATATTTTTATATAAGGAATTACTATGAGAACATATTTACTAGAATAATAAGATATAATGAAGTTAATAATTTTTTATCAAGTAAGGTTATGTCAATATTTAAATTATTAATTATTAAAAAACATTTTTTTGTAAAGAATAACTAAAAAATGATAATCACTAATTTTATATTCATTGTTCATAAAAAATCCAACATTAATTGATATTATAGGTTTATAAAAAATCTTGAAACATATATTACATTACCAAATATGATCTGTTAAGCTAGTTATGTTGACAATGAATATATTCCTACGTGAATTATATTAAAATCATTCAAATTAATAAACAATAATCATACATAGTGGTAAAAATAGATAAGAATGAGATATAATATATATATATATATAATGGTTATAAATGATGATTATGAATGGTTATAACTATGAATATTCATCAAGGTTATTTACTTAATGAATTTAATTTAATTATTCTGGGAAGTTGTTTTAGTTCATAACATATCTGGTTTTAGGTAAGGTTTTTATCTCAAATTTCTCCCTATTGGACATGCTTGGTTTTATACACCAAATTTCATTTTTATGTGTGTATATACTACATAGTTTTGATATAATATAAAGATTAATATTTTAATAATTAGATTTTAAATACAATTGCGTTCCCTCTTTTCCAATGGTTTTTTATTCAAATGTTTTCAAAAACATATGGGTTCTCATGTCCTCTATTCTAGTTCATTGATACATTATTTTTTTATCAACCATACATTCAATATATGTTTTCATTACTATGAATTGATATATTTTTATGAAATTATTTTTATTTCATGATATTCACTAGACAACATATGTTACCATATTCAAGTATCTATTCATTTAGTTATTTCCACATTAATAAATATTTTTTTGAAACCCAAAATTCATTTATTTTTTTATGATCATTCTCTTAATCTTATTGTATATTAGTTATATATATTCATCAATTTTGTTGTATTATGTAGTACTATCCCATTTTTATCATGGGATATATTTTCCAACTACAAAAACATATTGATTTATATTTTTCTCTTATTGGGTTATGTTCTTTTTGTCCGTCTACATTTTTTCTCTGATTGGTTATGATTATATTATCCCCTTTATTGACATAGGGAAAATTATTGGTAAATATTATAGTTCTATTCCATTATGGATTATTATTTTCATGGGAAATAATTATTTTTAAAAAAAACAAATTTCTATCCATAGATGGGTTAAGATCATGATTTATCATTTTTTATCATGTGAAAAGTATTTACATTCCATTTATTGTTTTTACAATTCGGATGATTGTTTTCTTTTTGAAAATATATTTTTTAACCATCCATTATTTTTCATTCAGATGAATTTTTAGGATTTCATCCATTTTTTACAAGGGGACATGTATATACATTTATTATGTTGCTATGCTAATACAAATTATTATTATTTAAATTTCATTGTGAATATTTTATTCATTTTACACATGATTAATACATTAGGAATAAAGAAGTGGAGGGTGAGGAAAAAAATTCTATAGCCTATTGACTAATTAGTTGGTTTTACAAGATAATGATTTTTAGGTATTTGGTACATGCCTAACCAATTTAATATGATATATTAGTTGTGTTATTTATTATAATAATGATATCTTGGCAATGTCCTTGATAGAAAGGATGATGTCTTTAAGGAAACCTTTATATCATGATAATGATATTCAGTATTATGCATTCTATCACGATGAATACATTTATTATTATCCATGTTATCTAATGATTTTTTTCTATCCATAGTTATATTATACACCATGTTTTATATAATTACGTTATTATGATACTGACACTCTCTTACCAAAGTATGTATTCCATATTTATACCATGAGTTCTTAGTCATCTTTGTCCCTTATTGAGTGTTTGAGATGAACCCTTATTTTTTTCATTTCCCCATGATAGGAAGAGAATTATTTCATAAGATATGTTTATAAGGATAAAACATATGTGATTATATTTAGGAGATGATAACGATTCATCATGGGTTATATAGTGTCATATATAGATGAAAAATATATCCCTTATTTGAGAAATACATCGATTTCATTAGTTTATATTTTATCAAAATTCTCAAATTTTGTAAACCTAAAAGTTATTAGGAATGTACATAATGTAATTTTTTTCTTTTTTATGTAATTATGGTGTAGTCATGTTAAGGAATATGTAGTTGGTATAGAAGCTAGTATAAAATGTATGTATTTGTTGAACTGGATCTAGGAGAGGAGTTTTTGGTGCACGCACATTTTTTTTAATTTTAATGTCAATTATTGAGGAGTTGATGTTACCATTGATATTATAAAAAATCATATGATGATATATTGGTTCTTTGATAAAAATAAGAAACAAATGGAAATTCCATCCATTTCATGGGTCATGGTTCCAATTCAACGGGGTGATAATCCTATATTTTTTTGGGTCAACTCAACATAAAATATATGTCTATCATACAAGATATTGTTTATGAAAATATAGAAAAGATTCTTATTCTACCTCCAAATAGTGATGTTGTGTTTTAAAAAAAACACTTACATGGTGTTAAACTTATTTCAAAGACTACATATAAAATAACAATAATTTAATTTTAGGAATTTATGAAGAAACACTAATTGAATCTTAAAAATGCAAACATTATTCCATGTGTGTTTCTATGGGGTGTATTTATTCTTTTTATTACGAAAAAATATAGACCAATGTGACATTTCATTAATTTTCAAGAACTTAACAAGTTCAAAATTCAGTATAAGAATAATATAACTCATATTAGTGATTTGTTAGATCAATTATGATGAGGTCAATATTTTTCCAAGATTGGTCTTTGATTTGGATACTATAAGTTGATGGTCTAAAGTGAACACATAACTAGACAATATTCTGCTTGGGTTTTGGACATGATGAATTTTTAATGATTCCATTTGGTCTTTCTAATTACCCTTCAATCATCATGTATTAAATTAATAATGTCTTCATATGTTTCATTTATTATTTTTTGGTTGTCTTTAAAGATTATATTATTATGTATTCCCTGAGAACGGAAGAATATGAAGATCACTTGAGGAACGTACTGAAAATAGTGACCCTAATTTTTATTGTATGACTATTACATCATTTTAAATACAAAAAACATAATAGTTTTAAAAATATAGGATTTAATGGTTTATTTTCTTAGGAAAATTAAGACCATACATAACAATTACACCAGAAAATATTAACATTTAATTAATTAATTATTCTCTAGATTATATATGATCTATGGTTTTATTTTGTACTAGTATCCAACTGAGGATATAATTCCAGAAAGGGGTGAGATAAAAGGCCATTAATGTAACACCCTGACCCCAGTTACCCAAAGTCAGTGCATTATTTTAATAAATTGTCATGACACAATGAAATCATGTCCCGAAAGACCAATCAGTTTAGTAGTCTTGGAAATAGATTACATACATTACTGTTACATTACATTATAAAATAAAAACCAACAAAAAAATTGTAACCATTGACCACATTCATATCCCATAGACTATCTCAGCAGGTCAGTCATAAAACACTTCTTGGAAATCTTGGGAAAATTAAAAATAAGAAATGGGTGAGCTCAGATGCTCAGTAAGGGTAAACAATTTAGCGGAAGAAAACATAAATAATAGTCATGGTGAATAATTGAAAACACATGCCTTTACAAATAATAAAAATGATCACTTTATTGCATAAATATGAGCTTAGTAAATAATTCCATAATAAGAAAATGTAATGGGTATTCTACTTGTTGTATAACCACATGAACCATCAATATTTTTTTCATTATGATGGAATGTATAATGTTGTACATTTCGAAACATTTTGTCAAGTCCTGGACCATGATGTCGAAAAATGATTACGGCCTCAGAAAAAACCATATATCAAATTGGGAAAAGGCCTTGAAAATGCCATGTATAATTGTCTCATGTGACCTACCGATGCACCGATGATATATAGCGGGCTCCACCCATCACTTACTAAGTCCAATACATTCTTCATATGAAAAGGTTGAAACATAACATAAACATTCATATTAAAACTAGCATACTGAATGTAAATAATTTAACCCTAAACCACGAATAGTATAAAAATAGCACATACACAGTGCAATATATCACAAAACCTTCAATACAATATGAAATATTTGTATCATAACAGATCGACCTCGATCATTAATAATATCTCGTAAAACATACTGACATAGTTTAAAATGATAAGAAAGAATTTTTGAGAGAAATATCCATTTTTCATGAAATCATTGAAAGGTCTCATAGTTTATAAAGTATGTCATTTAAAATAGAGTTTTTAATAAAAGTGTTCCATACAACATTGAAATTTTTGAAATGGATTTACATTTTAAAACATTCAAGACCCTATAAATAAATCCTTAAAACCATTTTGAAATCACGGACATTAATGAGAATAGTTTAGAAGAATAAATAATTAAAACATTTAAAATGATGTTTTAGTTAAATAAGTCCCTTAAAAAGAATCCCTTTGAATTTTTTTTAAGAATCACGGACATGGATAATAAATATGTCCCAGTAGATACTTACGTAACAACAACCTCGGATAAAAAAGAGATTTTGAAATTAACCATTAACTTGTACATTTACTTAGTTTATGGCATGTTTTCCTCCTTTATAATATTTATAACATTGTTATTAAATTATAAAAGAACTATATATATAAATATTATATCATATATGATCATCTAATATTGCTTTGTTAAAAATGTCTTTGTAGTATCATCGTTTCGGGAAATAACTAACTCGTTTTCCATTATATACTTGGCTATGTAAGCCATTTTTGTTATGTATTTGATGTATTTTAATCATATAAATAATGATATTATGTTCATAAAAATTATTTTTTATCATAAAATGAAAATCAATCTTGAACTATGATGATGGAAAATGAATCTCATCGCATTTGAGGAGACGGTAATCCGTACATCTACACGAGCCACAATATCATTATATTGATGGTGAAATCATATGTAATTTGATGTTATATCATATATAGAGAATCATTAACATGCTATATTTATTATTTACATAAATTATACTCATTATTAGACCCATCCAAATAATTATCTTTCTGAATAACAAACTACAACACGATGTGGAGACGGTAAGCTGTACGTATGTACATACAGTGACTTTGTTAGGCATATGATGGATATAATAATGAATATTGTTTTACCATTTTTATAATAACATCATATTATATAGAGTATACTGGAATTATTATTTTATAATGGAAACAAAAAAAAAAGAGGAAGTGGAAGAAGAAAAGAACTTGAAAGAGGTGAGGAAATATTTATCTCTTCTTCGGGTTCTTCCTTTTGATTTGATCAAAAGGGATCCTTAGGTTGTCTCTATGACCAAAATAATTCCTATAGGAATAAGGGAGGAAAATTTAATTGATATTTTGGCAGGTTTTGGCATAGCCAAATGGATTTGGAGGTGTGAAATTAAGAGAAGGGGAAGTACCATTTTATAAGAGAGGTGACAGTCACTTTATGAAAAGCTTGAAATATTATTTTATAATAAAATAATATTCAGTTTGTAATGGCTTAAAAATTATTTCTCTAGAGTGTAATGTCGGGATGGGTCAAAAAACACTCAACCAAAAGGTTTTATACACGTTTAGGGAACCCTATTTACCTTATGTTTTAGATTTAAATCGTAGTTAAATAGTTTGACATTTACCATGTCTCGTTGTATTTTAATTTATATGGTTAATAAAATTACTATAACAAGACAAGATAACACCATTTTTTTAATTATTAATATACATATCATAATATAAGTTCTTTGGCGTAACCATATATTTTTATGATTATTATATAACTTAATAATGTAATATTTATTTTAAAAACTCATTTATGTCAATTTTGGCACTATTTATTATTTGGTTTTTGTGAAATTCATAAAAACTTTATTACTTCTAAAAAAATACATTCAATCAATACAGACATTTCATATTCACCTATAAAATTTTTGGATGGATTCAAAATGTGAAAATTATATTTATTTTAATATTTACAATACCATTTAGTTGATTCATTCATTAATAAGGTAATTACTGCATCATCATTGTGTCATAAATAAATTTATTTAATTAATGTCTGAAAATTATAAATAAAATATTAGTATGTATTAAATTTTTTTATCTTTATAATTAGTTTGTATAGTTGAAAAGATAACTTATATAACCTCGTGTAAAAAATTGTTTTACTAAAAGATATATGTTTATGTCATTTTTGTCTATAATTTAAATTAATTAATATAAAGTGTCATTATCACTCTCATGTTACTCCATGTGGTCCCAAAATTGACGCAAGGATTCCCATGGTCAGACATGTATCAAAATATTGTAATGGGACACATGTTATTGTAATTTAATATTATTATTATATTATTGTTTTAACCTAATTTAATGAATTTACCCTTTAACCCTGATAAATAAAATATTTACTGAAGTTAATATTCATAATGTATAAAAATAAAATCTACCTATTTACATAATTTGGACCTCCTGATTCCAAATATGGAATTATTTTTTCACAATTAAAACACATATGTGGCCGAAATTAATTTAATACTAATTCCGGTTCTAAAAACAAAAAGTGTGTTTTTAAGAAATAATAACTATTAAAAGATTGACACTTATTTATGTCCAGTTTAAATGTAAAAGACATAAAATGACATAAATTATATTAAATGATAAAATTATATTCTAATTATACTGTATAACCACTCAAATATATAATTGAACACTATAAATTATTTTGATTAAAAAATATTTTTAACTAAAATTTAGTATTTTTTCACTATTCATCAAAATATGAAAGTTATCAGAAAAGTACCAAAAATTTACCCAAATTAAATTAATATGTCTCTATTATAATGAAGAATTTAATTTCACAAAATTTAAAATATAAAAGTGTCAAATATTGGATTTAAAAAGGGTTTTCCATTAAAAGGCAGAAAACTGTATTTTTTTAAAATACATCTTTTATCTTAAAAATTGAATTTTTCTTATATTATGTCTATGAAACACAAAATATGAATGTTAAAATTATATAGGATATATAAAATTTAATATGCAGTTTATACTATTGATAACATATTTTTTTGAACGGCTAGTTTGGTAAGTCATGGTTCGCTCGAACACGGTGTTGTGTGTAGCGTAAGTTATTGAAATTCTTTGAAGAGATAACCTACTATAAAATATTGGGGTGTTACATTCTCCCCTACTTTAATAAATTGTGTTCTTGTAATTTAAATTTTTCTTTGAAAATAGAATGTTAAAAATTGAAGAATACCTTTGTTTAAAACCCACATCAGAAATTGAGTTAATAAAATTTTGTCTTAATAAGAGGGAATGGGAAATAATGAAATCACCACCAAATTATGATCTCCATTAGGAGAACATTGTTGGTAATTATAGACACATAATTGGAGAAAAAACATAAATATTTATAGGGAGTTATTCAGGTCATCAATCACAAACAAGTGTAGAATTGAGGGCCTCAAATCCATCAATCTAAGATGATTTAAAATATCATCGGTTCAACAAAACATAAAGTTTTAAGATAACATATTTTTGGGATTATGATATCTTAACTAAAGTTTAAGAATTAATTTCCTCATAGAATAAGAGAGAATAATATAAGTGACATATATAGTTCCATCCTTCAACTAATTTCTACCACAAACCCATTTTTCATTCTAAAAGATAATAGAACTTAGAAATATTCTATTCAACTTATTCATATAGGGTTTTAAAAAAATGAATTTATAATTAATCTATTAGACCTTTTAAAAAACTACACTATACAATAAAGGACATCATATGGGCCAGTGATAAGCGATGTACCCTTATTGCACTACAGTTGCAGGTTCATGTCTCGTGGCCTTTCCGGACGTGACGGGTTGTCACCAGACCTATATTGTGTCCTTTTTATGATAATTCAAAAATAATCTCAAGAAATGATTTAACCTTAACAATAGTATCCAATGTCAAACTTTATCAATTCTAACCTTTATCATTATCCAAAATACTTCTGTCCAACCTCACAGTCCAAAATTTATAAGGAAGGTAATGACATTGAAGATCCTTTTTTCCACATAATAACATGTGAAAACCGTCATCATGTATTATTTTAAAACACTCTATCACCCAGAATTACCATTAAACCTTATTGATTACATTCATGATCCCTTATTCCTTATATAATACTAGATAAAATCCTTCTCTCAAAACATGTTGTAAACTGCAACAATGATGGAATATACAAATCATTAATCATTTTCAAGGTAGTCAAGAATATCGCTTATAATTTATCTAAATCAATCATATATTATTCCAAAATCACAACCTCAGTATCAGAACCATATTATGGTTTTTCTTTCTCTTAATGGTATATTTTCCAAAAAAAATAAACCTTTTTTTAGTCACTTTTCTTGGTTCCACACAGTCTCATGTACTTAATGAAATAGTACTGCAATACAATCCTTATGTGCTTTATATTTCTTAAAACATGTACATCATTAATACAATACTGAAATGACATAGTACTTTGACAACAACATAAGAACTCTAATCATTTCTCTTCATCATCATAAGTATCATAACTTGATTGTTATCCAATAGCATCATCTAGGGTATACTCTGATGATTTGGACATTGATTCACGTAGTGTCCAAAATCATTGCAGATTAAGCATTGAACATTTGAAACCGTTTTATTACCCTTATAATGACATACTTGGAGTCCTTTTTATCCACACTTATAACAAAATCCCATTCCCTTAAAGAATTTACCAAGGTGATTCATTCCACAGTTGTCACATATGTAAAAATCCTTCTTTACCCTCTTCCCCTTTCCAATATTTCTCTCTTCCATCCTTTTATTCTCTTGCTTCCCTTAAAACCAATATGACTCAGATAATTCTTTTCTTATATTATTAACACGTGATATTATTTCATCATATGATGAGAATACATGAGAGGCTGTTTTCGTTTTAAATTTTGGATTAATACCTTGAAAGATATGATCCTTCTAAATCTTTCAATCTTGTATATTGATAGAATTCTCATTCCTTATACTAGGCACAATTTATAATCAATGGCATACACTAGCTTAGTTTATGAATCTCAATGCATAATTCCAAACATGTAAAATAACTAAGGTACATAGAAAATATTATGCATATAATCTATATTCATAAAATGTTTTCTTTGGGGATGTATTAACTTTTAAATCATTCATAATGGGTTATAATGAAAATGTGAATTATACTAAGAATACTCCCAGGAGTGTCGTAACAAAGAGTGTAGCAAGGCCAATTGTCACGTACCAGGATACCTCGGGTCAAGCCCGAAACTCCTTGCCAAAGTTTTTACTCCTAGGTACATCTGTGCCAGAGCTGCCTCTACCTGCTCGTATCCAGAAAGTGATGTATTTCTTGGAAAATACACAAAATCACTACGTTACGACATTTCTAGGAAGTTATTCTATACTAATATTCAAAGTCTATCTTAGGATATTGTTCTATAATCAGAGTATAATTAAATTTATTTCCAAGGTTGATTTTAAACGCCCTCTAATACCAACTGTAACGCCCTGACCCCAGTTACCCAAACTCAGTGCATTATTTTAAAACATTGGCATGATACAAAGAAATCAGGTCCCGAAACACCGATCAGTTTAGTAGTCTTGGAAATAGATTACATACATGACCGTTACATTACAATATAAAATAAAAAACAACAAAAATATTGTCTCTATTGACCATGTTCATATCCCTTAGATTATCCCTACATGTCAGTTATAATACACTTCTTGGAAATATTGGGAAAATAAAACAAAAGAAAGGGGTGAGATGAGATGCTCAGTAAGGGTAAATAATTTAGTGGATGATAACATAAACAATAGGCATAGTGAATAATTAAAAACACATTACTTTACAAATAATAAACATGAAGACTTTATGGAAGTAATGTGAGATTAGTAAATAATGCAAAAATAAAACATAGTCAGGGGTATTTTACTAGTCGAATAACCACATGAACCATCAATATTATTTTCATAATGCCAAAATGTATAATTCTGGACATTATGAAAAAATTTATCAAGGGCTCAGCCAATACGTCTAGAAATGATTAGGGCCTCAGCCAAAACCATATATCAAATTGGGAAAGGCCTCTTCCAATTCCACACCTAATTGTCTCATGAGACCTACCGATGCACCGAGGAGCTATAGCGGGCTCCACTAATCACATACTAAATCCAATACATTCCACATAGGAAAAGGTTGAAACATAACATTCACATTCGTATTTTAACTGGCATATAAAATGTCAATTATTTTACCCTAAACCATGAATGGTATAAAAATAACACACCCACAACCAAATATATCACAAAAACATTAATACAACATGGAATAATTGTATCATAATAAATCATCATCGATCGAGAATAATATTTCATAAAGGATGTTGACGTAGTTAAAAATTATCGGTAAAAATATTTTAGAGAAATATCCATTTATCATGAAATATTTTAAAAGTAACATAATTTATAAATTCATTTAAAATATAGTTTTGAATCAAAGTGTCCTATACCACTTTGAGACTTTTGAATGGAATTCACATTTTAAAACATTCATGTCTATATAAATAAATCCATTAAACCATTTTTAAAACATGTGAATTAATAAGAACGGTTTAGAAGAATAAATCTTTAGAACATTTAAATCGATGTCTTAGTAGAAAAAGTCACTAAAATAGAATCCCTATGAGAACACTTTTATGAAACATGGAAATGGATAATAAATATGTCCCAGTAGATATTTACGTAAAAACAACCTCGAATAATAAAGAGATTGTGAAATTAACCCTTACATTGTACTTTTCCTTAGTCGATGGGTTTTTAGCCTTTGGTATAATAGTTATAACATTGTTATTAAATTATAAAATAACTATATACATAAATATGATATCATATAAAATGTTCTAATATTTCTTTGTTAATAATATTTTAGTTGTATCATCGTTTTGGGTGTTAACTGACTCGTTTTCCTTGATATGCATGGTTACGTAACCCATGTTTGTTATAGATATTATGCATTTGATTCATATACAGAATTATACTATGTTCATAATCATTATTTTTAATCATAAAATGAAAATTAGTTTTGAATGATTATGACGGGGAATGAATCTCATCGCTTTTGGGGAGACGGTTATCCATACGTATGCACAAGCGACAATATCATTATATTGTTTGTGAAAGCATATGTATGTAATTAGATGGTATATTATATATAGAAAATCTTTAACATGTTATATTTATTATTAAAATCAGTTATAAAGATTATTATACCCATCCAAATAATGATGTGTTTGAATAACAAACTACACCACGACGTGGAGAAGGTAAGCTATACATACGCACGTTTGGAGACTTTTTCATTCGTATGATGGATAGAATAATGGATGTGTTTGTATAATTTTTATAATAATATAATAGTATATAGAATATACTAGATTTATTATTTTAGAATGGAAACAACAAAGAAAGAGGATGTGGAAGAAGGAAACAACGTGAAAGATATGATGAAATATTTACCTCCTCTTCGGGTTCTTCCTTTTTATTTGATCAAAAGGCCTCTATAGGGTGGATTTATGACCCAAGTAAGGCATATATGATGAATAAATTAATGTTGGTAGGATATTTGGGAAGGTTTTGGTTGAGAAAAATGGATTTTTATGTGTGAAATTAAGGGAAGGGTAAGTAACCTATTATAAGAGAGGTGAAGGTCACTTTAGGAAATGTTTGAAATATTATTTTATAATAAAATATATTTAGGTTTATAGTGGCTCAAAAATAATTTATTTAGAGTATAAGGTTGGGATAGGTCTAAAAACTATAATCCAATATGTTTTAGATAGGTTTAGGTCACCATATATACCGTATCTTTTATATATAACTCTTAGTTAAATAGATTGACATTTACCATGTCTCTTTGTATTTTTATATTATATGGTTAATAAACATACTATAACAACCCAATAGAACAAAATGTGGTTCATTATTAATAAAACTATCATTATAAAAGTTCTTTGGCCGAACATTAGATTTTTATGACTATTATATTATTTAATAATATAATATTTGTTTTAAAAACTCAGTTCTGTCAATTTTGACATTATTTAGTATTTAGTTTTTTTTGAAAGTAATAAAAACATTATTACTTCGATAAAAATATATTTAATCAATACTAACATGTATTGTTCACCTATAAAATTCTTTTACGGCATCAAAACATTAAAATTATATTTATTTTAATATTTATAATACCATTTATTTGATTCATTCATTAATAAGGTAATTACCACATCATCATTGTGTCACAAATAAATTTAATTATATAATGTCATAAAATTTTAAATAAAATATAATTATATAAGAAATCTTTTTCTCTTTCTAATGAGTATTTATATTCTAAAAATTATCTTTTATAACCCCATGTAAATTTTTTTTACTAAAAGATATATGTTTATGACATTTTTTGTCTTTAAATTAAATTAATTAATATAAAGTGTCATTATCACCCTCAAGTGGCTCTATGGGGTCCACAAATAGACCAAAGGATGCCCATGGTCGGACATGTATCAACCAATATTAATAAGAAACATTCTAGGGTAATTTAATATTATTATAAGGTTGTTTTTTATCATAATTTATCGAATTTATCCTTTAACCATGGTAAATAACATATTTACTGAAATAAATGTTCATAATGTTTAAAAATAAAAGTTAACTATTTACACAATTTGGACCTCCTGATTCGAAATATGGAATCCATTTTTCTAAATTCAAAACAAAAAAGTGGCTGAAATTAATTTAAAATTAATTCTCGTTATCAAAATAAAAATATTGTTTTTAAGAAATAATAACTATCAAAATATTGACACTTGTTTATGTCCAGTTTAAATGTGAAATTAAATAGTATGAGCTAAATTATATGAAATGATAAAAATATAATCTACTAATTCTTTAAAACCACTCAAAAATATAATTTAACACTATAAATTATTTCGATTAAAAAATTTGTTTTTAATTAAAATTTATTATTGTTTCACTATTCATAAAAATATGAATGTTATGAGAAAAGTACCAAAAATTTATCCAAACTAAATTATTATGTCCCTATTCTAAATAATAATTTAATTTCACTAAATTTAATATATAAAATTTTCAAATATTGGATTTAAAATGGATTCTCCATAAAAAAGGCGGAAAAACTATATTTTTGAAAAATACATCTTTTATCTTAAAAATTGAATTTTTATTATACTAGTCTAGGAAACACAAAAGATGACTATCAAAATTTTATAATATATACAAAATTTAATATGTGGTTAATACTATTGATAACCTCTTTTTTGAACGGCTAGTTTGGTATGTCGTGGTGCGCCTGAACATGGTGTTGTGTGTAGCACATGTTATTCAAATACATTAAAGAGATAACATAATATAAAATCTAGGGTTTTTAAAAGTAAGAGGATAAATAATAACATGGAATAATATAACATAGGGTGGGAATAATCATCATCATAAAATCATTATCATAATCAAGAAAGAGATAATTAGATAAAGGCAAGGAATGTGGCAATACATAAAAATAAAATATCTTATCTTAATGGTTAAATAGTACAAATAATTATGAACAAATATATCATCCTACTTACAGATATTTAACATTACCTCATGAGGTACATCATGTTACCCAGTGAATCATATAGCTATATAATTCTAGAAACTAAAATCACATCATAAGATTTCCATTTTCTATATAATTTTGGGAGCACCTGACACTTCATAACATTTACACATTCATGAATTCCACATAGAATTTATATAAATCATGGATATAAAGTAAACCATGGAATGAAATGGGTTTATTTTCATAAAGAATAAATTCACGAGTAAAAATTGGGGTTCCCAAAATATATACAGAATAACATTGTTGGTATAAGATTCATCAATCTGGTGTTACGAGGAAACAATCTCCCAAGTTCAAAGGTGGTCAGCTTTATTAAGGATTTAATTCGAAATTCATTGACCTTTTTACTAAAATTGATAACGATAATGAAATAATTGTTTTTAGACCTTTTTCTTTTGTAAAAAAAATTAACAAATCAATTAGAATGATTCGTACAAAAATACATGCTAATATTTGTAATGGAATGTGGTCATCTAATCAATTTGGATTTAGTAAATATAGTAACATAAAAGAATATCTTTTCACATCCTCTCAATGATTCAAATGTTTAGAAAATAAACTAGAGGTGGTAAAATTTCTATCAAATAAGATTTTAATTTTTTTGACACACTTTATTGGTATTTTAATTGAAATGGTTTGGCATGGTTTGATTTTATTTAAATATTTGTTAATTTAGTTAAAATTATCTTGTGATCTTCCCACATTTCAGTTTTGAATATTGATTCAACTATAGGATATTTCTCTTGTTCAAGTGCCACCAGATAGGTGGATACCATCACATACATTCTCCTCTCAATTACCAAATATTTTCAATGTAGTCTTCTCTTAGAATGTTTTCTAAAAAAACCTTACACCCATCAGAAATGGTGGAGGTTTTGCTTCTCTAAATCAAATTATTTATGATTATGAATGTATTATTTTCATAATATGATGAAAATGAAACATAAAGTCTTTAAAAAATAGTCTCCTCCACTATGACCTATTTTCAAGAAAAGAAAATTGTTATACAAAATAATTTCTCTATTTTGGTAATAATGGATGGTCACATTAATATAGTTAATGCACAAATTATCTCTATTTTTTTATTTGATGTTTTATAATTTGAATAATTCCCTCCTTAAAAGTATCCACACCTCTATAAATAATTTTTTTGGTGCAATTATTCTCAAAATTAAAATTTCCAATTTCCTTTGGAATAAATTCTATCATTTAATTGACTATAGTGCATTTGGATTTAAGAGTCATTCCACGTTTAAACATTCTTTATAATGTAATTTTATTCGAAGAGTTATCAATGGAAAATTTAAAGGTATTTCTTCTCTAAGAAAAATATTTCATGTTAAACTAAATTATAGGGAAATTAGTTATATATAATCCTCAATATTCCCTATCTTTAAGACTTCATTTTCTATTATTATGAGTGAATTTTATTGGATTGTTAAATCTCATTCATCTTTTAATGTTTTTTTGGATAATTGGACTCAAAGTTCTTTTTTAGCAGCCTTACCTCACATAATATGTCTTTTTAACTCTTATATTTCTATCAAAGAACAACATGAATTTCCTCTTGACAATATTAATATTGAGAATAAGGTAATTTTTTAGAAATATAATTTAATTAGTGGGGATAAATTCCATATATGTAAACATTATTTCATTAGTATTTTATCATCATTTTTTTAAAGTATATTTATGAAAATGATAATTAATGTATAAATAATTTGTACAAACCTTGTATTCTTCCATAATATATTTATATTTCATGGAGTGAATTCCAATCAAAGTTACCAACAAGTGTTTTCCTATAATTTGATGGAATTAACATTTTTTTTGAATTTTTTATAAAATGAACATCTAGGTTATATATATCATATATTTATGTTCTATTGTAAAACATCTTATTTGTGGTCTGCTGTAGGCGACACTTTCAAGTTCATTTTTTTCACTCTATTCTTCTTTTTGATCTCCATAAATCTTGAATTCACATGTAGTTTTCACAAAACATAAGAACATTATGTTATTTTATTTTATTGAATTTATTCAAATTATTCAGGGATTTGATAAAAACATTATTCATGAATGTTCTTGATTTTTCTTGAAATCTCATCATTCAATTATTTTCATTGACGTGAAAAGAAAAAATTACCAGGAAGTAGGTTTTTGGTAAAATTATTTACATGATTTTCTTTTGGTAAAATGCATTGGTATTTCGGATAATTATCCACTTCCCCATGGTAATCTTAAAGTCACTAGGACCCCTCATACAATTGATTGGTTTAAATGCAACCCGGATGGTGATTTCAGATGGAGTCCAGGTCATGCAAAAAAATGGTGCTTTTTTTAGAGATCACAAATTCAATTATCTAGACTCTCATTATCGTCCTTATAGTTCCACCAATTCTTTGGATATAGAAATGCTAGGAATCCTTAATGAAGTTTAAGTTTCTTAGAGGAAAAAATTGACAAATATTTGGCTTGAACTTGAATAGAACACTATGGTTCCTAATATTAGAGATATATTCATTCATTTATCATATAGGATAATTTCTATGTGGATGAATTTATTTGAATCTCTTTAATATATTAACTATATCATTATGCATTCTTGTAATGTAGACAATTTTGTGGCTAATGGTATAGAGATCAATGGGGTGATGACTAGTGAGATGAATTATCATTAAGACATTCGTAATGAGATATTTTATTAATGGTATATGGATATTTTAACAAATTATCACTTCATTATCTTATAAAATTTTGTGTTTTTAATATATTGACATGTTATAAAAAAGAAACAATCTAATGGGTTGTAGAAGAAATATTTTTGAAAACAAAAGTTCTTTTGAAAAAATATTTACATTTTTCATAAAAAAAATTAAAATCATGTATATCACTGAAATTAAATGGTATGGATAATGAAATTATATTTGAGGAACTATAAAAGAACATTTATAATGACATTTGGTATGAAATAGTAATAACCCAATGAAAGGAAATTGGGTTCGGAATCCCCTTACCATTGTCCTGGATTCTTTCTCACTTTAGTATCCTATACAATCCAATAAAATTATATAAATAAAAAATACATAATCTTTTATACATGAATTTTATTAATTATAGTTTTGTAAAGTTTATTTATAGGATTTTCTATGAATTATATAGTTTAATTACATCATTTGGGAGTGTTTGTCTTCTTGGTTTTCATCGACGATTAAATTGTACATGATTATTGATGCTCTTGTAACATTTGAGTAATTCAATAGAATTGAAATTAACGGGTATTAATTATAATAACAATGTTTAAATGGTTATATATATGATTTGGTTATATTTTATGAGGATGAATCAGAAGATAAAACATTAGTGATAATCATTAGATTATTACGGTGTTTTTTCAATCATCACAAACAAGTTTTGTTTCATTATTTATTATTGTGTATAAATTTTAGTTCCAAAAAATAAAAATGGTTTTAAAATAAACATTATATTATGTTATAAACCATTTAATTTTTATTTATATCCATGAAGGTGGTAATGGAAAAATGAAAATTCATTTTTTACGATGTTAGTAAATTGACATATCAATGATGATGTTTTAATTTTTAGAATAAAAGGAAGAGGAGATTAGTTTTTATGTTGGTTCATCAATTAATATAATAAAAAAATAGTAAATTAATGATACTTGAGTTATCATGGACCATGTATAATTTTAGGTGATGAGTGAATAAGAAATGAAATGAAATTGAAAAGAAAATAAAATAACAAGAAAGATGATTTTACCTCTTGAATTTATCCTTCTTGAGAACCTCATAAGGGAAAATGGTTTGGTATTTTGATGAGATCAAGGGATAATAGACATGGGGGAGGAGTCTAGGAAGATAATTCAAGAGAATCCAGATAAGGTTTAAATATTTAATGGTATGAGGAGAAGAGGTGGTGAGGGGTGGTATTTATAAGGGAGGAGAGGGGTGTTTTTTAATCATTTTAACATTTATTTTTTATTTTGGATGAATAATAGGAATAGTTTGACCTTATCAGAAAATATATTGAAATATTGGAGGATATTTTTAGATTCTGGGACTACCTCAGTGATACATAATATATTAATGAATAATTTGCATATTTAGTTATTTTTCGTAAATTATCATATTTTACTATTAACAAAAATTAACGTATTTTAGAAAAATATAAAAAATTATCTATATCCATTATTCAAGATGTAGAGTTAAAAAATGAACTCTATTTTATTAAAATTTATATCTAAATTTGATAAATTTTATTTTTAATTAAAATCATCATTAAATAGAAAATACTGATTTAAAAATTATAACAAATTTTATATATATTTGAAAATATTCATTAAGGTCTCATAAAATAATCTTATAATAAAAAAAAACAAAATGTTTATTTTTGAATTTATTTTTTGAAATTATTTTTTAAAAATTATATTAATTATAAAATTCTAAATAAAAATTTATGTTTTATAAAAATACCAACACTTAATTAATAATTTTTAAAATATTTATTGACATATACTATGATATAATTATGTGATATTGTTATTTATAGGATGAATATATTTTATTTATACCTTCATAGATGATTTTATTATTTTATTATCCAGAATATTATTCCTAATGGTCATGTTATAATTCCAAGGGTCATGTTATTATTCCATTCATATAGGTTACTTAATTTCTAAAAATAACACTTCTTTATTCATTCTTTAATTATAAATTTTTTA
Organism: Viscum album; assembly: GCA_963277665.1. NCBI lineage: Eukaryota > Viridiplantae > Streptophyta > Magnoliopsida > Santalales > Viscaceae > Viscum > Viscum album. Next base: position 1,159,183,913 of record OY728125.1, read on the forward strand.
TTATGTTATCAATGTGATTTTATGTGATTCATTCTATTCAAAATAATTATAAGAAGGTAATTTTCTTTGATAAAATTTTTGGTCATTATATTTTTCACCCTTATGTAATTTCTCCCAAGAAATTTATATTTACATACTATGGTGAAAAAGTAAGGGCACTTATCTATCTTTTCATCCACGGAATACCATGTTTCCTATTCATACTTATGGTTCCATAAATGTACTTTGACCAGGTAAGTAGTCGTGTTGCATAGAAAATTTGCTCTATGGTCAATGATCTTCACTGGCTTCTCCTTAATTGAGGGATAATTTTCTAACAGTATCACCTCGGGATTAAATACCTGTAAGGGATCTAGTGTATACATACCCAAGATGGAAACATGAAAATCATAATGTACTTTATAAATTTTTTGGGTATGTTCTTGTCGATAGGCCAAAACTCCAACATGATCAAGAATATTGAATATGCTATTTTACTTGGGAATTAACTTTCCTTTAGTACCAAATATCTTGAACTAATTCCAGGGAGATATATATAATAATACGATGTCATCGGCCTTAGACTCAATGTATTGATGATGATTATGTGTATATACCTTCTATCTACCTTGGACTTCCATCATGTTTTGCTGAATGTTTTTTAAAATTTCAACGATTTCTTTGACGATTTTGTGTCCTACCATATTTTATTCAAATACATCATCCAAGCACTCTGGTGTTCGGTATTTTTTCCAATAATAGGATTCATATTGACTCATTTGGATTTTCGAGTAGAAACTATTATCGTAAGAGAACTTATCCATAGGATGATATTGGTCCGAGACTCCTTTTATATCTATAGAACATTCTCTCAACATGTCTTCTAGTGTTTGAACCGTTCAGTCATATTGGACATCAATTTAATTGAGCTAATACATATTAAATTTTCTCTCAGTGTTTAGTGAATATTAGATAAATTTCCAGAACATAGGGGTAATTTCAGATATCTATCAGATAAAATTGATAGTGGTCCTCTATGATGACTTAAAACTTCTATGATGCATATCTATGAAATTTGGGCAAAGGAAAATTCCTCGCGAATTGTGATAAAGTGATTTTTTCTTTGTAAGATGATCCCCTACAAGCCATATATCATTGTTTCCTATCGATTTCTTCGGATGTCCAGAGACAAATTCTATGGTGATGTTTTCCCATTTACATTTTGGAATGGGTAATGGTTGTATAATCCTCTATAAATGTTTTCTTTTATCCATCACTTGATGACATACTAGTAACTTTGATATATATTTTATGATATTCTTCTTAATATTGTCTCATAGAATGTTCTATTGGAGTTCTTGATACATATTTCAACTCCCTGGGTGAATAGAGAAGGTTGAGTTTTGTGCATAATTTGGAAGATTATTATTTATATCTAGATTTGATGATATAGATTATCATGACCCAAATCTAAAAATTCTTTCCTCATCAATTTTGTCTTTTGAGAATTTAACTTTTATCATAGAATCTAATTTATTTTGAATTTCCACATTATTTCATTGAGTGCCCTTTATTTTCCCCATGTGTTATGGTTGAGAAATCATTTGAGAAAGAATTAGGGATGTTCCTTTCTTAATTATTCCCATGAAAATCCTTTTCAAATCTATGAATGATGAATCCATTTTAATTTTAGTCATTGATAATGTTCTAGGATTATTTTTACTTAGAGAATCCACCAAATTATTTTCATTACTAGGATGGTTGGGGATTGAGTAGTCTTAATCCATGACGAGATTGGGCATATTCATTAGTGCATATTAAGTCCTTCTGTGTGAATGTATATTTGAGGCTATAATGGTTAGTATATATTTTACAGTTCACCTCATAGAGATAATGCTCCCATATTTTCCTTGAAAAAATCAAAGCTTCCAACTCTAAATAATTCATGGGAGAGTTTTCCTCATGAATTTTCAATAGCATTGAGGTGTAGGATATTAATTTATCATTTTTAATCATCACATATCCCAATCCCTTCATTGAAGCATCACTGTATACCAAAACGAGTTCCCCACTTATTAGAAGGGTGAGTAGGAGAGTAGAGATAAACACTTTTTTTACTCATTCAATAAATCTTCACATTTACTAATCTAGACAATATTTTCTCCCTCAAAATTCATCATTGTTAGTGGCTTCAAAAATTGTGATAAGTTCATATCAAATCACTAGTAAAACCTATATAAACTAATGAAATTATGGATCTCTATTACTGATGTTGGACTAAGCCACTTTTCGATTACCATTTCCCTAGAAGGAACCACATATATTCCCTTAATGTTGATAGCATGCCCCATGAATGATAATTCATCCATATAGAACTTAAATTTAATATAATTTGTTTAAATATTGTCCATTAACAATGTCTTTAGCATAGTTTTCAAATTATCCTCGTGTTCCTCCTCAGTCATGGAGTATATCAGAACATCATCGTTAAAGAAATCTAAAAATTTGTGAAGGTAATCTCTAAAGACTCTTTTCATTGGGTCCATGAATATTTCTATAAAATTAGTGATTTTAAAGGCCATAAATACGAAATCATAGTGTATATAACTTTTTTGAAAGGAACTCTTAGAAATATCATCCTTCCTCACATTTAATTGGAGATATCCCAAACAGTGTTCCACATTATTGAAACTCATGGACCCATGCAGTTGACCAATCATGTCATCTATCCGTAGAAGTGAATACCTATTCTTTATCATGATTTTTGGAGCTCACAACAATCAATGTAGTGGCGCAATGTGGCATATTTCTTCTGGATAAAGAGAATTGGAACACCCCATGGTGAGGCACTCTGGTGTATGAAACCATTGTACAAATTTTATTATAACTAATTTTTCATTTCCCCTAACTAAATGGTGGCCACTTTATAATTTATCTTAGATATATGAATAAGTTAAATTGAGAACTCAACCTCTCAGTCCGTAGAAGGATTCCAAATTATTCAGGGAATAATTAATGTAGTCTCTTACAATGTGCATGTCTTTGATCATTATTTTCTTTATGGTGTCAATAATTTTATCTAGATATTATTGCTTATAAAGAAAAAATATCCACCTTTGAGATAATGGTTATAAAAAAGATTCATCCTCCCCCTTACACATGTATTGAATTTAAGGATTCTTCTGGATGTGAATAATGCTATTCATTTCCCAGTAGATGATGTTGGGTTTTTATAAATATAGTAAATTTATGCCCAAAGAAGAATTGAAATCCACCAAAGGAAGTTAGACATGGTTTTATGGGATGTTCAGTCGACAAACATTAATAATGAAGGAGTTATATAATTTGGATGTAATAATTTCCCCATTTTTTGTTCTCATAGATAACTCAACCTCTATATTTTTTTGGGGTGTTTGAATAGTTATAATAAAATTCCAAGATATGAAAGAATGCATAAAAATATAATCAAATAGTACATTCACTATTCATGAATGAATAACTTGTGTAATTTTCACCACAAAATTTTCAGGATCCACCTGCGTTGTCATTATGGATTTATATTTATCTTTATCATTTGGATTTGGTGGAAGTAAATGCTGATTCCCCTTAAAGAGTTTAGGTTTAGTGCACTAGCTTGCACAATTACCTTACTTCCTATAGTTTAATCATTGAAGTATGGGTGATGTTTTCATTTCTTCGCCTTTTATCATGTATCCTTGTCATTAATAAGCTTGGTATCATTCTATTCTACCCATATTAAACATCCCCATCTCTTTGAGGAAGTTCCCATGATTATTCTTCCCATATGTTTGACATATGGTTGGTTTTGTTTTCTTTCCATCTTTTTCATGAAATCCCCAAAATCAAACTTAGTCATTCATTTGTTTTCTACATAGTAATGGGAATATTCTATAAAATCCATCTCCACTTTAAGAGCACATCAATCAAATTATAAATAACTCCAAATGTCTTAAATTTCAAGATCCTTCAGAAGGTGTGGTTTTAAACCACTAAAGAATGTGTATGTTTTTCAATAATTATTGATACAAATCCTGAGATGTTCCATGGAATCCTTGTAAAATTATATTTGTAAGCCATGATAGATTCACCATAATTTTTATTGAGCTCTATGAATCCTATCTCCATATGTGTACAAAGAGACTGAGGGAAATACATCTTAAGGAACAATATCTTAAAGTCTTCCTACTCGATCTATTCAGTTTTTTCCTTTAGCTTGGTGTTTTTAATCAATGCCCACCATTGATCGACCATTCAATATAGATGATACTTGGCCTGATTCACCTTCTCCTACTCAAGAGATTATATCGAAAAAAATTTCTTCTCCGTATATTTTTCCAACTGTTCCACCACATGTGGATCAGAAAATCCACTTAAGGATAACGATAGATTCTGCATAAATGAATCAATAATCAATTGCACCCACTTAAGTGAACGAGGACATTAAGAACAATCCAGGTTATTGTTTAAATATAGAGACAACTGGGTAATCATCACCATGAAATTTAAAACACCACCTCCAAATGCATTTGGGTTGTCATTTGGAAAATTGGTGCATTGAATCTAGCATGGGTTGTGGGCTATGTTTTCCATGGTTCCCATCATTTTCTAAAATAAAAATGTCTTAAAAACATAGATAAAAAGGTATAAAAAACTTATTTATTACTTTTTACCATTAAATCTAATTGAATATATATTGGGGTCACTATGTTTATAATTCTTCTAAAAAATATTTCTTGGGTGCTTACATAAACATAGTATAATACTGAGGGTTTTCACTAAGATTCTCTAATCGTAATTCTGAAATTAACTAAATCGTTCTCTAATATCAACAGTTACGAAGCTATTTTTATTACAATAATATTCCATAATTTTAAAGATAATCAATATAATAGTGCTACAAATTTTGGATCCAAACGTCCAGTTTATTGGGAAAATTATGACTATACATAAATTTTACCTAATAAAACCTAATCATTTATTTAATTCCTTCTTCTCTAGCTTATTTGTTTTCCTCTTGTTCTCCTTAGTTAAAGTACTCACCTAAGGATATACATCAAGAAAGGGGTGATCTAAAACCAAAGTAAGAGGATAGATTAGAACATGGAACAATATAACATTGGGTGAGAATAATAATCATCATAACATCATCATCATAATTAAAAAAGTAAAAATCAGTTAAAGGAATTGAATATGAAAATGCATTAAAATGAAAAATTAGGTCTTAGTGGTCAAATTATAGACATAGTTGTGAACAAATATAGAATCATTTTGATAAATATTTCACCTTACCTAATAATATATATCCAATTAACCAATGAATTGGAGTACTCTATAATGTTAGGTGCACCCATCACATCATAACAGTTTCATGAACAATATAATTCTTGGTGAACCTATCACTTCATAACATTTACATTATCATTCTTTCCACATAGAATATATATCAATATTGATCATAGAATAACCCATGGAAAAATAATTTAAAAAAAATATTAAATTCATTAATAAAAATTTGGGTTCCCAAATTAACAAGTCAATAACATACTTGGTATACGAATCATCAATATTGAGTGATGAAGAAAAAATATCATGATAAGTAAGAGGTGTATTTTTATAAAGACTAGTTCTTTTCAAACAATCATTGAATCTGTCATAAAAATACATAGTAAGAATGTATATCCATAAAATTAAAAGTTTAGGATAATTAAATCATATTTGTGAAATAATAAATGAACATCCATACTGAATTTTGGAATTATAGATGAATAAAAAAAGAAAAGGAATTATGTTAGAGAATCCCTTTACCTTATGTTGTAATTCATTCTTTATTTTAGTATATGATATAATCTAATAAAATTCATTAATTAGAAAATCCCAAATATTATATAAATTAGTTTTATTAATTATATTTTTCTTTTTTAAATTTATATAGGCTTTTAGATGAGTTATATAGATTAATTTTATCTTTGGGTGTATTATTCTTCTTGGTTTTCATGTTCAGTTCACTTCTATTTGGTTATGTAAGTTTATGAAAAATAAGAGTAATTCTATAGTATTAAAATTTTAGGTTATTAATTTTCATCTAGATTTTTAAATGTTTATCTATATCTATTGGTCATATGGTATGAGGATGAATAATTATATAAGACATTATATATATTAATTTATATTTTTATGGTGGTTTTTCGATCACAACAAACTTGTTTTATTTCATTATTTATTATTTTGAATATTTGTTAGTTCCAGAATATAAAAATGGTTAAAAAATAACATTTAAAATAATTTTTCATATATTCAATGTTTTAATTTCCATCCTTGAAGGTGGTAATTAAAAATTAAAAATTCATCATCCACGATGTTGGTAAATCGACAAATCATGAACGATGTTCTAAATTTTTGAATAAAAAAAAGAAGAGAAGAGGACAGATGGAGGTTTATAGGTAAACATAATAAAAATAAATTATATAAATGATAATAGAGTTATAATGTATCATTAATAAAGTTATGTCATGATAGATCAATAAAACAAATGAAATTGTAATGAAAATTAAATAAAAATAAAGTGGATGTTACCTCTTCAATTTCTCTTCCCTAAGAACCTAGTTAATGAAAAGGGTTCGGTGTTTTATGAGACCAGGGGCTCCGGGATGTGAGGTAGGGGATTGGAAAGAGTTTTGGGAGGAATTTTATAAAATTTAAAACCTTTAAAAGAGTGAGGATAAGAGGTGGTGACATGTGATATTTATATCGGAGGAGAAGTGTGTTTTTTTATTTTTTTTGTTCATCAATTTATTAAATTCTCTCAATGATGTGAATAGTTCAAAATTTATAAGCACCATATATTAAAATAATGAAGAATATTTCTATATTTTTGTCTTACATAATTCACACATCATATATGACTCAATAATTCATTTATTTAGTTTTTATTATAAATTATCATATTCCACTATTCAACAAATATTCATGTACATCAAAAAACTCCAAAAAATCACCATAACCATTTTTTGATGGGTAGAGTTAAAAAATGAACTTCATTTTCTGAAAATAATTGTGTAAATATCAATATTTTGATTTTTAATTAAATTAATCATTTACTTGGAATATCCCTATTTTAAAATTACAACTGATTTCATAACACATTGAATAATTTATTTATTGTCCAATAAAATTATTTTATAATCATAAAAATGGAACTTTATGAATCTATTTATTGAAAAAAAATATTTTAAAAAATTATATTAATTATAAAATTATAAATACTAATGTATGTATAATAAAAATACCAACACTTAATTGATAATTTTAAAAATATTTTTTATTTATTTATACTATTATATAATTATATCATATATTTATTTATAAGATACAAACATTTTATTCATACTTTTATATATGATTTTTATATTCTATTGGATAAAATATTATTCTTAATTTTCATTTAACTATTCTAAAGGTCTCATTATTATTAGATTTTATATGTTCTAAAATTTCTAAAAATACCTCTTATTTCTATCATTCTTCATTGATAAGGTTTATATTGTTCTCTCTGTGTTATTTAATGTGATTAACACTATATAAAATAATTATGATAAGGGAATTTCATTGTTAAAATTTTGGGTTGTCACACTGAATACCCTTCTAAAGAAGATGATGAATAGAAAAGATGCCAATTATGGATTTTGGATACTAAATGTTTCATTTTAAAGATATATAATCTAATGTTATGGTTTATAAGTGGATTCATCAATGAAGGATGTTATTGAAAATTGGCCCAGAAAAACCATTATATATGAGATCTATATTTTCCTTGGGTTGGTTCGATATAATAGCATATTTTTGAAGGATATAACTTTGATATATAACCCACTCATCATGTTAACCCGAAAATGAGTCAAGTTATTTATCCTAATTAATGTGATGATATTATCTGGGAACTAAAGAGAAGGTTAGCTAGTTCAAATATTCTAATACTACCCTACGATGAAGAATAGTTTTTTTATTTAAAACGATTCATTGATGAAGGGTTTTTGGTGTGTTATAATGAATAATGATATAGTGGTAGATTATTCCTTATAAAAATTGATAATTCTTGCCAAAAATATCTTGACTTGGGATTTTGAGCTAGGATTGTTCATTTAATCATTAAGGATATGGAGGTGTTACCTTTATGAAAAAATGTGAGATAAATATACTGATTAGAAATATTTAATGTATATATTCATCAATAATAATTTTATTATGTATCATATAACATGGTAAGAGTTGACTAAGGATTTATACTTCTCAATACGTCACCACCATGGGAAATTGAAGAAGGTGGTAGATGAATTGATGTGGAATGATCATGCTATATTATATATAATAGCGATAAAAAAATATCTAATATTTATTGATTCTATAAGGATAGACCATGAAATCTTAAAGGAAAGAGAGAAATATTATCTTTAATAAAAGGGTGTAAAATTATCCACCCATATGTAGATTAAAGAAGCACAAAAAAAAGGTTGGGATGAAAAATAAGGGGATAAACCATCCTGATTTCAACCTTTATTATGATGGAATAATAATGACGATGAACCATGTGTCTGTCCAATCATTACAATAACTAAAGAATTTGATATTGGAAGAAGCAAAAATCTCAACATTATCTATTAATCCATGATGTATGAATATTTATAGAAATATGAAAGAGTATTTTTATTGGGATAACATACAGAGTGATATTACAGATTATAGTGCTTGGTGCTTTCAATGTCAACACCACAATTCTGAGAGATATATTTCTAATGAGATATAATAGATATTATACATACCAAATTAGAAATGGGAAAACATCACCATGGATTTCATTGTTGGACTCCCCAAAAACTAATTTCCATAATGATATATGGGTTATAGTTGACCTCTTTATGAAGTTAGATCAGGTCATTTCCATTAGAGAATATTTCTATCTTGTCAAATATTTCAAATATATTTATAAGGGAAGTGGTAAGGTTCCATCCAGTACCATATCCCATAATATTTCAACTAGATGTGATGCGTAACATGATGCGATGGATAACACTTCATCAATACCTAGATATTGATTTATGTTTCTATACTTCATATCATCTGAAAAAATAGTCACTCTAATATTACCATTCATTCCGATGAAAATATGTTGATATCTAATCCTATATATTTAAAATGTGGTTTGGATAAACATCTACCGCTAATAAAATTTTGTTATTACGTTAGATTTTAAATGAGAATTCAGATGGATCTTTACTAAGTATTCTATATAAGGTAGTGAGAAATTATAACAACCAAGGATTAAGATAGATATATAAAGATATTGGGAACGAACCTAGCTACGGAAATAGTTGGTAATCTTAGATCCCTTCAGCATCAATTATACTTATGTCAAATTATCCAAAAGAGTTATTCTAACTTTTTTTGGTTAGATATTGAATAAATGTATTTGAAAAGGTATTCATATGAATTTATCTATGCAAGAAGTTTATTTTGATTAGAAATGGTGGAATAAAATTACCTAGGAAAATTTTCCCTTCAATATTATTGACCTAATAGAGTCTGTATCTCAAAACTTGAAACTTCTACTAAAACTATCTCAATTTCATGATGTGTTCCAAGAATCTATTTTGAGGATGTATGTACTTGATCCTTTAGATGTACTAAACTACGCGATTTTACCACTAGATTAGGATACTTCTTATGAATTTAAATTGGTATAAATTATAGAACATAGGTATAAATATCTATGGAAAACATGTCCCCCTAATTATATTTATTTGTAGGAATAAAAAATTCAAGGATGCGTCATTAGAACAAGTAGATGTGATGATGGAGAGAAATAATTTTTTTTTCATCAAATGGATAGAATTTGAAGTTATAAATTAATTTAAATGGGGGGGGGTATAATGTGACGATGAATTAATATATATGTATTTTATTTGAAATAAACATGATGCATTCAGTATCTTTCTTTATATGAAACCCTATGTCTAAATGAACCATGATATAGTAATATTTATAACATAATAATTAAATGTAAATGTACGAATAGAAATACAAAAAATTATTATAAATTACTATAAATATTTTAAATAATTCAAATTTATTTATTATTGTATGATAAATATGTACTCTATTTTTATAAAAGTCATTTTATTCTTCAAAATACGTTTTCTTAAAAAATGGGTTTTATTGAATTTTAAATGAGAAAATTATAGTTAATATTTTCATTTTTAGAAATTTTATTTAAGAAAATAAATTACTTTTGGAATAATCATTTAAATAGTATGTAAAGGTAAATATTTGGCATTTTTCTGAAAGGATTTAATTTTATGTGAATGATGAAAATACTGATTTTCATAAAACTGTCATTTATTTTCATTTGAAATCTACCAGTACATTTTGAATTTGATATTAAAGTAGAATATGTGTCATTTTTATATAAATTTTATAAATTATTTCATTTTAATCAAAATTATTCATTAATTTGGTATAATTCTTCTTCAGGGATTATGAACACATTTTTTTAGAAAAAAGTTTTTATTTGGAAATTGTATTTTTTTCTTAGTAAACTATTTAAATATAAATTGGTAATTGGTTTTAATGTAATATATATATATATATATATATATATATATATCTATATGTACATATATTCAATAATTATTATAAATTTTTCTATGGCTTATACATGGCATCTAATGGAATTTGATTTTGTATTATTTATAAAAATGTGTTTTCTTAAAAATGTGTTTAAATTTCATTTTTTTCGTATGTATTTAAAACTAAATTATTCTACTTAGAGAAAATTAATATTATACAATATGATAATTTATTTATTATAATAAATAACTAAAATGATATGTTTAACTTATTCTTTGTTTATAATTAATAGTAAAAGGAATTTCTATTGTCATGGGTTATGTTAAAATAAGATTAATAAGGTTTATAATAGAGACAAGGATAGTAATTATAAGGAAAATAGTTTAATTATAATTTAATTAAGGTATTTTATTCTTATATTATTCTTCCAATTAATTTATGTCCACTTGGAGTCACATTAAAATAAAAGTTACCTTATATTATTGAAATATTTTAAGTAATTTTAGGTATGTCCCACCTAGGGGTGTAATTTCGGCCCTGCTCGGACGGGGCCGGGCCTGCCATGCAAAGTGTTGGGCCGTTGACCACTATTCGTGTAACATACCAAGTAAGTAATGAATAATAGATATTTTTATCTATGTCTATTAATGAATTATATAGTGTTTTAGAGGCATAAAAGGAGAATAAATCCAATCATAAGCATGGAAAACACTAATATTTTTAAAAGATTGTTTTACTACCCTTTAATGGTAAAGAATTTTTAAATCTATCATTTGACAATTTTATAAGCTTTGTTTTTCAAAATAAAATTATTCCTTATGATTGTAACATTAAAATTTACTTTGTGTGAATTTTTGGTATTTTTCGATAAAGTTCATTTTTTTAATGAATAGTGAACAATGTTGTATTTTAATTCAAAAACACTTTTTAATCTAATTTATTTAGATGATTAGATTATATTTTGAATTGGTCTTAAAGTGAAATTAGTATATATTTTTACCATTTAATCCAATGGTGGTAATTGGAATCAATTTCACTTTGAAATTGGACTTAAACTAGTGTGAATCTTTTGATACTTATTATTTCATAAAAACACGCTATTTGTCATGACAGCGGGAATTAGTTATTAAATTAATTAATGTAAATTATATGATTTGAATTTTTTAAAACAGACAACATTTTTGAATTCAGAATATCAAATATAGCTTAGGGTGAAGTTTTGGTATTTTTCTGAAAAACATCAATTATTGATGAATAGTGAAACCACTAAGTGGTAGTTAGAGAAACTGATTTTTCATTTAAATGAAACTTTTCCACTACTGTGATTTGATTTTCAAATATCCGACATACATGGTTGTCATTAAGAAGTAAAATTTGGTTTAATGAGATTAAAATAATTTTTTGGTGAATAGTAACTTTTAAGTTCTTAATCGCGATTAGAGGTAATTAGTGTAGTTTAAGGTAAAAATAATGTTTTAATAATATTTGATGAGCTTGACACATGTACTACCCTCATTGGATGTGTCATGGTCGACCCAAAAAATCCATGGGTCAACTTGGGGACACCATGGATCCACTTTGGTTGGGAAATGACATAAATAACTTTTTATTTAATGTTAAAGTAAAAATGACACAAACATGATATGTTTTACTAAAACAATATTTACTTGGGGTTATAAAAGTCAGAGATTTGACAATAAATATTCATTATAAAGATAAAAATATTTCCTACATCATGATATTTTCTTATAAATTTTAGACATTAAATATATTAAATTATTTATGACATCATGATGATGCAGCGATTACTCATTAATACAGGATTTAAATAAAATTAAAAGATAATGTAAAATCTATGACCTACACATGTCCAAAACCTATTTTGTGGGTATTTTTAGAACCCTTATCACCTTATCCTCGAATTATATCAATGTGGGACCTCTTAAATCCGAATCGCATTTTAAAATAAAGTACTTTTCTTTACGTTCCAAGAGTTCCCCTCCTCTCCTCTTATAAAAGGCCCCCACCTATACCTCTTTACCCACACTTCCAAATCCTTTGGCTCGACCAAACCCTATCCATTTTGTCTCTCCACATCCCTATCTTACTCCTTGAAGCCTCACTTTGGGCAGAAGTCTTCCCAAGGAAGCCTTTGAGCTCAAACCAAAGGGAGTTACCCATTTTTAAGGTAATGTCTTCACTTGTTTCCTTTTATTTTATTTTGCTTCTCCAACCCCATAAACTCTTTTTATTAATTTCTTTTGTAACAACTCCAGTATCTTCAATATAGTAGGATGTTGTTATAACATGTATTCGAGCTACACTTACACACACCTACATCTAATGGTTAAAGAACATACTATTTCAGTGGATGGCGAATTTCTGCCTCACGAAACGATGATTGTTCAACACTCATATATCACCTTCAAAGGTGGCCATTAAGATGTCACTATATTTATATATTATATATAATATGTTTATGTTTTACTTAAGCTTCTGTATTTTTCATTTTTGGCATATCTTTTATGGTTACCATTATGAGTAAACGCGATATCTTCATTTAAGGAAGTGCGGACTACGGCCCCTCAAAGTGATTTGATTCGTTAATGCCATATGTGGGACATATAAAGGATGTAATTAATGGTATTATATATGATATTATACTAGAATTATAATATACCTTGATATCATTATGATTCCATTCAATAAAATATTAAATAGAAATGAATGTAGCGTTCATGCGTACATATGGCTTACCGTCTCCACGAACGGTGCATTTCATTTCATACCTCTAAACGTTATGAAATATTATAAATGCATCTATATACTGGATATATATGATATATATGATATCTACATCATGAGTATAACTCTAGATATACTGGATACATGAACAAATTGTAATTATAAAGAGTTTATTTTTGACTCAAGTACCAATGATTGTTAAAACGACCGTTATTAACTATAATAATTACATAGTGTTCATGACATGGTAATAAGTGATATAAAAGGGAATAATGAACTTGAAAAAGGTTCTTAAGCAAGTATAAATTAACTCAAGTTTATTATTCAGGACATTAAAGAATGATCGAGTCAAGTCGGACCCGAGGTATGGGACTTCGTCTCAATCTCCTTTAATTGAGGCATATTTTGTTTTATACAAAACTTTCTTTTATACGATGTATAAAACCTTTTGACTTTTAAGTTTATTCAAAATGAATCTTTTTTATATGAATCATTTACTAAACGAAAAAAGGGAATGTTTTTGTCTTACGTATGCGGCGACAATGACTTCTCCGCCGCCGTGACCATTATTTGAGTGTCGGCTTCCTCTACAAGCCATACCGTTTTATTTAAAGAAAAATAAATACCCTGTTTTACTTTTCTTTTATTTTGGTATTGAAATTGGTTTTCATAATGTTTTTATTATATCAATGTGTTTTATTGATATCTTGTGATTGAAATGTGTAAATTTTAGGTTTCTTTTTTGTACGTTTTATGTGATACAATTACGTTATGGTTCTTGGGAATTATTATGAAGATGGGTGGTTCCGTGATAAACTAAGGGTGGGTGAGCCAGATAGAGATTTCTAATGCATTGGGTAACGCGAAGGAGTGAAACATTAAGGTTTCTCCAAATAGATTTAGGGAATATACTGTGATTAGTATTTCAAACGTAACCAAGAGGGTTACTCCCTACGTAAGAATGTTATGAATGCCTCAAGTTACCTTTATGTCTTATGATTTCTATGATTTATTCATGATTTGATGAGGTATGTTAAAGTTATTATGTTTTATGGGTAATGTATGATTTCATTCTTTTGTGTATATGTACCCATGTTTCCTTTCCATATTTTTTTATCCCTTACTGAGTTTTTTATTTTCATCCCACGTTTTTGAAATGTTTTTCACAGGTCAAGGTAAAGGTACATGATATGATGATAGTGTTAAGGAAATGTCAAGAAAAAATCCATGTTTTATTTTAAAAATGTTTCCATTGATAGGAAAAATGAATACTATCTTTTTTGTAACCACTTTGTTTAAATGTGGAATGTAATGAAAGTTTTATGTTCTAATTATCTAAAACTCTAAACCTGAAAAGATCCTCAAGGTGTAATCTTGTAATAACTCAATATTAAGTAAGGTTTAAGGCTGGGGCCTTATAGTTGGTATCAGAGGTCAGTTTAGATAACTTTTGGAGTTAGAATTCTATTTAATTATTATCCAAAAATATTTTTTTAAATGATATAGCATTTGAATATTACAATGTTGATTCATCTAAGACATGTTTTTTCAGAATGGTTTTCCACAGAGGAAATAGGGAAGCAGTGCTAGGAAGGCATACAGAAGGAAATAACCTTTTGAATCAGAATCCTGAGATGGTCAGAATTTAAACTGAATAGTTTGTTGCAGTAATGGCGCAGTTGACTCAAGCGATAAATGGTGGTGGTATCCATGCACGAGATCAGCCAGATCAACCGAAGAGGAACATATTAGTGGTGGATCATTTCATGAGGCAACATCCCCCATCATTTAGAGGATCATCTGACCTTGTGCTAGCTGAAGGGTGGATTAAATCACTAGACAAGATTTTCGATGTCATGGGGTGTTCAGATAATCAAAAGGATAGTCTTGATATTTACCGTTTGGAGGGTGAAGCAGATCAGTGGTGGTCGATGGTTAAAAATATCAGGGACGCTGATGAGATTGATGCTCTCGACTGGGATGAATTTAAAGGTATGTTTCTTGAGAAGTATTTTCCTAAGGCTGTTCGACTTAGGATAGAAAAGAAATTCTTGGAATTGAGGCAAGAGGAAGACTCAGTGGCAGCCTATGAAGAAAGGTTCACTCGATTGGAAAGGTATGCTTCAAATATTATCCGAGACCTTGATAGTAAAATCAATTGTTTTCACTCAGGATTAAAGCCAAAATATCGAAGGGATTTATCTTCTCGTGAGTTAAAAAGTTATGAAAAGCTTGTTCGATGTTCTGAGAAGGTGGAAATGAAGTTTTCCGATGATCAAGTGTTCTATAACAACCAACAGAAGAAGAGACTGAGGTGACAGGAGAAATGAAAGAATTATTCAAAAAAGTATGATGGTAAGAAAACTAAGTTTTCAGTTTGTGATAAATGTGGTAAAAGGCATGCTGGGAAATGTCTTCTGAATTCTGGAAAGTGCTACCGATGTGGTAAGATGGGACAAAAGGCTCGTGATTTCACTTAAAAGGATCAAGGTGGTGGTAATTCCAAATCTGATTTATAGTTAGTGAAATGTTTTAAGTGCAATGAGACGGGTCACTATGTAAATGAGTGTCTGACAAAGAGCTTGAGTGATGGGAAGAAGTTAGACTACAAGCAGAAAGGGGTGGTGAAATCCTTTGAAACTACTTCAGCAGATGTCGGGCAATCAAATGAAGTTGTATCAGGTACTTTGTTTATTTTTTCATATTATGTCAGTGTGTTGTTTGATTCGGGGTCTATACATTCTTTCATCTCTGAAAACTTTTCTAGTAAAATGGGAATACCATCTCAAGAAATGACTCTTGAACTTTTGGTAAAAACACCTGGGGGAAATGTTGAGGTAAAAATAATTTATAAGAATCTTCCTATCCTTATCTCTGGAATGAACCTACTTGCGAACCTTAATGTTTTACCTCTAGTAGAGTTTGATGTTATCATGGGTATGGATTGGCTCTCTATTTACCATGCTAATATTGACTGTAGAGTTAAAGAAGTTTCTTTTCAGAAAGACTTTCAGTTTGTGTACAAGAATGAACCCTTACTGTTGATAACTTATCAAGAGGCCAAGAAACATGTAAAATATGGAAATGAATGTTACCTTGAACACATCATTGAAAAAAAGGAACTGTTCAAATTAATGATGTGCTGGTGGTAAATGAGTATCCTGATGTTTTTTCTGATGAGTTGCATGGAATAATACCAGATCGGGAAGTTGAATTTACTGTCGACTTAGTTTTTTATTCTAAGCCAATTTCAAAACCCCCTTATCGAATGGCTCAAATTTAACTTTTAGAGTTGAAGCAGCAACTGCAAGATTTATTAGAGAAAGGATTCATTCGACCTAGCACATCACCATGGGGTGCTCCTGTTTTATTTGTTAAAAAGAAAGATGGTTCAATGAGACTTTGCATTGATTATAGAGCCTTGAATAACATCACTGTTAAGAACAAATATCCTTTTCCTCATATTGAATATTTGTTTGATCAGCTCCAGTGAGCTCAGTATTTTTCAAAGATTGACCTGAGATCGGGGTACCATTAGTTGAAGGTAAAGGAAGCAGATGTTCTGAAGACTGCGTTTCATACAAGATATGGCCATTATGAATTTGTAGTAATGCCTTTTGGGCTAACCAATGCACCTGATGTATTCACGGACTTAATGAAGAGAATTTTCCATGAGTTCTTTGATATGTTTTTGGTTGTTTTCATTGATGATATTTTGGTGTTTTCTAAAAGTAAAGAGGAGAATAAAAGACATTTAAGGGTTATTTCTCAAACCATTAATGAAAAGAAATTGTATGGGAAATTCAGAAAGTGTGAGTTTTGGTTGCAACAAATTTCATTCCTTGGTCATATTGTTTCTAAAGATGGGATAACTGTTGATACTGCAAAAACAAAGGTTGTGGAAGAATGGCCAAGACCCACATATGTAACTGAGATTCGTAGTTTCCTTGGTTTGGCAGGCTATTACCGAAGGTTTGTTAGAAATTTTTCACGGTTATCTAGTCCAATGACTAAGCTAACTTGGAAGGGTGTTAAGTTTATTTGGAAAAAAGAATGTGATGATTGTTTTCAGGAACTGAAAAGAAGATTGGTGAATGCTCCATTTTTGGAACTACCTTCCAAGAATGGGGTGTTTGTTATCTACAGTGATACTTCATTGAAAGCACTTGGTTGAGTCCTAATGCAGAATGATCAGGTAATTTCTTATGCTTCATGACAGTTGAAAACTCATGAGTTAAATTACCCTACACTTGACTTGGAATTAGCTGTTGTTGTTTTCGCTTTAAAAATCTAGAGGCATCATTTGTATGGAGTAAAGTGTGAAATATATACTGATCACAAATGTTTAAAGTATATATTAACTTAGAATGAATTGAACATGAGACAGAGTAGATGGCTAGAATTAATCAAGGATTATAGCTGTACAATTCATTACCATCCGGGAAAATAAAATAAATTGGCGGATGCTTTGAGTCGAAAAAGTAATTATTCATTAACAATTTTGCATTTGGAACGTGATCCTTTGGTTAAGGATTTAATGAAATTTGGCATAGAAGTTGTTGGTGCAGGATGTCCTTCTGTTTTGTTTCAGGTTTCAGTGAAATCTTCTCTATCAGACAGAATCAAGAAAGCACAGAAGCAAGACAGTGAGTTGCAGAAAAAGGTAGAGCTGGTTCAGAAAGGTAAGTTGCATGAATTCAACATTGATAGTGATTGTGTTTTGAGATTTGGGAAGAGATTGAGTGTGCCTTGTGATTAAAAGTTGAAGAGAGAGTTGTTATGTGAAGCTCATAGTTCTCCGTTTTCAGTTCATCATGGCAGTACTAAGATTTATAGAGATCTGTGGGAGTATTACTGGAGGGATGGAATGAAAAGAGATATTGCTGATTTTACTGTGATGTGTTTGACTTGTCAACAGGTTAAAGCAGAGCGGCAGTTACCGAAAGGGATTCTTCAGCTTTTACCAGTGCCAGAGTGGAAATGGGAGAATATACCCATGGACTTTGTTGTGGGATTACCGAAGACATCTCGAGGTAATAATGCAATCTGGGTTATTGTTGATTTCTTGACTAAATCTGCTCATTTCCTTCCTATTCGAGATACTTTGTCTTTAGATCAACTTTCTCGATTGTACCTTAAAGAGATAGTCAGGTTCCATGGTGTTCCTCTATCCATTGTATACGATCGTGATCCCAGGTTTACTTCTAACTTTTGGAAGGGCCTTCAAAAGTCATTGGGTACTGAATTAAATTTTAGTACAACTTTTCATACTCAATCAGATGGGCAGTCGGAATGAACAATTAAGACCGTGGAGGATATGCTACGAGCTTGTTCGATGGATTATCAGGGAAGTTGGGACCAACATCTTTCTTTGGTTGAGTTTTCATATAATAACAGTTTTCATTCCAGTATACAGATGGCACCATTTCAGGCATTATATGGGAAGCGGTGTCGAACTACAGCTTTCTGGTATGAAGTGGGTGAAAGGAAGCTAATGGGACCAGAATTGGTAGAAGAGTTGGAAGAAAAAGTTTATCTGATACAGAAACACATGAGAATAGCTCAGAGCAGGCAGAAGAGTTATGCAGACAACAGGAGGAAGGATATCTCTTTTGAGGTAGGTGATCATGTTTTTCTCAAAGTATCACCATGGAAAAGTGTGATGTGATTTGGTAAGAAAGGAAAGCTGAGTCCAAGGTTCATTGGAACATATGAAATTCTGGAGAGAGTTGGATCAGTTGCTTACCGAGTGGCTTTACCTCCATGTTTATCTCAGGTACACAATGTTTTTCATGTTTTGATGCTGAGAAAGTATATGCCAGATCCATCTCATGTTTTGAGTCCAGAGGTAGTTCAAATGGAAGAGAACCTATCTTATGAGGAACAACCGGTCCAGATTTTTGACCATATGGAGCATGTGTTACGGAATAAGTTGATTCACCAGGTAAAGGTTTTGTGAAAAAACCACATGATTGAAGAGGCAACATGGGAATCTGAAAATGCAATGAGGGCTAAATACCCCCACTTATTCGATAAGTAAATAAATTGTGGGGACACAATTTTCTAAAGGGTGTAAGGATGTATCATCCCAAGTAAGTAATGAATAATTAATATTTTTATCTATGTCTATTAATGAATTCGATAGTGTTTTAGAGGCTTAAAAAGAGAATAAATCCAATCTTAAGAATGGAATACACTAATATTTTTAAAAGATTGTTTTACTACCTTTTAATGGAAAACCATTTTTAAATATATCTATTAATAATTTTATAATCTATGTTTGTAAAAATATAATTATTCTTTATGATTGGGACATCATAATTTACATTGTGTTAATTTTTGGTATTTTTACGATAAAGTTCATTTTTAATGAATAGTGAAAAATGTTGTATTTTAATTCAAAACCTTTTTTTAATCTAATTTATTTATATGATTAGATTATATTTTTAATTTTTTTTAAAGTGAAATTAGAATATATTTTTACCATTTAATCCAATGTTGGTCATTGGAATCAATTTCACTTTGAAATTCGACTTAAACTAGTGTCAATCTTTTGATACTTATTGTTTCATAAAAACACGCTATTTGTCATGACAACGGGAATTAATTATTAAATTAATTAATGTAACTTATATGATTTTAATTTTTTAAAATATACATCATTTTTTAATTCAGAATATCAAATATAGATGAGGGTGATGTTTTGGTATTTTTCTGGAAAACATCAATTTTGGATGAATAGTGAAACCACTAAGTGGTAGTTAAAGAAACTGATTTTTCGTTTAAATGAAACTTTGCCACTTCTGTGATTTGATTTTCAAAAATCCAACATACATGGTTGTCATTAATAAGTAAAATATTTTTTAATGAGATTAAAATAAATTTTTGGTGAATAGTAACTTTTAAGTTCTTAATCGCGATTAGAGGTAATTAGTGTAGTTTAAGGTAAAAATAATATTTTAATAATATGAGATTAGCTTGACACATGTCATACCATCATTGGATGTCTCATGGCTGACCAAGACAATCCATTTGTCATCTTGGGTACCCCATGGATCCACTTTGGTTGGGAAATGACATAAATAACTTTTTATTTAATGTTAAAGTAAAAATGACACAAACATGAGATGTTTTACTAAAACAATTTTTACATGGGGTTATACAAGTCATATATTTTACTATAAATATTCATTAGAAAGATAAAAATATTTACTACATCATGATATTTGTTTTATAATTTTTAGACATTAAATATATTAAATTATTTATGACATCATGATGGTGCAGTGATTACCACATTAATAAAGGATTTAAATAAAATGAAAAGATAATGTAAAACCTATGACCTAAACAAGTCCAAAAACTGTTGGATGGGTATATTTATAACCCTTATCACCTTAACCTCGAATTATATCAATGTGGGACCTCTTAAATCTGAATCTCATTTTAAAATAAAGTAACATTTCTTTACATTCCAAAAGTCCCCCTCCTCTTCTCTTATAAAAGGCCCCCACCTCTACCTCTTTACCCACACTTCCAAAGCCATTGGCTTGGCCAAACCCTACCCATTTTGTCTCCCCACATCCCAATATTACTCCTTGAAACCTAACATTGGGCATAAGTCTTCCCAAGGAAGCCTTTGAGCTCAAACGAAAGGGAGTTACCCGATTTTAAGGTAATGTCTTCACTTGTGTCCTTTTGTTTTATTTTGCTTCTCCAACCCCCTAAACTCTTTTTCTTCATTTATTTTGTAACAAATCCAGTATATTCAATATACTAGTATGTTTCTATAAGAATTATTCTAGCTACACTTACACACACCTACATCTAATGGTTAAAGAACATACTGTTTCTGTGGATGGTGAATTTCTGTCTCACGAAACGATGATTGTTCAACACTCATATATCTCCTTCACAGGTGGACATTAAGATGTAACTATATTTATATATTATATATAATATTTTTATGTTTTACGTAAGCTTATGTATTTTTCATTTTTGGCATATCCTTTATGGTTACCATTATGAGTAAACGCGATATCTTCATTTTAGGAAGTGCGGACTACCGCCCCCTCAAAGTGATTTGATTCGTTAATGCCATATGTGGGATGTATAAAGGATTTAATTAATGGTATTATATATGATATTATACTGGAATTATAATATACCTTTATATCATTAAGATTCCATTCTATAAAATATGAAATAGAAATGAAAGTAGCGTTCATGCGTACGTACGACTTACCATCTCCAAGAACGGTGCATTTCATTTCTTACCTCTAAACGTTATGTAATATTATAAATGAATGTATATACTAGATATATATGATATATATGTTATCTACATCCTGAGTATAACTCTGAATATAATGGATACATGAACAACTTTAATTATAAAGAGTTTATTTTTGAATCAAGTACCAATGATCTTTAAAACGACTGTTATTAACTAAAATAATTACATAGTGTTCATGACATGGTAATATGTGATATAAAAGGGAATAATGAACTTGAAAAAGGTTCTTAAGTAAGTAGAAATTAATTCAAGTTTATTATTCAGGACATTAAAGAACGATCGAGTCAAGTCAAACCCGAGGTTTGGGACTTCGTCTCAATCTCCTTTCATTGAGGCATATTTTGTTTTATACACAACTTTCCTTTATACGGTGTATAAAACCCTTTTACTTTTACGTTTAATCAAAAGGAATCTTTTTTATATGAAGCGTTTATTAAATGACAAAAGGGAATGTTTTTGTCATACGTATGCGGCGACAATGACTTCTCCGCCGCCATGACCATTATTTGTGTTTCAGCTTCCTCTACAAGCCATACCGTTTTTTTAAAGAAAAATAAATACTCTGTTTTAATTTTCTCTTATTTTGGTATTGAAAATGGTTTTCATAATGTTTTTTATATCTATGTGTTTTATTGATATCTTGTGATTGAAATGTGGAAATTATATGTTTCTTTTATAGACGTTTTATGTGATATGATTATGTTACGGTTCTTGGGCATTATTATGAAGATGGGTGGTTCCGTGATAAACTAAGGGCGGGTGAGACCGATATCTCTCTCCAATGCATTGGGTCACACGAAGGAGTGAAATTTTAAGGTTTCTCCAAAGTGATTTAGGGAATATACTGTGATGGGTGTTCCAAACGTAACCAAGAGGGTTACTCCCTACGTAAGAATGTTATGAATTCCTCAAGTTACCTTTATGTCTTACGATTTCTATAATTTATTCATGATTTGATGAGGTATGTTAAAGTGCTTATGTTTTATGGGTAAAGTATGATTTCATTCTTATGCGTATATGTACCCATGTTTCCTTTCCATATTTTCATATCCCTCACTGAGCTTTATATGCTCATCCCAAGTTTTTTAAATGTTTTTCACAGGTTAAGGGAAAGGTACATGATGTGATGATAGTGTCAAGAAAGTGTCAAGAAATAGTCCATGTTTTATTTTAAATATGTTTCCATTGATGGGAAAAATGAATACTATCTTTTATGTAACCACTTTGTTTAAATGTGGAATGTAATGCAAGTTTTATGTTCTAATTCTCTAAAACTCTAAACCTGAAAAGATCCTCAAAATCTTGTAATAACTCAAGATTAAGTAAGGTTTAAGGCTGGGGCCTTATAATTCGGGCCGGGCTGGGCGGGCCCGAACAACCCCATGAGGCGGCCCGAGCCCAGCCTCAGGCCGGCCCAAACCATCGGGCCGGGCCGGGCTTTTTCGGGCCGGGCCGGGCTTTTACAAATCGGGTCGTGGTGGGCTTTTATTATTTTCAAAATAATTGTCTCTTAATTTTTTTATTTAAACATTTTTATAACATTTATTTAAAACGATTCTTTACATTTATTTTTAAATGCATGTTTTTTTGTAAAAACGTTTATTTTATTTTTTATTAACATTTTACAATGGGTGGATTTGTTTTTTGTCTATATATATATATATATATTATTTGAAAATTGTTAAAAAAATAATGAGGGGTGCACAGCTACCGTGGGTGAGTTTAAAGCCTTATTATTTAAACGTTTTTCTAACATTTTTTTAAAACATAATTTACATTTATTTTTATTAACTGATTTATAATTTTTAAGCGTTTGTTAGTATTTATATTTAAAAATTTTAATTTAAACTATTTTTTTACATCTGTTTAACTCATTTTTTTACATTTATTTTTAAATGATTAATTTAAAACATTTTTGAATTTTTTTAAATGCATGCTTTTTACAAGTATTTTTTAAATTTTTTTAACTTTTTTCACATTTTAATATAAAACGTATTTTTTAAGTGTTTTAAAAAAAATTAATTTAAATGTTTGTTTTAAAAACTTTTTAAAAATTTTTATTTAAACCATTTTTTAACACTTGTTTAAAAAGTTTTTTTACATTTATTTTTAGACATTTAATTTAAAAAGTTTTTTTGAAGGCATATTTTTTACATGTATTATCATTAAACATTTTACACGTTTTTTGTAAAAACATTTTACAGTGGGTGAATATGTTATTTTTTTAAATAGATTTATACATGTCTGTGAATTTATATATATTATATACAAAATAAAAATAATAATTTGTTATTGGGGGGTGCACAGCAGTGAGTGGTGAGTTTAAAGTGTTGTTATTTAAATGTTTTTTATCATTTATTTAAAACGTTTTTTACATTTATTTTTTAACTTATTTATTAAAAGTATTTTTTAGCATTTGTTTAATTTAAAACATTTTTTTAATTTTTTTAATTTTTTTTTGCAGGGCAGGCCCGACCCGGCCCTGTCTAGACAGAAATTACACCCTTAGCAGGTGCACAGCAGTGGGTGAGTTAATTGTTTTCTAAATAAATTTATATATGTATATATAGTATATATAATATATGAATGATTTATCATATTTTAAAAAAATAATGAGGTTGGGGGTGTGCGAATATCATTTAGTGAATAGTTATTTTTTATTAATATATAATAAGTTAATATATATATATATATATGAGAAAATTGTAGAAAAATAATTAGGCGGTGTGCACGAACATCATTGGGTGAGTTAATGGCATTGTTTATATATATATATTGGGGGTGTGCGCGAACATCATGGGGTGAGTTATTTTTCTTTTCTAAATAGATTTATATATGTATAGTATATATAATTTATGAATGATACAACGTACTAAAAAAATTAATGAAGTTGATGGACTTGCATGAATATCATTAGGCGAGTGTGTTATTTTTTTATTAATATATAAAAAGTTATTATATATATAAAATATTAAATCATTGATATATATATATATATATTTCTTTGTTTATATATATATATATTATATTAAATCATATACATATACATATACCTACATACATATATATATTATTAATGGATTTTTAAAAACCACACTTAATTGATGTATATTATTAATGGCTTTGTTTATATATAAACACTATTATATTAAATAATCGATATATATATATATTAATAGATTTGTTTATATACATATATATTATATTATATCATATACATATAAATATACAGACACACACATATATATATTATCAATGGATTTTTAAAAACCTTACTTATTTTCTTATTAATATACAACAAGTTATTATATATATATAATATTAAATCATTGATATATATATATATATATTAATAGCTTTTTATATATATATATATATTATTAAATCATATACATATACAGATACATATACATAAACTTATATATATATATATATATATATATATATATTATTAATGGATTTTTAAAAACCACACTTAATTGATATATATTATTAATGGCTTTGTTTATACATATAGACTATTATATTAAATCACTGATATATATATATATATATTATCATATACATATACATATACATATATATATATATATATTATTAATGGATTTTTAAAAACCATACTTATTTTTTTATTAATATACAACAAGTTATTATATATATATAATATTAAATCATTGATATATATATATATTTATTAATAACTTTCATTATATATATATATATGTTATATTAAATCATATACAGACACAGACGCACACACACACACACACACACACATATTATTAATGAATTTTTAAAAACTACACTTAATTGATATATATTATTAATGGATTTTTTTATATATATATAGACTATTATATATATAATTATATATCGTTGTATATATATATTTATACACACATTATAATTATATATAATAATAATTATATGTATATATATAATTTCATTTTTTGTTAATATATAATGATATATGCACATATAGATAGAAATACACACACACACACACACACACATATATATAGATACATATATAGATAAATATAAATGTGTAAAGATACATGAATATATAGATATATAGGTAGATATATATAGATGTATGTATATATGTATGTATATATACAGATATATAAAGAGATATATTTATATAGAGATAAAGATATATATATATATATTAATATATATATATATATGTATAGATTTATATATAGATTTAGATACATAGATATAGAGATATATATACATAGATATATGTATATATAGATAAATATATATTTATAGATATTGAGAGATATATATATATATATATATATATATATAGATCTATATATATACATATATAGATATAGATATATGTATATATAGATATATGTATATAGATATATATATCCAGATATATATATATATATATATCTATATATCTATATATACATAGACCTGTGATTAATTTACAGGCGCAGCGCCTGGACCAGTTGGTCCTGCAGGCGGGCCAGCGGGCCGGGCTTCGCGCGGGCCCGTGGGCCGAGCTTTTTCGGGTTGGCCCGGTCGGTCCCGTGGGCCTGCCTGGAAAGGCCCAGGCCTGACCCGCTGAACCTGCGGCCCGAGTCCGGCCTGACCCGATGCGGGCCGGGCCGGGCCGCTCGGGCTTTCGGGCCGGGCATGTCGGGCTTTCGGGCCGCCAGGCCAAAATTACACCGTTAGTCACACCCTTCACATATACAAGGAAACATATTCTAATTATGTATTCAAAAAATTCAAGCCTGTTATATTAAAAAATAACTAATATAATCCCTTCCCAGAATCCTTCAATTCATCATAGAGGATTTTATTTTTATTTTTCTAGTATCAATATTTCAATGCATAAGGCGTAATCTAAAGGAGGACTCAAAAATATTAGGTGCATAGTTTTAATAATATCATTTAATTTTATTTCTTCTTCAACCTCCCATAAAGATATTTTATAAAAAATATGAATTCATATCATCTTATCAATATACATATATTTTATTATGATGTTTAGAAAATTATTTACAACCTATTCTCTATACGCTTGGAATGAAAGTATTGTCCAAGCATATATGTGGACAACCACATCCAAGTAGTGATATCATTCATTTCCCATAGCTGTCATTTTTTTGGCTATTATGATGTATTTAGTATAAAGAGATTATATTTATTTTATAATAATTACATTTTAGTTGTGAATCAATTTATAAAATTATTTCATTCCATCCATATAAAAGTAGAAAGCATCACTCGTGCGTACGTACATACTACTATCTCCACGTAGTGATGTAATTCACTATTCATCAACCCTTTTGTTGAATGTTTATAAAGGGGTATTGTAGTACCCCCAGTTTATTGTATGTCACCCTTACTTAATTCTATTCATGGTAATAAATTTGAAGGGTGATATTTGGGAGACTTGGGAGAACATTTGAGGTGTATTTTGGACCAAATTGGAAGTCGCACAAGAGGTGCGTGGTTTTTTTAACAGTGCGGGAAAATCATGTGTAGTTTTAACTTTTTAGTAGTGGCTCTTGCACAGTTGGAGAATGATTAGGTTGACCATATGAGGAAGCTTCGTGAGGGTCTTCTGTGCTAGTGGCTAATGCACGGTTAGCGCATAGTTTGTCTTTCCATGCAAGCTAACTGTGAGAGAACATAAGTGAGATCCGAAAAAGTGTAACTCACTTGTTATTTCCTATAAATGGAACATTTTTCCACCTAAGTGGCTATAATTCTGGATTACTCTCCCTTGAATTTACAAGACCCTCTCCTAAGCTTGTTGGAGGTGATCTGACGTCATTCTTTGGTGAATCAAAGATGGATTCTTGAGGTATGTGATCGTTCTTCCCCTTTCTTGACCGGTTTCTTAGATCTTATTAGTTTTACTTATCCACTTCTCTCAATTTCATAGATCTAAACCCTTTATAGTTATAAATATGTGTGTGGATGCAAAATATGTTGATATTTAGTCTTGGTATTTCTAGGAGAAGATATATAAGGCGGGTTCTTGAAGAATCAACCCGATTTTCTTTGGCATTCTTTGTTCGTTGTGGTTTTCGTCAAAATCATTGAGGTATGAGGATTATTTATCGACTCCACATAGTAAAACTGATTGAAATGATTTAAATCTGAATGTGTGGTGTTTAATTAATTATTAGTTGGTTGTTGAACACTTATTTGAAACCTTTTTGAGTTATGGTATTGAAATCTAGAAAATTGGGGGTTTTAAATGAATGCCTTGGTTCTTTGTTTTAAAACATGGGTTTTAAAAAGAGGATTTTTCTAGACTGATGGCACATAAATGGGATTAGTTTTTTTTAAATAAAAGGTGATGTTTTTTTGAAATGATATGTTGCTTTGAAATTGGTTGTGCTTTGGTTTTCGATAAAAGATAAGTTTTATTAAAGTGGTTTGTTTTGGAAATGGAAATATTTTTCATAAATGCTGTTGGTGTGAGTTCATGCTTGAATGGACCTTTATAAGTGACTAGTATCATTAGGGTACAAGGGATGTGACCCTGGATCAGGGGCATTTTTCATTGGGACAAAAAGTAATTTGACGAGATACTCCTCATGAGTATTGAACTGTCAAATAAAGCATGCATGTGTGGGTGAGTTGGGAAATATGGAAATGGGTATGCCAAATAATAAGAAGGATTGGTTTAAAAGATATGATTAGTTATTTTTCTAGAAAAATAACTTCATGGAAATTGGTTTCATTTGGTTTTGTTTTCAGTTGGTTACAAACGGTTTTTGGACCTTCTTTTTATTCAGTTATAAACTATTCTTTGAAAATTGTTTTATATAAATTGTTTTATATAGTTATTGCTAACTCTTCTATCATATTGGTGGGTGTAGGTATGTCATTGGGGAAAAACTACTGAGTTTTATACTCACCCTTACTTTGGGACTATGGTGATTTTGCAGATGCTATCTCCCAGGAAAGTGGAAAAGGTAATGTTTCCCACGTTTTTAGCACTACCTTGTGATGTTTGCATTGTTTGGGGATTGTGAAGCTTGGAGCATAAAGAGCATGGAGTCAGGTGATCTTTTGAGTGTATTGTGTCATTTATCCATTGTGTACTTTGATACTTGGTTATTCTTCCCATGTTTCATACTTTTATGTGGTATTGAGATACATGAATTTGTTGAGTTGTCTTTTATTGGTTCATGCATCATATAGTGTGTGTTTAGTTATGGATGGTTGGTTTATTCGTTTATTTATTAAATATTAAATCATTACTCACTTGTATTTGAAACCCTTCGGTATTTATTTCTACCCTTTGGAATCATTTGGATGTCAGATAAGGAAAATTAATGACTTGTTGTGCTCTCAAGCCAATGAGAATTGGCGGGTCATTACAAAGGGTATGAGTTTGGTCCTTTCTTTGTGGTGAAAATGGTCATTAGTGTTATTTTTCTTGGAGTTGGAATTCCTTTTCCTCTGTTCCTTGGTTTGGACTCTTAGATAAAAGTAGGATTGTCAGAACATGAAATTTATAGCATAAATGGACTCAGCTAACCTATTTATGATGAACTTTAAGCTACCAGGATGTTGGGTACATTAGTGTTTTGGATAAACTCCTAAAATTCTTGAAATCTCATTGTCATGGGTATAGCTAATGAGATGAAAATGACATGAATTTTGGAGGAATTAATTCCAACTAGGATTGGATATCTATTTTTCAGGAATGATTTATGATTTTTTTAAGGTGAAATTTTTTCAAAAATGAAAAAACTATTTTCAAATGAAAGATTATTGAAATAGGTTATTTGATGTATTTTGAAAATGGTTTGATTATGAAAAAGAACGTTGAATGTTTTAAAAAATGACTGAACATGGAAAATGTCGTTTTGAAAACAATTTTGTGATAGTTTATGGATAAAATTTAAATTTCTAATCCATCAATTTCTAGAGAGTGAGATTGACAGTGTTTGTTATTGGTATAGAAAATGGCACCCGATAGGCGTCCTTGAAACCAACCCGAAGAAGCTACATAGAATTTAGTTTCACCTAAACAATGGGTGAACCCAGAGGTGGTTTAGAGTATTGTCCATGCTTTTGAAGCTATGGATATGAGAAACTAGAGGAATAAAACACGGAATGTGGATCATACCATCCAGTTTATGAAGCATAATTCACTGAACATCAATGGTGATGTGAAACTCGAGAAGGTAGAGGTGTGGCTATGTAGGATGAATCGTATCTTTGATTTCATCGGAACACCATACAAGATCAAGTTCAAGATGGCGATGTATATGCTTGAGGATTATTCACAGTAGTGGTGGGATTTAGCGGTGTAGGATAAATTGAAAGAAGGCCCCATATGGGAGGATTTTTAGGAGTTGTTCATCAAACAATTCTATCCTCATACATTCAAGATCCAGAAAATGAAGAACTTCTTCAGCCTAAAAATGGAGAGCCTCTCGGTCAAAGACTATGCACCTAAATTCCAAAATTTATTTTGTTTTTCACTAGAGGGTGTGACAAGTGCCTATTTGAAGGCACAAATATTCAAATCAGGACTAATGTCAGAGATTTGATCGAAGATTTTGATGCTATGTATTACGGATTTTATATTGATGGAGAACAAAGTGACTGGGGATGAACATGATATCTCAAGATAGATATGAGGAGGAATGATGATACTTATAGGGAATAGAGGGAACTCAACCATTGGGAACTAGTGGAAAAGAGACACATATTTCCATGTTGGAAGTGGAAATAATAATCAGACGGTGGGATCATTGAACCTTCTTCCAGGACCCCAAATTAAAGTCGGTTCTTTTCACTGTGGTTTTCTTGAACACATAAAGAGAGAGTGTACGACACAACCAAGATCATGACATAACTGCCCAAAAATGGGGGCACCTTCATTGATATTGTCGCAGTGCTCTAAGGTTAGGGTCTCGAGACACTTCTCTAGAATCACAAGTATCGTATGCTTCGACCGGATGAGGACAACAGAATCAGTCTCTCAAAAGAGTATTGATAGCCATAGTGATCTAGAAATACCGTGACTCTTCAACCAGTGAAATCTCAACAAGACAAAAAGGAGAACAATAGCACAATGAAGAAAATTTATGGAGTTGATCATAAGATTATTGGTGATCAGGTCGGACCATCTATGTTGAGAGGTACAAGTATTTTGAATTCTAACCTTGTGAATGTTCTCTTCAATACTAGTGCATAAAATTCTTTCCTTGCTTCTCATGCTATTGAATTTTTACATTTAAAGATGGAAATGATGACCTCTGTCTTAAAACTGAATACTCCTCTTGTTGAAAGAGAATGCCAAGCCTTTGTGTGTAGATTATGTGCTATAAATGTTGTTGGAGTTGAACTAAAATGGGACTTCTCGATGTTGGTCATGGATGTCTATAATGTAATCCTAGGTAAGGATTGGTTGACAACGTTCAATGATCACATTGACTATAATAGGAGAACAATGAGTTTTGTTACTAAACATTACTTTGAGCATCAATTTAAAGGAGTGCAGATTGTACAGAAAGGTGAAAAGAGTTTGTTGGCATCAATGGAGGGAACTATCTCTAATCATTTAGTGTACTAATCAGGATGATGACCTATAAGAGAAGTGGAGTTTATGATTGGTCTCTTTCTAGAGACCAGTCTTATTTCACTTCCATCTTATAGAATTGCACCGACAGAGATAAGGGAATTGAATGTGTAGTTTGAAGAATTTGAAAGCAAGGGTTTCATTCAACCAAGTACGTCTCTGTGCGTATTACGAGTCTTGTTCATGATGAAAGAAGATGGAACTATTCATCTATTTGTTGATTATCATAAGATTATCCAAGTTACAATAAAGAATAGATATCCACTCCCACACATTGATGATATGTTTGATCGATTAAGGGGAGAACTGTTGTTATCCAAGATTGAATTGTGATCAAGATATCACCAATTGTGATTCAGAAGTATGATATTCCAAATACAACATTCAAAAGAATATATGGAAACTACGAATATGTAGTCCCACCTTTCAGTCTAACGAATGCACCTTCGGCCTTCATGGATTAGATGAATGAAATATTTCAGTGATATCTAGATTTTTTGTGTGGTGT
Source organism: Viscum album (assembly GCA_963277665.1). Lineage (NCBI taxonomy): Eukaryota > Viridiplantae > Streptophyta > Magnoliopsida > Santalales > Viscaceae > Viscum > Viscum album. The sequence continues at coordinate 1,159,215,665 of OY728125.1, forward strand.
TTACGGATGAAATATTAGTGTATTCAATGACTAGGGATGACCATGAGGAGCTTTTGGAAATAGTTTTACCAATCTTGAGAGATCATAGTTTTTATTCCAAATTAGCAATGTGTGATTTTTTGATACTGGAAGTACGTTTTATTAGCCATGTAATTTTTGAAAAAGGAATTTCGGTTGATCTTAAAAAGATAGAACCAGTTATCTCATGGAAACCATCAAAGAATGTCTTCAAGATACGAAGTTTTCATGGAATAAATGGTAACTATTTATGCTTTGTGCATGATTTATCAGGACTAGATTCACCAATGATAGATCTAATAAAAAATAATGCCACATTCCAATAGACAGAGGAATGCAAAATGTATTTATAGAAGTTGAAAGTTTTTCTTACATCAACACCTATCTTGATTTTTCCAAAATCAGGACTCGGGTATGTGGTGTACTGTGAGGATTCAGGATTAAGGTCGGACTGTGGTCTCATGCAATGAGACCATGTGGTTGCTTATGGTTCAAGGCAGTTGAGGGTGCATAAGAAGAATTACCCAACATATTATTTATAGTTAGATGTAGTTTTCCATGCCTTGAAAACATAGACACACTATCTCATTGGGGAAAAATTCACTGTGTTTAAGGACCACAAAATCTTGAAACACATTTTCTCATAGTGATATTTGAATCAGAGACAAAACAGATAGATGGAGTATCTCTAGATTTTTGACTTTGACTTTATGTATACACCAGGAAAATGGGATTCTGTGTTTGATTCATTGAGTATAAATTCATATGTTCATTTGAAAAAATAATCTTTAGATGAATGACAATTGATGTTGGTCCCAGATGACTTTCATGTGGAATGTGAAGAACGAGGTGATCTTGCGGTTTTCTTTTCTGCTACACTTGTTCCTGATTTTGTAAAAATGGTCAAAGAGGCCCAAACATATGATACAAAACCTTTGGTTATGAGTTAAAAACTCAATGGTGGGGAGACCATTGAGGGATTGAAACTCTATGGGAGTTCAGTTTTTTTCTTTAGAGATCAGATAGTTGTACCTATGTCGTGTTAGGAACAACTCCTTCGTCTTTACCACCATTCGAAATGGGTGGTACATCAAGATTTACTGAAGATGTGTAAGGTGTTGAAGGCATAGTTTTGGTGGAGCGGTATGAAAAGAAATGTGGCTAAGTTCGTCTCGCGATGCTTAACATGTCTGGAAGTTAAGGTAGAGCATCAGAGACCAACAGGAATGTTGCGGTCTTTACCTATCCCAGTGTGGAAATGGGGGCATATAGCGATGGATTTTGTTATATGGCTTACACAAATATAGTACCCCCCATTTTCTGGAATGTAACCATTACGTAAATCGTTTCATAGTTATATAGTTTAATGGCGATGATTGCAAGAGTTGGGAGAACATTGGAAGTTTTTTGGTGAAAATTGGAAGTCGCACTGGAGGTGCATGGTGTGTCTAACTGTGTGGCCAAACTGTGCATAGTTGGAAAATCAGAGTGAGTTTCTCCCGCACGGTTGGAGCATGGTTAAAGAGATTGTTCAAGGAGGTTATGGGAGGGTCTTTCAAGGTAGTGGCTAATCCACATTTAGTGCAAGGTTTGACTAACCATGCGAACTAACCGTTAAGGCACTTATATGAGATCCTAAAAATGTGGATTTCACACATTTTCCCCCTAAATGGCTCATTTTTCCTCATAAGCGGCCATAAGTCGAGATTACTCTCCCTTTAAGGTTGGTGAACCTATCCCATGCATTTTAGAGGTTATCTGAAGGCTTTCCATGGGAAATCAATGCTGAATTCTTGAGGTATGTGATCGTTCTTCATCATTCTTGATCAGTTTCTTAGATCTACATAGATCTACTACTCCTCTTCTCACAATTTCATATATCTATGTTCATTATATATAGATCTAAGTTTGTGGATTACAAATATGATGATATTTAATCTTGGTGTTTCCAGGAGATTAGATCTAACGGGGGTTCTTGAAGAATCAATCCACTTTTCTTGAGCATTCGTTGATCATTTTGGTTTTCATCAAAACCTTTGAAGTAGGAGGCTTATTTCTCAAGTAAACTTAGTATAACTGATTGGAACACTTTCTAATTGAATGTGTGGTGTTTAATTGATTGTGATTTTGTTGTTTATCACTTGTTAGAATCCTTCGTGAGTGATGGTTGTGAGATCTGGAAAATTGGAGGTTTTAAATGAATGCTTTGGTTCTTGGTCTTAAAACATTGGTTTTAGAAAGGGTATTTTTATGGATTGATGGAACATAAAGGGTATAAGTTTTTTCTAACCAAAGAGGATTTTTATGGAAATGAAAATTTTCTTTGAAATTGTTTGTGCTTTGGTTTTCAATAAAAGTGCAGTTTTATTAGAGTGGTTTGTTTGAGAAATGGAAATATTTGTCCTAAATGGTGTTGGTGTGAGTTCATTCTTGAAGGTCCCTTAATAAGGGACTATTACCATTGGGGTACATAGGACGTGACCCTGGATCGGGGTGTGTGTCATTGGGACCCAAGGTAATTGGACAAGAGAATGCTAATGATTATGGTATAATCAAAAGAAGAATGCATGTGTTGGTGTGTTGTGAGCTATGGAAATAGTTATGCCAAATGATAATAAGAATGATATTAAAATATTTGATTGTTTATTTTTTGTAAAAAGAACTTTCTAGATATTGGTTTCAGTTGGTTTTGATTTCACTTGGTTGGGAACAGTTTTTGGAACTTGTTTTTATTTAGTTATAATCGGTTTAGGTAAATTTTTTTATATAAACTATTTTATATAATTGTTTCTAACTATTCCATAATAGTATAGGGAGCAGGGAAGTCATTGGGGAAAACCTATTGAGTTTTATACTCACGCCTTCTTTGGAACATTGGGGATTTTGCAGATGCTAACTTCTTGGACAGGGGAAAAGGTAACATTTCTCGTGTTTTTAGCACTACCTCGTGATGCTTGGGTTTTTTTGTAGATTGTAGATCTTGGAGCATGTGGATCATGGAGTCATGTGATCTTTTGATATTATTTTGTAGTTTATTTTCTATGTACTTTGATACTTGGTTACTCTTCTTTTGTTTTATACGTTGATATAGTTTTGAGATACATGAATTTGTAAAGTTGTCTTTAATTAGTTCATGGATCATAGAGTCAATGTTTTGTTATTTTTAGATGTTTTATTAGGTTATTTACTAAAGGTTAAATCATCCCCCACTTTTATTTGTAACCTTTCAGCATTTATTTATAGCCTTTGGCGTCCTGGGGATGTCACTTAAGTCAAAGTAGTGAATCATTGTGCTCTCAATCCAATGAGAATTGGTAGGTCATTAAAGTTACATAATCATTAAATATTATAATTAATAAATTTTTAGGATTCTATATATTGTAGAACCATGATCAAGGATCAATAATTACAGCTTTTGAACCAAACGTTTCTTTAAAAAAGAAATAGTTAACACCGAGAAACTGTGATTTTAATAAACAATTAATTAATGGGTGTGGAAATGTTTCAAGTGGACTATATATGAAATTATAGGTTTAAATATGTTTTTATCATTTAATATTATGATATTTTAGTTTATTAGAAAATAGTATAGTGTGATTATATAGCCTGATATACTTGAGGGAAGAGTTGTATCTTATAATAATTTTTTAAACATGATTGTTTATATGGAAATTTCTTATGTGGAAATTATATGACTGATCTCTATAATATCATATTTATTTTATTATACTTTTTATATTTCTATAGATTAAATGTTTTCCGTTAATTTTCACCTCTTTATGTTCTCAGGGGACTGATATAATATTTGAAGGAAAACCAACATTATTTAATTTTTTGGTTTGGAATAATGTGTTTTATATCAAAATTTCGTTAAAAAAGAACTATTTTCCTTTTACATTACCTAATGATTTTAAAAAATTTTATTTTAGAAATTTTTTACATTCAAAAATATTTTTTAAATGGAATCTTTTTATATTTCATTAAATACGGTACTTTAGCCTTTTTACTTATAATGTGTAAAGAATTTTTTAACATACCCCACATGAACAATTTTTATCATTATCCAGACAAATGTTTTACATGAATCATTATTATGATGTTTTAATAGTCATTTTAGAGAAATTTTATTCCTCAACACTCTTAAATTTTTTATATTTTAAATATGTGATTTCAAATTTAGAAATGTTTTCCCCAAGAAATGTTCTAATGATATTTTAATTGTATTTTTGTATAACAACATCAATTTTTTTTTCTTATTATTTAATAGGGATATTATGTGATATTACCATAATTATTAATTATTTATATAGTTTATGATTATGATGGTAAAATAATTTGTAGTCCTATTTTCTTTTCTATAATTTTTATTTTATGGAATGATATATGTTATCATGATCTTGTGGAATATATATTAATGGATTCTAATTATGCATGGGTGGTTCTATTATATACCTCTAATTCATTGGTTAAATATTAATATTTTATGATCTTAAAAGGTACATTAGTGGTTATACTATTCCCAAAATAGGGTTCACATGAGGTTATCCTAAGTAAATTTTGGTAAATGAGAGATCATACAGGCTAAAAAGATGATAAATTGGAGGATATCCCATGGAAAATGTAGAAACATGGATGGTTTAGTCCATCACAACATGTTACGATTTTACTAATTTGTATAATTGACATTAGATTTCTGTGATTATGATTATTCCAATCTTTATTACATTATATTACTTCAAGATCCTGATCCAAAGTTATATTTAAATGGATAATGTCCATTAATTAAATTTTAATTAATGTCTTATGTACTACCCAAGATTTACAGGATGATTCATGTTTATGATCAATGAATTATTGGAAATGAGTTTCAAATGTTAATCTCATACCCTCATGTCCTTTTGATTAACTCTTGTACACTTATGATCATTGAATAATATCTCCCATGATTAACCGATGTTGTAAATTTATATTCAAATTTTTCTTTCTAAATTCCCTAGGTTATAATGAAATATTTTAATTTCGGTAAGAAAAATAATTGTACTCTGTGATAATTCATTTTAGGGGATGTTTATGATGTTTTCAGAAATAATATGATTCTGTATCTAGTCTCCAAAAACACTAAACCATTACAATCTTTGGGAAAACAATATTGTCAAACGTACTAAATATTCATATACAAAAATATAATATTTATGTCTATAATGTATGATTCTATGTTTTCACATTAAATCATTTTCTATTAAATTTATATGATATGTATTATTAAAATTATTTTTTCATTCATTTATATAATATAAGTGTGATGTGTAATTTTTTTATGAATATAAACAATGTTTTATGAAAGTATTTTCCCTAAAAATTTTAAAGGATGTGAAACAATTTTAGAAATATCATTGTTTTTAAAACAATGATTTAATTCAACTTTAATGAAACACTTTACTCAATATTTGTGTCACTATGGGTTTGTATTTCTAATGAATAATATCATCAATACCATAATTAATATTTTACAAGTATTGCTGTTAATCCATACTTATAGAAACCCTAACTATACAAAATGTCAAACTCTGTATACAAATAAGCAATAATAATGGATATCCACTCATTAACTATTAAACGGTTAGGTATGTTACCATAAATTATAAAGGGTTAGGTCATTCAAATACTCATTCCACATTTATATTGTCTATTTCTGATTTGGATAGTGTACCTAGTTTAGACTTCCTAAATATCATTTTGTTAAAGAAATGTTTTAATTACGTTTTCAAAATTAATTTATAAGTGTGATTTTATAGTACTAAATGAATCACACCTATATTTTACAGTACCAAACTTGATGATATTCATGGATTGTTTACAAATATTATTTTTCTTTGTTATAAAATTATTTAATAAGGTAAGTCTCATTGGAAGTGTTAGTAAAAACTAACATAGTTTACACATTCCCCTCCCATGGGATGTGTAACTAACCTATCTTGATTATTTTTTAAACATTTAACATTCAAATGGATGTGTCTTTGGGACTAATCATAGTATATGAGGCGAGGCTAATATACTATTTTGGATTAAAGAAATTGGGATATTTTATCAGACTCTAGGTGTTAACCCGATGAAGGTAGTGGATGTATGGAACATCTTTGTATATGTAATTACGTATATATCTTATAATTCATATATCAGGATACTATTTAACATTTTTACAATGTTAAAATAGTTTTTTCTAGTATTTTTAAATATATTTTTATAAATGTGTAGGTGTGTTATTGCATACACATAATTATTCACTATTGTTTAGAGGAATTTGTTTTCCATACTCAATATTATTAAACTCATACCATGAATAGAAACCACATTGAATATGAATCTTTATGTTATACATATTAGGTACCTCATTAGTGGTGGAAAGATTGGGGAATTATTATTCTTGTGAGGTATAAGAGAAAGAGAAACTTCTGATTTTTTAAATGGGAGTAACATTCATTTAAAATATTAGATTGGATTGTAGGGAATATTCAAAGGTATTTTTCATTTACATTCTCAATAGGATTCCCCACATAGAACCTCCTCTCTTTATTTCATATTTTATATATGGTTTTCTATTTATGTATACATGTGATAATGTTTTCTGTGACTCACTATATAGCCTAATAAGTAGTTTTTACACTAGATTAATATATATTCATGTTTAATTTAACAATTGTATCATTTATTTCATGTACAATTCATTTAATAGGCACACAAATGGTGGATAATTGGTCCTTTGGGTTGGTATCCAATGATCCGATGGGATATGTTTAAAATTAGGTTGACCACATATCTAATATTTTTTTTTCATCTAGTAGAAAAAATAAATCCTAGAAAAGATTCATTTAATACCAATTATTTATGCATGTATATACCGATTAGGAAGTGTTCCTATGGTGTTTTAGTGTATAGGTCTACTATCCTTTAGGTAATCATGTAATGGAAACTACAATATGGAATTAATGAAAAATAAGGGCTCTTATGAATGAAATTGTGAGTAGTATAATGATACTATAACCAGACATATGGGTATATTATTTACATTGCTCACCCAAATTTCAATGGTCGAATACTAGGTTACCGAGGGATGTATAGATATACAATGTAGTCATAATAGGTATTATTGAGGTATTATCTCATGTATCATGTAGTTGAATTATGGAAATTTGGGATTGGGATTACATGGCTCGAGTAGGAGAAACTCCTAATATTTTTTCCTATATATTTTTTCATTTTGTACATTAAGATACAACCATTACATATATAAATATATATTCGTATTAATATATATGAATGAAATTGATTAATTAAATGATTTATATTAATATAATCCAAATTTTCTTGAATAAATTATCAGTTGTTATGTAATAAATTAATGTAACTGACATGAATGAATGTTTCATGATCAAAGATTTACATCTTCATTAACTATATACTATATAATTATAAAATAGTTATATTTTTTGGCATATTTCTTGTCTCTCAAATTTCATTCATCTACTAGCCATGATATTGTTTATTTCTATTTAATTATGTATAACATAAGATATTTTTATTTTCACTTTAGTGAATTAAATATATTCTTTTCTCAATGAGGTATTTTATAATGGTGAAATTATTATTTTAATCTTATCATCAGTTTCTGATTCCGTATCCTATTTTAAATCATCCTATATTTTATATTTTTTGACGATTTGTATTATAACTGTTATGGATTTTTTTAAAACATGTAATGTATATAGTTTCGTCTTTATATCTTTCTGTGATGTGTGTTCAAATCATTAATTATATATACAGAACATATAATACATTTTAAGGCAATGTAGACTATTTTATATGTTTCATTTTGAATGGAATATAGTTTTTTTAATCTAAATACTAATAGAAAATTGTTACATTATATAAATCAAAACTATATGATTGTTTTTTTAAATTTTATATTATAATGTGAAATGATATTTCAAAAAAATCATTATAATTTAAATTTGATATTTTTTTTAAATTTTTCGGTCTAAGAAAATATTTTTAAAAATTAAGTATTTTTGGTAAATTGAAATTTATTTGGCTGATAAAATTGGAAAGGCCTAGTTGTCTTGTTTATGTTGGTAGAACCATATATTCATGGTTGTTTTAGTTATTGATGATATTTTGATACATATAGTGTATGGTGGTTCCAAAATCATAAGTGAATAAAGTAGGAGTTCTTAACTTTTTCGTAAATAATCTAGTTATAACTCAGATATATTTAACACTTGTTTCCCCATAAATAGTCCTAAGTGAAAAGGTTATTTGTAAAATAAATTAATTAAATTTTATAATGTTTTATATTTATATTATTAATTAAATTCATTCATGTTGAGTTTTTATAAAATAATGATCAATTCTTTAAATATTCTTTGTTTTTTGAAATAATCATTTCAAATCAATCATTGAATTGGTTAAAGTTGTTTGATATTTGTATATGTTAAAAATTCCCTCATTGAAAGCTAAATTTTTAATCTTATATAAAATTATTAAGATTTTATTTTTTAATTTTAATAATCTTACAAATTAGTTTAAAATAATAATTAAGTCCACAACATTCTTAACATACAATAGAGATTTAAGTGAATTGTGATATAAAATAGAAATGATATTATTTAAGTGTGCTTGTTATAAACAATCCATTAAATTTGAGGGTATAAATAGTCGTAACCTGATTATTAATATATCTGTAATGTTCAATATCAATAAAAATATATTGATAAGTTATGGGGAAATAAAAAAGACAATTTTTTGTAACGTAATTATATTTTTTAAAAATAAGTTTTCCTCGAAAATAATTGTTATTATTTTTGAGTGATTATTGTAATTAATTTATTCCAATTTTAGAAATTATATTTCATGTAAAATATATCATATTTACATTATCATATCAAAATTATATTAGGTTTATATTTTGGAATTTTTCTAAAAGCAATGATTTTTTCTTTAATAGTGAAAAACACTAATTTAATTGAAAAATTATTTAGATTTTCTTTATTTATGATGTAACCTTTTTTATTGATCTTAATATTATATTATTAATTTTTTGATAAAAATAACCAAATTAATTTCATTTTAACCATCATTCTGTTTAATTTTTCTATGAAAATATTTTTATCCTTGGAAATTCATTTTTCTATAAAATAGTTTTACATCATGTATTGTATTTTATTTTTAATGTTGTTGATAACACTATTATAAATTGAATTTTGTTAAATGGGATCCAATTTTTGAATCATAATGTTTACTTTGTTATAAGGGTGAAATATATTTTTTGGTGATAATAAATCGTAACCGTGGTAAATATTTATCACCTACATAAGTGGAAATCAGGTAATTAAGATTTACAATAATGTGATAATGCTAGAACCATATTTATAACACATTAAATTTTTTTATTTTACGTCTATTTTTGTCCATAATAATAAAATATTAGATTATATGGAATCTTTAATAATTTTTTCTTTTATAATGTCTTTAATATTATCTCATATAAATATTTAATTCAAAATTTCAGTCTCTTTGTTTTAATACCAATAATATTTTTTTTGAAAGGGACAAATTGTGATTATGTTTAGTTATAAATTATTGATTTAATTTATAAATAATTTATTGTTATAGTATTTTTTTAAATTTTAATGATAAATTAATCATCATAAATGCCTTTGCAACACTAACATAGTGCTAGTGTAAGAAGCAACAAAATCAAGTAAATGATTTAAAAAATGACAATTAATAATTTTGTTAAATTATTCTTGAGTTTATAGATTATTTTATATAAAATTTATTCTTTTGTAATGCTTTAAAATTTTATATTCTAATTATATTATTATAATCATTTTTAAATGTAAACCATGTGAATAGTCCCAAAATTTAGATTAGTTTTATCTTATATTAAATATTAATTTATTAAATGATTTAATATGCCTAAAAATCAAATATTTTGAAAATATAATGATATTTTATTTAGAATATTAATAAAATTAAACATATGCGTCACTTTCACTTTCATAGTAACAATCTTGACCCATAAAGAGTAAATAAAATTGATATAACACTAATCATCAAAGGGGTTAAAACTAAGAGATAAGGTTTATAACAAAACATAATCCTATTTAACAATTATTGGATGAGATTTTTATGAAATAAAATAATACTAAATTTGGAATATTTTAATTATGAGCCACATTAATATGAAAATTATTTTTTATACATTTAACACATTAAGTAATTCCATGTGTTCAACTGTCCTCTCTTATATATGGACACCACTTCTCTTATCTTCCTCACACATATTCATATACTTAAATCAAAAAAAAAAAAGAAAATAAAACTGTTATATACTTCTTCATATACACTATATAGGTGTAACTATTATTAAAAGACCATCCCTATATTCATTGAGGAGATATCTAGGGGTGGTTCTTCAAAGAGGCGGTAATCATCTTAATAGAGTATTTTAATTTTAAATATTCTCTCACATAATTGTATCTTACCATAATGATTATAATATTTTAAAATTAGTATCTTATATATAAAAATATTTTATTATGTTAATTTAATTACATTTTTCATCCCATTTCCCTATCAAATCAGAAATGATTTTTTTTCTCGATCATACGTGTCGACTACCATATCTATGAAGAAACATGATTCATTTCCCAACACCACCACACAATAAAGATTATAATTATTGTATTATTAATGATAAATTTTATTTATGACATTATTATGTTTTTGGGAGATTGATTTTTTTTCCTTTATTTAATTATATCCCCCAAAAAATCGAAACTTCACTCATGCGTACTTAAAAACTTCCATCTCCATGAAGCGATGTAAACAGTTTTCATTTACTTATTCATATGAATTTTTATGAAATTGAATATAATTATTAAATATACTACTCATGACATTATTAAAATTCCAGATATTATCTGAACATGATCAAAGTACAAGGATGATAACATTCAAAACAAAATTTATAAGAAAAAATAAAATAGTTAACAACTAGAAACAATGATTTTAATAAATAATTTTTAATATATCACTATTGAAATGTCATAACTGTAAAATATATGATCTTTTTATATTGTTTATAAATCTGATATATAATTAAAATAAATATTAATTTACTATATAGTATATTAAATTTCTTTAGATGAAAGGCAGATGTGAGGTAAGTGTTTTTTTCTCACATTTATTTTTGTGAGTAATATGCCTTATTCTGCACTTTTTTTTTTAAATTTGTGAATATAATATCAATTAATTATATTTTGTTTACTTGTATAAAAATTATGTGTATTTTAAAACCTATATATAGTTATGTATTTCGGGAATATTTTATTAAGATATTACCAATGTTATAAGGGTTTTACATTACAATCTCATCTTTTCGAGATGGTTTATTGTTAAATTTATGAAGTTGAAATTATATGATATATATATCTAAAATATTATTTATATTATTATTATTATATATTTATTTATATATATTAAATGTTTTTATTTAAATTTCATCTCTTTAGTTAATCAAAATATCAAATTAATTTTTTAAGGAAAAAAAATTTTATGTTTTATTCACTCTGGAATCTTTGAATCTAATGAAAATATTTTACAAAAAATTCATTCAAGAAAAACTCAACAATTATACCATAGTTTTTTAGATACATTGTCACCCATTTTTGTATTTTTTTAAAAAATTTATTTGGAATATTCCTGACCTTTTTTTAACTATGTAATTTTGTATTTTTACGAATAATATGAAAATAATATTGGTTTTCACACACACAACATAAATGAAATTTCCTACCATCCTGACTAATGAATGATTTAATGGGTTCTTTACAAATTTAAATTTATATTTTAAATGATTTTTCATTAATATTTTGGAGATTTATAAATACTAAATTAGTGATTTTAAAATGAAAAGGGTATTTTCATTATGAAATATTATAGTGATCATTTAAACGTATTATTCGTCAATTTTGAAATAATTTTATATTATATATTCTTTACCAGTGATATGAATCTATGATTCAATCCTTATTCATTTTATGGATAGTTTATGGTTATGAAGATGAATTACATGGGAGCCCTATTCTCTTTTTGATGGTTTACATTATGATGGAATGAAGAACCGGTTTTATGATCTTATGGAATACATATGAATGAATTATCATTAATTTGTATGTGGTTTTGTTATTTCACAACAATGAATAGGATTAATATTAACATTTTCATGAGATCTATTGGTATAGGGGAGGCTATCCCAAGACTAATAAAAGGTACACTGAATTTTTTTTCAATCCAAAATTATGGAACACATGAGGTTATCCTAGGACTAAGAAATGGTGTATAGGATTTTATTCCATTCCAAAATAAGGAATAAAATTGGTTATATTATTAAAAACATGTGATTAAAGATCTGGTGGGTAGCCTACAAATAAAGTTTTAGATTATGATTACACGACACTTCATACAACTCCCATTTTAAATGATCACATGCTTATGATATGTTATCTCAGATCATGAATTTTTATTCAATTATGATTCATGTCTTATGTGATACCATAATTTATTATGTGACTCATGATTATTATCCAATAATTTTTTTTGGGGATGATCTTCTATTTTTATTCTCATTATCTCATACCCTTATGCCTTTTATGCATACAAATTATCACTGAATGTTTTCTCCAATATTTACCCTTATTGATATTTTCATCTCCCTAAATATTATGTTTTATATTCACCCTGATTTGAAGAAAGGTTTTATGTATAGTATAAAAATATGGGAAATAAATGTGAATAAATTAGTGTGATATGATATAGATTATTTTGAGAACAAGTTAATTATTATTCCTTGTTTCAAAAGACACAAAAAATAAATGGTTTTGTAATTTATCATAATGATATGTAAGTATATTAATAAAATAAGATGATATATTTATTTATAAAATGTTTTGGTCACCACATTAGGTATTAGAGAAATGTGTAGTTATTTTTTGATACTAGGATGATGAATATTTAGTGAAAACCCTTAAAATAAGCCTATGTATCGGTGAACTTCCTAGGCTACGGTAATTAATAATGTGTGGATTTTATAGTAAATACATTATTTTTTTTGGATATTAGATAGAGGAATCAATTATAACACTAATGCTCCTAGGGGTAACAACTCTTATTGGTGATATGGGGAATGAAATCAATTATCACCAATGCCTGATGAGTTGGCCAAAAGTTAGACACCTACCTTGAATATAATAGGAGATATGCTTTAGTTGATTCAAATTTTGTTATGAACCATTTTGATAGATTTTAAAAATTGATGAAAATGGATGACTTTTCTTTAACAAATGTTGTTATTTATTAGAAATAATGTTTCATGATTTCATTGATCTGATAAACAATTTCTACGATTATTTGTGTTCTCACTATGATTATTTTTTATCACACTATGATTCGTGGATTTATTCAATTTCTCAAACCATGAGGAATCATGTTAACCCATATTTGGGGGAAAATGGAATTAATTTTTTCTGGAGAAACCAAATTAATTGGGAGATAAAAAAACATTATTATTCTTAATCATCTAGATTTTTATATGATTAAAAATCATCAAGGTAATGTATCAAAAGAACACCTATATCTTTTATGGTGGAAAATGGTTTAAAATATCCTATTTATTATGAAAAATAAATATTTTAGTTAAAGGGAATAAATCTATCCTAACATACCTTTTATAGTTCAATGTAACATGTTTCGGTGACTTTGAAATTATCCATGTCAATTCATAAATCCAACTGATAACTACAAGTACTTTCTAGTTACTATGCTACAAAAATCACTAAAGATTAATGATAGGTGTGTCTATGTATTTTTATTTTATAATTATTTTTTCAATGTTTATTATCAGTGATATTGTGGTTCTAAGATCCCAAAAACATCTAGGGAGTGATCTGTACTAGTTTTCCTTTAATGATTTCCATGTATATATTGAATGTTACTAATAACCTATAGATGTGATTTATTAGTAATGTAGTATCTTAATAAAAACCAAGTCTAAGGGGTAGATAAACATTATTATGTTCGTCATGTAGATAAAATGATGTTTGATCAGGATAAATAGTTTATTGATATATATAATGTAAATTTTATTTTAGCAGTGACCTTGAAAATGATTACTGTTTTTATGATAAAGTTATTTATTTGTCTTTGAAAATTCCTATTTAATTTATTGATTTATAGATTATATACAATATTTATTAATTTTATTTGTAGAATAGGGATAAATATATGTTTTTGAATCATATATGTTTTCTTTTATTTCATTGGTGATTAATGTTTTTAAATTATTTTTGGAGAATATATGATCAAGGTATTCTCATGTTTGGAATGCGGAATTATGTGGCATTTTGTGTTGTTTATTGATTAATGATAAGTTGCTCGTAGAAATTTTGTAATGATTTTTTTAAATTTTATGGATTTATATTCTTTTAAAGGATTCTTTAAAGAATTTTTTGGAATTTTTTATTTTTAGAATAATGTAATAATATTTTTGGTTATTATTATTTGAATATTTGATATTAATCATTCAAATGTTTATTTAAAAATATTAGTTATCATAGAATATACTCTCTATTTTTTATTTTAGTAATAAAATAGAGACAAAAGTAATAATGTATCATCCTTTATAGATCTTATGACATAATATACAATTATTTTAGTAATTCAGGAATTAAAAACAATCATATTATTCTTTTATCATTTGAATATGGGTTGAAATGTGGTTGAAAATAATTGAAACATGTAGCCAAAGGAAAAAATTATGTTTACAGATTTTAAGGGACCTTGTATTTATATTTTCAAATATTCAATGTTAAACTTATTTCATAACATTGAGATAAGGATCTTAAAAATGAATATGGTTTAACTTTTACTCTTATTATAATGAAATCATGGTCCTTTTCACCCCTTACTCATTTATGGTTTTGTGGTTATAATCTTTTTGTACCATGTTTTTTATCATTGTATATTATTAAATGGACATTATTTTATACACCATTTTCATATTTTAGTTTTTATCCAATGTTATCCATATTTGTCAATGTGTGTTTGTATTATTTTTTGTAACCATTATGTTTCCCACTTCCCTTTCCTTATAGGAGGTTTTATTATCCCTTTGTAAAATGTGGGTTTTCAATAATGTAATTTTCATATATTGAACCATTGATGGTTAAAATAACATTTTTAGGATGAAATTTATTTAATTTGGGATAATTTATTACAATCATTTTGTAAGATAATAATAAAATAAATAGCTAACTTAACACGTAATATTATGTTTTATGTGAATTCTGATATAATATAGAAATATTCTTATTCGTATATGATTATTATAATGAAGATATACAGTTGAATGTTATGAATAATAGTAACTAAATTATAAATTATATGTATAATGGTCAAAATTATTATAAATTTATTGAATAATTATTCATAAATAATAACTATATTTTTAGTAAAGCCATTTTATACATCAAAAATAAGTTTTTTTTCAAAAAATGTGTTTTAGTTATTTTTGTAAAGAAATACTATAATTAATTTCCAATAAATTTTGAAAATATATTTTATAAAAATTTTATACTTTTTAATTTATCGTATAAAAATTTTCATAGGGTGAATTGTTGGTATTTTTCTGAAATTGTAGATTTTTCAGCGGAGAGTGAAAAACATCAACATTATTGAAAAATATATATCAATTTATATTATTTACAAGGTACCATTTTTTAAAATTATTTTAAAATTTAGTTTGTTTATTTTATAAAAAATAATATAATTAATTCCTCTATAATTTAAATTATACTAAAATTTTATAAAAATATATTTTTATGCTTAAAAATGTATTTTCATGGAAAACAGTTTGTTGTCTTATTTTATAGGGTTATTTTAAATTTAACTTCTACTAGTGATAGGAAATAAACCTGATAAAATGCATTCCTTATTTAGAATCATTTTTTTAAAAGTTTGAAATTTTTTTATCATTATATTTTTTCATAATGAATAGTGGCTATGATAAATATTTTTCACTTTAATAAAAGTAAATTAGGTAAATATGGAAAAATATAATTTACTAATTCATTAAATATCAATATTAAACATTTATATTTCTATTAGGTGATTTTATTTCACTTACCTTCATCCAATAAATTATAATATAGAATCTTTTTTCCATTTTTTAGATAATGACACTAATATTAATTTAAAGAATTAATCCAAAATGTTACTCTCTTTGTTTTAGTAACTGTATTATTTCCTGATATGAAAAAAGGGTTTTATGTTCCATTATTAATTATTTTATGAATTATTAATGATTTTTTTATTTTTATATATCATTTTTAGTTTTTAGTGATAAACAATTATGACAGATTCATAATCCATACTGACACAATGATGTTGTACATAGTAGAAAATTCATGTAAATGATTTTAAAAAATATAAAGTTAATTTTTAGCTGTGTTATGTTATTTTGGGATTTTTTTAGTCAAATGTACTATATTAGGGATGTTTTTTTAATTTCATATTCTATTTACTTTTCATCATCTCTTTTTTTTAATTTCAACTGTGCGAATATTCATGAAACTGAGTTCAATGGTTTCTTATGTTAAATAAGATTTTATTAGAGGAATTAATGTGCCAAAAAATTGTCTTTAGATGAGCGTATTGGAAGAGGTATTAAAAATTAAATTCTAATTGTTTACGTGCCTTATTATAGTAACAATATTTAACGCTAAAATATAAAAAACATTAATATCATAGTAATAATCAAAATTGTTGACGAGGGGGTTAAAATAAGAAAATAATTGTAAAAAAATATCACCAAAATATATAAATATTATTGGATGAGATTATTTCTAAAATATTCACATTATATTGAAAATATATCAATTTGGGGCCACAAGAACATGAAAATTAATTTATAATAATTTAATATTTTAGGTAATTCTTAGGGTGCTGCTCCCCTCTCTTATATAAGAACACCACATCTCCTCTATTACCCAAAATTATTGATCAACCAAGGTCGACGAAACACTAACAGAACCACTTATTAAAATACATATATACATTATACTTGTTCAAATATAGTTAAAAGACCACCCCTAGGGTACTTAATGAGTGATCCATAGAGTTTCTTCAAAGAGGTGGTAATAAACATAACCTGGAATTTTAATTTTACTTCTTCATCTACCTCCTTCAATTACATCTAAACCGTTCCAATATATAAAAATAAGTATATAATATATTCAAAAAATTTATTATGTAAACATAATAACACTATTCATATAATATTGTATATCAAATGGTAAATTAATGTTAAATTTTTGTGTATGTCTCAGCTACCAGGTCTACATTGTAATACTATTTATTTTACATTCCTACATTACATAGATGTTTATAATGATCGATTAAATAAATTTAACTATTATATTTATGATATTACTATGGTTCTTTAAATTTTAACTATTTTGAACTATATTTCATTAAACCTATAAAAACATTTGAAATATAACTCATGCATACGTACTGACTACCATCTCCATGAAGTAATGTAATTAGTTTTTCATCACAGATTTATATAAATTGTCATAAATGTGTATATAATCATTTAATATGACACTCATTAATTGACTAAAATTATATATATTATAGAACCATTATCGTATTATATGGACTATAATTAGAAAATCGAAACATACTAGAAAAATGAAAAAGTTAACAACCAGTAACTACGATTTTTACAAAGCATCTATAATAAATGGGTGTCAAAATGTCATAATTTGAAAATATATGATATAATAAATACCAATATAGTTATCTTATATAATTATGATAAAAATTAGTCTAATGCTTATAAGGATAGATAACATTTGAATAAAGTTATATGTGTGTTCAATATTTCACATTTTAAAATTATTTATTTATGTCATATTCTATATTAATAAATTGTTTCCTTTATGATGTGTATATAATTAAAATGAATGTATTATATGATTATATGCATGAAAAAATTATTTTTTTAAAATAAATGAAATGTTACATCTTCCATGTGAATTTTATTTGTATACTACCAAATGTTTGAGGGTTTTATGTTAAAATATAATTTTAACAAGATTATTTGGGCTTAAGTTTATGAAGACAAATTTATATGATCATTCTCTAAAAAATTTATTTTATTTTATTCTATTATATTTATTTATGGAAATTAATTATTTTCATGTTCTTTTCCTTCATTTAGGTACTCACTATATAGAATGAGTTGTTTTAACGGAAAAGGCATTGTTTTATTATTCAACCTGAAATATTTTTCATCCATGTCCAAATTTGGTTTCAAAAGTTATCAAGAATGTTTATAATACTAAATTAAGATATTTATAATTAATACTTACTAAATTTTTAACTTCATAAAAAAATAAATGTATTCTTATTTTCATTTTCTGAATGAGGAAATTTTTAGTTTTTAAAAAAATGTGAACGAAATATTTTTTTACCTTATAAAGAATAAATAAAATTTCAGGCTTTCATGATTTCTCAATGATTTAAAGATTCATTTTAATGTTTTTTCATTACATTCAATGAAATTTTTAAGATAATATTTTAATATTATGAGGTTCTAAATAAGTGATTTCATACTTTTATGGATAATTTCATTAAGAAATTTTCTAGTGATGCTTTAATTTTAATTTTATTCCATGATAAAATCTGTTGATGTTACTTATTCAAAAATTGGTTGTGATTATATGATACCATCCTTATTTATTCTATAGTTATTTTTTTGTTTAGGATGATAAAATATTGATTAATCAATTTTTATTTTCCATTTGTTCTACTGTCATGATACGATTAATTTTTTTTGGATCTTTGAGAATATATTTGAATAGATTTGGATTTTTTAATTTGTGTGTCCATCAAATAATTCTAATGCATTGGGTAAATATTAATGTTTAATGATCTAAATGTGTAAATGAGAGGTTATTCTGCACCCAAATGGGGTACACATGAGGTTATCCCAGGACCAAAAGAGGATACATGGGAACTTATCCCAGCCCAATAGGGTTGATGTGATGTTGTTCTAATCCCAATATAGGTACACAGTTATTTAAGACAAGATTAAAAAGTGTTGCTTTTATTTTTTATTTGAATTAACCCAAACATTATATAATCTTGATTGTGTCACACAATATTCTACTAATTTATAAAAATATCATACACTTATGATTTGTTCTTATGGATCCATAATTATTATACTTTTATGGTTCATATATTATGAACCACAAATATCCATAACATGAAAAAAGATTTTGACCTATAAACAATTTGGTATGGTATTGAACTGTTATATTTATGTTATTATCCCCTTATACATATGTTATGATGAAAAATGATTATTTATTTATATATCCAATATTACCATTACTATGCATCTGATGTCACCCGTTATTATGTTTCATATTTCCTTTGATAATGATAATGGTTTTATATATGAAATTCCTATGAAGTTTACTATATTTGAAGAACTATGTGGTTTATAATTTACATTTTTTTTGAACCAATTATTTTTATATCAATGATTATGAATACAATGAACTTCTATGATAATGGAATATATTATATTGATATTTAATAAATTTGAATTCTATAACATTAAATAGTTTTGTATGAAATGTTTAGGTTCATAGAGAATTGATTAAAAGTATATACAGTCTTAAGAGATTTACATATTTTTTCTTCATAAAATACTAAGATGTAATCTTATGATATAAATCCATGAAATGATATAGGGTGTTAAGAGAGTGATAATATTAAATGGTCTAATATCCACTTTTCACCTCACATTTCATCTTACAGAACATGTATAACCTAGAAGATTAGAACATCATGCTTTTGAACATTTTCTACCATGGGATAGTATTTGTGGTTCTTAACATATTTAATGAGGAGAACATCTCCTCCCACTATAGTATTAATGATCTATAACGAAGTAATTAGAACATTACTAGGTTATGTATTTCATTGGTTGTGATTTAGTTTTTGTGATATCTTTACGGGAATAAAAATTCTATTCATATACAATTATTGTTTGCAAATAAAAAATACATCCTAAAATAAAAGAAAATGTTTATAAATAAATAAATAAATCTTCACTCTTCTTTATGTTCTATGTTTTTATTCTATTTTTAAAATCCATGGGCTTCTAATATGGTTTTATATAATGTCCCCTTTTCTTTAATAACAAAAATATTTATTCATTAATATGAAGTGATGATTAAAATGTAAATTAAATTAGTCATTATTTTTTGTAATGGAATTGGAATTATTTGTTTTTTATAAATATAATTTTTTTCTGTAGAGGAATATTTTGAAAAATTGTGATTTCGGGATGAAAGTCATACTTTGGAAAGATCATGCTTAAAAAAATATTTAAAATAAACTTCTACATATCACTATACACTTTATTTATTCCACTATGAGAATGTTTTAGTCATGAACATTACCATTCTTGTCACACATAATATCATACACGGTTTACCTTTAATGGGTACTTCTCTAACCCATAACTATCATCAATTACATGTTTGGGGAGAAATAATTGAATCTTAGGAAGAACACACCAATTAACTGATATTTGGTGTATTTTAATATAATGAAATATATAAGGAATGTTCATTGAAATACTTATTTCATTATTGGATTCTATATTGTTAACATGGTTGGATTCTCTAACGTAATATTTTTTTAAAAAAATTATTTTGGGACATTTCTTTGTGATTTTTATAAATATATTTTGTTTGTATGATAATAGTGTAATAAATGAATAATTTATTAAATATATTTTTTCCAATTTTATTATATAAAATATTTTTTTGTGTGATTACACAACCATGTAATATATATATTATACCAGTTTATATGGTCACTGATTAAATCATAGAATACACCACTCCAGATGACTTATAGCTTTTGTGTCTATGGATATACGACAAATAGACAACATATTTTATAACACAAAAAAATTTCTACATATTTCACAAATCTAAATTCCTAATTTAAATATAGAATATTTTATACACTTCTTTTTAACATAGGTAATGAAAGCATAATAATTGGTTGAGTTATGATTCTCAATAAGAGTAAAAATAAGATATGAAAATACTTGAACGTAAGTGATAATATGATAACAATATGGGTATAAAATGTTATCAAATTTTACAATAATTACATAATTAAATCATTTATAATAAAAAATAAATAATAAATCGAGATTTAACATAGAAGGATATTTTAATTACACCATAAATGAGTTATGGGTGTACAGAAATTTGAGTAAAATATAGTAGGCCTTGAGGAAAATAGATAAGAATGTCACACAATATATAGTTATGGAATAATAAATTAATATATATATAAATATATATATAAACATAAAAAATTCCTTATATTAAATAACCCACTATGACCATTATCACAATGTGGACAGAGTCCAACACTAGATTGGGTTTACTCCCGAATCCCTATCCTGTTAGCCAATCAAATTTAAATTATTTCCCAATGAATTTGAGGGATATATAATTTTTTTCCCAATCACCACATATTAAAAAACCATAATTAAGTGACCATATAAATTTAAAAACATTCATAATTATGTCAAATCATATTTTATTGTTTAAAAAGAAATGTGTTTCTTAAAAATTTCATTAATATTTATAATAATAAAAATATGAAAAAATAGTCAGTGGTACCATTATAGTATATATTTAGTGAATCATAAGAAACCATCAAGGATCTGTATATAGATAAAAAAATTTAAAATAGAGCTATTAATTTTTTATGAATATGTATATGTAGCCTTATGGATTTTAATGTCATTTATTTCAATGTTAAAAATTTATAGTATAATGATAATATAAATTAATTTTGTAACCCATGAAAAAATTGAGTAGAAATATCATATAAATTTTTTAGAAGATTATCTAACAATAAAACAATATGGAAAGTATTAAAATATTATAATTCCATTAATTAACCCATAATTTTAAACAAAATAAAAAATAACCCATGTGAAAAATGAAAAAAATAGATTCTATAAGGACCTCAATTCCAATAGCCCTGAGCCAATGTATTCATAATCACATTGGAATATGGTACCTATAATTATATCCTAATTTAAAAAATTATTTAAATATCTAAGTATAATTGATACTTAGTTAAATTTAAAATTAAAATTTTAATATAAAATACAGAAAGTCCTTCCATTGAGAAGGCAATTATTCCCTGTATGATATCCCTCTATATGACTCAGATAAAACTTCCAGGTATCATTTTGAAAATAATACATAATAAAGGGATAATCTCATATGCACAGTTAGACAATTCATTCAATAGAAAAAATCATGTATAAATAAGAATAATCAATATAAAAAGGAAAATAATTAAAACACATTCCACATAAATAATAACTTTAATATAATATGAATGTAATAAATGATGATAAAAAGTCCATATAAATAAACACATAATATTGAATCTTATCCAGGGATATTAAATATAATTTAATAATAAAATATAAGTAAATAACTAATCAAATAATGAGGCAATTCATAGTTCCAAACACTTGAAACTTTCAAGACATTTAAAAAGATATTTTAAATTTATTATTATAAACACATCTAACTCTGCCAAATGATTTGTCTCGTGAGTCATATAGATTATTTGAGGCTATATCAACAATCTATATCAACTTATCCCTTGATAATTCCAATGCATTCCTCATATAAAAAGAGCGAAAAAATAAACACCAACATGTTTATTCAAAAACTAACATATGAAATGTTAATACATAACCTAATTAGATAATCATAATCATTAACCATCCACATTAATACGGTGAATGGTAATAAAGCTTAACATCATTAGTAACACTTATAAAAAACCATACAAATAAAGTTTAAGTATGATATAAATACAACATATCCCCTACGGATCATAAGTAAAAATAGGGGTTGATGTAATTGGGTAATAAAATTACCATAAGAATGTAATTAATTTTTTTTTGATAAATAACATTTTTAATTTGAAAATATCATTATTTAATCTATAAGATCGTAAAATATTGAATAATTTATTTTTCATAGAAAATAACTTTGAAATATAAAATTTAGTCTTTAAAACATTTAGTTTTCCTGAATATAGGAAATTCAAATCATTCCATATACATTAATATAAATAATACTTTCATATTATCGGTAAAATCTATACTGACGTTATTTTGAAAATGAGATGAAGATTAATGAAAATTTTAATTTTAAAAAAAGAAAAAATTGTTTAAAAGATCAATATATAATATTTTTTAAATGTTAAAAATATTTTTTAAATTATTTTTATAAAACATATGTTTTGATAAAAGGTGGTTTTTGACTAAAGAGATAAATAGATATAGATTTTATTAAAAAATATTTACCAACCATTTTATGTACCAAATATTTGGAAAATTGTGAAATTAATTAAAAAATCACCTGAATAACTAGAGAAATTTATAATAGATTTATTTTTAGATAAAAATATCAATTAAACCTTTAATGGACACATATATAAAAATAATCCTAAATAATGATGAGATTGTGAAATAAACCCTTTCCATTTTGTTAATATATGAATAATAATGCTAACAAAATATGGCATCAAATGAGACGTAAAATTTATTGAATACAAATATATTCATGATATAAAATATAATGGGGGATATATATACACCAAAAAAAATATAATTGGTGAATATGGAATATGTCTAACAGATGTAGGAGGGAGATGAGAAACCCATACCTCACATTCGACTTCCTTCGTCTGTGTATGGTCCTCCAATATAATAAAAATATTTTTATTATATATCTATTAATGAAACATAATCATATATCTCATTCAATATATTATTAAATTATAGTCTATTATCACCCGTTTATTAACAACTCGGTTAAAATCGGCGTTTATGGTGATAATTGCTTTGTTTTTCATGTATATTTTATTTCAGTAGTTTTGTTCCATTTAATTTGATCATTGTTACATCATAAAAATAATCTTAAAAATTACATAAATGTCATATAAATTAGTAATATATTTATTTTGTGTAATAAATTAAAGATATATATGAAAATTGATTACACCGTGCATAGATACAGTAGTTTATACGTAAACCCAAATGATGTAACCATTTTTCTCGACAGATGATAGGAAAGTAAAGTAAATAATATTATAACTTTCCACAATAATTATTAAGTTATTTATATAATTATTATCTATAAAATCCATCCTCTATAAAAACTATGTAATAAGAAAAATTAATACATTTCACATCGCTTCCTGGTTGTGCTAGTCCACACGTATACACGAGCGACATTATTCTTTTCCAATGGACTAGAAGATAAGAAGTTAGATGTGATATTATGTTTCCAGAATTCTAGTTAGATACTAAATATTATATATAATCATTAACATTAACAACAATACATTTTATCAATAATATAAGTGAAAATATAATCACATTACTTCGCAAGGCGGTAATCCACTGTACACAAGGGTGACAATATCATATCACCAAAAAGATGGAAACTAAAAATGTATATTTTGTATTATAATTATATAGGTATAATTATTTAATATATATAATAGTAATATGATAAGTAAATAATTATATAAATCATAGAATTTTGGTGATGGAAATGAATTAAATCAGTTTATGATGGAGAAATCTATCGTACACATGATTAGAAATTTCATTTCCAAATAGATGGAAGTGGAGATGGATATGGGTTATAAATTAAGAAAATAAAATCGAAATATATATGATAAACTTGTGTTATTATATAATCATAGTTTAATAATATTATAGGGAGTTAGGGAACTAATATTTGGGAATGGATTCAAGGAACTAATTTGTGTATGTAATGGCTGAACGAAATTAGTTTTAATGTGCGAACAGTAGAGGAAAATGGGTGGACATTTAGTTGGGGAGAGAATACACACAAATTATTTAAAAATATTAAGTGATACCCACCTTTTTCTAATGAAAAATTCCAAAATTATTTTTGATTATCAAACTATATATATTATTGGGTCGAACTATTTCTACTAAATTGAGTTTTGACATGATTTATGTTATTTTTAACACTTATTATCTCAGTTTAACAACCCACTGTATAATAATTTTTACCGTAAATGATTAAATTAGTTTTTATCAGTTTTATTAAAAATTAAGTTAAAAAATTATTTTGAACCTATTAGATAATATAAATTATTCTGAATAAAAAAAATGGAAGTCTTTTTTTCAAATTAATTTTTTATAATCGGTATAATCCAACTTAATGTTTATCCAATGTCATGATGAAATAGAGCTTTTCTGAAAAGAAATTGTTCATAATTATAGATAGTTTTAATATCAAAATTTTATGTGAAATATATTTCAATAACCCAAATTTGTTAAATTTTAATATAATTGAGAAATTATTACATAAAAATGAATATAAAATACAATTTAACCAGTTAAATACTTTAAAAAAATATTATTTTAAATGAAAATAAATATTTTTCACTATTAAAAAAGAAATTTTTATTTATCAAAAATTATAAAATATTATCTCAAATATAATTTTTACATGTATATTTTAAAAATGATGTTTATTTTGTAGAATACATTTTCTAAAGTAGGTAAAAATAATTTTTAAATTATGTGTGCATAGAGTACAAAGCCCACCTTTTAGAAAAATAAAAATTTCATAAATAATTTTTCTTTCTTTCAAATGATTTTAATTTTATTTATTTTCTATAGATAATAAATGAATTTATTTTTTAAATTTATAACCCATATAATTTAAATAATTTAATTATTACTATATATACGTATAATCATGAAATCTAGTTCATAATGTCTATGCTTAAATAAATATATTTTAATAGAGTGTCACATTTCATTCAAACCTGATGTTGTAGGCATTTGAGCTACAAAAGAGATTCAATTTATGTAAAAGTAAATATATCATAAAGTATTATTGTGTAACATGCTGTTTAAATTTTTTTCATGTGATAGAAGATATCGAACATGATTTTTCTATTTTAAGGGATCAGGGTGTTACATTCGACACCCTAAAATAAATTTCATCATTTAAATTTAATCATGATACTATTAATCAAGGGTTTCACATTTGAAAATATCTTTTTTGGAGACCCACTTCATAATAGTGGATAATAAAACTTGTTCTTGATAATATAGAAATGATCTTACATATATCAGCCATAATAACACATTACTAGGTTTCCATGTAGGACAATCATAGTGGGAATTGAAAGCATGTTCATATAAGTGAATACTAATGCCCAATGATAAATAGAGGGTTATAGATAAAATTTAAAAGAATAATTTTTCAAAGAAACCATAAATATTTGATGACTTAAAATTATATTGATTCAATTGAAATTAAGGTATTAAAAAATTGTTTTCCTAAATATCTTTTCCAAATAATAGATGATTTTTTACCATTATGATTGAGAACACCAAGAAATTTTCTTAAAATTTGCATCATTTTATTGTGGAAGAAAAATTCCTATATAATATCTTACTCTATGAAATAAATATCCAATTTTATTTTTTATTCCTCAATCACTAAAATAAACATTTAATAGATCATTAGAATGAACATTCATTCCTCACATCTCTTGATATTTTTCTAACCAAAATGGATAGAAAATTATTCCAATAACACCCAATATTCAACATAGTCTAATTCATATGCAGTTAAAATTAAGGCTTATCGAAAATATGTATGTCCAACTCAATGTCCAATTTTTTTGAGGTAAGGTAACTAAATCAACATTATATACCTCAAAAAATATAAAGTATCTTTTAGTGTCACAAAACAATTATTTGAATACCTCGATCCCTATAGAACCTTAATGAAACAAGTATGCTTCCAAAAATAAAATCTATAATTGTTGAATATAATCCATAAATCACTACATATAGTATAATCCAACAAATATGATATAAACCATCAATACTCAATCGAAATTCATGGTCAGAAATTGTATCTTATAAAAATATCATTATTATCTCAACATAGGGGCCATATTAAGTGTCATACTTCCTTAATCATGTGTTATCCAAGTGGTACAAATTTTCCCTAAATCACTTTTCCAGGCCACATCTACTATTCAAAATATGTTCTCAAATCATTTAAGAAATATTATAAAAAAATTCCACCCAAAGTCAATGATTATAACCATTTATTAAAAATAAATGAAAAATTAAAAGGAGGTTAACATGGTCAAAAAATGGATTATCCCTCATCCATCAAACAATAGAGCTAAAGATCATAATAGGTCATAAAATTTTCACCTTTAGAGTCATCCTTAGATTCCAAATCAGATTGAGACATACCATGACTAATGATCTTAATGATTTATGGATTTTCCTTCCTTGACACCTTATAGTATGATCTAGTAGACAAATTATATGGTAGATTCGAGTAGTCTTTCTATGGTATCCTATTTAAAGGAAAGACTGTTAAACCCTCATTATCAACCACCATTCCATTTCCTATTAAAAATTTACCATAAAAAGTGGCGTTCCCACCATTAATTGATGCCCTGAGAGGGTTTCCAACATTAGCCTCTTTTTAATTAGAGATGTTTCCCCTTTTTGTTCTAGGGGAATGAAGATTTTATAGATTTCCTAACGACATTCAATTTGTTGTTGAGCATCGTTTTGATTGAGAACGTCTTGTGGAGGAGAAACACAGTCAGAGGTAACCAGCTCCATGAATCCTTTCCCCAAATGAGACCGTATAGATGTATCCTCTATGGAACCCTAATGTGTATAGACATCATCAGTAATTACCATTTCCTTCCACATGCCATCATCTCCCAGGTTTAGAGTGGATGTATCCGCAAGTACATTACTATTTGAGATAGTAATAGTACCCATCTTCTTCACCATCCTATATTGACATAATCCTACCTCGAGAATAGTATTCATGCCAATATTTGTGATGAATATTCAAACAGAAATCTCAAGACTAGGATGCATCACTGAGGAGGAATAACATCCCTTCAATGTCTCAACCCCATCATTAAACACAGGTTTCTTCCACATTGTATTACAATCACCAGCAGGATCAATATCACTCTCTACTGTCTTCCTCTTCATCTTTATCCTAAAATATTTCTCATGATGACATTGTAAATATTAGTAGGGAAAAAATAAAAATATTATGACATGTTTTATTAACATGACCAACTATTTGAAAATCTAAAAAATCAGAAAGTATTTCATACTTTTCCTTTATAAGGATGTCACCATAGGATCCATTTAAGGCCAAAAATTATAATCCACACATGAGGTTTATGATTTTTAAGGAAAATGGTTTAAACTAAAAGTCCCACTATTGAAAAAAATCATACAAAGTTTTAAGGAAATTGATATAATCCATCAAGCCTTTCACTTCATTTCATCTGATGAGATGATGATATGAAATAAGCTCTTACCTAAGGGTATTCATCATTCTCAAAATAGAAATTAACTTTTGAACTAGGTCTGTAGGTTACTTGAGCATTCCATTAGATGGGAGAATAACTATAAACATGATAGAGTACATGAAAATATTACATCTATTAATGATAGCCATATCTTTTAATGATATCCTTATCTATTAATTATTGCCTTATCTATTATGTGTCATTTTTTTGCATCCCATTTATTTACGTAAGACAAGAAATACTCACGAAAAATTTGAAATATCTATGAAATTGACCCATATTTTCCATAGATACCATAACATGACTTCCACTATCCACAACATCCATAGGAACCATTGTAGGCATAGCCTTCCCCTTAGTGAAAAAAGATCCTTGAAAATCAGTCTAATTTTCTACAGTGCAACTTCTATCAGATAGAGCTTCCGCGAGAACCATTGCAGACCAAGCCTTCCCCTCTGGCCCACTAGATATGAATGAATAAACCTAATTATTTAACCATATCATCACTAATAACGATTTTTCTAGATTAATATCCTCAGCTATTACCATCCCTAGAATTTTGATCTTCCTTATCTCCACAACTAGAGGTTAGCACCAACCACCCAACCTCAATGAGATATCTCTAATATCCACTGCTAATGGTCAAAAAGACCCATTAACCTCAGGTGGTTCATCCATCCTATTATGAGAGAAGAATCCCATGTTATAAGGTCCATAATCTATCAAATAATTCTTGAATTCCAATTCAAGTACTTTAATCATTCCACTACACATGTATCATTATCTTAAACTTGACATTGATCCCTTACATTATTCTTGGGTATATTACCTTGACACATGAGAACATCATTTGTGTACTTCCCAATATCCTTATAGTTGAAAGACTGATTATAAAATGATTCTTTCATACCCATGAATTCACACTCTTTATTGAATTTCTATCCAGATTTTATGAAAACATTCATTTATTTCAATCAAGTTATAAGGTATTTCTTTCCACAATTATCACATATTTAAAAACCTTAATTTACCTTATACCCCATATCTATTTGTTTCTCGGTCATTCCCTTCTTATCATGCTTCTATTTGAATCCATATTACTTATAATATTATTTCTCAATTTCAATAGAGTAAAATATCCTTTCCTAATATATTGATAATGTTTAGGAGACTTGTTCCCTTCAAAACAATATCTCAATCCCAAAAATTGAAAATTCATTACTCATTGGAATTTTTTTATTATTATGGTTCACATTCTTTCTTCTAGGTATAATTTATAAATAGTTTCACACACTATATTTGATCATAAATTTTTGTATCGTACAATATAATCCCAAAACTAGGGTATCAATTAACATAAATTAAAAAAATAGATTTTTGGATAATCTCATAATAATAAATATATTTTCTTTCATATGGTTTCCAAAAAATATAAATACATTAACATCCTTCATAATTTCCTTTATAAAAAATTTGAAATATCCAATTAATGTCCCCAAGTAGTTTCAAACCAGATGCATATAAATGACCATTGTTGTGAACCAATTAATTCTCATTTTAAGATGAAAACTCCTTTATCAGAGTTATTACCCCTTGACACATTTTATCTAGAACCACATCAACCTTTTTTATCTAGAAAAGGGTGTATTTATAAGAAAAACCACATAATCTATACCTTAACAAAACATTAATTTTTTTTTTATAATTATTCTGGATATTTATCATAGGGTTATATTCCCTACACTATGATTTATTAAATCTTGATTCCAAGTATTCTACTGTAAATTTTTTGATACCAAATATAACGAACCTAACTCTAGTAAAACAGAGACGATGTTTAATTTATTAAATTGAAATGAGATAAAAGGGATCATAACCTGAATGATGAAATAATTTCTTAGTATTTGTAAACTGGATAAATACTTGAAATTCATATTACATTTTAAACATAAAATAATCAATGTTTTTTTGTTGAGAACCCCATTATTCTCCTTACCATATCTATACATATCAATGAAAAAAACTTCTTTTTATTAGGTGGAAAAATAAAACATAATAAATAGGTGATCTATGATTATCTATAAGGGTATTCAAAGAGTGAAGGGTATTATGAATAAATAAGTATAATTAATATACCAAGGTATGAAACTAAAAAACTTTAAATTTAAAAAATAACATGATTATAATAATTCATGAATACATGATTGTCAAATAAATCCATATAATTAATCACATAATCATGAAAATTATCCACGGATATGATAACTAATATTATAATAAAATGTAAGTACATAACTAATATCACAATGAATTAATGTATAATTAAGTACATCTAAAACTATCAAGACCTTTCACAAGATAGTTACAATCTGTGGGTATATACACATCTAATTTTTCATACTAATTCATCTCAAGAGACCCGATGATGCATTGATGTGCTATATATAATTAGGACCCAAAAATCACTAACTAGGTCAAATGAATTACTCAAATAATATTATAAAAAAAATAATAAACTTAAATATTCATATTGAATAACTAACATAAGAAATTTTATTACATACCCCATTCAAATAAACATATTCATAAACTATTCAGAGTAATATGGTGAATGGTAATAAAATTGAGAAACATAATTAAAAGTAATAATAAACCATCCAAAATAATAATAAGGATGATATAAGTAAAACATATCCATAGTGTGTCATATGTGTAATAAAGGGGTTATTTTGTTGATGTATTGAAATTCTATAATAATTTCATATGTTTTTTAAGAAATTAACATTTTTACATTGAAAAAAATATTTGTTAAAATAAAATTGTTAACTACTATTTTAAAAATAATTTTCATTGTATATAATATTTTAAATTTATGATGTAATCATAAAAATAAAGAATGGTTAGGATTCTATGAAATAACATCAATGTCATACATGTTAAAACAAAAATTCCTTTAAGATTTTTGGTAAAAGCTAAATGTAATTTTATTGAGAATGACATGCCGATGTCTATTAAAACATTTAAAAGAATGGATAAATTTGATATAAATTTCATTAATAAATCATTCTAAAAAATAAAAATAAAAAAAAATTTGAAAACATTTTTACAAAACACATATTTTTGATGGAAATAGATTTTTTATTTGAGAGACTAAAAAATTTCGATTTTCTTAAATTCATTTTTTAATCATTTTTAAAAATAGAGAGTAAAAAAATAAAACAATTACATGAAAAATTTCATGAATATCTTGATTAGAATACATATTTTTAATTTTATGATATAAATCTCAAATAATTCCACTAAGTGAGACTTATAAAAAAATCATGAATAATAATGAGATTGTAAAATAAACCCTTACCATGTTGGTTCTGTCTAAATAATAAGAACTATAAAAAATAATAAAATGAATCATTAAATATCATGAAGATAAATATTTTCATGATATAACATCTAAAAATGAAAATATATACATGACAAAAAAATAAATAAGTGGTCATTATTGCATTTGTCTCAAGGAATTAAATGTGAGATGATAAACAATTATCTTTTGTTTAAATTCCTCTGTATGTATCCCAAAATCCTATATAATAAATATTGTATTATTATAAATATATTAAAAAACAATATTCATATATCACATTCCATATATGAATTACTTATAGCCTTATATCGCCTATTATTAAGAACTCGTTACTAAAATAACTATTTCAGGCTATAATTGCTTTGTTTTTCATGTATTTATTACTTTAGTAATTTTTTTCCAATATAATTTTATCATGGTTACCTAAAATAAAGAGTGATATAAATGATATAAACATTACATATATATTAATTATATACATATTTAGATTAATCCAATATATTTAGAGATAGAAAATGGATTGCATCATTCCTGGAGATGGTTGGTCGTACGTACACAAGAACTTATTTACATTATTGTCGATGGATGGAAGGCAAGGTAAATAAAAATTAATTAATATTTTAAGAATCATTAATATTTTATATAATGAATTTATATTAATAAAAGAATCCTTATTACAATCCATTAAGAAATAATATGAAATAAATTTCACATCAA
The DNA here is from genome assembly GCA_963277665.1 of Viscum album. Classification (NCBI taxonomy): domain Eukaryota; kingdom Viridiplantae; phylum Streptophyta; class Magnoliopsida; order Santalales; family Viscaceae; genus Viscum; species Viscum album. The sequence continues at coordinate 1,159,248,387 of OY728125.1, forward strand.
TACGTAGAGGCGGTAATCCACTTGTATGCATGAGCGACGCTATTATTTTTCCCTAGGATTGAAAGGCATGAAGTTAGATGTGATATAATAATTAATAATGTATGGATAGATTCTAAATATAACATATATTCATTTATATTAACTTTACTACCTTTTATGTAATTCATAAGTGAAAAAAGAATCATATAACTTTGTGAGGCTGTAGTCCGTCGTACATAGGAGAAACGTTATCGTATTCACCACAAAATGAAATCTAAGAAAGTATAAATGATATAATAATTACACAAATATAATAATTTAAAAAACAATAATATAAATATGTTAAATTCATTATTATATATATCCTTTAATATTGTTCACGAGAATCTAATTTCATCAATTCTCATGAAGGTAGTCCGCCATACACACAAGTAATCATTTCGTTTCCCAATTGACATAAATAAAAATTAATATGTGTTAATACATTAACAAAATAACATCAAATCATATATGAGATACAAGAGTTGTCATATTATCATATTTTAATATTATTATAAGGTGTTATATAAAGAATAAAAATGTAAATTCATATTTTGAAACATTACCTATTCTTTAAGAAAACTCTTTAGGTTTTAAATAAAGCATTTATAGATTGGATTTGTAATATAACCAAGGCCTATAAAATATGGGGAGGGAATTTAAAAAAGTATTTGGGAAATTATTTTCTAAAGAAAAATGGTTTTGGAAGCATAAGGATGGGAGGACATGTGGTGGACTTCTATAAGTAGTGGAGAGGACCCACAAAGTTTTTTTGAAAAGTAATGTTATACCCACATTTTTATCATTAATAAATAATCCTAAATGGAATATTATCAATACTTACATATTATAGTGTGTAAATATTTCAATAAAATCGATTCGTTTCAAGATTTAGATCATTTATAAACCTTATCTTCTTAGTTTAACATCCTTGGTAATTCTATATTTATCATAACTGCAGTAATTAATTTTAATTATTTTCACTATTCAATGTGCCTGAAAAATATGTTGACCATCATTAGATAATATAAAATTCTCTAATTAAAAATAAGAATTAAATTTTTCTGAATTCAATTTTTAGAAGTGGATGAATTGATTTTAAAATTAAATCATAGATGTGGTGAACGAGTGATTTTAAAAAAACAATCTCATATGTACAAAAAGATTTGATATCAATAAAAAGTATTAATTTTTATTATTCATAAAAAAATAACGTTTTTAAAAATGTATCAAAAATTCACCTATAGATAAATTAATCATTTATATTCATAAAATTAACTTTATTATGGTATATTTATTTTATAACATTGGTAAATATTTATTTCAAAATATGCGCACAAAGAGTGAATAAACACCTTTTTAAGGATACAGTTTTCAGAAAACATTTATTTTTCTATAAAATGATCATTGTATTATTTTATTAAATATATAAATATTTAATTTATTTTATACATTTTTAAACTACATAGTATTATTATTTTAATTATTAATTTTCATACCTTCCATATTTACATTTTCTTATAATGATCAGTTTTAAAGGATAATATTTTAGTAGAGTATCATGTTTTGTTAAAACCTGCTATTTCATGCATTGAAAACCATTGAAGAATTTTTTTTTTGAAAATAAATATGACATAAATTCCTAGGTTGTTACATTCTCTTATAATATTTGTTTTTTTGTTTCATATATGGTATCAAACATGTTGTTTATATTTTTAATTCTTATGGTGTTACAGATGCTATTAATTATTTTCCAATAAAACTCAGGGAAAAAAAATAACTAAATAAAAATTGATGTATAGATAAGTAAATTTATACAAGAGAATAATGAACATGGAAATAGTGGATAAAAAATCTTGAATGAAAATTATATATAAGGATGACTACATTTATTAGAAACCCTTTCGTTTTATTATTAACCAAAGGAATGTGACATGGTAAGAATAAAAACAAACCCAAGAAATAACCCCGTGGGAATTTATTTTGTATTTAGGGAGAAATAAAAAATTTCCCCAAAGGAAATCTAATTTTAAATACACTAAATTAAAAAGTGTTATTTGAAATAAACTCTTACCTTTAAATTCTTTTTATTCGAGCATTATTTAATAGTATCTATAAAAAATTTAGTTTTGATATTCATCAATATGAACAATATTTACACTTCTTTTACATCATACCATTAATTTTAATATTTTAATTACCAATTTAGTAATTACTAAATTTAATCATAATATGCTTTTGTTAATTGTCACGTTTTTCTATGCTAGCCTCGGTGTAGTGGTTTAGTCCATTCTCCATTTTCATTACCCCATAAATTTCATAATTTTCATTAAATGGATAAAATATTATTTTGATATATATTTTAGGAGTCACATGGTATGTTCTGGGAACATGCAGTGATGTTACTCATATAATTATTGAAAAAATAGTTTTGGATTATTATTTAATTAATAAGAGAAGTGATTTTTTGGTGAATATAGTTGGGCATATTGGAACAAATTTTTTTAAATTTATATTTTCCACAATAACATAATATTACTGGTATTATTGTTTTCCTAGACATTCATGGTGTAAAATTTATTATACAGTTCTTAATGGGGAAAAATCACCAAAACATGAAAACCTTATAGAAACTAAATTACTAATAAATTATTACTATATATGAATAATATTACTATTAAAGAATATAAATTATTTATAAAATTTTTACTAATTTTTTAAATAATATATAACATTTTTTGGATAATGGTGATATATAAGACTAATAATGAAGAGGATAACACTAACATTGATGGTATAAATCTTTTTATAAAGAAAAACATGGTTATGATATAATTGGTTCTATTTATTCTGGAAAAAAAATTTCAAAAGTTGTACTAATGATTTAGAAGAAAATATTTTGATATGATTTAGGAGATAAGTAGATGTTAATAATGTCTTCATAGATTTTTTAGGCTTCCTTATATATTTGTGTTTTGACTGGAATTTTAAAAAGTATATGTTTTTTAATGTATAAGGATTTTATTTAAAAATTAACCAAGGGACATGTGAGAAAATAATTCATAATATACAATAGTGTTTAGGATATTAAACATCAACCAATTTATTGATATGGACTTTTGATATTTTTTTCTTTACACCATAGTTCATCCCTTTACCTCATATTACCTTTAATGTGGTCCCTAATGTTTTTTCAAATATACCATCTTATTTATGCCAAAAAATGAAATTATAGTTATTAATAATTTTGTATATTCTTATTTTAAATATGAAATCATTTTTATTTCATTTTGTATCTATTAGGGATAATCATGAACAATGAAATAATAATTATATAAAACATAAAAATAGTATTATAAAAATAAATATTTAAGAACAAAGATAGTGTTATTGTTATTCACTAGAAACTAATAATAATGAAATAAAGGTCAATTTATTATATTATGACTATAAATAATAAATTTGACCTCAATAAATTTTTAACAGAGTTTAGTTTAATAAAAATACATATCATATGGAATAAAAAATCATTGAAAAATAGTGTTATTATCATTAATATATTGTAGCCACATTTTATTAAATATTTATTTTCAAACATTTAAATTATATCAACACATAAGTATTATAATGTTTATTTAAATTTTATTACACATAAAATTATTTATTAAACTTAATTGTACAAATAATAGTAAAATATAATGAATTAAAAAACCTATTTATATAACCAATCATTTTAATTAATTATTATCTTTTTTTACATGGTGTTTTAATAATCTTTTAGTTTTTTAATGATGATTAATATTTCATTATATTAGTTTAATAATTTATATCATTATTTTGAATAAAATTTATTATGTTTCTTTTTAGTTAAATGATGTGTGAATTACAAGAAATCAAATAGAGAGTATTCAATTATTGTAATATACATTCTTAAAGTTTGGGGTTTTTACATTTTACCCCTTCATAAAATTTTACCCTCATAAATTAATTATTATGATAAAATAATGAATTTAGTTTTCCCTCCTAAAATTATAATGTTCCAACATTACATCATCAATCATATGAACCCTTTAATGAATAATAACTAGTTGAGTGAACTAGTATCATAGTAATTTACCTTTATAGTCATAGATTTCTATGGGAAGGTCCTCATAACATATATCATGTTACAGGGGTATTAACAATGAAATTAGTATACATATATCCTTATTTGTGTACTTCCATAAAATTGACACATTGTACACATCATTCAATTTGGGGAGTTTTGGTAGAATTTCTCTAAAATTGGATACTACGACCACACATAGAATGACTTCAAAAAAATTCAATGTATATTATGTTAAACATTTCCATATTCTTCAATCCCATAACTCGCTTATATGGTAATATTAAATTTAATATTTTTTATATAGCCTCAAAATCCAAATAACATCACAAATAGTGATCATAAATCATTTTCAACATTATGATTCAATAATTCACCACTAAATGTTTTGAATTATCTCTCAAATAACATGAAAAAAATATAAAATTTTAAGTGTTTTATCTTCAAATTCATCCCAACATATTATAGTTATAGTCAAATTCACATAAAATTTCCTACATGGTGTCTTTCAATTATAAAATAGAAATTATTTTCATATAATAAATCTACCAGGTGTATTTGATGATCCACACCAGCTTTAAAACACAGTAAATAAGATCTCAACATATCATTATACTTATTAGAAGTACATTCAAATTGATTCTATATTATAGGTTGAAAATTAGTGTTGAAGAATTTGTTTATATTCAATTCATATTAATTACTTCTCCAAAACATTTCGACAATCCTCAATTATTGATGAGATATAGGAAAGAGTGGTACTCAATGAAATGTTTACCCATTATATATATTATATAATGTTAATCATATATAAAATCACTATGGATATAAATAAAATGTACAAAATTATTATAGATATAAACCAATAACCAATTGTAATTATAGAGTTTATAAGTATTTGGGAGTCCTATGACATAATCCATGCTGACGATGTCTCATTTTATTACTATTTTTACAAATGATTACCTAGTCACTTAATGTGTAAAATTTTAAAATAGATACTACTAACTAAACCATCATCGAAATATATACAGTAAAATATCCAAAATAATTTTATTCAAGAAAAATAATTTCATGGTATCTCTATACATAATACTACTTAAAGGATGAATAAAAAATGTTGAGCTATGTGCGTTATCCAATATCACCTTCTTCAATTCATGTATTGAGAAGAAACATCTTTATTTAATTATTTTTATAATTATATAAATATACAGTTTCAAATCTAAAATCTTTCATACCTTTTTAAAAGGATAAAAAATACCCCTTCATCACTTCTTTATATTTACAATGGAAGGAGGTTATGCTATCACTTGAGAAAGATAATATTTCTTCCTTTTACAAATGATGCCAAATCAACTCTTTGAAACTATATGAGTATTGGGTCTCTCAAATTCCTTGTTATAGATAAACTATCAATATTCATTATTCTCATCGAATCATCCTCATTTTTTTCGATCCATGGTTGTTGTTGTATTAGGAAGTCATAGTCATTGATTAACTCCAAAAATCTCTTTTAGGACATTACCAAATGATTCTATGTAAATATATTAATTCAGCTATTTTAATTAGTTTATTTATCAAAATTTTCACTTAATATATATATATTTCTTGTATATATTTAATTAAAATATTACCAAAAATATATCTAAATGATGTTTATGGTAATTTTGATCATGGTCCTTTAACTAACATGAGGAACAAGATAACACCATTATTTTTTTATCTTTTTAAGAATTCCCAATCAATTCCCTGATGCATATATGTATATTAAAAACAATTCTACACTATGGGTTAGTGTATGTATATGTGAAACAGAAAATAATTTCTTAATATTATTTAATGTTTTGTCAACTTCATCAACCTAGAGGAACATCACTCTTTTTAAAATTAAATTGGTATCTTTATGTTACTGTTATGAAAATGTTTTCACAATTAATTGGTAACATCTAGTTATACCATGAAAATGTTTAATATATATTATAGTTTTTAGTTTGGGTCACTAGTCAATTAATCCTTTCATTTAAATATCAAAAAATACACCATTTTTGTAACAGCATGACAGCCAAAATGCGCTTCCTATAGAAAAAAATCATACCTTTAAAATGAATTATAAATATTATCATTTCTCAAGGTCTTTAATAGAATACATAAATGATACCATGGTTATTATTTATCTTATAATATATTATAATATCTCTTATAATTACAACAATAAATTCATCTAGGTGATATATAAAGACTATATTATATTGATCCATGAATATAGAGAGGGTGCTTGTAAGTATGAATGAAAACCCTTTGAATTCATATTTTTTATATCTGGCATTTGTTTCTTTTTTATATCATTTATTTTGACCCTTAATTTTCTGAAATATAAATCAAACATAAATCATTAGGAATATTGATCTTATATTTTGATGGAAGGGGTAATGAATATGGCATAAAAGTTACATATTCTTGATCATAATTTTACTATGTTTATGACAATCAGAGTAGATATGGATTGACCATTCATTATTATTAACAAATAGAAACTTTTTACCTTATGGTGATGCATATGGGAGAATAAAAACCTTATAAATATTGACACATAGTTTATTTTTTACTTAATAAAATTATATTTGAAGTTATTTATATGGATTCATTGATATATTCATAGTATATTGTATGAGTGATATGTAACTATCAACTACAAGATATGGAGGAAGATTATGAACCACATTATTAAAACAACAATGTATTTAATCATAATTATCATATCCCAGATAAAAAGTTTTTAAAAAAACAATTCGTTTTAAATAACCCACATTCTTAGGTAGTATGACTAATATTATAGTATTAATTTCTTTTTCTAGTTCATAGAAAATCCTGACCTGATAGATATTAATGGGTTTATTTGGAATAAAAATGTTTCTTTCCCTCCTCTAGAAATTATTATGTGATCTATATAAAAAAAATATGATTTAAATGAAACGAAATTTTAGTAAAGAGATAATAATTATACATATGAGAGAAACGTTCCAATAAATTTTTATTAGATAAGATTTACAATCTATGGATGTAATCATTGTACCACATACAATTTTCACTGATAAATCAATACATATTAGTTAGAAGAAAATAAAATATAAATTATTAGATATTGAGTGGATAGGGGGTGTATCTTTCACCAAATAATATCCATGATCCATTTCATCGGTTATGATTTCATATACATTCCCTTTGAACTTGGAATAAGTTCATACTTTCATTAGTTTTCATCATTAACCAACTGATTGGGGCACTGTTTGGTATCATTTCTATACTACATAGAAAAAAATCATTTGTGTGAGTGGTGTATTATTCTAGTCACAATTATTATCAATTTTATTGGTTATCATATTTTTATTCCTTCATTATTCATATGATTTCAGAGTTAATTTTCACAATTGAAATATTTACATATTCATTTGAGGAAATTTATAATTCTTTTTATCACATTTTTGGAATGTTAGAACTTGAATCTTCATTCTTCCACTTTTATATCTTTTGAAATTCCCAAAACACCATTTTTTATTTCATTTCAAAAAAATAGTATGAAAAATGGGAATCTTCTATTTCTATTTCCACTTCTGGATCATATTATACAATTTCACCATAGCTAAACAATTAAATTATAGATACTTATGTTCAAATTCATGGGCTTTATCCAGAATGTAAATGATCAATTTTTAATTTCTGGTCAATAATAAAATTAAAATAATACCTTTCATGTCATGTGATTTTTTAACCATATGTATTATTATAATCATCCTCATTTTGTTTTAGATTATGGAATTCACTATCCATATTAATTTATGAGTTTTTATAAAAATATTTAATGTGAAATACCATTTTAGATTCAAACCATTACACAGAGGGGATCTATTCATATATATTACTATTCCTTATTAAGGTTCACCATTGATCATATTGACTATCCGAATGATAGATTGATAAAATGAAATTTTCATGTTCCAATCACGAGAGAATGGAAGATATTTTTTATGCTAATACTATACATAGAAATAAATGGATCAAAATACCAAATAAATAAGTATTCTCCATATTTTAAATAAGGATCAATAAGTATTTTTTTCCCTTTCATCACATAAAAGTAAAATTTAACATGATTTTGTTTTGTAGATTGAGAGGGGTGGGTGATCATGAACATGATATTTTTTAATCCATCTCCCAACGGATTGTGTTCCTCATTATAAAAATCAGTACATTATCCATTATAATTATTATTATCTCATTTCATCCTATGTCTAGTGTTTGATGAAAACCAAAATGTTTAATATTGGTGTTGAGAAATTATATCCAAATTGAATGAGAATATGATAAGAGACATAAATAATGTGATGAAGAAAATTATAAAATTTAATTTTTTTCATATGAAATTTTAGGTTAATCCTATGTCACTATTGGTTCCATATTGACTGTTTTAAGTTCTATCCACATATTCTTCACAACATAATCCCTTAAAATAACTATACCTCAACTTGATACATAATTATTTGAACAATTTTTGATATATTGGGATATTATGAATTTTTAAATGAATATTCATTATATCTAAAAATTAATGAAACCCCAAAAAATAAAGGTTGAGTTTATTTAGAGAGTAGATACATAAAAAAAAATTCAAAACAATTCGAACATTTATTAATATTCATAACATTTTAAATCCCCTTAATGGAATATCTTATGTTATACTCATCTTGATGATTGGGGGAAGTAAAACATAAGAATGTAGTTAGATTCGATGTTATGTAAAGGTAAACATAATATATGACATCAAAGATCATGAGTAAGAATTATATGAAATTTTTTTTATGAAAATATAATCACAGGACATGAATATAATATAAGGAAATTGTATACAATAACGAGAGATCATTAATCCATAGTCATGACATGAATATTTTAGCAGAACATAATTCATGTGTCATGGGAATATCGAAACATGAGTCAATAATCCCAGAAAATAAATATATATTTAATTAGGGAATGGAATATATATATGTATATATATATATATTCATTCCTTATGTTAATTATCTCTTTTAATATAATCATCACATAATGTATATAGACCAATATTTGACTTGGTTTTCCCTCTAATATATGACATGTTAGGTCAGCAGATAAAAAAATATCTAATAAATTAATGAGATAAAAAATTTTGGTCCCAAAAATCAAAAATAAAAAAAAAATCATATCTTTACCACATGAATATCAGAACATTTAAAATTCCATGATACTATAACTTATTCGATTGAAAAAACGTGTTTCATGAAAACAATCAAAAAACATTATCATAAGGCAAACAAAGAACAAATTTGGATATTATAATACTAACATATCCAATTTTGAACATATAAAATTGTAATGGATTTTGATATAGTTAAAAACACCTTTATAGGATAAAAAAATAATTCTAAAATTAATAGGAAATTTGAATTTTATTTTTAATAACATTTATTATAAAGGAAATAATTTCAAGAATTATGGGAGTAGAAAGTAATTTTGAAATCCTTGAAAAAATTTATATCATTATTTGTAGAGAAAACTGCTAAAAACTATTAGAAATTAGGGTAAGGGAAATGTTTTTAAAACTATATTTCCATGACTATATTTTTTAAAAATCACAAATACAATAGAAAATAACACATGTAGAAAATGTTAAAAATGGATCTGATTAATTATTTTCTAAACGAAAGTAAAGGGTTATATAAATTGAACCTATTATATTATTAAATAACAGGGATGAAAAGTTTTGAAATAATATAATGAATATACTCATGTAGGGAAATCATTGTTGTTAAAAAGACGAGACGAGGTTGGATCCAAATATTGACAGCTATTTAGTTATGATTTTAACCAAAGGAAGGTGACACATTAAGAGGATATGTAAACATAATATATAAAAAATGTAAAAGAAAATATATCGAGTTTTAAATATTAAATTGTTTCCACAAATGAAATTTAGTCACAAACAATCATCATTTGAAACTACTAATTGAATGAAATATTTACCTCAGCCTTCTAGTTGGACCGAAAGACTATAAAAACCTACTCGATAAATGTAGGTAAATTATTCATTTATATGATGTATATATATATATATGTATATATAATGTCATACAATCTGTTTATACTTTTTTATTTATCATATATTAATCATTCATTATAAAATTTAATATTATATTGTTCATTGTCCCATTTTTCTGTTATGGACTAGGTTTGATAGTTCATGTATTTGCCAATTGATGAATGTTTCATCACATAATGAATATTCATGATGATGTAGTAGATTTGTTTGATGTATTTCTATAGTTCAGATCAATTTCATGGAACTTATTGGGATGGTTGACCAAATGACATAAAATTATACTTTTGAGAAATGATTGAATTAAAAAATAATTGAATTTTTTGGTTAATATAAATTGGTTCATTAAAACTCCATACAAACAAAAACATCCTTAATTAATAATTAATATATAATATTTCCAATAATTTTATTTTATTAGTCATTCAAGATGTAAAAACTAAACCATCATTCTTTTAGTTGATAAAATATACAAAACAAGAATATGTTATAATGATTGAATGATTAATAACAAGTCATTGTATTGTAATAATATTATTTTTATTGAAGGTATATGATTTCATTAAAAAACTACTAAAATGATAAATCATATTTATTAGTTTATTGATGAAGGAGAGAAACAATAATTGATAAAAAGAGGAAGACACTTAGGTCGAAATCATAAATTTTCTCTTAGACATCATCTTATAAATACGGAATTATGGACTTCTTGTCATCAAATGTGTTCTAAATAATTAGGATATGGTATTTCATTGTAGTAATAAACATTTAACCAAAAATAAAATAGTGTTATTGGTTGTTTATATGATGTTTTTCTTTTATAGGTGAGTATTAAGTGTCATTTCCATTAATACAAAATTTTTAATTTGTATGAATATCATTTTGAAAAGGTATGTATAACCAAGTGAAAAGATAATGGATAATGGATCAAAGATAATGGATGATGGATGTGGGGTGGTTTATCATTCTCTCATCCAATCTTTAAATGATATGGTTATATAATATTTTATGTCTTTTCCCCTTTGTAAAACCCTTTACATTATATTACCAGTATCACAGTAACTCATTTTTTACCTCGATATATTGTTAATTATCCATAAAAGTAAAATTGATCACATTTGTAAAATTTTATATGTTTATTAGAAATATTAAATATATTTTTGTTATTATAGTTTCTAATGGATATAATAATTATCTTCAAAATGATAAATGTTTAAATCATAGAAAAGGTTTTGGAAAAATATATTGTTATCCATGAAAATATATTTTTCATATTCCTCTCCAGATGATAATAATTTTATGAATCATATATTATTGTTTTATATATATATTAAGAATAGATTTTATTTTAATCCTTCAATAATAGAGATTTGTCTAATGCAATTATAGAACACATAAGGAAAACTAATTTAAAAATGTTCCTTTTTAATATTAATTGAAATTTACCACATCTTATTAATTTTTAATCATTTACCCATTGAATTTCATCTATAAATTTATATTATAATATTTTTATTAATTTTTTTTAAAATAAAATCAGTCATTAAAAAATAATTTTTTTAAGGGATAAAATTACATATTTTTATAATAAATAAATTAAATAATTATTTTTTCATAGAAGTAATTTTATGCAACATCAAGTTTTCTTTATAATTTTTCATATTTAATTTTAATAGTTTATTAAGGTTTAACGTTTACTTTAATAATTATATTTTGGATCATTTTTGTTTTTTGTTGTGTTCATTATAAGTAATTTAACACACAATATTTATTTATTGACAAATTTGAAATAAAATTATGATTTACTAAATGTTTTGATGTTTTATTTTTATTTTAAACATATAAAATTAATCCAAACTTATCATTGTTTATTATATTAATCCCGAAATAAGGATTTTTTTTGTGTATGGTATTAGAATGCGAAAATATATTATTTTTCTTGGTGATTGATTTTATTTGGGGTGATAGAAAAAATTCAAAATAAGTATTGGAGTTAGAAGGCGATCACTCCAATTCAACTATATCGATGTTCCACTATTTTGTGGAAAGTTGAAGAGAAATTTTCTTAAAAGAATAATCTCTAGTGGTATTAATCAGCTGGAAAGATGGAAAGGGAAGACCATGTCTCAAGATGGGAGGGTGTGACTTTTTAACTCGGTCATAACATCTATTTTTACTCATTATTTATCTATAGGTGGCTAACATATCTCATCAAGAAGATGCATTGTCAGATTAGAAATATTATCTGGACTGGGTCCATACATGAATGAAAATTGGTCACTATTTCATAGAAAGATTGTATCAAACCAATTTATATGGGAGTACATGGAATCAAAGACAATGAAATATTTTATGATGGTATCATTGGTAAGTTAACATAGAACATATTGATAACTAACGATCCCTATTACATTTTTTCATTAAGAAGGTTCATGAGAAGGTTGTTGAATGGGTACACACACTAGCATGGATCATTGGTCTAGACCCCATTAAAGAAGTCCTATAAGAAAAAAATACAAAACCCCAAATATATGGCTAACATGTAATAATATATCAACTGTTGTAACACCTGTTATCTTGAACATCCACTCATAGACAGATTGGTCAGCCCTCCTGAAAGACTACCGATTATCATTACTGACTTTATAAAACAATATAGAATCCTTGATTTTCGTACTCTACAAGGTATAATGGAAATAAAAAATATTTCATTCATCAACACATACACATTGGTGTGTAATTTGAGTAGCAATGGTAAATTTAATGTAAAATAATACTACAGGATTAAAAGTGAGAGCTCCATAATGATACCATCAAGGATGTCCAAATTCGAGGTCCACATTCATCATCCTTATATATTTATTATTTTATAAAAAATCTAGAGAAACATGTTTTCAAAACATGAACAAATGAATAATGATGTATATTTCATATTCTTATCCACCCACTTATGTTTAAGAGATGAAGCAAATACATAACACATTTTCATAAAATGTTATTATGTAAGGGACTACAGAAATATATGTGCTATGTATATTTCCTTGAGAGTAATGCATGTATGAAACTATATGAGTACGTGGAATTTTTCTACATTTCAAGATAGAGTGAAAAAATTAAAAATATTATTTTCTAAGGTGTGGCATCTATCTTTGTGTCGATCTGGAGGGCATGAAATAGGAAATTGTTTACTGATTAAGCCCCCTACAATCATAAGGAAACAACAAAAATGAATAATTAGATCCACTCTATAAAAAGAGTTTAAATGATAGAAATTCCCAATATAATAAATGAAATAAGTCCTCTAAGGTTATTGGGAGTTGTAGGAAAATAATGGACACACCTAGTTTTCAAAGCTGTGAGGGAGATTCCTCTAATCAACTCAAGGATAAAAGAAAATTATTATGGTGTAGCCTCTATAAATTTAAGATCCTCGGGTAATGGAAGTACATTCAGAATCCAACATGGATTTTTAAAAAGATACTTTCATAATTATATTGTAATTGAAACTATTTATGTAGATGAGTTATGGGAGATGTTATATCCTATCAAAAATGGTTTCTAATATAAGAGGTATAACATGTGGATTTAATATTATTCCAAAAATAATTTCATGCCTCTAAATAAGAGAATCAATAATATTCTCTTAAAACTACTAGCCAAGTCGATTTACCTTATTAATTATGTCACTCATATCAACATGGTTGAATCACATGCATATACAGAATCCAATGAGGTAAAAAAAATTACCAAAGAGGGTGATTATGGAAGTAAGTAAGATATGTGCCTTTAATGCTCTTGAATATCACACTTTAATGGTGTATGATGTCCTCCTAGGGGTGGTTTTCTCTTGTATTTGCAAACTCCCATGTAATGCCAAATCATGTATATTTTCTTATATATTAATAAATTATTAGGACCATCTTTGTTTAGATATATGATCTTCTTGGATCCTAGTTAATCCCAACAATTATAATCACCTTCCTCTTTCCATGAGATCAATCATTGGACATTACTAGATATATGTAGCTATTCTCTATATTTACGATTGAGAATGGCATTAGGGAACCATCTCCAAAAATGGGAAATGACATAAATAAGTTGGTGAAGGTATAGACCACTATTTATAGGGAGTTACTTGTATGTCATATAATTTATTTTTATACACATGATTGAAATTTATTCTGTGTAATGAAGGTTTTTTCTAGTTAAAAAGTTTTATTATATTTATGTAATTTAGATGACAATTTAAGGCACATACATTATTATCCACTAGTTTGTTAAAGCATATTAGTGCTTCCCTACTATGTCTATTTGTACTCACTCCCTACATGGATAGCTCTTAAGAGACACAACATATTGTGTTTCATTTTAGGTATCACCTATTTTTTGGAATGATAATTGATCTATTAGTATTTGGTGAAATAACCAAAATATACTCTTGGAGTTTATAGAATTGGATGAGAATTAATTTGGATTATTTTATGTGATTAAGAGTATATAAATAGAGTGAATATTCAGTTTTTATAATATTATTTTTACACATTTATCATACATTGTTTACCCCTTTGGTCCATTTTGGTTTTCTATTTACACATATAGTGGATTATTATGGGTTTCAGTCACTTTTTAGTGTTATTATGAGTTTCTAAAATAGATTAATTTTCATAGAAATATAGTTTAGATGCTTTATTATTTATTTTTTCTCCAGTTCATAGAAAAATATCTCTAACATTGGTAAAAAATTATTTTTGGGAAGGATCTTAACATTCAAAAGGATATTGTTTTTTTGTTAGAGATTTCTATTATTAATTTTTTTATCTATAAATTATAGAGGCTCAAATATGAATTTAATTAACTCCAACCATTTACATTGGCATCTAGTGATAGGGAGGTGCACCTGAGGTGATGTACTTGAATGTACTGGTGTGGCAAGGGTAATCATGACAAAATTTGCTGCATTTTTTTATATTTTCTTATTATATGTTTCTACCCATGAAAGTGTATATTTATTAATTTTAAAATGTTTATTATTTAACATATTTTAATGTTTTAGATGGGTTCATTTATCCTCTATGCGTAGGAATTTCATGTTTTTTTATTATTGATATATTTTTTGAATCTTACTTATTAAATTGTATCTTTTAGTATATAATATTGAAATATATCATAGTACCTGATAGATAATCACTATAATTTTATACATGCAGTACATAAATGATTGAATTATTTTTATATCAATGTTAATTGAAGAATATCATGAAAAAACCAGTGATGAATATTCTTCTAATTTCAATTATTTAAGGTATAACTTTTTAATTTTTTTGTGGTAATTTTAAACCTTCCCCTTAGATAAAAAATGAACAAAACTTTAAATTCTTATCTATGATAGAAATATATTAATACCACATGATTCATTTTTACCTTCTTGATCAAGGATCCAACATTACTCAATCAAAATTTTTCCATTGTTTTGAAAATATAAATGATCATGAAGAAAAAATATATATATATGAGATATTTTTTTATACCATATACATATTTAAATTTTAAGACAATTTTTCTTGGATAGTTATATTATTCACATTGTTTGACATTAATTATTCAAAACATTTTCCAATAGAATAATTTTTTTATTCATTAAATTAGTGATTAAAAAATATTTGAATTCATAGAATTTAGTGTTATTATAAACCCTATAGAAAAATAATTTTTAATAAATTACTTCTTTACTCAATCTTAGAGAATTTAAACTACTATAAAATTATTTATTTTTTACCAAACTATAAGAGTCAAATTAAATTCAAGTGTGACATCATGGACTCAAAATATATATTTCAATTTGTTATATTACATTATTACTATATTATGAATGAGTCCCATAAATATCCGATTGTTTAGTAGTCATATAATTCTAGATATATTCATACATTACATTTTAAATAAAATATGGAAAATGAGAAAATTTCACCAAAATTATTATCCCTTCCATCATATCCTTGAAAATTAATCATATATGTCCAATAAGTTACATAATAAGATTTGAAAATTAAGGTTGAGTATATTTAATCAACAGTGAGTAGAATATAATAGAATTTAATATAAATTAATCATTCATAAGTGATATAGATCAAATAAATAAATATCCAAAAACCACAATCAATAGAAACCCAGGGTATGATATATCCGTCATAATAAATTATAATATGGGTAAAAATAATCATTATCTCATATTGATGGAATTCATAATTCTATACGTTAAATAAGGTTGTTACAACCTTGTTCATAGAAACTCTATTTTTATGGGAAGTGGTATAAAAGAAAACCAAAGCTATTTTTTTGACATGATACCTGTTAATTAATCAAGGGGAAATATATTTATAGGCACCAACCATAAAATTACCATGTCTGATGCATGCACTATAATATCTATCAAGACCTTTCATACCGTTCCCTGTGGACCTTTTGACAAAATAAAATCATGGGTAACCATAAATTGAAAAATGATAAAAAAATAGTTACCAATTACGTAGAATAATTTTTAATTTTATAATAAAATACCTTAATCAAAAAATAACATATCGAGTAACATCTAGGTTATTGGAATTACCCATATAAATGAATTATTTGGTGGATGGTATTTTCAATGTGTTGGATTAACCAAGGAATATATTAGATGGGTTCAATAGTGTGCATTGGAATTAAAATAAGGAAATGGTTGAAAAAGATTCTTCATTAGGTTTCATTATGAGAAAGTGAATATTCCAAATTATATACACTAGGATTATCTATCCCGGTGTGTCAACATCAACCTGCTCATCGTGTATCAGGTTGACGATTGAGTCAATTCTCTACCAACCATTATCTCAGTGATTTCCCATAGTTTAATCAATTCCCTCGAAGAATAGACATTCAAATATATAAAAAGGGATGTATTTTATAGGAAAATAAATCCCTTTATTCTTTACCCAAACATTGGATGTTTTTTCCACCACAGAAAATATGGAATTTTACATTGGTTTTGGTTTCTATTAAAATAAAACCACATGAGAGTGGGATAAAAATATAGAATAGTAAATACCAAAAATTTCGTTGGTAACATAATAATATATTTTTCATATAATTTTATATACCACAAAAAATAAAATAGGGGGGAATATAATGATACTACCAAATAATATAAATTTAGATGAAAACACATCTTATGTCTTGGGTAAAAATACAATCATGTACTATGGAAATAGAGGGAATAAAAATAGTCAGTAAATATAATTAATAAAATAATTTAATGATATAACATTAAATGGGGATGCATATATAAAAAGTAACAGAATATAGGAGTATAAAACCAAATGTATCTCAAGGAGATGAATTTCTGTTGGAAGACCCCATACACATTTTTAAATGTTACAACCTACACTTTATAGGTAATATTTTTTTCTTAAATAATTTTTTGAAATATTATATTATATAAAATTTAACTCTTAGAACACATATAGAAGTCAATAGAAAATTATTTCAACACTAGAAATCATTAAATTTAACAAAAAAATCTAAAAAAATGCTAAACATTACAATGGGACAAAAAATAAAATATAAATAAAGACATATAAGAAACATTTAATCACTTAAATTTGATATAATCATCAAATCCATGAAAAATACAATATAGAAAATCATAATACTATTAAACCAATCAATATATATTAATAGGAAAATATAGATCTTGTGAGGAATTATTGTTACTTTTTAATGAAGGAATGAGGTGATATTTATCATAAAAATTATTGATGATGGAATTATAATGAGATATTTGAAATCATATCATGACCGTTAGAATATTAATTTGATCAAAGAATAATAAAATTTAATATAAATAAAATTTATCATGTTTATTTTATGAAAATATAATTAATTTAATTTCATAAAATAAATATCGTTAATAAAAACTCAATGAAATTATAAGAACATAAATATAAACTATTTTAAGGTATTTTGTATATTTTTTATTCATTTAATAAAAACTAAAAATATATATGTAATGAATTAATTATCCAAAAATTAATATAATTCCTATAATAAGAATGTCATAATATTGAAGTGGAGACTTTTTTTTATAATTTTACGAGATACCTTAATCTGTAGATGAATAGTAAAAATATATTATTGTCATAACGAGTGAATTTTAAATCACACAGATCCTTATGTAATAATGAACTAATCAATTATAGAAATGTTGGATTGATAAAAACAACTAAATTTTTAAATGATCCATTTAAATACAACAAATGTTTTTCCCAATCCAAAAATGTATTTTCAAGAGTGTAAAGTCAAAAAAAATCCATTTAAATAATATTTTATCAATTTATCATATTTTATTTTAATTATACAAATAATTTCACATTATAATTTGGATAAATTTACTAAAATAAATCTATTTAATAAAAATACATTTCATAACATAAAAAATATTACTATTAAAAGTTTTATGTTGGATATAATATTTTATTAAATATTCTAACACAAAATACCCAAATCTTCACGTATAAATAACCCCTCAACCATCCCATTAAAATACACTCTTCTCTCACAAAAAAAAATGATCTTTCTAAATACTTTATGTAATTTTCCATAAAATTTGTAGGGATGTTCTTGACTACCACAACGACCAGGATCACAAGAGTTAATATTTCAACAACCTATCTTCTAATTTCCCATTTCCCTTTCAATTTCACATATTCCATTCACACCCATATATTCTATTATTAATTAGGTAGTATGTTTAAATTATATTATTGATTATAACCTAGTTAAAATAAAATATATATTTTATATTTACATTTCATAGTTCTCAATATCCTCTTTTGATAATGTTATATCAAACATACATTTAACAGCCTAAGAGGATGTTGTGAACTCTATAATAAAAAATAATTATGGATGATAATAAAAAATTATTTAGCAAATATATATGTATAAATAAAATTATTTCATATCTTATATAGTTAATTATAATAATATATAAAATATAAATATTGAAAGATCATTAAATTGTTTAATGATGATATATCATATAGAAAATATTATTTCAAAAAGGTTCACCTCCATTAGTGGAAATTTATAAATATAATGAAATGATTATAATTGAAAAATACTAATTAAAATGAACATAATTCAATTCAATTTCAATATTTTAATAAATATTTTTTATTATTTATTGAGTGGAAAAGTAATAAAATAATGAAATATTTAATGTATGGTGATTCTTAAAACCGAACTCCATATTTTTTTATTATATCCAATTTTAATTTTTAATAGTTTATCTTGAAATGTAATTAAATTTTAATCTACTAATTAAAAAGTATTTATTAACCATTTAATGTTATTTTATAAAAATACCTTAATTACTGAAAAAACTCTTTGACTCATTTTTAGATTTTTCTTATTCAATGGATAATAATTTTTATGTTAATGTATGATCTCCCTTATTTACATGGAAACACTAATGGTTATTCCATGTTGTATTATATGATAAATACTTAAATATACATATTCAATTATCTTTGTTTAATTAATATCATTCTAATATATAATCTTTTAATGTATAATGCATGATTATGAGAATTTGATGATGTGACAGGTGTGCCTAAAATTATGTGATCGGTGGGCCTGATATTATGTGACGGGTGGGCCTAAAATTATTATCACTTGTGTAAAATTTATTCATTGTTTTTATTCCTTCTACAATAACCATATTATTATA
This sequence comes from Viscum album, assembly GCA_963277665.1. Lineage (NCBI taxonomy): Eukaryota > Viridiplantae > Streptophyta > Magnoliopsida > Santalales > Viscaceae > Viscum > Viscum album. The sequence goes on from OY728125.1 coordinate 1,159,268,406, forward strand.
GGAAATATTTCTCACCAATTTCATTGAAATTATTTGTTTTCCTAAAGTATAAGAGCATGGCTTGTTAGTAATAAAATCCATCCTTTGATACTTTTATAGGATATGGATCTGGAATAGATATTCCTAGGGGTAGTAACCCCTACAAGGGTGGATTGTATATTGACTCAGTAATTACTTGATGCCTAAAAAAGTTTTTATAATAAACCTATGGTTTGAAAATCATGAATAATATGCATTGGTTAATAACAAAATCTATGAAAATAATTGTAATGGATATATATCTAAATTAATTTTTATAATTTTTTTTCATAAAATTAATAGAGTCCATGATCTTAGAAACAACAATTGAGGGAAATGATAAAAAATGGATCTTATGATATGAATTTAGAATTAATTTTTTTCATAAGAATACATTCATTATTCTTTTTTTATTTAACTATGTCTTCTTGAAAGAGTTTATATTTTATAAAATGGAGGTAACTAAGAGAAACCAGATAAGATACCCATCTGAGGATCAATGTAATGATTGTGTAAATAACACTCCCAATGTGATAGGTTATGGAGTTCAAAACATCATGGAGATTCCATCCCAGATGTCTTAGGGTATGTATAATTTCATTAACTGTGTTAAACATTGAACATAACCCAATAATGATAATCGACCCATCATTCCATTTATATGGAATTTATCAACAACATTCAGTGGGTCTTCTGATCCAATGTCAATGAATAGTCAGTTAACTAAATGGTAAAGATTATTTATATGTTCCACTTTTTAAGATGGGTAAAATTATCTTGTATCTCAATAAATTAACTACAGAGGCTGATTAATGATGGTAATTGTCAAAAAATACAAATAAAAAATATAAATTAGATTAAATGGAGTGACAATTCATTAAGAATCTATTAAAAGTTATTTTCCCCAAACTCTTTGAACAGTGTTAGAAAGATAATTACCAGATCCTATGTAAAAGTTGGGTGAATTAGTGAAAGCATAAAATTAAACATTTATAAGAATCTATGTTATTGCTTAGTTTTTTATATAAAATGTTGAAAAAATAGGTAGATTCATTATTCATTTAAAAATTCTTCATAAAAATTCTATATCTTATAGAAACAGTAGTCTCAATGTTGAATTAGTTCAATATGTTCTAAATGTAGAGATTAATTGGGGAGAATGGTCCCATCGTTATGGGGATAAGAAATGAAAGAAAAAGTTTCAATCTAGGGGATCTATGATAAAGGAGTAAATAATATTCTACAAACTATGTGTCAAAAAGATGGTAAGAACGATCATGAGAATTTTATCAAAGGGATATATATATGATTTAAGTTCTTGATAGAGGACCATCAATATCATTAATGTTATTTAGACATGAAGTAGCTAACCAAACTCGTGAAAGAATGTAAGTCACATCCCATGAACCACCCTGATTTTAATGATTCTAACATATGTATAATGTGAATTATGAAAGTCATTACACTAAATCTTGGATTATAGAGGGTATTAAATGTATGAAACTAGTAAAGGATAATGAGAAAGGGAAATACAATTCCATCCCAACCGCTGAATTAGAAGATGAAAATTGATTCATACACTTTAAACAGAATATTCACCCAAGATTTGTAAAAATTCTATTTTAATATAGTCTTAAACATTTATTTAATTTATAAAGGTTTTATATAACTCTATAATTAAATCCTTAATTACTTGATGTATAGGTATTTTTTTAAAAAAATTAGTGGTGCAATCATTTCCACCTAAGTGTTGTAATCTTATCCAATTACAGTCCATGAGAATATTCTTCTAGTGATTCTCATATTCATCATTTTGTGGGATTTAATATCATAATAGTAATGTATTCGTTCCAGTTATATAAATCTCACATAAAAATTTATTTAATAGGAAATTTATTTCAATATTATAAACCATCCCATTCTATGAAGCAAATAAAATGAATATCCTCAATCTATATTAAAAAATTTATTAATAGTGTGGGTGGTAATATCCAGTGAAGAAACATAAATTTCATAAATAGGTGAGTTAATGTAATTTATTTAACTTGAGTAAATTTCCATTATAAGGGAATAAATTGATATATTTCCCAATAGGATTCATAGAATAATCATAGATCACAAGTTAGAGTTATGAATAGAGATTATACCTAGATTTACTCCTATCTCTAAATTCCACTAATTGGATAGACCTTACCATACTCATGGAGTGAAAGATGTATCTACATGTGAAATATAACTAAGGATTCATACATACTAGTGAATCCCCTTAGGGGGTTATAACACATTTTTTCCACAAATAAGATGGATAAATATATATTTTTATTGATTACTAGGTGGTCAATAATATCAATGTAATGAACAAGTATCCCCATATAATGATTGGGGACTTTTTTTATGAACTATGTAGATGTCAATACTTTTTAAAGGTTTTTATTCTTTATAGATATCATAAATTTATTGTTTAAAATGAAACTATTTTTAGGATAACCTTCCACATAAATAATGTACACTATGAGTTCATATAATTACCCTCTAGATATAATAATTCCCCAATAATCTTCTTTGATTCGATGAATAGAGTGTTTACTGAATACATTGAAAATTTTCTCTATTTATTGTTGATGACATTGTCATAAATTTAATGACAAAGTAGGAACATTAATAACATTTATACTTTATGATAATGATTTTATGAAAGGATAAAATATATTCTGTGTTTAGAATGTGTGAATTATGGATAAATAAATTTACATTATTGGGACATGATATCATAATTGATGGAATTATTATGGTCCCTTCAAAAATTATGTAGTGGAACAGACCCTGAAGTGTTAGGTAAATCCTTAATTTTCATAGATTATATGGGAACTACTTAAATTTGGTGATAACTTTATCATGATGGTCTATCCCTCTATCAAATTTAACATAAAAAAGTGATAAATAATTTCTAGAGAGAATAATGTGATGAAAGAATTTAGGGTCCCAAGAATATGCTAATCAATCTTCTTTTACTCAGAATAAAATCATTTGGGGAATTTTTCTTGATATGAAATGATTATTCAAGTAATGAATTGGGTTGTATACTCATTTATGGTGATTAGTTGACAACTTATTTTTATTGACAGTTGATAATACATGAGCAGAACTACCAGAGTAATGATCTGGACTTAATTGCTATGATATTTTCTTTGCGGATTTTTTGTGAATACCCCTATGGTGAGAAGAAAAAATATATACATTTCTTAGTAATATAAATTATATATTCAAATATATGGATCTTAAACATGCGTTGAAGAATATGGTTTGATATGATTAATGATTATGATTTCTCTATTCACAACCATCATATAGAGGTGAATGAGGAAGTCGATTATCTTAGTATAAAAGAACCTTCTACTATATATATGATGCCTACTGAGAGATACCCTATCGTACTGGAAATTAAAACAATATATATGAGAATAATAATATTTTGGAATACATAAAACATTTTTAAAATCATTTCCAAACCCTATATCAAAGAGATGATCATGGAGGAACAAAAAAAGGTATATATTTAAAAGTGGATGAAAGAGTTAGAGGGATGGAAAGATTCCTGAAATAAAGAGGGTGTAATTTTGTTTGGAACAAGACATTGTGCCAATACAAAACCATAAAAAAGATAGATCTATTAGATAATTTATTTTTTTATCTCTCCACAAATATCTTAAAGGTATCATGATTTACTCTGATCATAAAGAGAACTTATTATGGGGCAACATGAAGAAGGATATTGTTGAGTACACCTCAATGTGAAACATATGTTAGTAAGTAAATTAATAGTGATAAATAAACAAATTGATGATGAAACCATTATCCATAACCACTGGAAAATGGGAGAACATCGCCATGGATTGCATTCACAGTTTTCTTGAATATATCTAAAGGAGGAAATGTGATATGGTTTTTGGTGGATCAACTCAGCAGTACTTCCTACCTCATCAATATTGTAGGAAATTTCTCACCTAAAACATGTGTTATAGTATATAATAACAAATTTATGAAGTTGGATGGGGAATCAATTTTGTATTCTATAATCAGGATCCACTGTTCACTTCTAAATTTTAGATAGTTCTTAAACATGATCTACAAAGTTAATTGAATTTTAGTACAACCCGTCAACCCCGAAATGATCTCTATTACCAATGAAAACTTTAGACACCCAATGATATACTAAAGGATTTATCTACATAATTTAATGGTTGTTAGGATCAACAACCACCATTAGGTGTGTTCTACTAAAACAATAACATCCCCTCATATATTCAAATGTATCTATATAATGCTCTGTATGGGTGGTGATGTAGAGATCTTACATTTTAGGGTGTAGTTGGGGAACATAAGCTAATTAGACTTGAGTATTTACATGAAATGACAGAGAAATTTCAATTCATCCGATATCAAATAAATTATTCTTAGAGTTGGCATAAGAGATATGTTACGTAACATCTAAGGTAATTCAATATTGATTTTGAAGATAATTGTTTTCATTTTAATATCAACATAGAAGAGATTCTTGTGGTCTGGATGTATGTAAATGATTATTGCAAGGCACACATTACCGTTTTAGATCCCTGATTGCATGTGAGAAATATACTATCTATTAGTACTTCCACCAACCTATAACAAGTTCATGATGTAGTCCATATATCTCTACTAAAAATGTACTGGATTGATCCCTCACATGTACTAAATCCAAAGTAAAAAAAATAGAGAAAATATCCTATTGTGAGGAGAATCCAGTTAATATCATGTAATGTAGATACAAAATTCTATGAAACAAGATAACTCTTCATATTTATGTGTTGTGGTGGAAACATAAATATAAATAGGATACATGGGAACTAGAGGAAGCAATGAATCAAAGTCACCCTCATCTATTCTCAACCGAGTATATGAGATAAAAAATAATGGTTGAAATTTATAAATGGGGGAATATATTAAAAATAAAAACTTAATATGTAATACTTTTTTCCTAAATAAATGTGGTTTATTTTATATTTTAGAGTTTTATACACATAAAGAACTTTTAGAAACCAATGATACTATATTTCTTTAAATAAACTCATTAAATTAGATAAAACTAATCCATAAGAGTACCAAACATTGAAATGGAATAAAATTAGAAAATAACAAAATTAGAATTGGAAAATTTGGATTATTCAAATCTTTAGAAATCACCATCCTCATGAACAACAGTACAGAAAATAAATAACATTTTAGAAAACCAATTATTATATTAGAAAAGCATAAATTAAGACCATGTGATGAACTGTAAATATTGAATGATGAAATGAAGTTATATTGATATGATGAAATACTATTATTGTAACAATAATGTGACTTTTGGGAAAGTAACATCATTAAATAAGAATATAAAAATAGATGTTCAGAATAGTAACACGGCTTTTGGAATAAAAATTTCACTTAAAAATAATAAAATAAAATATAATTTTTATTTATCATGATAATTTACGAAAATATAAATATTATAATTCTATAAAATAAATATTAGTATTAAAACTCAATGAAAACACAAACACATTTTTCATACATTATATTCTAATGTATTTCAAAGAAATTATAATTCTATATGCTAATTAGTAAAATTAACTATGTTAAAATTTTATTTTCATAAAATGAATATCATTTTTATAATAATCACATAATAATAGTTTATGGTTTATTTTTTTATAATTTTATGAAATACTACAGTGTATAGATGAATAGAAATTTTTATTAAAACTAATGTATTTTAAATTAGATAATTTGTTATGTAATAATGATATAATTTAGTATTAAAATATTTTTGTAGAAAAAAAAATTATATTTAATAATTATTTATTTAAATAAAATATTTTATTTCTAAACCTAAAAATTATTTTCTTAATTATTATGTTGAAATTTTTCCATTAAATACTATTTTTTGATTTCCACATCATTACATTTGATTAAAGTCATAAATTTATATTATAAATATAATTAAAGTAAAAGAATTATATTAGATAATAAAATTATATTTCATTATTTTATAAATATAATTTTTGGAAGGATTACCATGGATACACTATTTAATTCAGTATTATAACTCAAAAATACCCCCATTGCATTTGTATAAATAACCACTCACCCCTCCCTTGGATGAAAATCCACACATAGTTACCAAAGATAATAATATAAAAAATTACCTCTATTAATCATGATATCATAATTATGTATGTTTTAGTGTAAATCGTCATAATTCATCAATGAATATTAGTGATTCATAAAAAAGAACAGAGAAAAATATATGTTTAAAAAAACTTCTCTTATCATTTAACATTTTTACCCCTTTTTTCGTATTCTATTAAAAAAATATTCCATTATTAATTAAATAGCATGATAACAATGTGATAATCTTTTTAAGAAAATAATATAGTAAAACTAATTACATTTTTATATTTCATTATTCCCTTACTGCTCATTTGAAAATCTATGTCACGACCCATCCTTGGGACCCGCGCCGTGACTACCCCAAGACCGCCTCCCATAGGCCAAGGGTTGGCAACAAGAACCAAGGCGTAAATCCTAACAAAAGGGGAAGGCATTGCCTTTATAAAGTAAAAAAACACCACAGAGTAAGCGAGAAGAAGTAAACATTAAGTAAAACTGGGTACAAAAGTAGTGCGGAAAAGTAAGTGGGCCAAAATACAAACCCAAACTGAATGTAAGGTACAACTGAAAAGAAGTACAACAACTGAAAGTAAAGCAGCAACGTTGAGCCGTCCACTGGATGTCCCACCTGAAGGGTGGGAACAGATAGCCTATTCAACTCCTCAGGTCTAGCCGTCCACTCCGTGTACGTCCCGCCTAGTGGTCCACCTCGAGGTACTGACTTGCTCCACAAGCCTCAACCACGATCAGCGATGTCCGTCGTCTGCTTCCAACACAACATAGTGCGGGGATATCCCATGTAGGTGTAAGTATACGCTACTCAGTAGGGACCCCGAGACCCCCGAAGGTCTTCCAGAATCCACAAAGGGTAAACCCCAAAGGAAAGATACAATCACGAAGTAAAAACCAACACTACTTAGGTATATGCACATACATATACCTAATTCATCAAATTCCCATTCGGCTCCAACATATGAGCCCAAGTTAGATCATGTCCATATAAGAGTCAAACCAATCCACACAGGATAACACAACCCAATCCACATAGGAAAGAAAATCAGTCATATCGTAGATATTGATTGAAGTCAGGACTCAGCTCACACAGTATACTTCTTCGTAAGGTGATAGAGATGATTCGATATAGCCACTGATTCATCTAAGCTGGGACCCAAGTAGGATACTAAACCAGCTACTCTGCCAGACCCACGTAGGATTGCAAGAACAGAGTCAGACACTGCCAGAACCATGCAGGATACAAGAACAGAAGTCATTGCCGCCGAAACCATGGAGGATTTTAGTAGGGTCTTCATCACTGCCGAATCGACATAGTATTTCAGTGCAGTCTTCATCACCGTCGAACCCACGGAGGATTTCAGTACGGTCTTCATCGTTGCCAAAGCCACATAGTATTTCAATGCAGTCTTCATCACCGTCGAACCCATGGAGGATTTCAGTATGGTCTTCATCGCTGCCAAACCGACATAGGATTTAAGTGCAGTCTTCATCACCGTCGATCCCACTGAGGATTTCAGTACGGTCTTCATCACTGCCGAACCCACATAGGATTTTAGTGCAGTCTTCATCACCGTCGAACCCAAGGAGGATTTTAGTATGGTCTTCATCGCTGCCAAACCCACATAAGATTCCAGTGCAGTCTTCATCACCATCGAACCCACAGAGGATTTCAGTAGGGTCTTCATCACTGTGGAACCCACATAGGATTTCAATGTAGTCATCATATTCGCAGTCGCAATTGCAGTCGCAGTCGCAGCCAGCTCTAGGGTTCCCGCACACAGCATGCTCGTTTCCTAGCAGGTCCGCTCCACGAGCCAAGGGTCGATACATCAACTGACATGTAGTCCGGATTTGATGTTTCTCAAAGTTCCGTCTCGACAAGAGGAACTCAACAGGACAGACGTCGCGTCAATCAGACGCCCGGTCTGAGAGTTATTGGCCTTTTCGTTCCAGGGGCCCGGTTTGTTTTTAATTCAAAACCATCTCGACCACACTCCAACTTTGTCCAAACATCGATTGGAGTAAGAAAAAAGGTCCTTCTCACTAAGAGGTATCCAAAATAGTTGATGACAAGTCAATCGGATGTCCGGGGCTCAAGTTATAAGCGTTTCCGCTCTGAGGGCCCGGTTGGTTTCATGTTCGAACCAACCCGGCCATACCCAAAGTTCTCCGAAACCTTGAGTGTCATATACCGAAATGACCGTCTCAATCCAAGGATTACATTGCAACTGACGGTGCGTCGATTGTATGTACGCATCCCATTATATGGGAAAAAGAACAAACATGTCCGTTTTTAGGGGGTTTTGGGCCCGGACTGTAATAGCCCAAGATTTTATGAAAAATATTCTTTTTAATTTCACTAATTTCTTGTGTTGTACGCTACACCAAAAGGATCTTGCACAACACGCATCCTTGACTTGACTTGCATTACACGCAATCGCGACCTTCCTCGATAGCGTGTGTAGTACGCAATACCAAGTTTCACTAAACAACGATATGCTATTAAAATATTATTATAACTAGCCGTTATGAATAATAATAACCACTTTTTGAAATTTTATAAATTTTATTTTTCAAAATGGACTTCATTTTTGGATTCGGAATACCGAAATTATCCTAGGGTGAAATTTTGGTATTTTTCTGAAAACTTTCAATTTTTGATGAATAGTGAAACCACTAAGTGGTAGGTTAAAAACTGAATTTTGCATAAAAATTAATTTTACCGCTTCTGTGAATGGAATTTCAAAAATACAACAGACATGGTTGATATCAGTAAGTAAAATGTGGTTCAATGAGATAAAAATAATTTTTTGGTGAATAGTAACTTTTTACTTTTTTTACCACGGTTAATAGTAAATAGGGTAACTAAGGGTAAAAATGATATTACTATTACCCTAACACATGTCCTAATTCTATTGGATAAGTTTAATTCGACCAAATACATCCTTATGAATAAAATATGACCATTTAGGCCCACTTGGATTAGATTAGGACATTTATTATTAATTTATTTAAAGTAGGGTTAAAATAGTTAAAATAAAAGTTTAATAAGTAAATCATTTTTAATATGGGGTTATACATAAGATAAATTCGACTATAAATATTCATTAGAAATCTAAAAATATTTCCTACATAATGGTATTTTATTTGTAATTTTTAGACATTAAATAATTTAATTTATTTATGACACAATGATGATGCAGTAATTATCTTATTAATGAAATATTGACATAATTGATGTTATAAACACCAAAATAAATGTAATTTGAGACTTTTATGAATTCCACTAATTGTCTAGGTTACTATGATATATTAATGTTGATTTAATCAACTTGGTTCGAACATATAATTCTGTTATGTCTTTCACAAAAATCATATATCAAATAGTGTCAAAATTGACACAAAATAGTTTTTAAATAAAATATTATATTATTAATTGTTATTTTATTCCTAAAAATCTAAGGTTCGGCCAAATGACTTAGATAAGGATATATATATTAATAATAAACAATTTGGGGTTCGTCTGGCATGTTATAGTAAGTGTATTAACCATATAGTGAAAGAAAACAAAAAGACATGGTAAAAGTTAAATTATTTAACTTAGAGTTAAATCTAATTGATAAGGATAAAATAATACCCTAAACTTGTCTAAATCCTATTGGATAATAGGATTTAGACCCATCCCCACTTTAGCTTCTAAATAAGTCCCTTTGGAACCATTATAAAACAATTTTGTCATTAATATAAAATAATATTTTGAGGTATTCCTAAGGTGCCCCTCTCCTCCCTTATAAAAGGACACCTCCTCCCTCTCTTCCTCACACAACTTTGAGCCTTCAAGCTCGGCCAACCCCTGCCAAAATCACTTCTCCACTTACCTAGTATCATCCTAGAGGTCTTGGTCTTCTTAAAAGACCAATTTTAGTGCCCTAAAAGGAGGTCTCAAAGAAGTACTTCAAAGAAGAGGAGGTTCAGACACTTACAAAGCAAGTCGGACCTAAGGTAAGAGAAATATCACAATCTCATTTTTATCCGAGATTGTTTATACATTGAAATTTACTGGGGTGTATTTTATCATCCACATCCATGCTTCCTCAATATGTAATATTTATATCCCTATACAATAGTTTATAACCAATTTTACCCTTCAGTGAGTTTTTAGTAAAAGATATGAAATGAATCTTTTGTTGTTTTTCATACGAGGTACTTTTTTGACTTTTCCGACAAAAGTACAAAGAATGTTTTTTTATCTTATACGGAATGAATGGATTTTTAAAACATTATATCCAAGAATAATTCTTTACAAGTTTTCATGTTTATTTTTAATCAACTTTTTTTATGTATAAAATTGTATTACATGTTAAGAAAGGAAAAGTGTTTTTGAAGTAGAAAGGATATTTTCCTCAAGAATGGAGTTCAAGTGTTTTATCAAAATTATTTTTCATATAAGATAATAAAGGGTTCTATTTTTATCCCTATTATTACATTGATTTGATTATGTTTTGCGGGAATTATTTTTATGAAGTCATTTACCTCATATGATTTGTTTTATGATGTCATGATGTTTCAAGAATCCCATTTTTGTTACATGTGTTATGCGATGATGTATGATTTATGATTATGTGGCACACATAAGAAAGGATTCATTATAAGATGGGTGGGACCTATATCTCCCTCCAATGCATTGGGTAAAGATTTTATATCTCATGAGATAGACAGGGCTGGAACGGTAGGTTATACCGGTTCAGTGAAACAGGACTGAAACGAGGGTTACTCGATTCAGAAAGGGACTTTGTCCACTAAGATAGTCTTGGCAATGAGTCTTGACTAACAAGAAATGATTCTCTATGATTATGTGTGAATTCCACAAAGTTTCATGTTTTATGTTATGATTATTGTGATTACATTTCACTGCCATGATTTATCCCATGTTATGAAATTATGCTCTCTTTTGCAGGTTAAGATTTCCAAAATGTTATGTTCTTATGAATACGATGTGATTGAAATTTCTTTTGTTTACCCTTACTGAGAATTTGAGCTCACCCTTTTATGTTTTCTTTTCCCCAGGATATAAAGAAAGGTTATTGGTAAAAAAACATGGAAGATCTTTATGGGAGATATTGAAGATCTTTCACCACGATTAGAAGATTATGTTCCGAGTTTCCAAAGACACTAAACTATTATGATCCTTGTGTGTGTGTGTGTTTTTGTTATGTAGTAAGTATTCCACAAAAGTAATGTAAAGTCTATGTACGTCAGGCTTCGGGTCTCTACAGATGGTATCAGAGGAAAGGTTTAGTCAACCATTGGAAACTAGGATGCGAAAACCTTAGTGAGATCCCTAGAGATATTTCTACGGTATGTCTAGGGATGTCCCTAAGGTTAAGTATACGTATAGGTTATAGTACTAGAACTACGCTAATGATCATAGAATTAAACCTAAGATGTTAGATATTGAAGGTACTCCCCCTTTATTATGTTGTTTTCCCTAGCATGATTTTTGCCTCTCACACTATTCTTTTTGGGTTTTAGACGATGGCTGGAACCCGAAGGAACCGTGTTGATCAATGCAATGGACAATGCAATGATTGTCCTCCTGAACAAACAAATGTTATAGGAGATGGAGTGCAAAATCTTATTGCTATACTTACACAAGCTATGAATCATTCTGGACTTCCAAATGAGCAGATAAGGGAACAATATTCTATTGAGTCCTTCATTAGGCAACGTCCACCTTCTTTCAGTGGGTCTTCTGATCCACTTGTTGCTGAACAATGGATCAGTACCACTGAAAAAATATTTTCAGTCCTTCAATGTTCTGAACATGATAAAGTCAAATTAGCAGTATATCGTTTGGAAGGTGAAGCTGATCAGTGGTGGAATCTTATCAAGAATACAAGGCAAAGAGATGAATTGAGTCCATGGAATGGGACGAGTTCAAGAACTTATTTTTCAATAAGTACTTCCCTCGTATTCTTCGAACAAAGATGGAGAAGGAGTTTCTTGAACTAAAGCAAAAGTATGATGAATCTGTTGGTATATACGAAGCGAATTTTACAAGACTTGCAAGGTATTCATATGGCATTATCATCCAACCTGAAAGTAAAGTTGATCGATTTTTCAGTGGCTTAAAACCAAGTCTTCGAAGGGAATTAGCTATAAGAGACTTCAGTAGCTATGAAGAAATTGTGCGTTGTGCTATCAAGGTAGAAATGGAAGTTGGTGTTACATATCCATCTCATGGTTTTGACAAGAAACGAAAGATGGAGTTCAAGGAGAAATCTCAGAATAATGGTGAAAAGAAGATGAATGTTTCCTTATGCACAAAGTGTGGAAAGAAGCATGGTGGAGATTGTCTTAAAGGGACTAGAAAATGTTTTAAGTGTGGAAAAGAAGGTCATCGAGCAGCTGAGTGTCGAAGTAATGGAAAAAGGGTTTCTAATTATAAAGCAAACACTGCAGAGAACGCACCACCTACACTTCAATGCTTCAAGTGCAAGGAAATGGGGCATTATGCTAATAAATTCCCTATTACAAGGGTTAGTGATGATCGACATGAGCAACCACTTAAGGCAAAGGTTAAAGGGAAGTCACATGCGATCACTATTGGAAATGTTGAATTTGACAACGATGTGGTGGAATGATTAAGTGTTTATGTAATGGGATTCCAAAATAATGTTGTATCATTGAGTATTGCAATATTTATTGATGTGGTATTCAAAGTGATTGAGATATTTTTTGGAAATAAGATGATATGTGAGAAAATGAAATGTTTAATAGTATTCATGAGCTCATGATTGATATAAGGACTAAGTGATATCATGGTTTGAGTATATAGAATTTTGAGGATTTTGGTATGTGGAAAGTGTTAACTTTAAACTGCATTCATGTTTTCACTAAGGTATTCAAGAGAATACATGATTAAGGACTTTGAATGTTTGGAATGTGACCAAAAAAACATATCTTATGATATATGGGGATCAACGATGGTATTAAATCTCTGTTAATCGTTTTCACTATGTTATGAGAGTGGACTGCAGTATTATGGATAAGCCTAAAGATTGAAATGGATTATGTTGGACATAAGTGAGTATTGTTTAAGGATAGAAGTTTTTTTTCGATATTATTGATGGGATGTTATAGTAATGTAGTTTTAGAAAAAGGAAAACCTGCAGGACGAGCGACAGCCCATCGCTTCGGACAAGGCCGTGGGAATCGAACCCACAACCGAAGTGCGACTGGCCTTTATCGCCTACCACTGGCCTACAGGAAGTCCCTGTTTAGTAGAAACTAGTTTTATTATATTAAGCAGTATGATATATGAAGTATAAGTCCATTTTAGGAACCATATGTGATTAATCTCACTATAGATCGACTTATGTATATAATTTTTTTCTAACCTTTTGTTTGAGACAGATGGAATGACCCGTCATTTTATCACATGATCTGCTAACACTTCACGAATAACAAATTCAACTTCATTTATTTAAGAGATGAAGTGGAAATTGTTCAAGGAATGAACAACAGTGAGATTGTACCAAAATAAAGAAAGTATTTATTCTAATTCAAATTTTCAACTCTAGGGAAATGATCTTGAAAACCAAAAATGTTGTCCTAGTGATCTTATACCTGATGAATCAGATGGTACCTTAGATCGTCACAAATTTATGGATTTTTGATTGTTGGCTTTTCCATAGCCATGTTCTCTACCACTCTCCATCAGAACATGATGGTTAGATTTTTCTTCCATATCCATATTTTAACCTATGTGGAAACCCAGTGATTAGTTTATTTGGGTAATCGTTACATTTCATACTTTAGTTTTTAGAGACAAGTTTTGGTATTCCTTTTTACGATGTGGGTTTCTATTAAAGAAACTTTCGAATAGTAAACTATTTATAACCCCGACGAATTTCGAGGGCGAAATTCATTTTAAGGGGGGTAGAATGTAACATCCCAAGATTTTATGAAAAATATTCTTTTTAATTTCACTAATGTCTTGTGTTGTACGATACACCAAAAGGAGCTTGCACAAAACGCATCCTTGACTTGCCTTGCATTATATGCAATCGCGACCTTCCTCGATAGCGTGTGTAGTACTCAATACCAAGTTTCACTAAACAACGATATGCTATTAAAATATTATTATAACTATCTGTTATGAATAATAATAACCACTTTTTGAAATTTTATAAATTTTATTTTTCAAAATGGACTTCATTTTTGGATTTGGAATACCGAAATTATCCTAGGGTGAAATTTTGGTATTTTTCTGAAAACTTTCAATTTTTGATGAATAGTGAAACCACTAAGTGGTAGGTTAAAAACTGAATTTTGCATAAAACTTAATTTTACCGCTTCTGTGAATGGAATTTCAAAAATCCGACAGACACGGTTGATATCAGTAAGTAAAATGTGGTTCAATGAGATAAAAATAATTTTTTGGTGAATAGTAACTTTTTACTTTTTTTACCGCGGTTAATAGTAAATAGGGTAACTAAGGGTAAAAATGATATTACTATTACCCTAACATATGTCTTAATTCTATTGGATAAGTTTAATTCTACCAAAAACAATCTTATGAATAAAATATGACCATTTAGGCCCACATGGATTAGATTAGGGCATTTATTATTAATTTATTTAAAGTAGGGTTAAAATAGTTAAAATCAAAGTTTAATAAGTAAATCATTTTTAATATGGGGTTATACATAAGATAAATTCGACTATAAATATTCATTAGAAAGCTAAAAATATTGCCTACATAATGGTATTTTATTTGTAATTTTTAGACATTAAATAATTTAATTTATTTATGACACAATGATGATGCAATAATTATCTTATTAATGAAATATTGACATAATTGATGTTATAAACACCAAAATAAATGTAATTTGAGACTTTAATGAATTACACTAATTTTATAGGCTACTATGATATATTAATGTTGATTTAATCAACTTGGTTCGAACATATAATTCTGTTATGACTTTCACAAAAATCATATATCAAATAGTGTCAAAATTGACACAAAATAGGTTTTAAATAAAATATTATATTATTAATTGTTATTTTATTCCTAAAAATCTAAGGTTCGTCCAAATGACTTAGATAAAGATATATATATTAATAATAAACAATTTGGGGTTCGTTTAGCATGTTATAGTAAGTGTATTAACCATATAGTGAAAGAAAACAAAAAGACACGGTAAAAGTTAAATTATTTAACTTAGAGTTAAATCTAATTGATAAGGATAAAATAATACCCTAAACTTGTCTAAATCCTATTGGTTGATAGGATTTCGACCCATCCCCACTTTAGCTTCGAAATAAGTCCCTTTGGAACCATTATAAACCGATTTTCACATTAATATAAAATAATATTTTGAGGTATTCCTAAGGTGCCACTCTCCTCCCTTATAAAAGGACACCTCCTCCCTCTCTTCTCACACAACTATGAGCCTTCAAGCTCGGCCAACCCCTGCCAAAATCACTTCTCCACTTCCCTAGTATCATCCTAGAGGTCCTGGTCTTCTTAAAAGACCAATTTTAGTGCCCTAAAAGGAGGTCTCAAAGAAGTACTTCAAAGAAGAGGAGGTTCGGACACTTACAAAGCAAGTCGGACCTAAGGTAAGGGAAATATCACAATCTCATTTTTATCCGAGATTGTTTATACATTGAAATTTACTGGGTTGTATTTTATCATCCACATCCATGCTTCCTCAATATGTAATATTTATATCCCTATACAATAGTTTATAACCAATTTTACCCTTCTGTGAGTTTTTAGTAAAAGAGATGAAAGGAATCTTTTGTTGTTTTTCATACGAGGTACTTTTTTGACTTTTCCGACAAAAGTACAAAGAATTTTTTTTAACTTATATGGCATGAATGGATTTTTAAAACATTATTTCCAAGAATAATTCTTTACAAGTTTTCATGTTTATTTTTAATCAACTTTTTTTAAGTTTAAAATTGTATTACATGTTAAGAAAGGAAAAGTGTTTTTGAAGTAGAAAGGATATTTTCCTCAAGAATGGAGTTCAAGTGTTTTATCAAAATTATTTTTAATCTAAGATAATAAAGGGTTATGTTTTTATCCCTATTATTACATTGATTTGATTATGTTTTGCGGGAATTATTTTTATGAAGTCATTTACCTTATATGATTTGTTTTATGATGTCATGATGTTTCAAGAATCCCATTTTTGTTACATGTGTTATGCGATGATGTATGATTTATGATTATGTGGCACACATAAGAAAGGATTCATTATAAGATGGGTGGGACCTATATCTCCCTCCAATGCATTGGGTAAAGATTTTATATCTCATGAGATAGACAGGGCTGGAACGGTAGGTTATACCGGTTCAGTGAAACAGGACTGAAACAAGGGTTATTCGATTCAGAAAGGGACTTTTTCCACTAAGATAGTCTTGGAAATGAGTCTTGACTAACATGAAATGATTCTCTATGATTATGTGTGAATGCCACAAAGTTTCATGTTCTAAGTTATGATTATTGTGATTACATTTCACTGCCATGATTTATCCCATGTTATGAAATTATGCTCTTTTTTGCAGGTTAAGATTTCCAAAATGTTATGTTCTTATGAATACGATGTGATTGATATTTCTTTTGTTTACCCTTAATGAGAATTTGAGCTCACCCTTTTATGTTTTCTTTTCCCCAGGATATAAAGAAAGGTTTTAGGTAAAAAAATGGAAGATCTTTATGGGAGATATTGAAGATCTTTCACCACGATTAGAAGATTATGTTCCGAGTTTCCAAAGACACTAAACTATTACGATCCTTGGGTGTGTGTGTGTTTTTGTTATGTACTAAGTATTCCGCAAAAGTAATGTAAAGTCTATGTACGTCAGGCTTCGGGTCTCTACAGTTGGTATCAGAGGAAAGGTTTAGTCAACCTTTGGAAACTAGGATGCAAAAACCATAGTGAGATCCCTAGAGATATTTCTACGGTATGTCTAGGGATGTCCCTAAGGTTAAGTATACGTATAGGTTATAGTACTAGAACTACGCTAACGATCATAGAATTAAACCTAAGATGTTAGATATTGAAGTTACTCCCCCTTTATTATGTTGTTTTCCCTAGCATGATTTTTGCCTCTCACACTATTCTTTTTGGGTTTTAGACGATGGCTGGAACCCGAAGGAACCTGTTGATCAATGCAATGGACAATGCAATGATTGTCCTCCTGAACAAACAAATTTTATAGGAGATGGAGTGCAAAATCTTATTGCTATATTTACACAAGCTATGAATCATTCTGGACTTCCAAATGAGCAGAGAAGGGAACAATATTCTATTGAGTCCTTCATGAGGCAACGTCCACCTTCTTTCAGTGGGTCTTCTGATCCACTTGTTTCTGAAAAATGGATCAGTACCACTGAAAATATATTTTCAGTCCTTCAATGTTCTGAACATGATAAAGTCATCTTAGCAGTATATCGTTTGGAAGGTGAAGCTGATCAGTGGTGGAATCTTATCAAGAATACAAGGCAAAGAGATGAAATTGAGTCCATGGAATGGGACGAGTTCAAGAACTTATTTTTCAATAAGTACTTCCCTTGTATTCTTCGAACAAAGATGGAGAAGGAGTTTCTTGAACTAAAGCAAAAGTATGATGAATCTGTTGGTATATACGAAGAGAATTTTACAAGACTTTCAAGGTATGCATATGGCATTATCATCCAACCTGAAAGTAAAGTTGATCGATTTTTCAGTGGCTTAAAACCAAGTCTTCGAAGGGCATTAGCTATAAGAGACTTCAGTAGCTATGAAGAAATTGTGCGTTGTGCTATCAAGGTAGAAATGGAAGTTGGTGTTACATATCCATCTCATGGTTTTGACAAGAAACGAAAGATGGAGTTCAAGGAGAAATCTCAGAATAATGGTGAAAAGAAGATGAATGTTTCCTTATGTACAAAGTGTGGAAAGAAGCATGGTGGAGATTGTCATAAAGGGACTAGAAAATGTTTTATGTGTGGAAAAGAAGGTCATCGAGCAGCTGAGTGTCGAAGTAATGGAAAAAGGGTTTCTAATGATAAAGCAAACACTGCAGAGAACGCACCACAAACACTTCAATGCTTCAAGTGCAAGGAAATGGGGCATTATGCTAATAAATGCCCTAATCCAAGGGTTAGTGATGATCGACATGAGCAACCACTTAAGGAAAAGGATAAAGGGAAGTCACATGCGATCACTATTGGAAATGTTGAATATGAAAACGATGTGGTGGAATGATTAAGTGTTTATGTAATGGGATTCCAAAATAATGTTGTATCATTGAGTATTGCAATATTTATTGATGTGGTATTCAAAGTGATTGAGATATTTTTTGGAAATAAGATGATATGTGAGAAAATGAAATGTTTAATAGTATTCATGAGCTCATGATTGATATAAGGACTAAGTGATATCATGGTTTGAGTATATAGAATTTTGAGGATTTTGGTATGTGGAAAGTGTTAACTTTAAACTGCATTCATGTTTTCACTAAGGTATTCAAGAGAATACATGATTAAGGACTTTGAATGTTTGGAATGTGACCAACAAAACATATCTTATGATATATGGGGATCAACGATGGTATTAAATCTCTGTTAATCGTTTTCACTATGTTATGAGAGTGGACTGCAGTATTATGGATAAGCCTAAAGATTGAAATGGATTATGTTGGACATAAGTGAGTATTGTTTAAGGATAGAAGTTTTTTTTCGATATTATTGATGGGATGTTATAGTAATGTAGTTTTAAAAAAAGGACAACCTGTAGGACGAGCGACAGCCCATCGCTTCGGACAAGGCTGTGGGAATCGAACCCACAACCGAAGTGCGACTGGCCTTTATCACCTACCACTGGCCTACAGGAAGTCCCTGTTTAGTAGAAACTAGTTTTATTATATTAAGCAGTATGATATATGAAGTATAAGTCCATTTTAGGAACCATATGTGATTAATCTCACTATAGATCGACTTATGTATATAATTTTTTGCTAACCTTTTGTTTCAGACAGATGGAATGACCCGTCATTTTATCACATGATCTGCTAACACTTCACGAAAAACAAATTCAACTTCATTTATTTAAGAGATGAAGTGGAAATTGTTCAAGGCATGAACAACAGTGAGATTGTACCAAAATAAAGAAAGTATTTATTCTAATTCAAATTTTCAACTTTAGGGAAACGATCTTGAAAACCAAAAATGCTGTCCTAGTGTTCTTATACCTGATGAATCAGATGGTACCTTAGATCGTCACAAATTTATGGATTTTTGATTGTTGGCTTTTCCATAGCCATGTTCTCTACCACTCTCCAGCAGAACATGATGGTTAGATTTTTCTTCCATATCCATATTTTCACCTATGTGGAAACCCAGTGATTAGTTTATTTGGGTAATCGTTACATTTCATACTTTAGTTTTTAAAGACAAGTTTTGGTATTACTTTTTACGATGTGGGTTTCTATTAAAGAAATTTCGAATAGTAAACTATTTATAACCCCGACGAATTTC
This sequence comes from Viscum album, assembly GCA_963277665.1. Classification (NCBI taxonomy): domain Eukaryota; kingdom Viridiplantae; phylum Streptophyta; class Magnoliopsida; order Santalales; family Viscaceae; genus Viscum; species Viscum album. The sequence continues at coordinate 1,159,288,174 of OY728125.1, forward strand.
GAGGGCGAAATTCATTTTAAGGGGGGTAGAATGTAACAGCCCAAGATTTTATGAAAAATATTCTTTTTAATTTCACTAATTTCTTGTGTTGTACGCTACACCAAAAGGATCTTGCACAACACGCATCCTTGACTTGACTTGCATTACACGCAATCGCGACCTTCCTCGATAGCGTGTGTAGTACGCAATACCAAGTTTCACTAAACAACGATATGCTATTAAAATATTATTATAACTAGCCGTTATGAATAATAATAACCACTTTTTGAAATTTTATAAATTTTATTTTTCAAAATGGACTTCATTTTTGGATTCGGAATACCGAAATTAGCCTAGGGTGAAATTTTGGTATTTTTCTGAAAACATTCAATTTTTGATGAATAGTGAAACCACTAAGTGGTAGGTTAAAAACTAAATTTTGCATAAAACTTAATTTTACCGCTTCTGTGAATGGAATTTCAAAAATCCGACAAACACGATTGATATCAGTAAGTAAAATGTGGTTCAATGAGATAAAAATAATTTTTTGGTGAATAGTAACTTTTTACTTTTTTTACCGCGGTTAATAGTAAATAGGGTAACTAAGGGTAAAAATGATATTACTATTACCATAACACATGTCATAATTCTATTGGATAAGTTTAATTCGACCAAAAACAACCATATGAATAAAATATGACCATTTATGCCCACTTGGAGTAGATTAGGACATTTATTATTAATTTATTTAAAGTAGGTTTAAAATAGTTAAAATCAAAGTTTAATAAGTAAATCATTTTTAATATGGGGTTATACATAAGATAAATTCGACTATAAATATTCATTAGAAATCTAAAACTATTTCCTATATAATGGTATTTTATTTGTAATTTTTAGACATTAAATAATTTAATTTATTTATGACACAATGATGATGCAGTAATTATCTTATTAATGAAATATTGACATAATTGATGTTATAAACACCAAAATAATTGTAATTTGAGACTTTTATGAATTCCACTAATTTTCTAGGTTACTATGATATATTAATGTTGATTTAATCAACTTTTTTCGAACATATAATTCTGTTATGACTTTCACAAAAATCATATATCAAATAGTGTCAAAATTGACACAAAATAGTTTTTAAATAAAATATTATATTATTAATTGTTATTTTATTCCTAAAAATCTAAGGTTCGGCCAAATGACTTAGATAAAGATATATATATTAATAATAAACAATTTGGGGTTCGTTTGGCATGTTATAGTAAGTGTATTAACCATATAGTGAAAGAAAACAAAAAGACACGGTAAAAGTTAAATTATTTAACTTAGAGTTAAATCTAATTGATAAGGATAAAATAATACCCTAATCTTGTCTAAATCCTATTCGTTGATAGGATTTCTACCCATCCCCACTTTAGCTTCGAAATAAGTCCCTTTGGAACCATTATAAACCGATTTTGACATTAATATAAAATAATATTTTGAGGTATTCCTAAGGTGCCCCTCTCCTCCCTTATAAAAGGACACCTCCTCCCTCTCTTCCTCACACAACTTTGAGCCTTCAAGCTCGGCCAACCCCTGCCAAAATCACTTCGCCACTTCCCTAGTATCATCCTAGAGGTCCTGATCTTCTTAAAAGTCCAATTTTAGTGCCCTAAAAGAAGGTCTCAAAGAAGTACTTCAAAGAAGAGGAGGTTCGGACACTTACAAAGCAAGTCGGACCTAAGGTAAGGGAAATATCACAATCTCATTTTTATCCGAGATTGTTTATACATTGAAATTTACTGGGCTGTATTTTATCATCCACATCCATGCTTCCTCAATATGTAATATTTATATCCCTATACAATAGTTTATAACCAATTTTACCCTTCGGTGAGTTTTTAGTAAAAGATATGAAAGGAATCTTTTGTTGTTTTTCATACGAGGTACTTTTTTGACTTTTCCGACAAAAGTACAAAGAATGTTTTTTTAACTTAAATGTCATGAATGGATTTTTAAAACATTATTTCCAAGAATAATTCTTTACAAGTTTTCATGTTTATTTTTAATCAACTTTTTTTAGTTTAAAATTGTATTACATGTTAAGAAAGGAAAAGTGTTTTTGAAGTAGAAAGGATATTTTCCTCAAGAATGGAGTTCAAGTGTTTTATCAAAATTATTTTTCATCTAAGATAATAAAGGGTTCTGTTTTTATCCCTATTATTACATTGATTTGATTATGTTTTGCGGGAATTATTTTTATGAAGTCATTTACCTTATATGATTTGTTTTATGATGTCATGATGTTTCATGAATCCCATTTTTGTTACATGTGTTATGCGATGATGTATGATTTATGATTATGTGGCACACATAAGAAAGGATTCATTATAAGATGGGTGGGACCTATATCTCCCTCCAATGCATTGGGTAAATATTTTATATCTCATGAGATAGACAGGGCTGGAACGGTAGGTTATACCGGTTCAGTGAAACAGGACTGAAACGAGGGTTACTCGATTCAGAAAGGTACTTTGTCCACTAAGATAGTCTTGGCAATGAGTCTTGACTAACAAGAAATGATTCTATATGATTATGTGTGAATGCCACAAAGTTTCATGTTTTAAGTTATGATTAATGTGATTACATTTCACTGCCATGATTTATCCCATGTTATGAAATTATGATCTCTTTTGCAGGTTAAGATTTCCAAAATGTTATGTTCTTATGAATACGATGTGATTGATATTTCTTTTTTTTACCCTTACTGAGCATTTGAGCTCACCCTTTTATGTTTTCTTTTCCCCAGGATATAAAGAAAGGTTTTGGGTAAAAAAAATGGAAGATCTTTATGGGAGATATTGAAGATCTTTCACCACGATTAGAAGATTATGTTCCGAGTTTCCAAAGACACTAAACTATTACAATCCTTGTGTGTGTGTGTTTTTTTTATGTACTAAGTATTCCGCAAAAGTAATGTAAAGTCTATGTACGTCAGGCTTCGGGTCTCTACACGGACCGACCCGACCCGAGACCCCCTGGGTCGGCCCTAACCGGGGAAACCCGAACTTGGTCTGGGTCCGGCCCATTAGGGAACAGCCAGGCCCGACCTGGGCGTGGCCTGGCCCGGCCTGGCGCGCTCGTTCGGCCCACGTGGCCAGCTCGGCCATTGTCGAGCTGAGCGGAAGGGGGGGGGGGGGGGGGTCGCTGCCCTGCAGTTTGAATAACTGCGGCCCCCACGTGGGGGGGGGGGTGCTCCTTTGGCCAGCCAGGGGTTACGAACCCCGGCCCTCCTCAATCGGCCGGCCCGGCTGGCCGATCGTGCTACCGCCGCGGGACCCCGCGGTCCCGCCCCTCCAACGCGCCGGCGGCCGATGGTTCCAGCCGCCGCTCCCTGCTCCACCGCAGCCTTGGTCTGACTGGCGTGGCGCGACTGCTCCACGCCCCTCTGCCGCGGCCCCGCTCTGGCCGCGGTGTCTTTGTGGTTCTCTGGCATGACGCGACGGTGCCACACCCCTTCGCTGCGGCCCGACTTCGGCCGCGGGTTCGTTCGGCCTCAACGGTGTGGCGCGACGGTGCCGCGCATCTTTGCCGCATTTCTCCATGATTCCGCATGGTTCCGTTGCACCGCGCCTCCTTCTTTTGAACCAAAACAACTAAACAACAAAAGGGGGAGGAGATTCGGTCGTGTTCGTGCAGTCCGACCTCCTCCCGATAAGTTGATATCAAGCGGCCCAAAAATAAGGATGAATAATGGAAAAGGATATTTCACGAATAAAAAGTATTTAACCCCTACCTTGATAACGAGATGATGTTCGAAGATCGTCGCGGAAAGTTGCGTAGCGGTGTGAGTTTCCGTACATGTTGACGGAGATTGTCTGAGGTAGAATGGCTTCTCCCTTCCTTTGACGTGGGAAGAAGAACGAAGGATGGTGCATCGTCCTTCTTCGGAAAAAGGCGTGACAGCGTTGTTCGTTGACGTAGAAAAGCTCTTCGCCGGGAAGATGATGTTCTTCCAAATTGTGAAGAACGATCCCTCCTTCAACACAATGATGTAACCACAATAAAATAAGGCTTTAGACTTATTTTATTTCCTTTTCTAACACTATTAAATTTTGAACATTCAAAATTAATTTCACTCATTTAATTAAACATAACATGTCAAAATTAAATGGGGTGATAAGTTGGAAATATTAAATGGGGGGGGGGGGTTTGAGGAGTTAGGAATGTGATGGGTTGGGCTCGTTTGGGCCCCACCCCACTTTTACCCTCTAAAGGTTGGTTAAAAACATGTGGGTCTCACCCCCAACTCCCTTACTTAGGATAAAACTACCTAGTGGAAAATAAATATAATTTGTAATATAATTTTATTTATTCCCCACTAAAACCACAAAATTAACAACTCATCCAGAGAAAATACACCTTCAGAAAAGGTTCTCCTAAGAAATTATCGGCGTTGTGATTCCATCAGTGCCCTCAGAATTCGATTCCGAGCACCAGTCCAAAAGTTAGGAAAACCCGCGCGTTCATTCACTGAACGTACCTGAGCTAAACTTTGGAAAATGATTCTGGACACACCCGGCCTCGGAATCAGGTGCCGTTAGAAACTACGTTCTTGCAAAATCCCATAGAAAATTAAGAAAAACATTTCAATGAATTTTATGGGTCTTTACATTACTCCCACCTCAGGGCTTTACATCCTTGTAAAGATATATCATAAACTAGGGGACCAAATGTGGGTATTGTGAACACATATGAGCCTCCCACTCCCAAGTGCTCTCATGGAATTTCTCGTGCTTCCATCTGATGCGCACTAGAGGTATTGACCATACACGTAGGACCATCTTCTGTTGATCCTCGATCTCCACTAGGACCTCCACAAAATTATCCCCATCATCAATGTATAGCTCCCCATGGTCGATGATATGCATCAGGTCATGCACTTATCTCCTCAGCTGAGATACGTGGAAGACGTTGTGCACCCGGTGCAACTGAGGTGGTAGAGCTAGGCGATAAGCTACCTCTCTTATCCTATTGAGGACCTGGAATGTTCCGATGAAGCGTAGAGATAAATTTCTGCCTCGGCTAAATCTCCTTAATCCAAGTCGAGCTGAGACCCGCAAGAAGATGTGGTGGCCATCCTCGAAATCCAGTGGCCTCCGCCTCCTATCACCATAAGACTTATGCTGGCTCTGAGTTGTCCTCATCTGATCCTGGATGACCTGCACCTTCTCTGTCATGGCCTAGACCATATCTGGTCCCACAAGTGCGGACTCCCCAGGGTCTATCTAGCACAAAGGTGATCTACAAGGTTGGTCGTACAATGCCTCGTATGGTGTCATCCCGATGGTGGAGTGGTAGCTGTTGTAGTACGTGAACTCCACCAAGGGTAAGTGGTCCTCTTAGCTACGACCAAAGTCGAGGACACATGCACGGAACATGTCCTCGAGAGTCTGAATGTTCCTCTCCGTCTGACCATCCGTCTGAGGGTGAAAGGCGGTGTTCAGACGCACCTGTGTACTGAATGCCTCCTGCAACCCCTTCCAAATCAGGGAAGTAATGTAAGAATCTCGATCGGAGATGATAGATGATGGCACAACATGAAGTCGTACAATCTCCAGAACGTAGAGGCGTCCCAAGATCTCCACTGAGCCCAGCTCCTTAATGGGTAAGAAGTGAGCCGACTTGGTGAGTCGGTCGACAATCACCCAAATGGAGTCATGACATATGGAAGTACGTGGAAATCCAGTCACGAAGTCTATAGATATCCCATACCACTTCCACACCTAGACCTCTAAGGGATGTACCAAGACTACTGGTACCTAGTGCTCTGCCTTCACCTACTGGCAGGTGAGGCATCGAGAAACGAACTCTGCCACAACCTTTTTCATACCCGGCCACCAGTGCTGTCGTCTGAGATCCTGGTACATCTTCGCCACTCCCGGATGTACTACTAAAGGGGAAATGTGAAACTCTCTCATCACCTCCTCATGTAAAGAAAATGGTACCATGGTACGTCCTTTGAAAAGGACGTCATGCTATCCTCCTATAGAGAATCCATCAAGTGGCTATCCTGAGGATTTCTGCGCACGCCGCGTCTCACAGTCAGCGTCCCCACAGTGTGCCTCTCTAACCTGCATCAGTAGTGGGGGAGTGATTGTGAGTGACTGAAGGAAGGCTACTCCATCTCTATCAAAAAAAGATTTTTGAAAAGCGGCTAGCTGCTTTGTCTTCTCACTGAGTAACTGAATGTCCATCCTCATACTAAGGGCATCAGCTACTATGTTCCCCTTTCCAGGAGTATAGAATATCTCAAAGTCATAATCCTGGTGGAACTCGAGCCATCATCGCTGTCGCAGATTCAGGTCCTTCTGCGAGAAGATGTACCTGAGACTCTGGTGGTCAGACTAGACTGTAAAGTGCTCACCCATTAGATAGTGTCGCCACATCTTTAGAGAGAAGACCACTTCTACTAACTCCAGGTCAAGGGTAGCATAGTTATACTCATACTTCCTCAAATGACGTGATCCATAGGCGATCACTGCCCGCTCCTGCATCAAGAGACATCCGAGTCTGGTCCCTGATGCATCGCAGTAGACTACATACCCTACTCCCTCCTCTAGTAGCCTCAAAATAGGTGCGCTGGTCAATATATGTCTCAGCTCTTGGAAGCTCTGCTAACATCTCTCTGACCACACGAAGGGTTCCCCTTCTTCGTCAATGCTGAGAGTGGTGCTGAAAATCTGGAGAAGTCTGGCATAAACCTCCAGTAGTACCTAGCAAGCCCCAAGAACCTCCTCACCTCTGTTACGCTCCTAGGTGGCTCCCAAGCTAGCACTACCTCGATCTTCGTAGGATCCACCACAAATCCCACCTCAGAGATGGCGTGTCCCAATAAGTGGACCTCATATAACTAGAACTGACACTTCGAGAGCTTACCATAAAGTTGGTGCTCTCAGAGTGTGTATAGTACAACCCGCAAGAGGTAGGCGTGCTCCTCCTCAGTGGCTGAGTATATCAAAATGTCATCGATGAAGACCACGACAAATAAAATGAGGTATGGATGAAAGATCTTGTTCATGAGACCCATGAACACTGCTGGAGCATTGGTTTCACCGAAAGGCATAACCAAGAACTCATACTGGACATACTGACATCTGAAGGTCGTCTTCTGCATGTCCTCGTCTCGAACTCTGAGCTGATGATAGCCTGATCTAAGGTCTGTCTTCGAGAACCATCGTGCTCCCTTGAGCTGATCGAAGAGGCCGTCAATCCTTGGTAGCGGATAATTTTTCCTCACGGTCACCTGTTTCAGGCGATGATAGTCGACACACAGTCGCAAGCTCCCGTCCTCCTTCTTGGCGAACAATATCGGGGAAGCCCAGGGTGAAACACAGGGTCAGATGAATCCCTTTCCCTACAACTCCTCCAACTGTACCCGTAACTCTCGAAGCTTAGCATGGGCCATCCAATATGCTGGAGTGGATATCGGGGTTGTCCCGGGGTACAGGTCAATATAAAAGTCTACCTCTCTGCGAGGAGGTAGTCCTGAAACGTCGTCAGGGAAAACGTCCACATACTAATCCACCACTATAGGAAAACTAGGACTCTGCACGTCAACTGCTCCTAGGATGAGGCTAGCCAACTGATGAGTGATGGGTTGTCCTCTCCTCTGCGAGAGTCCATCCTGTGCTGGAAAGGCTCCCTTCTCACCGGTGAAGGTGAACCTGCTCCCGTTGGTGCGTACAGACCACACCTTGCGCCTAATACAGTCAATCTGAGCCTGGACTGTAGATAACCAATCCATGACCAAGATGACGTCGTAAGGCCTCGACGCCGTTATAAGAAGATCCCATCTGATGCTCTCACCTCCTAGAGTAAGCTCACACTGCTGGCACCAGTGCATAATCGTTGAGTCTGCTCCTGTAGGAGTCTCTATCCGTAAGGATCGAGCCAATGACTCCATCGGAATCTCCGAGCTTCGAACAAGGGCATCGATAATAAAGGAATGAATCGCCCCTATGTCTATAAGAACTGTAGAAAAGGTGGAGTAGACACAGATAGTACCTCGAATCATCTCTGGCGTGCCGTGGTCGTAGGCCTCCGCTGCCTGAAGCTGAGCCTATCTCTTCCCACCAGCTCCCTGTGGTCGGAGGGGACCTCCTAGTGGTGGTGGTGGTAAAGCCTCAAAGCGTCGCCCACCACCTGCTGCTCGGCCAGCTCCCCTGCCTCGTCCACCTGCTCTCGACGGACCGCCACGGTCGACCCTCTGCCTCTTCCTAGGTGGCCCCTCAACTGTCTGTTGCTCCTCCGCACGGCGGGTCGGGCAGTCACGAGCCATGTGGCCCTACCCGCCGCATGCGTAGCACTGTCTGCTCCTCAGAAGGTTGGCTCTGCGCCCTATGCCCCGCACCTCTAAGCCAGTGTCCTGAGGTCGTCTGCCTAATGGTCCATTCAGCCCGGTCCCCTTTGACATCCGTCGACTGCTAGCTATAGAAGACTCTGCTACATGTCGCCCTGCGGTAGGCCTCACTGCTGGTGTATGCTCGGAAAGAAAGCTCTCTATGAGAAGAGCTCTCTCCAGTACTCCTGCATGTGTCAGAATGCTGAGAGAGATCATCGATGCCCTAATGTCATGCCTCAGTCCCTGCTCGAAGGTCCAGGCCCGGAAGAATGGGTCTCGTACCATGTCCGTCGAATAGCACGAGAGGTCTGTAAATCTCGTCGAGTACTGGGCGACTGTCATGCTGCCCTGCCGCAGCTGTAGAATCTCCTGGATGCGCACCACACGGAGGGTGGCTAGGATGAACTCCAAGAGGAAGAGGCTCTCAAAGTCCGTCCGGAGGAGTGATGCCTTGTCGTGAACCTGGAGCATCAAGCTCCACCATCTGCCTGCTGCCGCATGCATGAGGCTCGCTGCGAGGATCACCCTGAGGTCAGCTGGTGTCCCCACTAACCTGAAAACTCGCACAACCGCATCCATCCAATCCTCTGCTACCTGAGGGTCTGTATCCCCGAGGAACCTGGGCGGTCTCTGGTGCTAAAACTCATACATCGCACTAAGGTGACGTGCACTATCAGCAGCTGGGGCTGGTAGCATTGGTGGCTCGGCGGGTAGAGGTACCGCTGGTTCCTCCGCTGTCAAAATGCCCTGCACCGAGGCCTCGTCGCATGGTGGGCTGTCGTCTCGCACAGTGCTCGGAACACTAGCTGGCTATCTTCGTGGGGCCATCCTGAAAAGAAATAGGTGTGCCACTGTCAAAAAGTATACCTGGTGATCTGACTAAAAGTAATCACAAAGAAAGATTTTGAAACACACATGCAATAAATTTTTTTTCGTGCATTGAGTCAAAAATCAGAAGTCAGGGTCCTGGTGTACAGATACGTCGGTCTTCGCACCAACACTGGACTCTCTGGAATGATAACCACACTGAATACCCTTAACAATATTGATTCACATAGAAGAAAGATTAGAGTCCTGAGTTCTGCGGTAAAACCGAACTCCTCTGATACAAATTTGTCACGACCCGTCCTCGGGACCCGTGTTGTGACTACCCCAATCCCGCCTCCCATAGGCCAGTGGCTATCCACACGCACCAAGGCGTAAATCTTGAAAAACGTGGAAGGCATTGCCTTTATAAAGTAAACAAAAACCACAGAGTAAGCAAGCATAAGTAAACATTATGTAAAACTGGGTACAAAAGTAGTGCGGAAAAGTAAGTGGGCCATAATACAAACCCAAACTGAAAGTAAGGTACAACTGAAAAGAAGTACAGTAACTGAAAGTAAAGAAGCAACGTCGAGCTTTCCACTGGATGTCCAACCTGAAGGGTGGGTACAAATAGCCTCCTCAACTCCTCGGGTCTAGCCGTCTGCTCCGTGTACGTCCCGCCCAGTGGTCCACCTACAGGTACCGACTTGCTCCACAAGCCTCAACCACGATCAGCATTGTCTGTCGTCTACAACCAACACAATGTAGTGCGGGCATAGCCCGTGCAGGGGTGAGTATACGCTACTCAGTAGGGAACCCGAGACCCCTGAAGGTCTCCCATAATCCACAAAGGGTAATCCATAAAGGAAATATACAATCACGAAGTAACAACCAACACTACTTAGGTATATGCCCATACATATACCTAAGTCATCAAATTCCCGTTCGTCTCCAATATCCGAGCCCAAGTTCAATCACATCCACATATGAGTACAACCCAATCCACATAGGATAACATAACCCAATCCACATAGGAAAGAAAATCAATCATATCGAAGATATTTATTGAAGTCTAGACTCAGCTCACATAGTATACTTCTTCGTAAGGTGATAGAGATGATCAGATATAGCCACTGATTCATCTAAGTAGGGAACCACGTAGGATACTAAACCAACTACTCTTCCAGACCCATGTAGGATAGCAAGAACAGAGTCCGACACTGCTAGACCCACGTAGGATACAAGAACAGTAGTCATTGCCGTCGAACCCATGGAGGATTTCAGTACGGTCTTCATCGCTGCCGAACCCACATAGTATTTCAGTGCAGTCTTCATCACCGTCGAACCCACATAAGGTTTCAGTACGGTCTTCATCGGTGCCGAACCCACATAGGATTTCAGTGCAGTCTTCATCACCGTTGGACCCACGGAGGATTTTAGTACAGTCTTCATCACTACTGAACCCACATAGGATTTCAGTGCAATCTAAATCATCGTCGAACCCACGGAGGATTTCTGTACGTTCTTCATCGCTGCCGAACCCACATATGATTTCAGTGCAGTCTTCACAGTCATAGTCGTAGTCGCAGTCACAATCGCAGTCGCAGTCGCAGTCGCAGTCATAGTCGCAGTTCCAGTCGTAGTCGTAGTCGCAGTTGCAGTCAGCTCTAGGGTTCCCTCACTCAACATGCTCATATCCAGGAGGGTCCACTCCATGAGCCAAAGTTCGATACATCAACTGACACGTTTTCTGGAGTTGATGTATCTCAATGTTCCTTCTTGATAAGTGGAACTCAACGTAACAGACGGCGCGTCAATCAGATGCCTAGTCTGAGAGTTATTTGCTTTTACGTTCCAGGGGCCCCGTAGGTTTTTAAGTCAAATCCAACCCAAACGCACTCCAACAGCGTCCAAACATCAAGAAGAGTAAGCCAAAAGGTCTGTCTCGAAAAGTGGTATCCAATAAAGTCGACGACATGCCAATCGGATGTCCGGAGCTCAAGTTATAAGCATTTCTAATCCGAGGGCCCGGTTGGTTTTGTGTTCAAACCAACCCTTCCATACCCAAAGTTCTCAGAAGCCTTGAGTGTAATATAATGAATCGACTATCTCGATCCAAGGATCGCATCACAACTAATGGTGCGTTAATCAGAGTTCTGTAGCTCAAGATATGTGCAAAAGAACAAACCTGCCCGTTTTAGGGGGTTTTGGACCCAGACCGACCCGGCCCGAGACCCCCTCGGTCGGCCCGAACCGGTGGGCGCTGCCTGACCCCGCCAGCGCGGCGTGGCCCGGCCTGGGCGCGGCACGGCCCGGCCTGGGCGTAGCACGACCCAACCTGGGCGGCCTGACCTGGCGCGCTCGCGCGGCCTGCGTGGCCAGCTCGGCCAGTGCTGAGCTGAGTGGAAGGGGGGGGGGGGGGGCGCTGGCCCCCATTTTCAGTAACCGCAGCCCCCACGTGGGGGGGGGGGGGGGAGGGGCGCTCCTTTGGCCAGATGGGGGTTACGACCCCCGACCCTCCTCGATCGGCCGGCCCGGCTGGCCGGCCGTGCTGCCGCTGCGGGACCCCGTGGTCCCATCCCTCCGACGCGCCGGCGGCCTGTGGTTCTGGCGACCGCTCCCTACTCCGCCACGACCAAAGGCCGCGACCTTTGTCCGAACGGCGCGGCGCGACGGCACCGCACCCCTCCACCACGGCCCCACTCCGGCCTCAGTGTCTTTGTGGTTCTCTGGCGAGGCGTGACAGCGCTGCACCCCTTCGCTGCGGCCCGACTCCGGCCGCGGGTTTGTTCGGCCTCAACGGCGCGGCGCGACGGCATCACACATCTTTTCCGCATTTCTCCATGATTCCGCACGGTGCCGTTGGACCGCGCCGACTTCTTTCAAACCGCAACAGCACAACAACAAAAGGGGGAGGAGAGTCCGTCGTGTTCGTACGTTACGACCTCCTCCCGATAAGTTGATATCAAGCGGCCCAAAAATAAGGACGAAGAACGGCACAAGATATTTCACGAACAAAAAGTATTTATCCCCTACCTTGATAACGTGATGTTGTTTGAAGAGCATTTGGGAAAGCGGCATCACGGGGTGAGGTTCCGTACACATTGACGAAGATTGTCTAAGGTAGAACTGTGTCTCCCATCCTTAGATTTGGGAAGAAGAATGAACGATGGTGCGTCGTAGTTCTTACAAAAAAGGCGTGATGGCGTTCTCCGTCGAGGTAGAAAAGTTCTTCGCCGGGAAGATGAAGTTCTTCCAAAATGTGAACAACGCTCCCTCCTTCAACACAATTAAGTAACCAAAATAAAATAAGGCTTTAGCCTTATTTTATTTCCTTTCCCAACACTTTTAAATTTTGAACATTCAATATTATGATCACTCAATTAATTAAACATAACTTGTCAAAATTAAATTAGGTGATAAATTGGCAATATTAAATGGGGGGGGGGGGGGGGTTTAGGAGTTAGGAATGTGAGTGGTTGGGATCGTGTGGGCCCCACCCCTCCATTATCCTCTCAAGTATGGTTAACAACATGTGGCTCCCACCCCCAACTCCCTTAGGATAAAACTACCTACTGGAAAATAAATAAAATTTATAATAAAATTTTATTTATTCCCCACTAAAACCACAAACATAACAACTCCTCTCAAGCAAATGAACCTTCATAAAAGGTGCTCCTAAGCAACTACCGGTGCTGCGATTCCATCAGTGCCCTCGGAATTCGATTCCATGCACCGGTCCAAATGTTAGGAAAACCCGCTCGTTCGTTCACTGAACGTACCCGAGCTAAACTTTGGAAAATGATTTTGGGCACACCGGGCCTCGGAATCTAGTGCCGTCAGAAACTAAAATCTTGTAAAATCCCAAAGGAAATTAAGAAAAAATTTCCATTGAATTTTACGGGTCTTTACAATGTACAATCAACAGTCGCTTAACTTCCCATGAGGACGTTGTTAACTCAATGGTAATCATAACCATTATGGATGATCATAATAATTGTTTTATAATATATCAATTTATTAGTGTATTTATGTTAAATATTTTAAATATAATCTCAATAATTTACTAAAAAAATTTAACAACATCATAAAATCGAAGAAATATGATATATTTTAAGGAAATATCATAACAAAATGCTTCACCATAAACAATGGAAATTATAAAATACAATATATTTATCATAATTGATAAAAATCAAAAAAACATCTCATCATTAGATTATATTTATATATATTAATAAACCTATGTTTACTATCTAAGAGATGGAAAAATAATGAAATTAACTAGGATTTTAAGGTAAGTGGATTCTGAAACCCAAACACATTATTTATGATTATCTCATATTTCATATAGTTTTTTATTGATGATTTTATAATTTCCATAAAATGTCATTATATTATATTTTCCATTTTTATTTTATTGGATATACATGTGTATACCATTTTCAAAGGATTCTAAATCCATAATATTTTCAACAAGGCTTTAATTTCCAAAACATCACATTGACTCCCCTTGAGTTTTTTCTTTTTCAGAGAAAAATTGATCTTTTATAACAATGTATGATCTAACATATTAATTAGGGAATTCAAATGGTTATTAAGTGAATTATGATATGTGAAATTATATTTAAATGGGATTATTTTATGACTATAATTATTATATGTTATTATTTTATGATGCATGTATGATTATGAACAATTTATGATTTATAGATGGGAATAGAATTATATATCCCTCTAATTAATTGGGTAATTTGATACATATCATGATATGATATGTATTATGTATGAAAATGATGAAATCTTTTTTCCCAATAAAGATGTTATGATTTATGAAAATATGTTATGCCAGAACATGATGCTAGCTTTATTTACAAATATGTGTGGTATTTGACCAATATGATATGATGTTTCATTATTATTAATATGAAAAATTCCATGAATTTATAAAATTTTCATCTCAATATTATCATGATGATACTAGGATTATTTTTTGATTATATAGGCTATGGTCACAAATGAACTATTGATCCATGGCTTTTATTCCAATAATGTTATCCCTCCCCTTATTGGGATTTTATCGCACCGCTTTCATTGATGTATATCCTTATGTGATTGCATTTTATAAGTATAATATATGATAATTTAAGAGGATAAAAAATAATTACTTAATTGGTTTTTTTGTTTATTATGTATAAGTATATAATGAACTTAATCATCCAATGATGCTAAAACTTCTGCTCCATGAATACAATACTATTATTTTTTTATCTTAAAATGATGTAATTATCACATATTAAAACATTTGATTGATATGAAAAACCGTAAAAAATGTACATTGAACTTATGTATCAAAAAAATAAATATATTAATCAGATAATTTTAAACCATAATCATATCCATTTTATTTATATTCTTTATATATATGCATTCACAATAATAATTTAACATATTTTCCACATCTTCTATTTGTTGTTGTAATCCTTTTTTATTGTTTCATAATTGTGGTGTATGTGTTAATTATTATTCAATATTTTATAATTAAAGTAATTATAATTTTATTTGGGTTGATTTATAAATATTTTTTATGTTTAGAAATCTTTTCATGAATATTATTGCCTTATTCTTGAAGAGAAATTTGATAATATGTATGTTTTGGTGATTCATGCCAATTGAAGCATTCATTATTAAATAAAGAATTATATTTATATAAATATATAATATCTATAAAAAATTTATTTACACATTTTTATTATATTATCTTTGTAATTATTTTTACATAGTCATCCATGATATTAATTCATAATATTGTTGAAATCGGTCATTAAACCAACCCAAAAATGAACATAACCTAATTCAATGTAGGATTATGAGGTGGTTTTTTATAATATCATTATACCAGGAGAATAATGATATTATATAGTTTTATGAGTGTGATATGTTATAATATAAAGTTTTCTTAAATTTAATTAATGGATACAAAATGTGAAAAAAATATCATCCCGATAGAATGCCTGTTTTAATGGATTAAATTAGAATTCATTTTTTATTGATCATATAATTAATAGGTACTAAACATTTTCCTACCAAAACCTTAATAATTTCATAGAAAACATATTTTGGAGTTAAAATAATTTATAAGCAATAAATTATGGGTGGTGATGAAATATAAACAGTGTTTCTCCTGGTGGAATTAGTCCTCACAAAAACATTAACGATGATTTTTTCTCACTGGATGAGAAAGATGAATATAAAATGTTAATATGTTTACTATATAAAAATTATTGTATATTAATTAAACCAATATTATTATAATAATGTGGATAGATTATATTTGAATTCAGAAAATTAAAAAGTGAAACAATATAGTTTATAATACTAAATCTAGGGACTTGAATTTTCCTTCTAATTATCTATATAAATGAAGGAATTATGTAACTAATTTTGTATATAGTATTTTAAATGTTAGATGTGGGTCTACTATGATAAATTAGGAAAACATTATTATAGAAATTTTATGGGAAGATATGTTTTTTGGTGGGGGAAGTGTTACACATTTATATTTAATTGGATTGGTAGTTTTGGGAGTAAAACTTATATTTTTATAAATTTAATATAACTATTCCAATGTCAATGGCCAAAAAATAATAAAAAATAGGCGTGGAAGGTGATTGTGAGTTCAAATTAACCTAAAATGAAACTTGTTTTAGGAAAATGTGAGAAATTTAGGGTTTTAAATTTCTCTTTTTATCTTTTAAATTTACATACTTTTACCTTGGTAATTAATTTTTAGATTTAATAATTAATTTTAATTAATGGTTATCAATGTAGTAAAATAATTTTTTTTAAATGAGTTTTAATATTTAAATTTATTTATAATATGAAATTATATTGGAATCTTATTTTAAAGTTTTAAATTTATTTATAATAAATTTATCAAATGGTGTGGGGATTTTACAGGGTAACAAAACAAAATCCCACTTCGAAAATACTTGATTTAATGAAAGAAAAAAATATATTTTTTTATTGATTTTACATTTTCATTAGTACTAAAAGCATTGGGAATATGATTTATAAGTTCAAATAATATATTAAAATGAATAATCTTATTACAAAAAAACAAATTCCATTACATGAAAGGTTTTTTAGATTTACTTTTTTCTTACATCTAAACGATTCCAAAGAGTAGCTGCTTTAAATAGTGGTATTTTCACTATTAACCTAAAAATCACTCTTTTACAAAGAAACCAAAAATTCATCTTTATCTATTTCACATATAATGAATTATAAATTTTTTTTTATTTTTCCGAAAATCACCTTATAAGATTAATAATTTAAACTTTTAAATACACTAATTAATAAGGGATCTTAAAAGTGAGAATTTTGTGATAGTTGAGAAAATAGTGTTCACATACTCTAATAGTGTCTCCATTATTTAATTTTAATCATTAAATTTGTTCGTCAGAAAATTGGGGTATTTCATAGTTGTCTAAAAAATGTTGATATTCTCTCCTCATAGGTTATTATAGATCCCAAGCCTCCTCTAATAGTTTTTTTCATCAATATACATTAACTAATAAAGTTTTTTAATTCTAAAACACTTTCTATCTAGTTTAAAGAACCAAAATAAGTTATTCGTTTTATGAAAAGTCATGATCCAATTCTATTCATACATATTTGAGTACATTTGTTCGATTTGGAATTCATTTCATCAGCAATGAAAATGGAATATGTCGTGTACTTTAGAAAGCATGGGTAGAAAAGCCAATGATTAACCAAAAAATCCAATTTATTCAAATATTTCAATTGGAATAATGTACCGAGGTATTAATATACCTTTATAGAATATCATATAACTCCCTTCCCTAAGAAAAACCATCAAGAATACGTGTTCTCATATTTGAAGATCCATGTCATCCAATCATTTAATTTCATAGCACTTTTTTTGGTTATGGGTTTATTTTATATAATCCAGAATATTCTATATGTAAATTTTAGCACCCCAAGGTTTTTAAAAATAAATTAATTAAACAATTTTTATGTATAGAGTCATAAAATATCCATTAATCATAATTTTACCGCTTCTATAATTTGAAATTAAAAATACAATAATCTACGGTTGAGATCAGTAAGTTATTTGGAGTCTGATAGGACCAAATTATTTTTTTTGTGAATAGTAACTTACCATTTTGAATATTTATATGAACCTTGTTAATAGAATATCATATTATAATTTTATTTTATAATGGTAATAATATAATGAGATCCTGATTAATATTTCAAGGTGATGTAAAATTAGTTATTGTTTTAAAATTATTATTTTTGGAATAAAGTATGATTTTATTTAAAAATTATATTAATCATATATAGAAATTTATTTTCAAAAAATGGATTTCATTTTATAATTATACATGTTGAAATATTTTTATGTGGAATTTTTGGGAGTTTTCTAAAATACTTGAATTTTTGGTGAATAGAGTTATAGAGTAATTAAGAAAATATGATAAATAAATGAATTTCTGCATTATGCTTGAATCCTGGATAATTTAATTGCCATTGGTTCGAACTAAAATGAACTTATTTCTGTTATGGGTCACGTGAATCAAGACTATTCATAGTCTTTAGTAAAACTATTAAACTAATCATTAAAATAATGTAAACCCCCTCCTCTCCTCCATTATAAATACCACCCTCCCCCTCTTCCTATCACCCCACTCAAGCCGTGTAATTTTTCTATGTTCTACCAAATAAACTTCTCAAGGTTATTATCCATGTCCAAGACCTTATGGTGTAACCAAAAGACCAAAACTGAAGGCCATAAGGATGAGATCAAGGAGATGAGATCAAGAGGTAAGAATCCTCTTTCATTTTCTTCTGTTTTCTTTCCAATTATTTTTCTTTTCTAAAAATTTCATCCCCTACCCTTATACAAGAGGAATGAAAGATCTAGAGTATTTTATATTCTTATGTTAATATGTTTATGGAAGAAAATCCATTATTATTCTTCCCCTCCTCTTCCCCTCCTTCAAAAAATAAAAAACTTCATTAGTGATGTTCCTATTTACCAAAATCATGGAAGATGTGATTCCAATTTATATTAATTCATTAAAATATAATGTTAAAAAAATTTAATGGTTTATGAAAAGTTTATATTTTTTTATATATCGTATTTTATTTTCTGGAGTTAACATATATACACTATATTATGTTACATAATGAAACTAGTTCGCGATTATCAAAGAACCGCCGAAATGATCTAAACCGACATCACTAAAGATTTAACTAATGATTCATCCTCATAGCATAAAAAAATTATTTATAGAATCATTTAATTTATAGACACATATTAATATTATTCCATTCCACTTCCAGAATTTCATTTCCATATGAAAAGAAAATCAAATACAAACCGACAATGAAAATCATGTGAAGAACGCACTGAAAACAATGGAAGGAACCAAATACTATCAATTAAAATGTGGAATAATGTTATTAAAAATCATATAAGTTGTTATAAAAATTAATATTTTTCAATATGAAATTAATAACACTCTTTTAACCATTTTATATGAGTTTTAAAGACATTTTATGTTAGACGAACAGAATGCAATGGAATTCTTTACCCAATTTACAATATTTAGGTAAACCTTATACTTCATTAATTATGTGGTACTTGGATTATTTTGTGTAATGAATTTAGTTTATATTATGTAATATTATGTCGATTTATATTGTATAAACATATTTTTTCACTAAATCTTATTCTCATATCAATTGTATGTTATTTATAACGGACATTTCCTATAAAATCTTCTTTTAAACATATAGTTTTAAAAAATTAAAATTTAATGTTTTTATAAAATATTTATTTATTGATTATTATGTTATGGTTATTTTGAATCATTTATAATGAGGGGTGGGTCTATTAACTCCCTCTAATTAATTTTTCATTTGAATGTTGGAGGTCGGATATATGGTTACTCCAAGTGTAACTGTGATGGTCACACCATATGGTAGTCGTGAGGGTTCCATTGTAATGTTGCCAGGAGGGCTAAAAAACATAAGGTAGCTGAGAGGGTTAGAATATTATGTATGTAATGATCCAAGATACCTTTATGGTTCTATTAATGTTCTCTATTTTTTGTGGAAATCTAAAATAAATCTAATGTTTCACAAAGTAAGTATATACATGTGACAAGTATGTCCTTTTGAAAATGATTTCACACGTTTTCAAGTATTTATGTACTAATATTTTTTTCCTTATTTTTATTTCCCTTACTATTAATTTTGTTCCCATACCATGTTTTTAACTTAATTTCACAAAGTAAGTATATACAGGTGACAAGTATGTCCTTTTGAGAATGATTTCACACGTTTTCAAGTATTTATGTACTAATGTTTTCTTTCCTTCTTTTTATATCCCTTATTATTATTTTTGTTCCCATACCATGTTTTTAACATAATTTCATATGGGCCAAGAATGAAATGAAAAAGAACCTTAGAGAAACCCTGATAAGAAAACAATAAAGTGTTTTAATTTTTTTGAGATGGTTCATTATGAAAATATCCACCTGAAGAGAGATCCAAATGATGCAATGAAGCAATAATTTAAGAAGAATGGTGTAGTGAGATCCTTTGTGACTACGTTAGCAGAATTAAGGTCATCCAATGAAGTTGTATCAGGTACCTTGTTTGTTTACTCAGATTTTTCAAATGTTTTGTTTGATACAGGGTCTACACATTCCTTAATTTTTGAGAAATTTTCTGTTAAATTAGAAATATCACCTCAACAAATGAGACTGAAACATATTTTTGAAACCCCAGGGAGAAATGTTACCGCAGATATGAATTATAATAATCTTATTATTATGGTCTTTGGAAATATTTTACTTGAAAGGCTTGTTGTTTTCCCTTAGTAGAGTTTTATGTCATTCCTGGTATAGATTGTATTTTTTTTAACATGGTATGATTGATTTTAGAGTTAAAGGAGTTGATTTTTAAAAGGAGTTTTAGTTTTTACACATGAATGACCCCATAAAATTGATAACATATCAAAAATATGAGAAACTAATGGAAGATGGAAATGTAATTTATCTTGCTCATATTTTTGAAAATAAGGGAACTATTCAGATTAATGATGTGCCAGGGGTAAATGAATATCTTGATGATTTTTTAATGAGTTGTCTAGTTTTATACCTGATCGAGAAGTTGAATTCATAATTTACTTAGATCTTAATTCTATTACAATTTCAAAACCCCCTTATCAAATTGATCAAATGGAAATTACGTAATTGAATATTCAGTTGTAGAAGTTTCTTGATAAAATCTTAATTCATCATACCACTTCACTATCGGGTGCCCCTATTTTTTCGTTAAAATTAAAGATGGTAACATAAGACTTTTAATTGATTATAAAGCCTTGAATAACATAACTGTTAAAATAATTATCCTTTTCCTCATATCGATGACTTGTTTGATTAGATACAGGGAGCACAAAAGTTTTCCAAGGCTGACCTGAGGTCGTGGTACCATAATTTGAAAGTAAATAAAGAATACATCCTGAAGACTAACTTCAATAATAGAGATAGGCATTATGAGTTTTTGGTTAGGCCATTTGGGATAACTAATGAACCAGTGGTATTCATGGATCTTATTAATATAATATTCCATGAGTTCTTAGATAAGTTTGTAGTTGTGTTTATGGATGACATTCCGGTATTTTCTAAAAGGAAATATGAGTAAGAAAAACATCTAAGTGTTGTTTTTAAAACCTTAAAGGAAAAGAAACTCGATGGAAAAATCAGAAATATTTATTTTTTGGATACTAAAAATTTCTTTTCATGGGAAAATTGAAAATAATGATGGAATAATAGTTGATCATACAAAAATCGAAGTGGACGATGAATGAACAAGACCTAAAAAGGTTACATAAATTCAAATATATCTTAGATTAGAAGTCCATTACAAACTATTTTTAAAAAATATTTCATAATTGTCTATCCCACTAACTATGTTAACTCGAAAATTTGTTAAATTTACATTGATATAAGAATGTGTTGTTTTTTTCATGAATTGAAGAAGAGATTGGTGAAGGCTCCCATTTTTTCTTTGCCTTTCAAAAATGGGAATTTTTTTCAAAAACAGTGATGCTTCATTGAAGGGACCAAGTTATTTAATGATTAATAATAATACCCATGAGGTAAATTATCCCACACATGATTTTGACTTATAAACTGTGGTTTTTTGTTTTGAAAATGTGTAGGAATCATTTTTATGGATCCAAATGTCAAATATATACTGACCCCAAACATCTGGTGTATATATTCACTCATATGTTATTAAACATGAGGCATAGAATATGGGTTAAACTGCTAAAGGATTATAATTTCACGATCAATTACTAGCCTATAAAAGAAAATAAATTGTTGGATGCCTTCAGTTGAAAACACCATGATTCATTAACCATGATACATTTCAAACATGATCCCTTGATTAATGATTTGATTAATATTGGGTAATAAGTTGTTGGTGAAGGAAATACATCTATTTGGTTTTAGGTTTCATTGTAGTCATCGTTATTAGACATAATTACAAAATGATATAAGGAAGACTGTGAGCTGTAGAAAAAGGTTGAATTCATTAAAATGGGTATGTTTCCCGAATTTGACATTAAAAAATATTGTGTTTTGAAATTTGAAAAATATGATGTGTCCCTTGTGATTTCTAGTTGAATAAATATCCATTGCATGATGCTCATAGTTCTCCATTTTTATTTCATCCTGGTAGTACTATGATGTACAATGACCTTCATGAATATTATTGGTGGGATGGAATAAAAAGCGATATTTCGGATTTTACTATGAAATGATTGAAATGTGAAAAGGTTAAATACGAGTGGAAGATACTAAATGGGATGATTCATCTTTTACCCATTACAATGTGGAAATGGTAAATATATCCATGGAGTTTTTGGTGGGACTAGAAAATAATTCTCTATATAGAAATTCAATCTGGGTTATTGTTGACTGACTGACATAATTTTCATATTTCATCTACATTCATGATACAATATATTTAGATCTGCTTTTACGACTGTACCTCAAATAGATTATCTTCTAAGATGGAGTGCCTCTTTCCATTGTATATGACAGGGAACCTAGGTTCAACTATAATTGTTGGATGGGAAATCCGAATTCGTTGTGCATAGAATTAAATTTCAGTACAACTTTTCGTCCTTAATTAGATGTGTAGTCAAACAAATGATTCAGACTTTGGATTAAATGTTTCAACTTGTTTAGTGGACAACTAGGGATGTTGGTATCAACATATTTCTTTAGTTGAGTTTTGTTATAATAACATATTTCATTCAATTATACAGATTAAACCTTTTGAGGCATTGAATGGGAAGCAATGTAGAACTGCATCTTTTTGGGATGAAGTCGGGGGGAAGGAAGTTAATGAAATCATAATTAGTAAAGGAAGTGGTTGAGAATGTGACAATGATTTAGAAACATTAGAGGATAGCTCAAAGTAGGTAGAGAAGGTATGGAAACAGTAAAATGAAATAATTTTTTTGAGGTAGGTGATCATGTTTTCTTGTAGAATCTCACCATAGAATGTTGGACCAGTCGCCTACCGAGTTGCATTGTCTCTAAGTTTATCGTAGGTACACAATTTTTTTCATGTTTCTGTGTTGAGAAAGTTTGTTCTAGATTCATCTCAATTTTTGAGTTTAGAAGCAGTTTTGCTGGAAGATAATCATTCTTATGAAGAGAAACCTATTTCAATTATTGATAGAAGAGAACATGTTTTGAAGAATAAGGTAATCCACCAGATAATGTTTTTTTTCGAGAAACCACATATTTGAAGAAGAAACATGGGGAACTAAAAATTTTATGAGGGAATGGTACCCTTACATCTTTAAAAAGTAAATACAAAACATTCTGAGGGCAAAATTTCCCAAATTTGGGGATAATTTAACACCCCAATTTTCGAAAAAATAAATGTATAAAACATTATTTTATTAAATAGTAATAATCTATCCATTAAACATAATTTTTCTTATTTTATGATTTAAGTTTCAAAGAACAACTATCTATATTTATGATCAATATGTTATTTAGAGTCTGATAGATCCAACTTGTTTTTTGGTGAAAAGTAACATACCATTATGAATAATAAAATGAATAGTAATATGACCCTTATTAATTGTAAAACAGATAATTATTTTATTTTCCTGAGGTTATAAGATAATGATACCATGATTAACTTTTCAAGGTGATATAAAATCAGTTATAGTTTTAAGATTGTTATTTTTGGAATAAATTATGATTTTATTTAAAAATTAAATTAATTATATATGAAAAATTATTTTAAAAAATGGATATAATTTTTTAATTATAGACATCTATAAATGGTAAGGGTGAATTTTTTGTATTTTTCTTGAAATGCACAATTTTTTGTATGATAGTGAAATACAGTAATTAACAAAATATGATAAAAAATTTCAACATAATGCTCGAGAAATTGCTGATGTAATGGCCATTGGTTTGAACTCACATGTACATATTAATCTTTTAGGTCACATTGGACAATACTGTTCATAGTCTTTATCAAAAACATTAAACTAATGATTAAAATAATATAAAACCCCTCATATCCTCCATTATAAATAATCACACCACTCCAGACATTATCTTTATCTATGTTCCTCCAAATACTCTTCCCAAGGCTCTTTTATATGTCCTCATCCTTCTGGTGTAACCAAAGGCCAATACCAAAGGCCTTAAGGAGGATCTCAAGGAGATGAGATCAAGTGGTAAGAATCCTATTTCATTTTCTTATGTTTTCTTTTCAATTCATTTTCGTTTCGTATAATCTCTTCACCTACCCCTATATAAGATTCATGAAGGCTCTAAAATATTATATATTCTGGATTTTATCATGATTATGGTTAAAAAGTAATCATCATTTTCCCCTCCTCTTCCTCTGATTCCCAAAATAAAAACATGATCTGTGATGTTCTGATTTTCCAAAATCATGGATGATGTGTTTCCAATTACCATTAATTCCTTAAAATATGAAAATAAAACCATTTTAATGGTTGAAAAAAAGTTTAATGTTTTTTATATAACATTATTCATGATATTTAGTTATCATATATACATAATATTATTTTATATAATAAAACTAGTTCATGATTATCAAAGAACTGCCAAAACGATCTAAACAGATATCACTAAATATTTTTCTAATGATTATTCTTCATAACATGTAACCAAAATTATTTGTGGAATTATTTAATATTATTGAAACGTAGAATAATATTTCATTCAAATTAAACCATTAAATTTCCATATGACAAGAATATTAAATACAAACTGACAATGTAAATTATGTGAAGAACGCACCTGATGCAACGAAAGGAACAAAATAATAATAATTAAAGGGTGAAATGATGTTATGAAATTATCATATAAGGGTTTAAAAAGTAATATGATTATTAATAACACTATTTTAACCATTATACATGAGTTTTAAACATGTTTTAAATAAGACAAACCCAAGTTACATGAATTCTTAACCCAACTTCCATTCATTGGGTTAACCTTCTACTTCATTAATTATGTGGTAATAAGATAATTTTGGATAATGAAATTTGTTTATATTATGATATATCATGTTTATATTTTGTGTATACAAATATTAACTTCAATGTATATTATTATCATATCAATTATATGTTTTTTTGTAAGGTACTTCTCTTAGAGAATATTCTTTTAAAATTCTAGTTTTTCGAAATTCATAGTGAACGTTTTTACAAAATAATTATTGTTTGATTATTATTGAAGGGTTATTGGGAATTGATTATGATTAAGGGTTCTTGGGAATTGATTATGATGAATAGTGGTAAATATATCTCCCTCCAATTAATTGGTTATTTTTATGTCGGAGGTCTTCTGTATGGTTACTCCAAGTTTATGTGTGATAGTCACACAATAAGGTAGTTGTGGGGGTTACATTGTAAGGTAGAAAGGAGGGTTAAAAATCCTAAGTTAGCCGAGAGGGTTAATATATTATGTATATAATTACCTAGGATACCATTACTGTTTAATTTAGGTTCATTATGTTTTTTGGAAATATTTTGGAACTCTCAACTTTCACAATGTAAGTATATATGGGTGACAGGTATATCTTTTTTAAAATGATTACATACATTTACAAGTATTCATAGACTAATGATTAATTTCCGAATTTTCATATTCCTAGCTTATATTTTTTGTTCTCATTACATGTTTTTATATTATTTTCATAGGTTATAAGGATGTGTAAGACAAATAAGGAATATATATTAAATGTTATGAATATTTTTCAAAAAAACATGTTTTATTTCGAGAGTTTTATATTTTCGACGAAATGGATACTGTTTTTGTTGTATCCTCTCTGTATAAATATGGAATTATATGTATGTATTATATCTTAATTATCTAAAAATATAAACTTTAAAACATCCTTATTGTGAAAGGAAGTGAGTTCTTGACTGAAACTCAAGATTATTTAATGTAATAAGGCTGTGTCCTTATATTAATAGTAATCCCCTCTATGATAAAAAGGATAACAAGATTTCCTTCCCCAACATATTCCCAATAGGTTCTAGGATGACACATAATGGAACAATATGCTTACTATTGTTTCATATGGTATCTTGAATGAAATATATTATTGTATAATAATTTCACCAATGTTTGATACTTATCCCATATAAATTTCATGTCAATATTATTTGATATTTAGATGTTTATAATGTATGTATTGTTTTAGGTATGATAAAATGTGCATAAACTTATCTCATAATTAGGACCCTTTTGATAACTCATTCAACGAAATTTTGTAAACTATTGGTCATGATCAGATATAATTAAAAGAGGTTCTTGATAAATCCATAATATTTCATTGAAATTGTTTTGAGAGTGGATATTAAGGAGTATATCTTCTGTATTTCTATGAAATAAGATTATATAATAGGATACAGAATGATGAGACAAATATAATCATTATTCCTTTTTGTCTTTGGGAGTTTAGTTAAAATGTGCATCATAGTATTTTCCCACTTCCATACAGGTATAGGTAGAGGAACCATGAATCACTTAGGATGTGTCATTTTATATTTTAATAATTGGAGTAATATTTAGATGGACATATAGTCTGAAAATTCATTCTTCAAAATATTAAACTGAAAATTTTCTACTATATAACATGTTTTTCTACCAGAGTGTGTAGTAAAATTTCAGTTATGTCATTCCTCTAGAAGTTCTCTTTTAATCTCTTGGTATGGATTGACTAAATAACATCTTCTATAACTCTAATACATCATCTTTATAGTTTATGTTTGTCAATTTCTCAGAATTTACTAATTTAATAATCATTTTTAGGTCTTTTTAATTGTATTGGGTCTCCAGTATCATTTGAAACAAGGATTTTTGATATATTTCATGAAAAAGGACTGATGGATCCTTAAGATTATAAATACAAATATTCACATTTAGTAGATCCCAA
The DNA here is from genome assembly GCA_963277665.1 of Viscum album. Classification (NCBI taxonomy): domain Eukaryota; kingdom Viridiplantae; phylum Streptophyta; class Magnoliopsida; order Santalales; family Viscaceae; genus Viscum; species Viscum album. The sequence continues at coordinate 1,159,314,914 of OY728125.1, forward strand.
TATATAATATCTTTATTATTTATCATCATGGTAAGAACACCATGTTTCACTATTATCAATTCATTATCCACCTTTTTTCTCTCACATGGATGTTGATTATTAAAAAAATTTATTCATTGAGTAGTGGTAACTATTTTCAAAGCATCATGATAATATCTTTGTGAGAGAAGATATGATTCAAAATATTATGGTATATATATCACATGCATTTCCATATAGGTACTATATCTATATTTTAAAAAAATTATTATAACTGATTGGTCAACTTCACTCATTGGATGTTTCTTGTAGCATATTTTAAATTTTCTGATACATATTTAATCTTATATAATTTTGTATAAGGATATTTCCACATCTTATCCTCAGTGCTTCAATATATATTACAAATCATTTCGAACATGATTGAATAGTTAATACTAGTAATGTAGTTATAATTCGTATTAAATATTCAATACATATCTCACATTCCCTTGACCATGGGAATTTTACCCCTTTACATGTTATCTTGGCTAAGGCTTGTCCAACTAGAGGAATTCGTAAATAATATTTTTTCTATGTGATGTTAAACCCGTGATATATTGGATCTTAATTATATTTTTTAGAGTACAAAATTATTTTAATACCTTTTACATTGATATATCAAAATATATTCCTTCCATATAGACTATATTTTTTAGAAAAGAACCCACTTTGAACGGAGACACTTACAATATTTCTCTTAATATTCATTTTTTGGGAGTCCCAAATTATTTGACGAAAAATATCATGATATATATTTCACATACAGTATATCAATATATAATAAATAAACACCATAACATATTTATAAAAATAATGTTTTTATATTCTATTATGGTTAAATAATATCATGATGGTTTTATAATGAAAATTCTCACTGGTGTCTAGCCCGGTGTGAAGTTTTAGTTCCACTCATTAAAAATCTAGGTTGATATTGAATCAATGATCAACTAGAAAATTTCTAGCTGATTTCAACAATTTTTATCTATTAAACAGTTAAATCCACTTTCTTGTATCCAAACATCTATGTATACTCTAGTAAAACTGACAAAATTTTACATTATCAAAACCTAGGATTGGTTTTCCACTATAAAAAAATCGAGTTTTACAACAGTTTTGGTAACTCTTGAATCAAAAGAATATGAGTGAGGGATGAAAATATTATAATTACAATCCCTTAAGTTTTAGGATTAATATTGTAAAATATCATCTAGGGAGATTTTTTCACCACACAAAAGGAAATAGTTTAGGGATCAAAACAAAAGTCCCAAATAAATGAATTTTGAAAACAAATCACAGTCTTATTACTTGGGTGTAAATTATATAAAAAAATCATGAGTAAGTGTCTTAAAATGATCATTAAAACCCATGATTAAATTAATTTCATGATCTAACACCAAAAATAGGTAGTATATACACCACATGATGGAAATGAGTTTGATTATATCAATCATTTCTCAAAGAGAGGAACATAAAATTAAAAAAACATTACTTTTATTGACTCTTCCATGAATGTAATTTAAAATCATCTATCACAAATATATCTATCTTAGTCACATTATTTAAATCCATACCAATATTTATTTTAGTTAACATACTTAATAAATAGTCACTACCTATATTAATTATACTTATTAAATACATTGATTATTTTTAGTTTTGATCATTTGTACTAGATTAATAATAGCTATTTTTTAATACAATATCCATTAAAATTTTATCATTACCCGGTCATTAATATTAGAAATAGTGATTACTTTTAATTATTTATTCTCATTATAAATATATTTATGAATATTTTATTATTTATCTATGAAGATGAAATCTATTACAAGAAACTTTTGGTGATTTGTGGAGAATGATTTCATTTTTCATAGTTAAAGGATTTAATACTATTATAAAAACCCAATAATTTAAAAAACATTATTTAAAAATTAGTATTATGTTATACCGGTGATTATATTACTATATTAATTCATGATATAATTTAATACTAATGTTCAATTAGCTGTTTAAACATTACCAAACATGAACATATATAGATTCAATGAATTTTTATGTGGTCAGCATTTTATAAAATCATTTTAATAAGACAATAATTATTTTATTTATTATTTATTATTATTCTATATCACAATTATAATGTAATTTTAACAATAATTAATATTTATAAAAATATTTCCTTATTTTAATAAATGAATTTCCCCATTATTAGCATAATTTTTTTAGCGATTGAGTTAATGATGAACATTTATTGATCATATATTTAATATGTTATACAATTTTTCATAAAAACCCATAATGTTATTATAAAAATCATATTTTATAAATAACCCATTATTGATACCTATAATTATTGGTGTTGATTTGAAATTAATTTCATTTCTTGTGGATGCGGTAGTCGGCATGTATACATCAATGATGATTTATTTTTTCCTAATGGATGGGATAAATGAAAAAATGATAATAATAGTAATATTGTAAAATAATAGTACATAAATTATTCTAATAACATAATAATGTTATGGATACAATAAATTTTATTGATGATTATTATGAGGAATAACTAAATTGTTAGTAATAATCAAAGCTAGGAGTTGAATTTTCCATTGAAATATTTATTTATAAGAAGGCCTTAGACTACCTAATGGTAACCAAATGATTTTTAACATGGGATGTGGTTAGAAGAATAGTAATGGGGTAATTTTCAAGTATTAATTTTATGGTAAGGTGAGGCTTGAAGTCGTGTAATTGGTACCCTTTTATATATGAGAGGAAGAGTACTTATTGGAGAAACCCTTATATTTTCTATGATGTATTAATAGTATATAATTTTCATGTGCCAAAAAATGGAAAAAACTTGATGGATTTAATTTTTATTTGATCCTCAACACAAACTATCCCTTTTTATATATCATAGTGTGTTTTTGAAATTTCACTTTTGTCGTTTTAACTTTTAACCTAATTAACATTTTCCATTGTATTTACTTTTTTTCCATAATAATTCAATTTAATTCAAAAAAATATTTACACTTATAACTGATTTTTCATTTTTATATAAAAATAAAAAATCATTTTAGGATATAAAATTAAAAAATAATTAAAATATAAATTTTATAATAAACACGGTTAATCGCAAAAAAAAAATCATTAAAAATAATACTTTAATCAGTTAATTTAATGTATAAGAAAAAATTATATTCTATACTAATTTTAATAAAATAAAGTAATTATTATAAAATGAATAAAAACAATGAGTATTTGCTATAAGGATTGGGCCAATCCTATCCTTGAAAATACCTGATTCAATGAAAAACCTCAGAATATTTTTTATTAACGTAAAATTTAAATTAGTAGTGTGTTTTTTGGAAACTAGATTTAAAATATCAAATATTATATAAATATTCATAACCTTATTTATTAAATAAATATTTTATTACTTTTCATTTTTTTAGTTTTATATTATTCATACATAAAAATATATCATTAGATCTACATTTTTCACTAGAATTTTATTTCCAATGTTCACTAAAATATCTTTATATATAGATAAAACACAAAATTTCATATCAAGATAATATTTTTTGATGAATAAAAAATGATTTTTATATTTTTAAAATGAAATTATAACATTATAAAATTAATCTTTTGAAAATATTCATGGAAATTACTAAATGTTGTCCCTAATTAATAAATCTTAGTAGTAATTACAAAAAATAAGCAGTAACTGTAAAATATTAGTAGTATTTAGTATAAAAATTAGTAATTAGTAATAATTTGATAAAATTACTAATAAAATCTTCTTAATAGAATTATATTATGTTAATAAGTAATGATTAATAAAAAATTATGGTTATTAGTAAAAATTAGTTGCAATTAGTTAAAATTAGCTTTAATTAGTGGTGATTATTGGTAATTAGTAAAAATCACACATAATTTTTAACCAAAAATTGTTTAAAATTGGTAGGATATATAATATTTTCTTGTAAATTATAATTTTTTAATTTTATACTATTTGTTGGAGAATATTTTTCATATATAAAATTAATAATAATTTTCTATATTATATAGTTTTTACAAAAGTTTTAAAAAAATATTTCAAAAATAATTTTTATTACATGATTTTGATGGAAATAATAATTATAGTAATCCAAAAGATTTTGTTATATATCCTATATATATTGAGGTATTTGAATGTTTTTTATCATTTGAGTAATAAAAATCCCAATTTGTTTTCAAAGGTACTACTAAGTGTCTAACTATGAAATCTGATCAGAGGTGGTTTGACAAACACAATAAAATTAGGGGTAATATATTGTGTATTTTTTTAAAATATTTAGTTATTTTTACTCAACACGGTGAACATAGTTACAAATAATATATTATTTTTTTGATTCAAGATCCGTCAGAGTATAATATTTATTTCATGATGTTGGTGTCCATTATTTAAAAAACCTAAAGCTCAGACCATTTTTATTTCACTCATGTGTTAAAAGAATCCCAATTTTATGAGTTGTGGATATACGAGGAGGATTATTTATATCATGGTTGCAACATAATAAAATATGATGTGGTTTCAAAAATTTATGACTGTTGAATCTGATAATAGAGTGTAAAATAAATGCTTTGATCAGATATTCTCTTGGATAAGGAAATTTTACCTAAAATAAATGTGTGGCCTATAAATTTATATGAGATCAAGAATATAGTTCATTATTTGTGTCTTGGTTATAAAAAGAGGAATTCAAGTTTAAATTATTAATCTTATATTATAGTGAAAATGAGTCATTGGTAAAATTTTCTACATGTGAACAATCCGGGTAGAAAGAGGCTCAAATCTGGATGCATAGGAATGATTCATGTTAAATAGTGGTGGTATTTCTAAATTTTACCAAAATTTAATCATTTATTTATATGTCATAATATAGTGTAATTGATTTAATGGAAGAAAACCAATATTTAAACCAGGAAATAATTAAATCATACATGTGATGGTGATTTATGGAAACTTTTTCACTAAGTGCATTAATTGTTTTTTCATAATCTTGAAACATACAATTCAGAATTCCTTTTGATGGTTTCTAACAATTTGGTTCCTACGGTATTCAATAATCATAATAAGCCATCTTTATATCTCTATAAAAATTACCTCCTTAGAATCAGATCAATGAACCATATATGTTTTTGTCATAATTTATTAGAGTACATCCAAAAACTGATATCTATGTTTATTGGAATACATTGATTTATGTGTTAAATTTAATTTAGATTAATGGTGTCAGTACATATAATGTTTTTGTGTAGAAAATTATTAATTAATGTTTCAATAATGTGGATATTTAGTGACTTCACAACATATTTAATATCATATATATAGTTTACACACTATTCAAAGTCATGTCCATACTATATGAGTGATAGAAAATCATTTATGAATGTAAATAGGAGAGAACCACATTTTCTATACTTTCAGCGCAGATTTATTCTTACTTACAATCCTTTCCCAAAGAAGAGAAATCAGTTTAGAAAAGGTAAAATTGAATGATATAGAACTCCATAAATGATATCAGGTATTAATTTAATTTATATTGAGTCTTCATTACTTAATGTTACCTTTAAGATAATTATAAACAAACCAAAAATAGATGGATTTGGAAAAGATCACAATGGAATTAAAAGAAATTATTTTTTGGATCTTATATATTTGTTTGATTTGTATGTAATCTGATGATGGAAGACATTAATATTGGGAAAATATATTTTGATATTATATTTTATATAGTTTTGGACACACCTGTTAAGACTAAATTTAATTTAAAGGCACCATTAGATTTCCCGGAATTTTTAGGGGACCATTAGAGGGGTTGTTTTAAAGTGAAATATCATAGAAGTTAAGGATGCCAAAAGTGTCTAATAAATAGTACAAATAAGTTAATTTATTATTATTTTAGTGGATTCTGAATTTTATAATATAGGATTTTTCTTTTTACAATATGTCTATATGTGTCATAAACATTAATTTTACCTAATTAAAAATAAATGATTGGAATGTTAAATTTGAAATAATTCTGCCAATTTTATTTAGTGGTTTTTTGAATTATTAGATTTGGGATGAAATAATATAAATATTATATTTTTTATGAGTCATTTGTGGAGTGAACAAAGAATAAGTTGCACAAAGTAGACTTCAAGAAGTTTATGTTTTAATTTTAGGTAAAATGGAAGAACAATTTTTGCTACATTCATTGATTTAATGGATCATTGGAGATCAAAATTTTTATATTATGAAAAATCTAGAAAGATGGTACTATTCTAATGGATGTATCTATATGACATATGTATATAAAAACAGAAGATACATGTAATGAAAAATCCTACATTGAAGTGACAATTGAAAAAAATTATATACAAGGGGAAATTTCTTTTTATGCATATATTATCTCCAACATGAATATCCTTCAAAACATATACGAATGGGTTGTAATGAGTGAAACTTGGATGATGCAAAAAAAAATTAAATATCAAGTTCTTAATAATCCAGAAACTAAATTTGTTGTAGGCTCTAAATGATGGATATTAGATTATTAACATCACATGGCTCATACATATGTTTTTTTAAACTATGAAGTAATGAATCAGTTTGTATTTTAAGTCATACTGTCACAATGCTAAAAGGATAGCGGCTCACTCGGCTGGATGCTCCTGGGATCTTGGCTCAAACCCTAGGGTTTAACCATTCTACGGTGGTGATAGTTCCTCTACACCACTCATCTCATGTTTTTCATCGATCTCGCTCACATTGGACAGAACCCTATCTCATCTTTTCTTTTTCTATGGATGAAATCTTCCTAGTATGTGATGGTACTATGTTTTTATCCGCATACATATCTTGGTTTTGTACCCATGCATTAATTAGCTTCCCTCTTGCATATATTTGGAGCAGGAGATACACTAATAGTTCCGGGACGGAGGCTTGGAAAATGACAGATTCCTAGGTGTCACAAGAGTTGGCTTTGCTTCCTTGGGTTTCAATCCCATTATCCTATTTGTGTTTTATCCCATTTTAATTTTTCAATTTTCAGGTTTTATAGATCTCTTTTTATGTTCTTATTATGGTTTCAATCCTATTTTCCTTTTCCTTTTTCGATGGTAGCTATGGGTTGTGATTATATTTTTGTTGGTGTGCTCTGATTGAGTTGTGGTTTCTTTTTTGCGGGTGAAGGTTCATCAGTGGTGAGGGTCTTGATGAAGATGTGGTTTCTATTGGGGGGTTTTGATTTAGATGGTGTCTACTCAGTTGTGGTTTTATATGGAAGTCCTAGTTTCTCATACAACTATGTCCTCCAGATCTACTGATACCTTCTTAGTCGGTCAGATTTGGTGGTTTCTAAGAATCATGGGGCTGTGTTTTGGTGGGGGGTTTCAGGAAGCCCGACCAGTGTTTAATGGAATATGGGATTTAAATAGCGACAAAAATTGTGGTGGTGTATTATTTTTTATGACTGTCATTATGAGGAAGGTCTTGTGAGGAAATGGAGATGGTGTTTGGTTCATGTGGTGGATGTAGGACAAGAGTCTGACAGTGATGAGGTGATTTGAATGATGAATATGGTGATAGGATGACATGAGGGCTATGAAAGTTTTTTGATGATAGCATGTGATGAGATGATGCGTTGATAGGTCAATGTTGTTATGATGGTGGTTTCCTATTTGATTTTTAATTTTGAAATTTTAATGTCGTGTAAGTTTCAGTCGTGGATGTGTAATTGGTTTTCATGTTAGTGTGTGTTAACATGATATAAATTTTTTTGAGTTTCCCACACATCCATAAATCTGTTTTTTCAATTGGAAAATGATATTTTGAGGAGTGATAATACCACATATTCATTATTTTTTTTATAAAAAAACGTCATTAATTTTAATTTTATCTTATATGATCATCATATAAAGAAGAAATTTCCCAAAATTACACAAGCTTCCCTTGAAGAATGTTGACCAAAAAATTTCATACAAGTTTCAATGTTTTTTAATGTAATTTTTTTATGGTTTAACATATGAATTAAATTTATTATATTTTATTGTTAATTGTTTTTAAATTATTTAGGTATCTCAACATGCTGATAAAATTGCTACTCGTTTGTTTTTACTAAATAACCTACCATCGAAAATAGGTAGATATTATTATTCATATATGGTTATTTTTTTCTATTTTATACACATAAATATGGTGATGGAAAAAAATAATGATTAGTGGTGTTTTTGAGGGGATCTCATCATATAGTAAGTGAGGTTTACTTTAATGGAATGATAGATGAAATAATTGTGTTGTGTTATTAAGGATAGAATTATGGCATTTTTTATATTGATAGATGCCTGTGTGTTTCCCAATTCCATAAAGACACATATATTAATTTTAAAGTGATTATTTTAGTAAATGAAACTTTTTTATTAGCTCATAGATCACACTAGATACATTATACAATTTATTATTCTAATTCAAATTAGTTACTTGATTTTTGGGGGATTATAAATGTGAAATCCAATGAAAATCAGTTTATGTATAGTGAATTTGGTTCTATTAAAGCACAAGGAATTGAAAATTTCTAGGTAGAGATCTCGAAATAAAAAGTTTCAATGAAGAAACATGAATATCGCCAAAGGAACCACACAACTATGGGTCGATGGTGGCGATGATGGTGAAGATGTAAAAGATGAATTTGAATTTTCAATTGATGAGAAGATGAAAATCCTATAGAAATTGATGACACTAAGGGGAAGAGGAAGATATTTACACCATCTTATACGAAGATGAGGATGAAGATGAATAATGACATTATTACTCAGTATTTATAGAAAATATATATATAATAATCATATTCTATTACTAATTGATACATTTTTCTTTCATGTTTTAGATGGTTGATGACATATGTTATGATATATTATCTAGGCTCTAGGGGGTTGTACTACATGGTGATGATCATGATTGTTTATCATTTAAACCTAAGTTTTCTAGTAGTTCATCATCAAGTTAGAGGGGTCAGGTCTTGGGATATTGATGCTTCTTAACCATATTATGGAGTATTGAAAACTTCTTGAATTTCATTTATTCATGCATAGGTAGGTTTAGTTGCATTTTTTAGTTAGATTTCAACATTTTAAATTATCTTTTATGTAATAATTCATTGATTATTTGTTCTATTTTTTTAAACATTATGAATATTGTTCTACAATGATACAACACTATATGACAACCCTTCTCTTAGTTCACACTAATTCATGGATGGTTAGATTAGATTACACGTAATAAAACCTAAAAGATTAGGAAGTGTAATTTATTTGAGAATTAGGCAAATAGAAAAATATCGTGAATGTGGGATACAACATCATTTTTGAAAAATTCATTTGCATCCATTAAAATTTCCAACTCTTTTAAAACATCATAGGATAACATGGGGACATAAATAAGAAAGGGGTGAGCTATAAACCACAGTAAGAGAATTAAATGACATTCCCTGAGGAATTTAGTACATGTTAGTCAATAGGAATATTAATGGTATATAAAATTTGTGATAATCAAAAACAAGAACAACGAGGGATAATAATCATAGAGGCTACATTGAAAATGTGGAAACAACATAAAACACAACATCATAAATATATTTGAAGGCTGACTTCCAATATATAATGATGTAAAATGTCTCATGATGGATTAGGTTCACTACCCAAACACATTAATGATGTATCATGAGGCTAAAAATATACCCAATTCATTAGAGTTCTATATAATTCTTGGTGCACCAATCACATTCATTTCATTCACATGCTTTTGTGTTCCACATAGTTCATAAAACTGGGAATAATTTATCATCACAATTTATCTCATGATCATTGTATGTTGAATAAATACATGCAATTACCTAGTCATATAAGTATAACCGTATGAAGGTGGACACCATTAATAAGATATGGGTATGGTTATTCACTACATAATTGTTTGGCATAGAAAATCATAGGGAAATATTGGCCCAATAAAAGGGGCATGTGAATGTTAATTGAAGGGATTGATGAGTGTGAGAGGGGTCTCTCATAATTTATAAATAAAATTGATATCATTGTGGACATGGAAGAACATATCCCATCATTTGGAGTTAAAGATGAAATACATAAGATAAAGAATATACATGAATAAATAGGAGATAGAGAAGATCCATTAAGTTGAGAGGGTGATTCCAAATGCTTGGGAGGATCTTCATTAATGATTAAGAGAACCTCAAGAGGATTTTTGATTTGTAATGGTAGAGTCATGAAATGTAAGATGTTATCTTGAGTGAATATGTTTGGGGTTTGGGTTGGTTTATATAAGAACAGAGTGGGGAATTCTATATAATTTCTCAAATGTATGTTTTGGAATTTATATAAAAAATAACAAAAATAAAAAACCTTCCAATTATTTTCCAATGTTTTATTCTAAATAGGGGTGGTTTTCATTATTTTATTTAGACAAGAAATGAAAATATTAAAATATTACCCTTACTGATATAGAAGTGAGTCATGTCCTTTAGGAAATGATTTAAAAAAACAAATATATTATAGATTTCTAGGATTCTTAATGGAAATTTAAAAACAATAAAATAATATAAAAATCAAATTATTTTAAGGTGAAAAAATATATTTCTTCTTAGATACCATTTATAATATTTATTGTATCCTTTTTGTTATTACGATATCATTATAATCACAATATATTTTTAACGTATTTTATTTATTGACCAAAATGTGACTATCTAAGAAAATTATAAGAAATTAACCATTGGATAATTTCAGGATTATGATTAAATAAATAATATAAATTTTATATAAATTATTTTATAAATATGTGAATCTTCACTTTTAAAACATGAATCGACATTTTTTGAGAATTGGAGGGTTTTTTTGGTTGAAAATAACTGTTTTCAAACCCGTATAAAAATTACATTTCAATTCATAAAATCAATATGATAATTTCTATTTAATAAATATTATTTAATAATAATATTTCAATTAAATATTATTAATTTCCTAAATCCACTTATTTATAAAAATTTATTCCTTATATAATATTTAATATTATATAAAAATATATTTTTTGTTTTATTTTACCAAAATAAAACATCTTTTTTAAATTAACAGTTTAGAAACTGAAATATATTCATTATTCTAAAAAATATAATTATTTATATTTTTAGGTTATTGATACATAAACCATTAATACACAATAAAATTCTCTAAGATTACGGTTAGAAATGGTTAGCCATTGCTGGTTTGGTTTGGAGTATATGGTTTGGGTCATGACAAAGATGAGCTTGAATTGATCCCATTAACGTTTTCACTCTTGATTAAGTTGCTAGATCTCATCTTGGGATTGGTTATGTGAAACTTCCATGGATTATATCTTCATTCAAATCTATAATAAATGGGATTCATATGGTAGGATCCTACTAGTTTGGGACATTACCTCCCTTATACGTGTCAATTAGATTTATCAAAACCATATGTTTATACAGACAATATGATCACTGGTAAATGACTATATTATAAATGGTATTGATGCTTTATAGTATTATAAATTATATATGATATTATAAAACCCTAGAAGTGTATGTGTTCTCTTATAATCATGACACTTAATATTAAATTTAATTCAACCAATAAAGTAATTTAATTTATAACAGTTTGGGTTGTTTCAATACTCCACACCTCATAAATGTTTACCTAAGAATATTTATTTCAAACCATAAAAAATGTGATGGTAATTTTGTTTCATCACTTCTTTTGGTTCCCACACAACTTCTTCAAGCACTATTTTTCTCCACGTCACTTTGACAAGGTACATTGTCTTATTCTATAGAACTTTGACTATACAATATAATATCTTCACCAAATTCTCCTCATAGTAAAGATCATTCTCAAATAGAACCACCTCTAGATTGAGTACATGTGATGTGTTTGGTATGTACTTCTTAAAGAGTGATATGTGGAACACATCATGCAGTTGGGATCGATCAGGAGAGAGTGCTAGTCAATAGGCCACCGCTCCAATGAGATCCAGGATCTTATAGAGACAGTTGTATCTTGGAAAAAGATTTATCTTCTTCTAAAATATCATGAGTTTATTCCATGGATTCAGGAAGAGGAATACCTTGTTTCCAAATTCAAAATCGAGGTCTCATTTATGAGTTTCAATATAGCTATATGGTCTACTATAATCATCCTTGATATGATGCTAAATGGTATTGACCTTTTAAACTATTTCCTCAACTATTTCAGGATATACCGGTTTGCAATCCCCAGTATTATCTCAGCATTCATGTTTTCAAAATGTCTTCCCATAATGGACTTCATAAGGATAGATTTGGATGTTTTAGTTGAAACTATTTTTCTATGAGAAATCGATTAGAAGTAGTTGTTGATCCCATACTCCATTGATTTTAAATGATAATATTCATAACATATCCTCAAGTGTATGGATTGTATTCAAAGATTGGATGTCATTTAGAGGATTATAATATATAACGAATCTTATCTCAGTATTTAGAAATTATTGGAGACACTCCAAGAAAATAAATGTAAATATGGTATCTTGAGAAAAAACAATCTATAGTGACGTTCCATGAAGCCTCACCACTTATCTAATGTACATTGATGCAAGATGATTGAGTGAGAAATCTTCTTAAATTATAGTGATGTGATAATTATTTTTAAGATGATCCACCATAACACATATAGCATAATTTACTTTCGATGTATTCGACATTCTGTTGAAAAAGTCCATGGTAATATTTTCCCTTTTCTACATATGCGAGGATAATGATTGCATCATCCCCTAAGATTTTTTTCTATATGAATTCACCTATTGACATTCACAACATCCTGATATATATTTCTTGATCTACTTCTAAGTATTGTCCCACCAATTGTTCTCTAAATGATCTCAATAAATCATTATGATTCCTAGATATACAGAGAAAGTTTAACTTTTGGAATCATCCAATAAATCATTCTTTAAATCAGGAATAGATGGTGCACATTGTCATGAATCAAATCAAAAAACTCATTCTTCATTAACATTGATCACTGATGATTTACATTTTATTATACCTTCCACATTCATTTCAAATATGAAACCTACTCTTTGAGCATACATTAACATTTCTATAAGAGATGTTTGAGCAATCATTTTTGAAATGACTGATGATATTCCATTCATTACGATTCTCATGTATATCCTTTTAATTTCATAGAAGATAAGATCATTCATAGTTATCATCAATGATAACATTGATGGATCCTTTATAATTCACTAATCATACAATTTATTGTCATTCCCTTGATGGTAGTGGATTGGGAATTGACCATATTCATTGGAAAATATTCAACTATTTCTATGTGAACATATACATGAGAATTTTGTGATCCTTATATATTTCCCACTTCTCCCCAAATAGATAATGATATACCACATTCAATGTGAAGATCACTATATACAACCCTAGTTTATTCTTATATTAGTTCGATTCATAAATTTCAATTTCCCTGACACATATGCTATCACTTTATATTTTTTCAGCATCCCAAAACCCAATCTATTCATTGATGAATCTAAAAAAACATGAAAATTTATCCACTTGTGGGTAGTGTGAGAACAACTGATGTATCTGGATAAACTAATATCTATGTACTAGAAATTGTTTTGTTGTTACATTACTTATTTTCTTGAAAACAAAAATATTTGATTTTCTAACCCATTTTTTCTTGGGTCAGGTATTTTTAGAAGGTAAAATTTTTTAAATCCATTGAGAAACTGATAATTCATTAGAAAAATATGATTTATGATATCATAATTTTTGAAAATTAATTAAATAACATTTATTCTTGTATTGACCACCACATTAACACATAGTTCACAATGGAGCTCTTTTTGGAACAAAGATGTTATGATTAAAAATAGGTTTTATATTTGTAAAACCCATTCTGGATTCATATCTATATGGAATAATTTGATTATATATCTTAAAAATTATTTTCTATCAAGTGTTAAACATTGAGACAATATTTTTCTTACAATATGTTTTAGAATTATGTTTTAAAATTAAATTCCTATCCACGTTATATTTTTTCATTCAAATTAAGTTTTTATAAATAATTTAGTAAACTATTTTTATTAAAATTTTACTTTTCTTGTTCCTTAGAAAGTTCATTTTTCTCAACATTATAATATTTTTTTTCATTGTGAATATTTTAAATAATATTTGTTTATATAGATTTTATTGAATTTTAATTCCCATGTATTTCTTGTAAAATATCATATTTTGTAAATATATTTCAATTTTAATTTTTTGGTAATTTTAAAAATCTTGATACTTATTAAAAACATGGTAAATAATTATTTTCCTCATAATAAGAAGATTTTTTACTAGAAGTTGTAGCACTATTATCATCATTATCAATATGAGGATATTTTTATTTAACGTGATATTTTTTTAGATTAAGAAGTTACATTTTCTATGAAGAATTTATTTACCTTTGGATGTTCTTGAAATAATCTGTTATTATTCTTCCCTAAAAGTTAAATATATGATGTATTCTCAGAAGAAAAAATTCCCAACCACTAAAAACCCAAGTATCTGAGGATTTTAGACTCTTTTAATTTATTTTTCTTATGGTAATTCATTTAATTCCTATTGAAATTTATTTCCTTCTTATCATTCCTTTTCATATTAGGAAAAATTGGTATGATATATACAAATTTCTTATAATCACGACATATAAGTTCTGAAGAACACTTATTATTAATTATCTCTTTATGATTAATTCTATATCTGTATTAGAAATACTTATTTCCAAATATCCAATTCATTCTCAGCACAAGTATGACCAAATTTTTTTCGAGATTTTTTTTCCGAACTACTATCTAACATAGTAATAACTCTCTTCATATTATAATACTTAGAATACTTTTTAATAGATTGATCATTTTTAGGAACATTTGAGGTTTTATAATAAGAAACTCCCCTATTTATTTTTTTTCTTTTTTTTATCTATTTTGAATATTCTATAATACTACACAAAGGATCCAATCAAATCATTAAGAATTGGATGAGTAATCATTTTAGATTTGTCCAATGCAATTATTTTTTATTCTAATTCTCCAAGAATGATCTCAATATTAATTTCCACTATGATTTTATCATTAATGTCCTCTTTAATAAGGGATTTTAAAATTTTTACAATAGTTATATCTCATTGATACATTTTGGAAATAGTGTCCTCAAGAAGAAAATCAAATTCATGATAATTTTATTGATCAATATATATTCTTGATTTTAAAACCTTAGATGTTCAAAAAAAATTGACTACCAATTTCCTCAATATATTATTTGCTTCTTCCTAAGAATAAATCATTTTTTCTATTCATAGAACATAATAGATTTTTCCTCACTCTATAATTCAAATTCCATTATAACATCCCTTTATTAGTACACACAGTAACTAATTTATTATGGATACTATAATTAACAATTAGCATTGAAAATTTTCAAAACCATTATTATTTATAAGAGTTTGTATCTAGAATCCCCAGTACTCATAATAAATACCATCAAATATTTGGGGTCCTCAAGGATTCATATTTCTAGGATTAAAACTGTTTAAACCTTCCATCACAAAGATGTAAAACACTTTATAAAATTTAAAAATTATTTTGATAAATGATTAAAAATAATTTTTTTAAACACATTAAAAAATATCAGTAGTCAACAATAATACAAACACATAATGTAAATGTACTAAAAATTAACTAATTCCAATTATTAGACCATAAGAGTATACGATAACTACAAGTGGGGGTGACTTTAAGATTAAAAAACCTAACTAATATAATACTAAAACCGCTTTTATTATAAATTTAATACTCAGCGCTCTTATGATGATCATATTATATGTATGAGACTTAGAAGTCGTCCAATAAACTATAGTTAGTAAACTAATACACAAAAGGTCTAGTTAAATAGATATTAAAAATATTTAGTAAAACAAACATTCTAATATAACTTTCATAGATGAATATAAATCATTTTAAACCATTTAATATGAAATATTATAATAAATTAAGAAGGAATTACTTGCATTACAAAAGATATTTTACCCTTTAACCATAGGAGTTCAGGAAGTCATAAATCTTCACTTGTGAAGCCCAGAGTTTTCAACATAACAATAAGGTCATTCATTCTAATGTAGGAAATACCTAGGTATAAATATAAAAATTTCTCATTCTTTGTTAAATAATAAATCCATAGATCCGAATATTAGTGATAACTTTTCCTTCCAATAAACTATAATCCCATGATTATTTTGATTAGTATTATCTACTATCCTATTCCTAGAATCCATTGATCTAATACCATATTGAATCATCAGATAAAAAAGAAAAATGTTCTATGGAATTAACAACCCTTATAGTAATTTCTTATAACAACAAATTCGAAGATTATCTATGTGTAATAATGATATGTTAAGGTAGAGTAAATCATAGACAATTTGAGTTAAAATACATTATCTCATAGCTAATTTAAGGCACTCTTATTAAATGCAATCCCTCAAATAGTCATATTTTTTATGAATCTTGTTGTTGGTTGTAGTTGTCTCAGGTGTTATTTATATGAAAACTTATGAAACTTTGTTTTCATATAATGTTGTTTGTTAGAATGATTATAACTCAATAATAAGTTCCGTCTGATAAAAATAATTACAACAATCTAATTATAGTCTTTTAATAATTTAATAGACTGTACTGCTGTAATTCTGATGATCTAAACAATTCCAATCCCATGGATATGACTCCAGTCAGTCTGATGACAAAACATTAGTCAACCTAATAGAAAATACACTATTCAATAAGATGTACGAGACTCTTAGTTATTCTGATGTATTAGACTATAATAATATGAAGTTAATATTATTTTAGTTAAGAACTATTTATAATTTTAGTAGTAAAATGATTTTTCTATAAAAAAACACTATAATACTTTAGACTTTTAATGATAGTAAAATATGGGCCCTTGCTAACAAGGGTGTTCATCAGAACATGACCTGGATGGACACCCTCTCTCTGGATTTAATTCAGCAATTTGATAAAGAATGTAAAATAATCTCTTTTTTCCATCTCTTGATATCTTTTCAACTTTATTATTCAATAAAATGAGCTTTGGTCTTGACCATGGCACCACCTTCTCAAAAAATTATAGTAAAATATGTTTGAAGAAAGTTATTGTGATTATCAAATGTATGGAAAAGAAAATTTGAAAGTATAAATTTTTGACTCAATATATAAAATTACTTTTATAAAAATGATGTATATGGAATAGACATATATTACCATTTTATTATGTTTAAATAAAATTTTAAGGAGTTACAAGAACAAATAAATATGAAACACTTGGTTATGATTTATACATCTTCTTTGAGAGGCCTCATTTATCTTACACATTATTCCTTATACAGTAGTATTTTTAAGATAAACGTGACAAAAGGTCATTCTAAGGAAATATAGAAATGTATTTTTCATGAATTGGTCAAGAAAACTGGCAGAGTTGGTGCGAATAAGATCAGATTAGTGGTGCCTAGTTTTATGTGAGGGGAGTGATACTTTTGTAATTATTTAATGTTCTAAAATATTAAAATCTTTTTTTTAGGGAAAAGTGGAACCAAGGAACCCCAATTTCATAGATAGGACGTGATAGGTTCTAAAATAATCAATCATTCAAATTGTTACATGTTTTAGAGATAGTTTATATCGTATCTCTTATTTAAGCTCGTTTAAACCCATTTTGACCTTATCTATCATAACTTAACATTTCACAACAAAATTATAATTTTAAGTCCCAAAATTAAAGGATATTATCAATTTTTTGAAATAATGACTGAAAATATGGAATAAATTTTGTCAAATTGAATTTCTATAGGAATAAGAAATAACTTTTAATATTTTTTCTCAAAATGCATGAAAAATAATTTTTATAAGAATACACAATTTATACGTAAATGTACTTTTACCTTGAAATAAACTATAAATTGGATTCTCAGAAATTTATATTAATATTTAACAAAAACATTAATGGTTTTTTACTTTTATATTAATCCATAACTGAATTTTTCCTTCCAACATTTCTATTATCTGCAATGATCAAGAAATAGTTTTTAATTTGAATTTAATACATTTTATGCCCAAAAAAGAAAATATTAGGTTCCTAAATTAAACGTAATGTTTCAAATTGTACTCATTAAACATATATACAATTGATACAAAGGTTTTATAATTTATTTACTTATTATTTTATCATAATAATGTTATAAAATTGAAAATATTTCAAAAACATTGGTATTCTTACTATTCATTAAAAAATCATTGTTTTAGAAAAATCCCAAAAATTCACCCTAATATAATTTCTATGTGATAAAAAAATTAATTCTTTTTTATAAAATTATGATTATAAATATGAGAATATTATCATTTAAATAATTTTCTATAATTCATGGAAATGTAACGTAGTTAATACAACAAAGATGACCTTTTTCAAATTAAAACCATACTTATGTTCATTACCTTGACTAAATTATTTATGAAACAAAAATCCATATATTTAACATTAATATTAATTTATATAAAATATTAAATAATTACATAAATCATTACATATACCAGAATAGAAACCATGAGAAGAGAAATTCTATAACCTTTAAATAAAATATATTTTTAGTCATGTAGAGTCCATAGAAATTTAAAATATATAAATAATATATTTTATGATATATATTATATAATACAATTAAAAAAGATGAAAAAATTAAAATCAAAGGATTATCGTATTCATTGAAACCTTAGATCCCATATATAATGGGTTCCTTCCCTACGACATTTTCAGATGGAATATGTGGTTATCCTATCAACTAGGTTACACTTTTATTTCAATAAATAATTTTTATAAATAATACATATATTTCTTGAAAAATATATTCATTTAAAAATAATGGGATGGTATATTCCTCACCACATAAATAAATTTCATCCTCAAAATTTTATATTTACCTAAATAAATATTTGAAATATTTCAAAAATAAATTTTAATTTGTATAAGGGGAATTTGGACATACAAATTTTCAAAATAAAACCCATTAGTTAATCCTTTGACAATAATTAGAGGTTATAAAAATGAAGTTTTGGGTAAATGATAAGGATACAATCATTAAAATATAAAAAACAATTATTAAAAAAACCAACATCATTTAAATGAATAATAAAATATGCTTTTGAAAAGAGGGAAAATGGAAATATGAAGGGAAAATAGAATAACACGTAATCACATTCATGAATTAGAAAGGGGAATTTGGTGAGATGTGGAAATATGGATATGGAAGAAAAATATCCACTAAAAAGGATAATAATTATTCACAACAATGGTATAATTTTAAGGGAAAAGGTTTGTCAAGGAATAAGCTTTAAATTTAAAATGACATTGTTCCCAAAGAGAGAAGAGACCATAAATTAATCTAAAATTATTTTATGGAAAATATTCTCTATTAAAATATATTTTTCCAAATGTTTAGGAATTCCTTTTCAACATGACTTAAAATATGATAAAATATAGAAACTTTATTTCATAAAGTCTTTAAAAACAATATCATCCTTTAGTTGTGTTATTCAACCATTTTCCACATCTATATCATCCAGTATCACATGTGATGAATATTAAAGATGAGTGATTCTCATGAGAGTTAACTTATAATACACCCTGATTTTCATATAAGAGTGATATGATATTCCTTTTATCTTTACTAAAACCAAAATGATTAACATAAGAAAATATAACAAAAAAAATGAATAATATTTCATAATATCAAAAATTTCAACAATAATAACCAAAGATCAACTTAAAATTTACAAAAATAATTAACTACAAAAATATTCATAAATATTCATAAGTAAATTAGATGAGAATGATTACAATGGTTTGATCAAATATTCCTCTAAAGTCAAATTAACATTTATATTGAAATCATCATGAATAACTCACATAGTCACATATAAAAAATCATTATCCCCAAATCATGTATGTTAAAATATGTACTCAAAATAAAACAATAATTTATTGACATTTTTTATCCAAATTTTTTAAAAAAAAACATGGGTAATTTTAAATTTATTGACATTTTCGTAATAAAAATACATTTGAGATAATTTTTCTAATACATTTCTAATATTTATCATTTTTTATAAAACACTATTAATTTATCCATGATTTTTACAAAATGTTGATAATTTAGCAACATTCTTTAGAAAATATCCCTAATTTAAATATCATATTATATATAAGAATAACTTTTTTTAATATATATATACATAATTATATTTTTATATATATTTATATTTAACTAAAAATACATTATAATATATTTAAATATCATAATATATATATATAAACACACATAGATATATTTAAAATAACTGTCATGCTACACCGCAATGGTAGCCACACTTGTTGTTCACAATAATGTCTCAAGTTCAAGGATCACCAATTTCTTCCATGCATTTGTGTGTTTCATGATTTTGTTGGTAATATAGCTCATTCACCGTTATCTATTTTAGTATAAATATATATATCTATGTATAAATATTTGTAAACTCATAGATTCATATATTTAAACACATATTAAACTTCATATATTTATTTATATATATATAAACACACAGAAATAAATACATATATATATAAACACACATACACATATATATATAAACCTATATATATATAAACACGCACACATAGATATATAAAGAAACATATATTTATATATACAAACACATATATATTATAAATTTAGTCAGGTTTTTAAGAAAACATGTTTATTTAATTAAATTTTCTACCAATGTTTTAAAATATTTCTAATTATATATATATAGTGTGTGTGTTTTTAATTATATTAAATTTTATATATAAAATGAAACTATAATTATAATTATGTATGTTTATAGATACACATATATATTCACACACACACAGAAAAATATATGTTAACACACAAACACACACACATAGAAAATATAAACAACTACTCACAGAAATGTATATATATAATATAATATAAAAATATTTATATTTATAATAAATAAATAAATAAATATTAATTTTTTATTAAGTAATATATATTTTCCTTTGATTAGAAAACAACCTTACTATTCAAAATTTTATCTGAATTACAAAAGATCACATGATCTACACTTGGTAAATCGTGATATTCTAAAAATTATTACAACTAACTGTTTAGAATTTTTTTCATGAAAATGTCCATAAAAATAATTATTTTGGATGATGATGTATAAAATTTATAATTTTTTATTGGAAACTATAACTTTGTAAACTCATAAATCTTCCACTTCTCTTTTCTTAAATTAACTTCATATCATACCATGGGTACTGCATGTTTTTTAGGAACACCGTAGAATAACATATTATCATCAAAATTTTTAAAAAGAAATATTAACATAGTAAACATTCTATGTTTACGTGTTTCTTACATTCTTTATCTCATCATCTTTCTTAACTCACATAATTTATAGATTTTCTCATCATAGAATCTTTATTAACTTGTATAAGTTATAAATTCACTTATCTTAGAAAACATCAAAACACCCAGACATTCTAAATTTCATTATCTAAAAAACATTAATAAAATTAATAATTTATAAATTTTAATCCCTTATTCATTTATATAATATTCTACCTTTATCCATATATTAAAAATTTAATCTTTTTAATGTAAATTAAATTCATCATAGGAAAAAATTTCAAACTTTCTTTATCTTGTGAAAATTATGAATTTTTATCTTTTTTGAATTCTTTATATATTTGACATCCTAGCTTTCTATGGCTCAGAACAATATAACTTTATATATTTTCAATATTTATGAATTTACACATGTTCAGATATTTATATCTTTTTACATCATTATAACATTATGAATTTATAACTTAGCAATCTTTATTCAACTAATGAGCATTCAATTTTTTTACATCTATATAAATTTTTGACTTTATACACCATAAAATATTTCTTATTTTCTACATCTGTAGAACTTTTTTACATTATATAACTCTATTACTATACTTTTTACACATTTAGAACTAGCTACCATTCTATATCAATATGAAAATATGACATTCTACATCTACAAAACATTATATCCTTAAGAAACTTCATAATAAATGTTTTTAATCCTAAAATACCAATTTTTTTTTATTTTTTAGTAAAAATATCTAGGAAAAAGACCATTTTTCAATAAATAGAAAAACTTGTAAGAAAAACCTCACAAATTATGTTGAAATACATTGATGGGTAAAATATAAGTGGATTTTCTTTTTCTCTTTCCCCCCTTTGAATAAAATAAATTAATGAATAATGGAAAGAGTGTATGATTTCATTATACCTAATAGTTTTAATAATAATTGTTTATAATTCATATTCAATCTCCATTATTTTAAAATACACACCCCCTTTGATTGGAAAACACATTAATCAGTCATGTTTTTATTTAACTTTAATTTTGGATAAAACAAATTTATGCCTTAAAATGGTTTTAGAATCATTCTTTTCTGAGTAAAATATAAATGAGTGATAAAATATTTGATTGAATATTTTCTATAGACATTCCATTAAAGTAATTAATAATTAGTGGTTTATTTAATTTATTAAGTAATAAAGCCATTACACATATAGAAATATTATTTTAATATTATATTATATTTTTATGATCAAATAATTTTTTCTTCATTGTTAAATTTTATATAATAAATTATTATTCATATTTCAAAAATTTATTTAATAAAATTCACTTTATAATAATTAATAATATATTTATTTATATTAAAATTTGTAATAAATAGAAAAAAACATTTATTGGGAAAATAGATCTATTATTGAGGAAATTATTATTTTTAAAATGTCATGATTATTTAATAGGAATTAATTATTATATTTCAATTAGGGGAAAATTTTATATTTATATAATTTATATGGTTTTTAGTTTAGTCATACACCCAATCGAATGATTATGTTATAATGGTCACAATATATCATGATTAATTTAAAATATTGGTTGTGTCTAAAGAAAGCTATTGAATATTTAAAATTTATTTCAAAATTATAAGGATAAAATATAAGGATGTTAAATTATATCCAAATTAAAATGAATTTTCCAAATGAAATTACTTTATTTTGATGCAAAAAATGTGGATGATTTTTCTTAATCATATCCTATTTTTTATGTAACTTCTTATAAATAATGATTTCTATTATGTAATTTAATAAGGTGAGTTGTCTTGTTTTGATTAACATTATCTCTATGATAAAAAATTTCTATAAACAATTCTCTATAGGATGATCATTCTCTAGTAGTATAATCTTTGATGTTTGTATATGTGAAAAAAATAAAATAAACACATGAGAGAGGGGGGAAATTCATTATACATTACTATTAGAAAAATAATGTTTGAGATTTTTTATTTAAACTCCATGACATAAAAATCCACTCCACCTTGGACTAAATCCAATTTTTACCATTAATATTTTTTTATTAGTCACTTCAACATAATTTTGAGGAAACTAACATTGTTGTCTAAGATTTGTATCACCTTCATCATCTTTACATTTATGATAAGTTATAAATGATATTACACTTTCATCCTTCTTCTCAAGTAGACATGTTTTCCACCCATTTTGGTGTCAACAATTTCCAGTGGCTTCTCAAAAAAAATCTTTATTATTCAAAGTAATATTCTTATTTATTTTAATATTTATTATATTTCTAATAAAAAATAAATTATTCTATTAGTGTTGTAGTTTTTAAATGAATAAGATCATCATAAATTTATCATTTATATAACCTTATCGATAAAATTTCTTATACACATACTTCAATCTATAAAAATAATTTCATAACATTAATAATGGTTTTTCCATAGACCCCTACTTGATTTGTTTATTTAGAAGGTTTTTATACCCCTATATGTGTTCATTTGGACAATTTAAAACTTTCCTAAGATGTTACTCGATTTCAAATATTTATATATTAGTTTAATATAAATGGATTCAAACCCAAATATAATATTTAAATTTTCATTAAAAATAGATATATTAGTTTCATTTCAAAGATTATATTTTTATAATTATTTTATGATAAATAATATATATATATATATGTTTTTTCTTATTATTTTTTGACGTTTTTAGTGTGAAATACAGGGTCTTGAAAACTAAATTTTTTGAAATTATTGATTAAAATTGAATATCTAGGTTAAGTATTATATTATGAGATGTAGAAGGGATGCATGATATTATGATATTAGGGATAATTAAATATTTAATTGGAACTTAATATGTAATAAATTTAATTGAATCAAGGAACATATGTAACAGATTTACAGAATTAAGATTGGTATAGAAGAATTTTAATAGTATATTATTTTTTTGTGATTTTTTTTTATTTAGATTAGTGAATGTTGATGTGTGAGGGTTTTGAAGGGGTCCATGTATGTGTGACAGAGTTTTCAAAGGAAATGATGAAGTGTAAGATATTTTATCTCATGAGTGTGATGAATAATTTATTTTTGCTAAACCTAATGAATAAATCGTATAATTTGTGGTGAATCAGTGTTTGTAAGATATTTCATTAAAATAAAGTAATATGTATCATATTCTAAAAATATATAGACTAATATGTAATATATACTTAAAATGGATTTAATGTATATTATATTTTTATTTATACTTTTTGTGACCATAAATAACATATTTTTTATGGGAAGAAGCATACATAGCATATTTTAGTTATTGAAATTAATTGAAACTGATACATAAGAAGTTTTTTTCATGAGGAAGATTCATAAAAAATATTTTCATGTTTGATAAAATTTTGAAAATTTATAATATGTTACATAACATATCACATTTTAGAGGAAAGTTTAACATATTGTAAAATATAAAAATTAGATAATAAGAATTAAATAATTGATTTCTAAAAATATATATGGAATTAATCCATTTATATTTTCATTCCAAAAGTTTATCCAAATGGGTTTAAATACTACCAATAGTCAATGGAGTGATCATCTAATGAGTTGAGGAAGAAGAATATTATTGTAATGAAATTTAGAGATAATAATATTCCCGAATGAAAATATTAACAAATAATTTTTTTAGTATATATGGAATCCATAATTGATGATAGAAACATTAATGTAAGATATAGGAATATGCTAGAAGAATAATGTAAATAATGTATTCATGTAAGAAACCAAAGTAATTATATGCCACCCACAAGTGAGATCAATATGAAGAAGCATGTGTAGGGATTTTAATTATTATAATCCTCATAAGAGGGAGTTTTTCTACATGTTAATAGGGTTTGGGAATAGAGAACTAATTCTATTGATGATTTTATTATCCTATTTCAATTATATATTCTCTAATGATGGAACACTATATGAAAACCTTTCTCATTAGTGTACATCAACTCATGATTTATTATATAACATTACCCATATTAAAACCTATAATATAAATAAATATAGAGAATTTTGGAATTTGGTATATAGAAAAACATCTTCAATGTGGGACACAAAAAACATTATATAATATTTCATTAACATCCTTTAAAAAGTCCACATTTTTTAAAAAGGCACAGGATAACCTGTGGGAAAACATATGAAATGGGTGATCTATAAATCCCATTATGGAAT
The DNA here is from genome assembly GCA_963277665.1 of Viscum album. NCBI lineage: Eukaryota > Viridiplantae > Streptophyta > Magnoliopsida > Santalales > Viscaceae > Viscum > Viscum album. Next base: position 1,159,340,764 of record OY728125.1, read on the forward strand.
AAAAATTACATTAAATGATTAAAGTAGTAAATTTTAGAAAATATGTATACAAACAAGACATAAATTGGATGAGAATAAAAAACATGAACTATGTGGCATGATATAGCATTATAATCATAATGGTTCCACAGGAAATGTGGGAACGACATAAAACACTACATCATAAACATAGGTCAAGGCTATCTAGTAAGAAATCATAATGAAAAATGTCCCATGACAGATAAGGCTCACTCCCTAATCTCTTTCATGATGTCTCAAGGGACAAAAAAAACTACCTAATACATTGGAGCCCTATATAATTTCGGGTGTACCTGTCACATTCATTTCATTCTCATGCATAAGTGTTCCACATAGGTCCTAAAATAGGGAATCATTTATCATCACATTTTGTCTCATGATCATGGTTTATTGAATTAATACTTGTAATTACCGAATAATTAATGTATATTTGAATAAATAATAACACTATTGATAGTAGATGAGTACGTCTGTTTACTACTTAATTGTTTGGCATGGAAAATTGAAGTAAATTCTTGGACACATAAAAGGGGTGTGTAGATTATTCATGGGAGGGATTACAAAGACTTAAATGGGTATTTAATTATTTATATATAAAACTTACATTATGGGGGACATGGAAGAACATATCCCAAAATTAGTAAATAATGATAAAATGCACAAGAGAAATGAAGGGACTTGAATAAAGTGGAGTAGGAGACAATCTCTAATATTGAGAGGGTGAATCCAAATGGTTCGGTGGAGATTCTTGAAAGATTGGGTGAACCATGAGAGGAATATAAAGAGGTAAAAGTAGAGTAAGGGTGTGTTAAAATTTTTATGAGGGAATATGAATGGTATTTTGTGTGTTATAAGATATAAAATGAGTTGAAAATTCATTATAATTTCTCAAACATAGATTTTGGGCTATATATAATAAAATTACAAAAAATATATATCCTTACCATAGTTTTCCATGGTTTCTACTAATGAGGGGGATGGGTTCATTATTTTTTTAGTATATGGGATAAACATATTAAAATATTATACTTACTTATATGGAAGTGAGTCATGTCCTTTGTGAAATGATTTTGAAAATAGAAAATATATTATTGATTTATAGGATTCAGAGTAGATTTTTAAAAAAACAAATAACCTCTAAATCATATCATTTTAAATGGAAAATTTATATTTGGTCATGGATACCATTTATCATATTTATTAAATCATTTTTGTCAATATGATATCATTATACACACCATATATTTATATAGTATTTAATTTATACCCAAAAATGTGATTATCTAAGAAAAATTTGAAACATTCACCACTGGATAATTTTGAAATTGTGATTCAATAAAAAATATTCATTTTACCTAAATGATATTATAAATGTGTGAACCTCCACTTTTTAAAAAATAATAGACATATATTAAAAAATGGTGTGTTTTGTGGACAATTATTGTTTTTGATACCTTATTAACATTAAATATCAATTAATAAAAATCATATGATAATTTATATTTAATAATGCTAATTTAATAAAAATATTTCAATAAAATAATATCTATTTTAAATTTTTATTAAATTATATAAATATATTCATTAAATTGTTTTTATTATTATTTAGAAATACAGTATTTTTTTTATTGTATCAAAATGAACATTCATTTTTAAAGTAACAATAATAAAATTTAAATATATTCATTATTCTATAAAATTTACATATTCATAATGTTATGTTAATGATACATAAACCTTTAAAACACTAGAAAATTCCCTAAGAGTATGGTGGGAAATGGTTAGAGTTTCTTAAGGTTGTATGACATACATGGTTTGTTCTGTTATCATAATATGGTATAATTTATCCCATAAATGTTTTCCATCAAGCTTGAGTTTCTAGCTCTCATCTTAGTGATTGTTAAGTGAGTATAATAGTGATGATATCTCCTTAAAAATATCTGATAAACGGGATGCATTGGGCATGATCCTACTGGCTGATGACATAACATCCCTTATATATCTTTATTAGAATTATCGAAACCCTATATTTATAAATATCATATGATAGGAGAAGTGATGACAGTAATTATGTGTCATCGATGATTTTCATTAAAGAACTTCAGTCTACTCTAAAATTATATTATGTGCTTCCAAATGGTCTTGAAATTCTCCACTATTTTATTAAGCATTTCTAGATGATTTAGTTTTCATTCCCATACTCTATCCCAGTGTGAAGGTGGTCAACACCTTTTCCCATAATGTTCTTAATAAGGAGCGATTTGGATGCTTGAGTGTAAACTATTTTGGTATGAGAACTCGATTAGAAAATGATGTTAATCCCGTCCTTCTTTAATTTCAACTGGGCTTGATCTCAAAATATCCTCAATTGTTTAGATTGTTCGCATAGATTGACCATTATTTTGATGGTTAAAATCTTTGGGGAATCACAACTTAGTGTTTAGGGAATTTTGGAGACTCTTCCAGAATATGAAGGAAAATAATGGATCTTGATTATATAAAATCCATAGTGGTGTTCCATGAAGTCTCACCACTTCTATTATATATATGGATTGCGGTTTATTGAGTGAGAATTCATATTGAATTGTAGTAAAGTGAGAAATATTTTTCAGACGATCCAATACAACTCATATAAAATTATTTACTTTTGATGTATAATTAACTCTATGGGAAATATCTATGGTGATATTTTACCATTTTCTTGTCTATATGGGTAATGTTTTAATCATCCCCGTGGATATTTTCTTTTCCTTGTTTACATTCTAAATAAATAGGCATATTTATGTATGTTATATGATCTATTTCATCATATTGGACCACACAATATTCTATCAAATATCTCAATAAAGGTTTTTTCTTCTTGGATGTATGGAGAAAGTTGATCTTTGTGCATCATACCACACCTCGTTCTTTAACTCAAGAATTGATGGTATACATAGTCACGTCCCAAATCTCACAACTCCATCTTCATTAACATTGACAACTGATGATTTCCCATTTCTTATAGCTTCATATTTCTTCAGAAACATGAAATATTATCTTTGGGGATACTTTAACCTCTTCATAAGTGATGTTATAGAAATTATTTTTGGAAGGAATTAATGATATTCCTTCCTTTATGATTATCACATATTTCCTTTTCAATTCTATGAATATCTGATCCTTTAAAATTATTATCATTTATAAAATTGATGAATCCATTATATGTAGAGAATATTACACTTTATTGTCATTCCTCATATTATAGTGGATTGAGAATTCATTTTACAAGATCATACATAACCATATTTGTTTAAACATATTCAACTATTATTTTTCTAACATGTTCTTGATGATTTTGTGATCCATATATATTTCACAGTTCTCTACAATGAGATAATGAAACTATATTTTCATTGTGATAATCACTACAACCAACACTAGATTATGTGTTGGTTAGTTATGTATGTAAATTTTAGTTTCCTTGAGTTATAGGAAATCACTTTGAAATTTTTCATTAACAAAAAACACAATCCCTTCTTTGTTTAATCGCATAATACCATGAATATTTATCCACTTGTGGTAGTGTGAGAAGAAGTTCTGTGATAAGATCCATTTAAAATACATTCATATCTTTTCATATTCATCATTATAAGTAAACATAGCTCACTTATGAGTTATCATGATTAGAGTGTTTTAAAAGAATGACATATATCTAAAAAATCAACGATCGTACCCATCTAATTGATGGAAACTATGAATATCTATCACATATATTAGCTTTATCATCCTCCAATTGCATATGTCTTTAAAGGGTCTATAAATATCTCATTTCCTGTTATAATATAACCCATGATTTATACTTCCTTCAATGAAAAATCATATTTTTTATACTTTTTATAAATCTTTTCATTTCATAACATCTTTTGAATAGTGCTCAAATACTCTTCATGTTATCCTTGATTTTGGTGAATATTATAATATCATATATTTTGGCTACCAAATATTTTGTGAGGTAATATCTAAAGTCATTACTCATCATGTCTATGTTTTTTTCTAGGGAAAAAATAATTCTAAATTCTTATATTATGAACTCATAGTGCTCATACATTTTAGGAAGGAATTATTGAGGATATCCTCCATCTTCACCCTTACATGATAATATCCAAGTTGAATATCCACCTTGGAGGAGTGTTGTTATCCATGTAGATTACAAAAAATGCCATAAATCTATAGTAGAAGATAATTTTTATTTATTTTAACATTTTTCTTCTCACAATAATATATTTCAAGTCATATTGAACCTTCCAAATTCTTGAAAAAGAGGGCTTATTCACCCTACAGTGTAACCCATGGAAATACAAACACTTTATCCAAACTTTTCTATAATTATTTCATCAATTCCTCAAGTTACAAACAATCAATTATATACGTATTATATGATAATGGTAATTCCCCAGGTATAATATTGATTGTAAATTCAACATCTCAGCTAAGAGGGAGACCATAATTTTTTTGGGAAACACATTAGTTTATTACTTAAAAATGGGAATGTCTTCAAAGATGATATTTCCCATAGGCTCAACCATTTTAGCTAGATACAATTTCTTGTAGAGAAATAATCCCTAATGGGGATTTTAGTGCTAATGATGATTTATACCCCTCCTGGAGCATGTACAAAATGGGGGGTCAATTAACATTGTGGAAACTGTTTTTTTTTTCTCAAAAAAATTAATGTTTGTTGTATATTGGGAAAGCCTATTCATACCCATAATTAAATATAATTAATTCAATGGGGTTTTCATAAATTTCAATGGGAAATTCACCCCAAAAAATTTTATAGAGGAAGAGTTATATACGTAGAAGGCAACAATTTCCCAATTTTATGTCTTCACTACCAACACTTCTCTAATTCAATGTGGTGGTTTTGTAATAGATATACAAAACATGTGTGGCATGAATGAAACCATAGAATCAGAATAAAAAAAAGAAATTCTATATTCTGAAATGAATAACTATAATATCTATCACCACCTCATTGTGATGATCCACCTTTTTAGTAGTGATGGAAAAGAGCTCACCCTTTCTTCCTCAGAGGTTGTTGGTTATCTTAGAAAACCCTTGGGTTAGTTCACTGGTTTGATGAATTACATGGATCATTATAATTCAGACAATGATACATTCTCTGAGGGTTGATAAGATAATTCTGTTATTTATGTGTTTTAATTCCCAAACATAAAGCATTTCATCATCCCTTATAGGCTAATTGCGGGGTTCTTCATTCCACACCTTTGACAATTTAGGTGTTGAAATTTCCTAAAACCAGTATATTTCTCAATCATACATCCAGAATTAAACTCATCATTTTACTTATAATCCCTATAATAATGCTAATAATTTCTAATATATATTTCAACATTGAGGTAACATTAAAAAATTTCTACATCGGTAGAAACATCTCAGATCCCTTAGGATTTTTGAAGAATTTTTTGTCCCACATAATAAGAATTCATAAATTCATTTTGAGTTAACAACAAATCCTTAGGTTTATAATTCAACTCTTGTGAAGGTTTCCTCATATTCCCTTATATATTCATTGAATTTTTACTTTATGTAATAGAAATCCATTTCCATTTAAATTTAGAAAGAATGAGGAAATTACTTATAAATTCTTTCTATAATTATTTCCACCACATTGCATCGATTAATTACTCATGATTTATATTCTTGATCAATTTTCACAATGGTTAGCTTCCATATATATATGATAAACATCCGTTAGAACATTTAATTTTATAGAACATTGAAGGATGGAGATGATATTCTCAAAGGAGTTGATCCATTTTTTCAGGATTATGTGATTAGATGATCCATTAAAAGTCAATGGTCTTTTTCTCATAATGGCCTCAACTGTGGAATGTACATTATTTGGGGAATTTGGGTGCTCTAAATGATCTAGTTTTTTATTCATAATATCATTATAGTTAGAGGGTATTGACATAATGTTCTTTATTCCTCCTCTAATCGATTTGGGCATCTTGTTTGGGATGACATCACATTTCCCTTCACATTGGTTGTTTACCTAATTCACCATATTTCCATCTTTTCTATATAATTAAGGGGAAATTACGGAATATTATTTTTAACCTCTTAATAAAAAAATAAGAATTAAATTAAATTAGAGAGATACCATATAAATGATTTTTTTAAAACTTATTAATTTCGAGGCTTCAATATATGTTATCAATGATATGTTTTCTAACATAGAAAAAAATGTGAATTGGCTTCCATTAAAAATGGTTTCTAATGAGATTTTTAATTTAGCAATGAATTCACCCAAGTTGTATCAGAATAGTTGTGTATTAAGGTCCTTTGTCATGCACCAGTTCCTGGTCGAGTCTTAATCAGTGCATGGTTTTTGGGTTCTACCCCTATATAATTCTGTTACAAGGACACATCAAATTTTTGTATCCATACATTGGTGTATTTTATTGATACAAAATATACTCAGTAATTTAACCAAATATTGGTATGTTTTATTATAGTTATATTTTCGGAAAGTCTTTCTCTATTGGTTTCTAATCCTAATAGAAAATGTAACTATACTTTACTTTGATACTAATTATGAAAAAACTTCTCCTTATTACACATTAATTTAGGAATTATTAAATAATATTATAGATAATAAAACCCATAATATTGAAAATTATAGTTTCATTTGAAACTAAATACATATCATAACATCTTGTATATGTGATTCAACAATATTATTGAAAAAATCCTTAACATGCTTCAAAAATTACATATTTTCTTAAAACTGCATGGGATAACCTGGTAACAAACATAAGAAATGGTTGAGCTATAAATTACAATAAGGGAATAAACAAAAGATAACATGAATAATGATGTAAATTAAAAATGTTGGACTATCAATAAAACTTAAATGTGGTTAGAATCGTAAACAACAACAACGAGTCATGATATATCAAGACAATCATGAAAGCAACATGTAAAATGCGAGAAAAAAATAAAACACTACACCATAAACATAGGTCATGGCCAAATATCTGGATATCATGATGGAAAATTTCACACGATGGATTAGGTTCACATCTTAATACCTTGCATGACATCTCATGATACAAAAACATCTCCCAATGCGTTGGAGCCCTATTTAATTCTTTGTTCACCCACCCCACTAATTTCATTATCAAGCATAAGTTTGCCACATAGATTCTAAAAAACAGAATCATTTATCATCATATATTATCCTCAGAACATGTATTTTGTAATAAAAATATTTAATTCCAAAATCATATAATTATAAGTTTATGATGGTGAACACCCTTGATAGGAAATATGTATAGGTATTCCCTACATAATTGTTTGTCTTGGAAAGTCACAATGAAATTTTGGTAGCATAGTGGGGGTATATGAAAGTTCATGACAATGATTGATGAGAGTTAAAGGGATATATCACCATTTGAAAATAAAACGGACAAAATGTATGATATGTAAGAACATACCCCATCATTATTAAATGTAGATAAAACACATAGTATAAATATGATACTTGAATAAAGAGAAGGTGGACAAGATCTATTACCAAGAGAATGTGATTCCAAATTATTTGGAGGACCTTATTGAGATCTTGGGGAACCGTGGGGGGACACTTGAGAGAGGAGGTAAGAGTAAGGATGTAATAAAATAATTTTTTATTCAAGATATAGGCATGTTTGGGTGTGTTTATATATGAAATGTGTGGGTAATTATTTATCATCTCTCAAACATAGGTTTTAGACTCAATATATTAAAAAAAGAAAACCACAGAGCATAAAATAGGTTTTCCAATAGTTTCTAAAAATAGAGGTGGTTTTAAATATTTTTTTAGTTTAAGGGGTGATCTTAATAATACATTACCCCTATTGATGTGGAAGTGAGTCATGTCCTTAATGAAATTATTTCAAAAACATATAATATATTATAGGTTTTGAGGATTCATAATGGATTTATAAAATTAATTAAATGACCTCAAAGTCATATTATTTCAAATAGAAAACATTGATTTCGTATTAGATACAAATTCTGGTAGTTTTTACATCATTTGAGGTCATTATGTTGTCATAATACACAATGTATATTTATATCGTTATTATGTTTTACAGGAAAATTTCATTATGTCGGAAAATTTTCTAAAAAGTCACCATTAGATAAATTTTAAGTTAGAATACAAAAATCAGTATTTATTTTTCCTAATACATTTTTTAAATATGAACATGATTAATTTTAAAATAATAATCATGTTTTTTGGGAAATTCAAGTTTCTTTGATAATAAAATTATTCAAACCCTTAAAAAATTAAAATTAACTTCCTAAAACATATATACTAATCTATAAACTAAAATAATTATAAAATAAAAATATTTAAATTTATTTCAAAAAACCAATAATTCATCAAATTAAATTAAATAATTGAATTTTAATATTAATATAAAATAAAACTTCTGTTTTATTGTATCAAAATAAAAAATTATATACAATATAATAATAACAAAATGGAAATATATTATTTATTCAATAAAATATACATATTTATACTATTCGGGTATTGATACATAACCCTTTAATATACCAGAAAACATTTTAATAGTAATGTGTGCAATAGTGAGACATTCATTGACTGGTTTGACGTACATAGTTTGAGTCATTATCTCGATGAGTTTGAAATTCACATGTAAATGGATTTGCTTCGGCTTAATTTATTAGATCTCACAAATGGTTTGGTTAATGGAAAATTCTAATGATTCTATCTCTCTTTTATGGTCCGATAAATGAGCTTAGTAGGGTAAAATCTTGTGGTTGAGGACATTACTTCCCTCTTCTATGTCAATTGGATTTATCAAAACCCTATATTTGTATTCATAATATGGAAACTATTAAAAAAAATATTATAAATGGTAATGAAAATATATATTCTTTATAACCTGATAGAATATTATACAACCCATGAAGGGAAAGTTTTTTCTTATAACAATGATAAAAAATTATTAATTTAACTCAACCAAATGAGAATATTTATTTATAACCATTTGGGTTGTTGAATCCTAGATCAATATTAATTGAGGCAATGATATTTCCCCAACACATGTTAGTGAATTTTTTGGTCAACTATAAAATCTCATTTGTTTGATATTTCTCTATTTTTTTTGACTACATTGAAATGAATGGTTGTTCCCATTTCTCTTTGTATGCCAATTCAACTTCTTTTATTCTTGTTATAATTCAATAAGAATTAGATGTTCATTTTTCCCTGTCTAGTGTGTGGAAATATGGTTTTTTTATGATATGTCAAATTTATTTGATCTTATAGATAACCATGGGTAGGAAATTAAGGGATTGTTTCCTTTCCCAAATCAAGCAGGTATTACCATGTACTAGTGACCAAATAAGGTATCATCTAATTATAGGTTGATTAGGACAACTCATATGAATGTATTATGATTTAGTCAGAAGGTGAGGGAAAATATGATTATATATATATAATTTTAAATGAATTTAAACACCATTTTATTAAATTTAATATTATAAACCTAATTCATTACAAATTTCAACACACACTATACCCACACAACCCAATAGTAAATAATAAAAAACATCTAACTCTCTGAAGAAACCATGATTCCCACTATTTACAAAATTTAGATGTGTTAACAAATTTCAGTTTTGAAGCCTATAACTATCTCCACACCAATTGAGAACCATTATCAGGATGTAATATAGTTTTATATTTTTTTGGAATTATTTTTTTACATTTTTTGTACATTTTAAAATGTACTTCTGATAACCTCTTTGGAATAGATCTAGAGGTTTAGTGAACATTGTTTGAAAAATTATATGATTTTATAATCCCTAAACAAGTGGCTATGTGACATGTTTTGAACACGTTAACAACCACTTTATCCTCTCCAAATTCTAATTCATCAATAGTTACATTTTAAAATAGAAACATGGAAGTTAACATAGATTTAATTAATAGAATATTGGGACAAATTTTTTTGGCTGATTTTAAAATAAATAATATTCATATTAATCAATAAAAACTATCTATATGATTTTGAATGCAGAACATGACTAATCTAATTTATAGTTATGTTTCAATGAATTGAATGCGAGGAACCTGAGCCAAATCCAAAGGTATTTTTTAATTTATCAGAAAATTAAAACCTAGAGGAGTCCTATAAGACTTGTTATGTTAGATGTTATCCAATCATCCCAAGTAGGAACCATCATCGAGTGGATGAAAAACCTTAATGATGGAGAATCCACCATATGTGACAAACTCCGGAGGACAATTATGTAAAATATCACTCATTGTTCAAGATGTACCCAATTGAGAAAAGGAGATCCATTGAATAATATAATTATGTAGATAGGATGTATATGAGTTTTTCAAGTGATTAATGTGTTTTATAACATCATTACCACATCAAAAAACATTATAACCCATATTTATTTTATTTATTTTTACATGTGTTATTGGATAATGATATAAAATTTTGGATACATGTGTAGGACATGCGCTAATTGGAAAAGTAAAATATGGGGCTAATGATCTAACAGATTCAATCATAATAAACTCTAACATTTTAGAATTATATCTAATACAAGTGGTGTATATGAGTTTAATAGTTACAACTCTCCATTATATTAAAATATTATTGATGGGCTACCCTATATTATGAGACAATTAATGCTATACTAGATTAATGAAGTATCACAACCTTTACCCCCAAATTTTTTCCATTTTTTGATTTCCCAGATCACATTATATATGGATTTTCTTGAGTAATCAATATTAAAATATGACAATACATGTAACATAGGGAGTAAAAATTATTTTTGACCAACCGAGGATTTAAAAAATACTCTACCATTATAAAATTAATTTTTGTAGTTTTAGAACCACCACCATTCCAATGAAATAAAATCAAAATGTATTCAAGCTAAAAAATTCAGTTATAGAACCAATAAGTTTTACTGAAGTTAATACCAAAAAATTATTAGAGTCCCAATATAAACATTATTTCACCCATATAACTGAAGGATTAAAATTTAAGGGTAGAGATTTAGTATGCATAATTTTTTTTACTCTGAATACTCTGGTGAATCATTATTGTTGTATGATTAAAATATAATCATTTATAAAACCCTACATAAATTTCGATTCTATTAATTTTAGATGTTTAAGGGAAGATAAGATAAATGAATCAAAATCATTGAAATCATAAATATAATGTGTATATCCCCAGGAAGAACCAGTCCATATTGAGAGATAATTACAGCTGACCATGGAGACACAAACCTTGAACGATGATAAGGAAAACTATGATAAAATATATACCAATTTCCTCATTATCCATTTCTTTCAACAATTAACCACAACTAGAGAACCTGGGATGATTCCATTGAGTAGGAAATGATGGATACCTTAACAAAAGTGGTGGTCAACATCTACTTTTGGGTGTCAATATTTTAAATCAAAAGGTAGGTAAATTTTATAAACGGGATGTGTACTAAGAAAATAAAACTACATAGAGATGATAATGTAAGTACAGGAAGGATTTTTTTATTTTAAATACAATAGATAATAACAAAATTTCATAGTCCAAGTACTTTTATCATCCCACTTACTGTATGAGAAACTACAGTTATTAATGATTTATATGACTTAATAAAACCAATTAATGTTTATAACTATTTAATTTTCCTTCCATATATAATGTAAAACATAACAAATCTAGAGATGAGGTATAAATATCCCATCGATCCACTAGTTACGAAGTAGATATTTTGGAGGATTTATTAGAAAGAGTTAAAGGGTTAATGTTTACATCAAATTTTTATATCTTGGAAATAGAAGAATAAAGTGGTATGAATCATTCTCATATCATGTTAGGTAGTACATTTTTAAAATAGAATGAAACATTAATAAATATTTATTAAGGAACACATTCAATGGAATTTAGAGAATAAACTATTAATTTTAGTAATTTGAATTGAATGAAACACCATCATAATTAATATTCAATTTTCACATGATCTCATTCTAATTTTTTATTTTTATCATAGGAATAAAATAAAATGCTGAATAAAAAACTAAAAATGAAAGTATCCATAGGATTTCCAATTCATATAAAAACACAATTTTTATAATGAATATAACATGTAAAAAGCACTATATAGTGATATGTATGAGGAGGTAAATGAAAAAAAACATTAATGGTTTGAATAAATCTACTAATATTAATTATACATGTGAAATTATGTTTTCAATCAGGGTAAGTAATATTTTACACAATTACTAGGGAACCCACTAAAATGTAAACATAAACTTATGTATCCTAATTTAAAATAATCATTTGTTAAACAAATTTAGGAACGAGTTATAATAATCATAATAATTTTTTTATCTCAATGAATATTGATAATTATTGAACATATTGAAAAAATATACTGTGTTTATAGGATAGTCATTTATAAATTAAAATAATTAGTTCCATTTTTTGTGAAGCATATCCTTTTTGAATATAATTAAAAAGTAATGATATTTTTCTAGATAAGGCTGAACTAAACAAAAATATCTATCATGAAAAATAAAATTGATTGATTTTTGAGAGATAGAATTATATTCCCCATTTTATACTCCTAGTGAGGGTTTCCTCTTTAGATTTCACCAAAAAATAATTTTACCACCATTTTCAAAATTGAATTTTTTTTATTAGTATCCAACATGATTTAATATTACAAAATGAACTTTATTTAAAATAAAAAATGGAATCAAGTAACTTAAAAAAACTAATTAAATATTACTATTGGAGATCTAATGTTAGATAGATTTGGTTCTATGGGTAAATATTTCTTTTTTGACCAATTTTTGGTTGCTTCTATGTCTTTATAGTAGGAAAATATCATGAATACAATTTCACCTATATCTTCGGTTAATTATTATAATAAATGAATCCTTTTTTAAATATTCAATTCCAAATCTACTTTACAAATATTTAACATTTAGGATTGTTTTAAATTTTATTAAAATCTACATTATGGAATGTCATAAATACAATATAATATATCAAAAAAATTTGATCCATCTATAAAATATGGAAGACGATTTAATGAGATTGAATGAATTGAAATTATTTTTATAATTTTCAAAATTAAATTCCAATGTAATGATATAAAATTTCACATTAAATGTCCTTTTTGATAATGGAATTTATTTGGACAATTCCAAATTTGAAATCATTTATATACTACATTACCTATCCATTGTGAAACATGTTAGATTATTTCATGTATATGAATGAATTTATAGATCATTTATTATTTATTTTTGAAAATATACTTCATGTTTGAATGAAAAACATAATAAAATACTGATTTTCTATTTAATTAATCAGGACAGTTAGGGTTTGAAAAAATCATCTGGATCAAATCTGTAACAACCTAAGCTTCCACGGTACACTTCTCTTTGAATAATACAGTATCATGTGTTGTACGCAACTTCAAGATCTAACACAAGCCACAACCAATCAAACTAGCCGTTATGAAAAGTAATACCCACTTTTTGAAATTTTATAAATGTTATCTTTTAAAAGGGACTTCATTTTTTGATACGGAATATCAAAATTAGCCTATGGTGAAATTTTGGTATTTTTCTGGAAACTTTTAATTTTTGATGAATTGTGAAAAACAATGAGTTACTATTTAAAAACGATTTTTTATTTAAATAATTTTTATTTTATTTAAAATAATTTTAGGTCAAAATAGACACATAATAATTATATGAGTTTAATGTAATTTATCAGAGTCAGTTTAAAATAATTTTAGATATATAAAAATTTTATTGAACTTTTCAACGTCCATTACCCATCTCCTAGGAGAATTTGAAAATTCATATAAAACCTAATTCTAACGATTCTATGATTGAAATTTTGAAATTCTGAGAGACACAGTTAATATTAAGGAGTAAAATGTGATTCAATAAGATAAAAATAATTTTTGGTGAATAGTGACTTTTTTACTTTTATTTACCACGGTTAAAAGTAAATAGGGTAATTAAGGGTAAAAATGATATTATTATTATTCCCTTTACAGATATCCTAATTCTATTGGCTAAGTATAATTCCACCAAAAATATCCTTAGGAATAAAATATGAACTTATTTGGTCCAGTTGGATTAGATTAGGGCATTTATTATTAATTAATTCAAAGAAGAGTTAAGAGAGTTAAAATCAAAGTTAAATAAATATAATATTTTTAATATAGGGTTATAAATAAGATAAATCCGATTATAAATATTCATTAGAAAGATAAAAATATTTCCTACATAATGATATTTTATTTATAATTTTTAGACATTAAATAATTTAATTTATTTATGACGCAATGGTGATTAAGTAATTACCTAATTAATGAAATATTAAAATAATTGATATTATAAACATCAAAATAAATGTAATATGAGACTTTTTATGAATTCCAATAATTTTTAGGTTAATATAAAATATTAGGGTTGGTTAGATGAAATTTTTTCGATGTAATAATACTATTATGAATTTTGCAAAAACAAAATACCAAATAGTGTCAAAATTGACATAAAAGGGTTTTTAAAACAATTATTTTATTTTTAATTGATATTCAATTGAAAAAAATATAAGGTTCAGTGAAGAGACTTATATAATGATAGCTTTATATTTTATGAACTACTTTGGGTTCTCTTGGATGTATATAGTATGTTTAATAACAATATAATATAAAAAAACAAAGAGACATGGTAAATGCCAAACTATTTATCTAAGAGTTAAATATAAATGATAATGTTAATATAGTGAACCAACCTGTCTAAATTCTATTGATTGAATGGATTGCGACCCATACTAACCTTAGCCTCAAAATAAGTCTCTTTGGAGCCATTATAAACCGATAATTAATTTATTATAAAATAATATTTTATATTTTTTCTAAGGTGCCCCTCACCCCTCTTAAAAAAGGGAACTACACCTTCTCTCAAATTCATACCTTCAAAGCCTTTTGGCTCAGCCAAACCCTGCCCAAATATCCTCCAAAATTCTATCACTTCAACCTAGAGGCCTTTTTTTGATCATAAAGCCAAGATAAGGATCCCTTTTGATCAAATCAAAAAGAAGAACCCGAAAAAGAGGTTATGATTTCACCACCCTCTTTCAAGTTCCTTTCTTCTTCCACTTCTTCTTTCGTTGTTATTTTTATTCCAAAATAATAACTAATGTATATTCTATATACTATGATGTTGTTATTAATATGGCACAACCATTTTCAGTATTCTATCCATCCTTTGACTGACAAGTCACTATACGTGCGTACGTACAGCTTACCGTCTCCACGTCATGGTGTAAATGTTATTAAAAACATTATTATTTGGATGAGTATGATAATGATGTAATTGAAGTAAATAATGAATATAACATTTTAATCATTCTGTATATATGATATACCATCAAAATATATTTTATTTTAATATCAAAAGATTGATATTGTCGCTCGTGCGTACGTACGGAATATCGCCTCCACGAACGTGATGAGATTCATTACCCATCATCTCCATTCAAGACAAATTATCATTAGATGATTAAAAATAATGTTTAAGGACTTGATATCATTCTGGATATGAATAATATACAACCTATCCATAAAAAACATGGCTTATGTAACAAAACATATAAAAGAAAATGAGTAAGTTAACAACCAAAATGACGATAATACTATGATATTATTAACCAATCAATATTTAAAGATCATATATTATATAATATTAATTTATATGATTCTTGTATAATTTAATAAAAAATATTTCACCATTATACAGGAGGTTAACCTACCCCCGACCAAGGAAAAGTACAAGGTAAGGGTTTATTTCACAATCTCTTCATTATCTGAGGTTGTTTATACGTAATTATCTACTGGGACCTCTTTATCATCCACATACATGTTTCTTAAAAATGTATTTCAAAACATTTTTACTATTTAATATAAAATGGTTTAAAGTCATTTATACCCTTATTTGACCTTATACATTTTTGAAAGGAATCTTTCTGTCGTTTTCCAAACAACGTACTTTATAACCTTTTCGACAAAATTATGGTAAGAATGTATTTTTTTAGCTTATACGTTGGGTGCAGATATTTTCCACCATTATAAATTTATCAAAGCTTCCCATACAATCTTATAAAAGTATTTTCAAAATAATGGTTTTATTTTATAATTTTGTGACATTTAAATAATTTCAAATAGGATATATCTCTCACAAATAGTTTTGATTCAATCTATGTCAACATCCATTGATTGATTTTAAGATTATATGAAGTTGATTTATTATGATACAAAACATCCAATTGTATTGAAGGTTTTGTGAAATGTTTGACTATGGATGAATTATTTTTATATCATTCAGGTTTTATGGATAAATTGTAGACATTTCATATGCAAGTTTCAATACGAATGTATATGTTATGTTTAATCCTTTTCATATGAAGAATGAATTGGACTAGTAAGTGATGGGTGGAGCCCGCAATAGCTCCTTGATGAATCATTAGGTCTCATTAGACAAACTAGTGTCTTGGTACAACGCCATGAAAAAATCTTATTTGTAGTCTTGGCCCAAGGCCTTGACTATGTGGTTATGATAGTCTGGAATTATGCATTCCATCATTATGAAAGTGGTTATTGATATTGCATGTGATTATTCGACAATTAGAATATCCATGTGAATAAGTAAATTTCATTATTTCATTTTATTTTTTCCATAGTATGATGAAGTTCAAGTTTAAAAGGCTTTTTTAGTTATACATTGCCTTAAATGTTTATGTTTATTTATGAAAGTTTCCACTATATTGTTATCCTTACTGGGCATCAGAGCTCACCCCTTTCGATGTTTTATTTTTCCCGGGATGTGAAGACGTATTTTATGACTGACATGCAGGGATAGTCTGAGGGGATATGAGTGTGGTCTATGGAAACAATGTAGTCGTAGTTTTTCATTTTATGATGTAATGTAAGACTTATAAATGTATCTAGTACTTATAAGGATACTAAACTAATCGGTCTTTCGAGACATTATATTTTGTGATCATGCCAATGTTATGTAATATTGCAAAGACTCTGGGTAACTGGGGTCGGAGAGTTACAGTTGGTATCAGAGAAGTTTAATAAAAACCTTGGAAGCTGGATTTAGATAAACTATAATTAGAGCACATAGAACTAAGATGGACTTTGAGGATTAGTATAGAAGAACTTCCTAGAATTTTGGTATTGTATATATTTTGTGATTTTTTGGAGAAATGCATCCCTGTATGGATACGAGCAGGTAGAGGTAGATCTGGCATAGATGTACCTAGGGGTAAAACCCGAAAACACCACTTTGAGCTAGACTCGAATGGGAACTGGTGCACGGCAATGGGCCTTGCTGCACTCTTGGTTACGACACTCCCTGAGGACATGATTAGGATAATTCTCATTTTCTTTACAAATATTTATGATGGGTTTATGAGTATATATTTCCTCAAATACTTCTTTTATGATTATTGATTATATCCATGAATTTTTCAATTTATGTTAAGTGTTTTACAAGTTTGGATTTATGTATTGCGATACATAAACTAATATAGTGTATGACATTGTATTGAAATGGCGCCCAGTAGAAAGAATGTGAACTCCAGCAATACATATGATCCAAAGAGTAAGAAGGATCATATCTTTTACGGTATTAAGACAACATTTAGAAGGGAAATTGTCTCCCATGTATTCTCAACATATAAAAAAATATTATCATGGGTTAATAAGATAAGTAAAGAATTATCTGAGTCATACGGCTTTGAAGGGAATCAAGAGAAGAAAATGATGAAAGAGAGAAAGGTAGATAAAGGTATGAAGGAAAAGAAGAATTTCCCCATATGTTATAACTGTGGGAAGAAACACCATGGAACATTCCTGAAGGGAATTGTATTTTTTTATAAGTGTGGGGAAAAAGGAAACCATGTATGTGACTACAAGGGTATGAAAAAAGTTTCAAATGTACAATGCTTCATCTGCAAGGAGTTGGGACACTACACAAACCAATGTCCAAATCATCAGAGTATTCCCCAAAGGATGCTATTGGATAATAATCATGTTATGATACTACTATAGACGAGGAGGAATGTTTAGAGTTTGTATGTTTTTATTAAATAATTATGTCATTTGAGTGTTGTATCAACGCTGTACTGGTCATAATAATTATGGAGTATATAAGGATTGTACTGCAGAACTATTTCATTAAGGACTTTAGATTGTGTGGAACCAAGAAAAGTGACTCAATAAAAGGTTAAATTTTTGGAAAATATATGGTTGAGAGAATGATAAACCATAATATGGTTATGATGCCGAGGTAGTGATTTTGGTATAATACATGATTGATTTGGATAAATTATATTTGATATTCTTGACTCCCTTGAAACTGATTAATGATTTGTATACTCCATCATTGATGGAGTTTACAACATTTTTTGATAGAAGGATTATATCTAGTATTCTATAAGAAATAAGGGATCATGAATGTAATCAATAAGGTTTTATGGTAATTCAGGATGTTGCAGTGTTTTAAATGAATACATGATGAAGGTGTTCACATGTTATTATGCGGAAAAAAAGATCTTCATTGTGTTTACCTTCCTTATAAATTTTGGATTGTATGTTTGGATAGAAGTATTTTGGATAATTTTAGTTTGAGATTATTTTTGGATTTCCATAAAAGGATAACCCAGAGGTCGGGTGGTAGCCCGCCGCATCTGGCATGACCGTGAAACTTGAACTCACAACCGAAGGGCGACAAGGGTGTATCACCTACCACTGGCCCACCTGATGTCCTAGATTGAATAATGTAGTTTTTTTAAAAGGTCGGGTAGATGAATTATAAATTCAATTTTTATGGAACCCTATATGAATAGGATAAATGGAATACTTTTTTATGTTCTATTATCATTTAGAGTGAAAGATGAGTTTGTAGTAGAAATTAGTGAAAGGATGTAACTATACTTGTGAAGTATATATATATATATATATTTCTTCTCTTATTCTGTGAGGAAATTAATTCTTAAACATTAGTCAAGGGATCTTAAAACTAAAAATGTGTTCTCCTAACACCTTATGTTTTGTTGAACCCGTGATATTTTAAATCATCATATATTGATGCCTTTGAGGACCTCAATTTTATAATTATTTTTGACTGATGACCTCAATCACTCCTTATAAATATTTATATTTTCCCTCCAATTATGTGTCTCTAATTACCACCAATTTTCTCCAAATCGAGATCATAATTTGGTGGTGACCCTTTCATTTCTCTTTTCCTCTTATCAAGACTAAATTTTATTACCCCAATTTCCGATGTGTGTTTTCCCACAAATATATTTTTTATTTTAAACCTCTTATTTTCAAAGAAAAATTTCAAATTGTGAGGATGGAATTTATTGAAATAGGGGTGAATGTAACACCCCAAGCTACCACGATACGCTTCTCTTTGAATAATACTTTTGCGTGTATTTTACGCAACTTCGAGTTCTAACACACACCACAACCAATCAAACTAGCCGTTATGAATAATAATACCCACTTTTTGAAATTTTATAAATTTTATATTTTAAAATGGACTTCATTTTTTGATTTGGAATATCGAAATTAGCATAGGATGAAATTTTGGTATTTTTCTAAAAATATTCAATTTTTGATGAATAGTGAAAAACACTGAATTATAGTTTAAAACTGAATTTTTATTTAAATAATTAGTTGTTTTACTGAAATTTATTTTAGGTAAAAAATGATTCATAATAACTATATAATTTCAATGTAATTCATTGTAATCAGTTTAAAATAAATTTAGATATATAAATATTTTATTGAACTTTTCACCGTCTTTTACCCATCTACCATGAGAATTTGAAAATTTACATAAAACATAATTTTACCACTTCTGTGAGTGGAATTTCGAAAATCCGAGAGACATAGTTAATATCAAGTAGTATAATGTTGTTCAATAATATAAAAATAATTTTGGTGAATAGTATATTTTAACATTTATTTACCACAGTTAAAAGTAAATAGGGAAATTAGGGGTAAAAATGATATTAATATTACCCTAACACATGTTCTAATACTATTGGATAAGTATAATTTGACCAAAAACAACCTTATAAATAAAATATGAACCTCTTTGGTCCACATGGATTAGATTAGGACATTTATTATTATTTAATTTAAAGAATATTTAAAAGAGTTAAAATCAATGTTAAATAACTAAAACATTTTTAATATAGGGTTATACATAAGATAAATTAGATTATAAATATTCATTAGAAATTAAAAAAAATTTCCAACATATTTATATTTTATTTATAATTTTTAGACATTATATAATTTAATTTATTTATGACAAAATAGTGATGTAGTAATTACTTAATTAAGGAAATATTAAATTTATTGATATTATAAAAATCAAAATAAATTTAATATGAGAAATTTTATGAATTACACTAATTTTCTAGGTTAATATAACATATTAGGGTTGGTTAGATGAATTTTTATCGAATTAATAATGTTGTTATGAATTTAGAAAAAACAAAATACCAAATAGTGTCAAAATTGACATAAGAGTTTTTAAAAAAATATTATATTATTAATTGATATTCAATTCCTTAAAATATACTGTTCGGGAAATAGACTGATATAATGATATGTGTATAATTAATTAACCACTTTGGGTTCTCTTGGATGTATATAATATGTTTGTTAACCATATAATATAAAAATACAAAGAGACATGGTAAATGTCAAACTATTTAACTAAGAGTTAAATATAAATGATAGGGTTAATATAGTGACCCAAACCTGTCTAAAATCTATTGGTTGAAAGTATTGAGACCCATACCCACCTTATCCTCTAAATAAGTCACTTTGGAGCTATTATTAACCGAATATGAATTTATTATAAAATAATATTTTACGTTTTTTCTAAAGTGCACCTCACCCCTCTTATAAAAGGGCACTCCCGCTTCTCTCAAATTTATACACTAAAATCCTTTAGGATCTGCCAAATCCTACCCAAATATCCTCCCAACTTCCTTCGTTTCAACCTAGAGGACATAGTTTGATCAGAAAGCCAACCTATGGATCCCTTTTGATCAAATCAAAAGGAAGAGCAAGAAGAAGAGTTAATGATTTCACCACCATCTTTCATGTTCCTTTATTCTACCTCTTATTCATTATGTGTTATTTCCATTACAAAATAATAACTCCAGTATCTTCAATATACTATGAGGTTGTTATAAATATGGTACAACCATATTCAGTATTCTATCCATCATTTGAATGACATGTCACTATACGTGCGTACGTACGGCTTACTGTCTCCACATCGTGGTGTAATTGTTATTCAAAACATTATTATTTGGATGAGTATGATAATGATGTGTAATTGAAGTAAATAATAAGTATAACATTATAATGATTCTTTATATATGATATAAAATAAAATTATATATTATTTTAATATCAAAATAATGATATTGTTGCTCATGCGTACGTACAGACTACCGTCGCCATGAACACGATGAGATTCATTCCCCATCGTATCCATTCAAGACTAATTCTCATTTGATGATTAAAAATAATTTTTAAGGACTTTATATCATTCTTTATATGAATAAGATACAATCTATCCCTAAAAAACATGGCTTATGTAACAAAAAAAATAAATGAAAACGAGTAAGTTAAAACCCGAAACGACGATAATACTAAGATATTATTAACAACGCAATGTTAAAAGATCATATATGATATCATATTGATGTATTCGATTCCTGTATAATTTAATAATAAATATTTCACCATTATACAGGAGGTTAACCTACCCTCGATCGAGGAAAAGTACAAGGTAAGGGTTTATTTCACAATCTCTTCATTATCTGAGGTTATTTATACGTAATTATGTACATGGACCTCTTTATCATCCACATCCATGTTTCTTAAAAATGTATTTCAAAACATTTATACTATTGAATAGATAATGGGTTAAATTCATTGATACCCTTATTTGACCTTATACATTTTTGAAAGGAATCTTTCTGTCGTTTTCCAAACAAGGCACTTTTTAACCATTTCAACAATATTATGGTAAGAATGAATTTTTTTAACTTATACGTTGGGTGCGGCTATTTTCAGCTGTTATAAAATTGTCAAAGCTTCCCTTCCAAGCATATAATAGTATTTTAATAATAAAAATTCTATTTTATGATTATTTAACTTTTAAATGATTTCAAAAAGGAGATATATCTCACAAATAGTTTTGATTTCATTAATGTCAACATCCTTTGATGGATTTTAAGCTTATTTGAAGTTGATTTATTATGATACATAACATTCATATTTTATTGAATGTGTTGTGATATGTTTGATTATGGATGTGTTATTTTTATACCATTCATGGTTTATGGATAAATTGTTGACATTTTGTATGCTATTTTCAATACGAATATTTATGTTATGTTTAATATTTTTTATACGAAGAATGAATTTGACTTAGTAAGTGATGGGTGGAGCCAGCTAAAGCTCCTCGATGCATTAGTAGGTATAATGAGACAAACTAGTGTCTTGGTAGAAGTCCATGACAAAGACTTATTTGTAGTCTTGGAACAAGGCCATTACTGTGTGGTTATGAGTGTCTGGCATTATGCATTCCATCATTATGAAAGTGGTTATTGATATTTCATGTGATTATTCCACAAGTAGAATATCTATGTGAATAAGTAAATAGAATTATTTCATTTTATTTTGTCCATATTATGCTGATGATCAAGTTTAAAAGGCTTTTGTTTTTGTTATACATTGCCTTAAATTTTTATGCTTATTTATGAAAGTTTCTGCTATAATGTTATACTTACTGGGCATCTGAGCTCACCCATTTCTATGTTTTATTTTTCTCAGGATGTGAATTAGTATTTTATGATTGACCTGTAGGGATAGTCTGAGGGGATATGAGTGTGGTCTATAGAAACAATGTTGTCCTAGTTTTTCATTTTATGATGTAATGTAAGACTTATAAATGTATCTAGTACTTCCAAGGATACTAAACTAATCAGTATTTTGAGACATAATATTTTGTGATCATACCAATGTTATGTAATAATGCACCGACTCTGGGTAATTGGGGTTGGGGCATTACAAAATCTTCTTTCCTAGTAATTATACCACTACCCTAAAAATATCCAGTTAATGGGCTCTGTGACTAATCCAATCCAGTAGTGGGAGTACTTTTGTCCCAAAATTTCTATATATAGTCTCATGTGATTGCTAACCCATTAAAATTATTGTAATCATATGAGATAAACTATTCAAAAATATATAAGGAATTTTATCTATTTTTTGGAATTTTAGAAAATGTTATTCATTTTTTACAGGATATAAAGTTAATTTTTTTAACATAAAACTCTCACAAATATAATAATGAAATATTATGGGAAACCTTTATTTGAGAGATAGATGTTTTCCAATAATACTTAATATATTTATGAAGGACAATAATTTTTGTCATAACATATTTTCATAACACATTAATATATTGACAGAAACTACTAAGGTAGAAATAATGAGAGAAAGATCCATTGTTAATTCTCCCCCTATACTAAGTAACTACCTAAACCCAAAAATATATCCTCATAAGGTTAAATTTTTTAATATTTTTCTATATTAAATGTATCATTTTGATCACTAATAATACATTTTATTATGATATATCAATCGTAATACAATGATCGGTAGTATAAAAATATGTTCAAAATCTAGGGAGATCAATAAATTAGAAGGTGGGTACATTTATAATAAGGAATTTATATAGGAATTTTTTTACAAACACTTTCACATGATTCCCACATCAGATATCAACGAAAAAATTAAAATTTTTTGGAAGCTACATATTTTAGAAAAGAGTTATTAATGATTAATATAGTTATTTAAAATTATATAAGAACATAAAATTTATAAGAGTAATTTACAAAGGAAATGAAATTGTATAAAAACAAATGGTTCTATAGAACTTGTTTTGTATTATTTATAGAGTTCACGAGGCCATTAATTGATTCTCTTGGATTAGAAAATATTTTATTATTAATATATTCTGTTTCTAAACTGATTATATCTAATGATTATGGAATAGATTATTCAACTTTTCTTTTTTATTTTTTAAAATAACACCCATTTATAGGTTTAGAGTAACTTTGGAAATCATTAGAGGAAAATGCATACACATCTATAAACAAAACATAGAATCACTCATGAAGAGATATAGAGTGTAGGAAGATACCTCCACTGCATACATACTATTGAAAAATGGCAAGGCTATAGTATCCAATATAGAATTTAAAATAATTCTAAAAATGTTAGAACAGAAACACCAAACATATATAAAAAAACTAAAGGACACTATATTGGATTATAGAACTTCATTAAAAACCCCCCTAAGTTGATCCTGTATAGAATTATCTATGTAAAATACAATAAATTCCATATTTTTATGAATTATAAAACCTACTTTCCTAGAGGGAATGTGAATATATAAATCACTAATGTTGGGGAGGAATAACATCCAATTGATAGAACTATATGAGTTTCGGACGGAATTATATGATCACTCCATTATGTAGCATGAAATTGATATGTCAATCCATGATGAAATATTTCATTGAAATGAATTCAATATTTGTGATAAAGGGTAGTTTATGTTATCTTAGATGAAACGATTCCTTGACTTTTTTATTGCAAATATACTAGTCCTTTTATAGGTAATGACACATTCTAATTTTGTGCATCTAATATAGGAATATTAGAATCAAGACAACCCATTAATTTTAATGGTTGGTGGTTAAAGAAAATTCCTTGTGATTTTTTAAGTAACTAATGGATAATTCTGAACCCATCCCCATTGAATACTAATGAAAATACTAAGGTTTATTGATTACATTACATTTGTTGAAGCACTCACATAATATTTAAAAATTTATCTAAAAATTATATGATGAAATTAAATATATATATATTATAAAGTTAGTGTATTGGAGAGGGAATATAATCATGTATATAAGTATTTCTACTATTAGTTTGACTTTTTTCTATGTCATTGTTTAATTATTAATAAAATAAAACAAGAAATATTATTTTTAAATTCACTTCCTCCACTTAAATGGAAATTAAGAAGTTTTATATCCAAATATTTACAAATTCATCATTAAAACTAGGAAAATAAATTTAATTGTATTTTTTATAATCCAAATGATTAAAAAAAGAAAATTAAATTTAGAACACTAAAATGTGTATCCTACCCACTGCTATTTATTAACACCTAATGGAGCGTCCAATAATTTAATTTTTATATCTCACTAGATCTAAATAAAAAAAATCAAGTAAACTAATCTTGAAGTCTTAATAATTAAACAATGGTCAAGTTTTTATGAGTTTTCAATTACATATTAGATAAAGAGACTTAGATATAATAGCCCTATAAATAATTTTATACCATAACTATGAAACATTATCATACAAGGTACATTCTATAGGGGTATTTCTTAATTCTTGGTTATAGGCACTGATTTAATATATTATTCAAAAACTCATATCATGGAAAAATTCAATATTAATTGAAAAAGTGCTTGGAAATATTTTTGAATTTAGTCACATAGAAGACAAATTATTATATGACATATTTTAATACCATATAGAATTTATTAAATAGGTTTGAAATGAGACATTAGAATATGGATATTTGAAAAACTATATTTGGAAGAATTCTCTTTATTTTAATCTATTTTCAACTAATGTTTATTCTATGATCACTCATGGAACTGTAACATGTGTTGAAGAGGAAGAAAAATACAAAAAAATATAAGGAAATGATCTTTATTATGTGTGTGAGAGTGATCAATAAATAACTTTTTAATAATTTCTTTATAATTTATGTTTAATATAAAATTTATTTTTTATTAGTTCTGAAAACAATCCATTGAATCTAATAATTATATTTAATATGATATTACCCTTAAAACATGTTATCTTTATAGATTTTAATTTATTAAATTGTTTTTTTAATTATTTACAATAAATTTTATATTGACATTTTGATTTATAATTTTTGGAATTTTTATTCTAGTAGAGAATTTTATAATGTGTATAATTCCAAAAAAAAATCACTAAAAATTACTAGATCTCTTGATACATAAAAAATATTTATCTAGAAGATATGTGTAATAATTTTAATTTTTTTATATTTTGTATCCTTAGAGTAATTAATATATATAATATATATTGAATAAATTTTTTTTGTAACATATTATGTGATGAATAATAAGTTTGTAGTACTTTTAGGAGGTTAAGAAATAATATTTATTTATTACCCTTTATAGATTAGAAGAGATGGCATGTTATGTTTCTGAAGATTGGTCCAATATGGGTATCAAATTTATAGAAGAAATTGTGGATGTCTAAGACATTTTTTCAGGCAACTAGTATGCCTAACATATTTAGTCCAAAGTTATTAAATATGTAATATACCATTTTCTGAATTAGTTTATGCAACATAATAACCCTAATATAAGAGATAAATATGATATTTTTTCAAGATATATGGTAATATTTATGATGTGTTTCTAATAGATAAGATGAAAAATATATTATTTTGAATATCATGAGATCAAAGGTATCATATTTCGGTTGATACTAATGATACATAATATAGTTTTTAGAGAATTTAACATATATAACATGTAATGGTTCCTGAAATTTATATAAGCTGATAAATAATAGACATTTTCACAATGGTGATTCAGTTATAAGATTTTTATTAACTTTAAAATTTAGGTGATAATGTGAAACATATAATCCCCCAATATAAGGTAATGATAAAATAATGTATACTTAATAATAATATGATAGGTAAAACAAAAAAATTTGTTTCCAATAATAAATTTGGAGTGCATCAAATTATGTTTCCATTACTCAGGTCTACCAAAATAAGAAAAGGCAGTCTTAGGAATCATTGCATCAATAATATAATGAGTTATGAAAATAATATGTAGGAAAAAAATGATGAATATAATATTTATTATATAAGTATCCACTAATGGATATAAATACTCAAGATACTGAATTTTGTGTTGGTAATATTTAAGATTCTGATATATATAAAATTAAACTCATATTATGAGTTCAAAATATTTTAGGACTAGAGATATATTAGCGTTATAAATTTTCCTATTTATTAATTTATGAAATTCTCAAATATTAACATACTAGATACATAATAGTCATTTCATGGTTATTTCCCCCACAACTATTATTAAATATAATGGTCAATTGTTTATTATACACTATTTCATAATTTATACATTGTTTGATTTTTTTGATACAATTATAATTTTACATTGATCTATGAGTGTAAATTCATCTTACCTCCTTCTAGTCACTATGAACCCAAACCCAATACTTACATCACTCGCCACATAATAGAGGGAAATGAGTATGTTCTCAAGATTTATCAATGTTATTCAATCACATGGATATACAATGGAAGGTAAATACAATGATTATATCATTTCTCTATTCAATTTGGAACTTCCCAGTGATTGTAATATATTTTGGTTTGAGTCAATTGAAGATTGAGATAGAGTAAGAGTTTTAATTTGAATGACAAATCATTTACAAAGTTAGTGAGTTTGTTTATGAGGTTATTCAAAAAATATTAATTTTAATTTATACACAATTTCAATTAGATTAAATCAAATGTTAAAAATAGATTACGAATTTTAATATACAATGAATCCAAAAAATATAAAAGTGAAAAAATAACCCCCCACTCTAAGGACAACTAGTGTCCAATTGTTAACTATATTTACTTGTGCTAAAAAAAATTTTACAAGACCACACAATAAATCTTTTTTCAACAATCCATATTTATTCAAAGACAATAATGTTATTTTCTAAAATAAAAAATAATCATTGTATTCATGTAGCCACTTTCGAACCCCCTATGAAAAGAAAAGATAAATATTAATCATAAACAAAAAACCATTGTAATAACAATATTTTTCTACAATTTACCATTCTGGAACACTTATTTTATTTAAATGTTAACTGAGATAGTGTAACAAATTTCTTTTCATTTTATATTTTTTTCAAAATATTTTATCTTCACACACATTAATATATATTTTTTCAATATTTGAACTTCTTGAATACAAATTATTGATAATAGGCATTTCTTGTGTTCTTATCATTACATATTCAAAATTCTATTTAGTTTCAAAGAATTCTATAGTGATTCCATGATATTTATGAATCACTATTTTTATCCTTATGTAATTGAATAATATTGAGATCTCATATCATCCACAATACTCATCTCTTACCTTGATAGGTATTCAAATGGATTTTTTTAATTAGAAAAATTCATTAGTGAATTTTTTGATATCATATTACCTTTGTAAAAAAAATCGGGAGATATTCAATATTCGTATCCAGCTAAAACTATACTCATTCAATAGTTAAAGAATATTCATCATATTATTGATTTTGTCTTTAACTTCCTCAATATGATGGAGTAGATAATGTTTCATCATTATGAATATATCTTTATCTAACTCTACATTATTTTATATATTCATATTCCTATATTTTCTATCTCTGACTATAAAAATCGTTAGATTCTTATATTCAATTCCTTTTTAAACATGAATTATTTTTGAGAGTCATATAAATCTTCAATAAAACTTGTGGAAACATTCTATTACATTTTAAACTAATATTAACTACCAAAATCACTTTAATTATTTGTTATAATGAATTTAACTTCATTTATATATTATCGGGAAAAAAACTAACTACCGTCACATGATATTCCTTTGGTTTGGATAAATAACCCCTTTTTTATAAATAAAAAGTTTTGATTGATTAGCTAGATGTGAACAAACCTCTCTTAAAATTCAGTGAATCTGTTCTTAAAACAAAATTTGAAGATTCGACCACATAATTATATTTATATCCCCATACATTTCATAATTTTTAATGAAATTAATAATACCACTATAGATAATAAAATTAAAAGTTAACTCACTATGAAATTTACCATTTCCTATTAGGAAAACTACTATTTTTAGTGTTATTATTTTGAACCACCACATCAATATATTAAACTAAATAGAAACATATAAACTTTACATTGTCATTATATACTTACTAAATCACCTTTTAGTTCCTTTAATTATTCAGATATTTGAATGATATTTCTAAGAAAGATAAACTCTCTTAACTTTTTCTTCACAGTATTGTCATCCTATATTCAACCAATATTTTATTTCAAGTAAAACAATGTAATTAAACCGATAATATTACAATCTAGCACTGAATACATGGAATCAAATAAGTCATTTTAAACATTTTGTATCATTTATACCACTATTAAGTCCTTGTGATTCTCACTATATCCAAAATATAGTTTTTTATCACATCTAACCTTTTAAAACTCATTGATAGATTAATCTTTATGTATAGAAAAGGGATTCATAAATAAGTCACCAAATTTATAATTTATCACCTTAAAATTTTTCAGTTCTATGGATGATATTCTATAGTGTACCCAAAATTCATTTTTTAGTCTTCATCCCCAAGTCATTTAAAAATTTCAACTTTGGAATTGAGGATAGAATGTAATTTAATTTACACATATCAACCTTTATTTTTCTAGAATCTTAATTCAAGGTTTTTATTTATGGAACATGCGAAAAACCATTAATCCTGATAGAGAGACATAAATTCCCAATAAATAAATGATGCAAATCCTTTTTCAATAAAAATATTGTGATTTTTCCTATTGAATTAAGGAAATACTTTTTTAATTGAATTTATAAAATCTATGGATGGTGTAAAATATGATATAATAAAATTAACTTCTATGAAAAAAAATAATCAAATAAAAATTTAAAATAACGTTATTCCTATATAAATATATGAACTCAAATACTAATGTAGTTCAAAAACCTTTTCAAATAAAAGGAATTAATCGATATGATCATTAATGGATATATTTGTTTCCTAGATAAAAAAATATATCCAAATGCAGGGTTTGGTTAACCTCTTTCTATGGAAGGGGTGACGTTTTACAGGCTGAAGCATATTCTATGCTCACGGGTTTGGGGATGTGCGGGCAGCGGGACATCATGCATAATGTGGTGGAAAGAGATTCTTTAATTCTCTTCAAATCACTAGGAGGTATAGGTCGGGTTCCATGGAACAGTGTATACATAATCATAAAGTAAAAATAGATTCATGCTAATCACATTGAGATCACCCACATATGGAGTGAGGGGAACTAAGTGGCAGAATTCTTCATGCCCATGACATCATCAAATCAATGTATGCCTTATTTCTGTAGCATATTCTCTTTTTCTAGTGGGGGATGATGTTTGTGATTAATGATTCTTTCATATTTCACATATTCAACCCCCCTGATTCCTCTTGTATCATGTGTTTCATTTTAAATTCAATAAAAATGTTATCTTTCATTCAGTAATTTATACATGATTCATGTGAAAACATTAATACACACACACAAAATCATGTTTGACACATAAGACATTACACACTCTCTCCTCCTTGATAATTAATACTCTTAATCAATACTAAAAAACCACTACAATATATAAAAATTATATTTTTTCTTGACAAAATAACTATATTATTCTTCTAACAAAATTTAAAATTTAAAATTATTGCTACAACCATTAAATTATTTCAAAGAATCCCTATCTCATACTATTTATTTATGATAATTTTGATTATTCAGGTCTTAAAAATTACCATTTATGTGATTTGATACTCTAGAGATCATGTACGAATATCCCTTGAGTAATTAACAGATCCACATCATCAGATCCTCCAAAAGGAAAGAACACATTATTGACCAAAAAAATATATTATTCCCTGTAGAAAATTTTACATTGTTTCACTGACCATAAATTTCTCATTGGTGTCTTGTACAATATTTATAGAAATTATACAAAGACTAAATATTTCACCAAAAATGGTTCATTTTTTATTCCAAACCACTGATATGAATTGCTTTGGAATCATTGTTATCACACATTATACAACATCCTTTTCTTCCATTATTTTTTTAGAAAAGAATATTTATCTCACACCATGACTTATTCAGGATATGGATCTTACCACTCAAAAACATTAATAAAATCCATTCATGTTTACTTTTCGACAAAATGTTTCAATAAAACATAATTTTCTTCTATAAAAACCATAAAATTGAACAATCACTTAGTCTCCTCATATTTAATTCTTCTAAAAATAAAACTTATTTTTTATGATGTACAAAACATAATAATTAAAAAAAACATATATAAAAAAATTATAATTTTTTCTGAAATTCAAATACCACTCTAAATCAACAAAGACTCCCTCCATGATATATATCATCTACATTGTTTCCCAAAAAAATCCATCTCAATTGAATCAACTGTGTAACCATATATTTTATTAAATTTTTTCATAATTAATCGTCATTTTGTGTTCATCATTGATCCACATCAAAGTCATACATTCATTTTTATACCACATGTTATCAAAATGATCATTTGTTTAGTATAAAATTAATTTTTATCTTCATATACAATAATATATACCATTTTATGACTGAACATGTCATGGAGAAGTAACCAATACATAAAAACATTAAAACAATATTGCTCAACCTCAAAAATCCTTACATGTTCCTTCAATAATTATAATACTATATGAAAAAATTATCAAATATAATTCATCATTAAACCCCATATTAGTCACATGATTTATATATTAACCAAAAAACTACCTCATAAAAAAATCCACTCCATCACTCATCACCTTCTCTATTCATGGGTACAAAACTATCCTCAAAACATATCCTAATCTAAATGCACATTATAAATGTCTGTAATATTTTTTAAATGATTTCAAGAAATAATCAATGCATTATGGTTGGTTTATATGGTTTCAAAGAAACCACATTAGAAACCAACACCTATTTGAATTAAATTCATTATTATATTTGATATTTTCATATAATGTAATTTTTATTATTATTTTGTATCATTCCTTTACATGTTTTATATACATTTTTTTATTTTGTGGGTGGGGTCTAGTGGAGAGTTCATAAGTATTATGTCACACTCACATTATATATCTATCATGTATGGTATTTATTGAACATATTATTTTTTATTTTGGAGACTAATTTACCTGATGTAATTATAGAGTCAATTATGGAAGGAGGCTCTCAAAGGTGATGGAAGGTTTCTTCTATGTGGAACGATAATGAAAATTTTATGTCTTTTTATATGATGGATAATTTATATTATATTAATTTATTTTAATATGTATTGAATATTTTATAACTCAAAGGTTGTGGAATTTAGTTTATATATTGAAATTTAATTTTTTGACATTTTCTATATTATTGAAATGCAATCCCTTGTAATTTATTTTGGAATAAGAACAAGTGTTATTCTTTCCAGACATAGACCTAAAACCCATTTTAATTTGTGTCAGCTATAGAATATTTTGATTCACACCAAAGGGAATATAACATTTAATTCCATACCAAAGAATCCCAATTGAGCCATTAAAAATTAAATCAGAGTATTATTTAGAGTTTGGGTAGGTGGTCGATTAGAGATTATAATTTTTTGTATCGATACGTAAAATATAAACTACCTTTTAAAATATAATTATAGATAATATGTTAGTTACTTAGGAGTTAATGGTTTTCGTGGATCAATGAAACCTAGAGTGGATTTTCAACCATTTTTTTATTAGTTTAATATATTGAGGTGGTGTATAAAATTATGTACAAGGAAGAAAATATAGTTCATATTTTTATTTTTATCAAAAATTTTAGTTTAAAAAAATTTAAATTTGTATTCAATGTGTTCCTTAATAGTTAATATATGTTATATATAAAAAAGAAATATGTAATTATTTAATTCTTATATTACATAATTTTCATTATTATATATTTTATTGTTGGATTCATTAATGGGTCAATTGATTTCTTGATGAATTAATTCATTTTATTTTTTTCATTTAAATAAAATTCTTATGGTAGTTGATGTACATATTATTGTAAATTACTTCAAACATTATGAATATTTTTATTACAAATTTCAGTAGGAAATTAATTTTTTTAATTTAAAACAAAATTCATTTTTCATTGACTTTAATACATAGTTATATTTAATTTAAAAAATTAAAAGAAATATATTCTTTTTCATATCCCATTTCACATGTAGGATGACACCTGAAATCTATATCTACTAGGTTTGATACTTACAACCATATTTTTTGTATCCACATGATAATGTATGGAATTACTTATAATGAAGTTTTAAACTCATACCATAAAAAAAATATACTGTAGGAAATGCATGAAATATAATTCGAACAATGTAATAGATGCTTACATATATAGATAACAATATCTATGATAAAATGTGAAATAATATAAATGAATCTCTATAAATATTATCACCTCCAAATAAGATTCCAAAAAAATAATTATGAAATAAGGGTGTCCCACATAAAAAAATCTAAAAACCTCAAAATTTTCATATTATCAATCTATCATCAATATCAATGACTATTCAGCTTCTAAATTCATTAATTTTCTTGGAAAAAGTCAAAAAAAAAATCAAGTGCCCATGTTGGGTTCCAAATGATAGTAGTATGTATGTTCATTCCATTTATTGTGCCAAACATATCCCCTAGAAACACACTCAAAGATATAGTGACATAATCAAATATATTAGATACTGACTTTGATTTATGTGGTGAATGCCTCGATATAACCATCCTTAATTAGAAATTCTATAAAATTTATTATATATATTACATTTCAAGGATCTTTTTAATAGTGAGATGAAACACTTAATATGTAAAATCATACAATTGATCCAATCAAGAAAAAACATGGAATAAATATTATGAAATTAATAAGTATATGAAATGAACTTGTAATAAAAATGAAACTAAAATAATTCTATATCAATGAAGAAACTAAAAATAGTGAAATCGATAAAAACTGATCTCATACTAATGAAATTTCTAACACAAAACATAAAAAAATACTTCCAATGCCTTATAAAAATATACTATCCTCATATAGGGATTGGTATATACCAAAACACCAGTGTGTTTTATGTAATAAGGGTCATCATTGCATCAGGAGTGTATATAATTCCAATTTGTACCAGTTACTTTCTTAAGACCAAAGAATTAAACAGAATAGTGAATACGTATTTTCATCCAATTAACCCAAGGAACCACTTATTGAATAAAAAATCGTTATCCATATAATATAATATATTAAATTTCAATATATGATCAACCAATGTCAACATTCAATTATTATCAAGAATATTAATTTATTTCCCAATGTTCATAAAATTAAAAATATGCTGATTAGATTTACATAGAAAATATATTGGGAGGGAAAAAAACATAGCGGAAATTCAATTAATTGTCTATGATGGAATAAAATAAAAATAATACCAAAACCTGTCCCAACTTTAATAGAAGAATCTATTTTTTTGGTGAACATCATCTAATTTGAATTATGTAAAAATTAGATGTTGAAACAATATGGATAAATGAGTATATGAAAGATTTATTACTATAATAAAATGATCATTATCCATATGGAGAAATAATATAGATGGCTTAAAAGGTACATAACCTCAATGTAACAAATAAAACAAAAAACGATGTTTATAAAGATCAAAAAACATTATTTAAAAAAATAATATATCAAAAAGTTTAAAAAATAAATTATTTAAGAATATAATTTCTTGATAATATGAGTTCAATCCAGAAAATTAAAACATATATATTTGATGAAAATTTATGAAACATAAACCCCATTAAGGTAAGTATTTTTTAAAGTAAAAATTGGAGTTTCGAATGAAAATATAAAATAACATTCAAATTTTTTTATCATTGAGTTAAAATATAAATTTACATGTTTCATTTAAAAGTAACTTTTTAATAGGTGATGTATATATTTTTAAACCCATTAACTTTAAAAATAATTTAAAAAATGGAATGTTGAAAATATTTTTTTTCCAACATACACATCTAAGGTTGTTTGTTTTTTGTTTTTTAACAAGGTGAATATTCTATATCAATCATAGATGCCACATTATAGCTATGGATCGAAACCATAGTCACCAAGATGATTTCATAATGTTGATGGTTTTTTTTAAAATGGAATATGGATAAATAAAAAATAATGTCCAACTTATACATAGATGCACCAATTAAAAGGCGAGAACACATGGTGGTCATTTTAATAATGGGAGAAGCATTAAATGCCATTGGGAGGTAGCATAGAGGATGTTTTTCATTCCATAGGGGTTGAAAAATAGAGGTATAGTTGTCCATGTTGTAAGATAATAGTAGCGGTAGAAGCTGGGAGAGGACCCCATGACATGAATCTGGTGATCCTAGAGAGTAATTATGCTTATATTCTATAAGAATTCTCAAGGTGAGTAAGATCGTTGATTCATAATATTTAGGGTATTTTGGAAACGAACTCACCTCGATGTAGAATTTTCTGGGAGATATGGTAGTGGAATTTAGTTTCTAGGCGTTGCCCACATTGTTGTGCAAGGACCATAGTTGAGTCACTTATACTATAACTATAATGTGCAGTGTTAAGTGTTTTAATTTTATAGAAGTTATGTTTTTTAGACCTATAATCCTGAAGGAGGAAATTCCAATGTAAAGGTGACCATTCCATGGTTTTTTAGGGATGAATTTATGAATATAAAAAAAGTAGGACATCATGTTCTTTGGGTGAATTATTTATCTGGGTTTTATATATCTTCTCAAATAGATCTATCCATTCCACAGTGATAGTGACCACATGATAAGAAGAAAATTGTAGTGTTGGATACACAACAGGGAATATGGTCATTCCATAGTATATAAAAATTATGTGATAATACACCACAACATATATCAACATTGCACAATATGTTTTTCCTCATTCTACATCATGGTTATCATCAAGTTGTTGGTTGGTCATTTCCATATTTATATTTCTAGAGGGAAGAGAGGTAAGGCTCCAAAATACTGATGGCTTATTAAACTATAACGGTCCATGATGATATCAATAATGAGAGGGAACATGTAACAGTCACACATAATGGGGAAAAATCTTTACCGTATTATTTAAATAAAAATGAAAAATACTACTATGTAATAACACAGAGTCTGAGGTAGACTTGAAGACATGTATGAGTTTTTTTAGATCCGAATTATAGACGTTTACCCTAATACAATCAATATGTTTGAAGGTGTAATAATGTGTTTTTCTTGGTGTATTATCCTCTTAATAAATTATAATTTTTTTAAGAGAATCACAATTGTAGGTTTATGTTCATATCATCAGTAAGTGGAGAATGAAGA
Source organism: Viscum album (assembly GCA_963277665.1). Classification (NCBI taxonomy): domain Eukaryota; kingdom Viridiplantae; phylum Streptophyta; class Magnoliopsida; order Santalales; family Viscaceae; genus Viscum; species Viscum album. The sequence goes on from OY728125.1 coordinate 1,159,377,382, forward strand.
TTCTACATATGGAGAGGTAGACATCTCATTGGAGGAGAGTAGTTAGTTTTGTAATTATTCATGGTAGTAAACAGGTTTTATCCATTATAACACTCCAAAGTTTATTTATGAAGTGATATTCTATTGAATTTGATGCACAAGTGGGTTTTTTTACATTCTATATGGATGTAGCTCAGTGTTCATAAAATAAGTAAAAGCCCTAGTTTTGTTTACTAACTTCATCATTCATTAAGGGGAAAGGTAGATAGATATTGATGTGTTCCACAATGTTAGAGAATATGATCTCATAAAATAAATAATTTTTTTCAATCTTAATTTCCCTTGTTAATCCCAAACTTAGTGTCTTATCTTTTATAGGTCTCTAACAAGTGGTATTAATGGGGGTTTTTCGTCTTCTCTCTTGAATGCAAGGGAAATATTTACAACAATAAATGTTTCCCCATATTAAAAATTAGTAATTTATATCTGTGTAATTTCTGATGCAACATTATTTTAGATCAATGGTCAGAATTTTAAAAAAAACATATTCATATAGATTCTTTGGAATTATTGAATATTGGTATTTGACTGAAGGAGTTCATTGAGAATTGGATATAGATCCCAATTCCATAAATTCCTTTGTAATTTCTGTAACACCCCAAGTAAATAAAGAATATGACATTTTAATATTTATCCATATTTGTGAATAAAATATTAATATGACTTTAAAGGGGACGCTATGCTCGATGGCGTACCCAACACGCAACAACGAGTTTCTTGGGAATCTTACGTTGCACTCTAATAATAAAATAATATTATTTTAAATGGTAGTTAAAATGTAGCTGTTGTATTGGCGGGAATGGATAGAAATAACTAAAATATGATTATATATGTTTTTAAATGTTTTTACATTTATCCAATAAAAGATAAAGGCTTAAAATACGGAAAGAATTCAATTTTAGGCGTATATGCCCTAGTTTTCACTAAAGGTTCACTTATCGCCTTTTGATGGCGAACCGTCATTAAATATAGTTTTGTTAAATTTTATACATTCTATTGGACCAAATAAAACTCTTCTTTAGAATCGGGACATAAAAATTTACATTGTGTAAATCTTTGGTATCTTTCCGATAAAGTTCATTTTTTAATGAATAGTGTAAAATGTTGTATTTTAATTCAAAACCTATTTTTAATCTAATTTATTTATATGATTATATTATCTTTTGAATTGGTTTTAAAGTGAAATTTGAATATATTTTTACCATTGAAACCAATAGTGGTCGTTGTAATTAATTTCACTTTGAAATCGGACTTAAACTAGTGTCAATCTTTTGATACATTTTGTTTCATAAAAACACGCTATTTGTTTTGACAGCGGGAATTAATTATAAAATTAATTAATGAAACTTATATGTTCTGAATTTTGTAAAATAGAAATCATTTTTTAATTCGGAATATCAAATATATCTTAGGGTGAACTTTTGGTAATTTTCTGAAAAACTTCAATTTTTGATGAATAGTGAAACCACTAAGTGGTACTTATAAAAACTGATTTTCCATTTAAATGAAATTTTTCCATCATTGTGCTTTTAATATCAAAAATCCGACATACATGGTTGTCATTAATAAGTAAAAGGTGGTTCAATGGGATTAAAATAATTTTTTGGTGAATAGTAACTTATTATGTTTTTTTATCGCGATTAGATGTAATTAGTGTAGTGTAAGGTAAGAATAATGTTTTAATAAAATGAAATGACCTAGAGACATGTTATACCCTAATTGTATGTGTCATGGCCGACCCAGACAATCCATGGGTCAACTTGGGGACCCCATGGATCCACTTTGGTTGGAAAATGACATAAATATCTTTTTATTTAATGTTAAAGTAAAAATGACACAAACATGAGAAGTTTTACTAAAACAATTTTTACATGGTGTTATAAAAGTCAGATTTTTTACTATAAAAAATAAATGAAAATATAAAAAGATTTCATACATCATTGTATTTTTTTATAATTTTTAGACATTAAATAAATTAAATTATTTATGACATTATGATGATGCAGTGATGACATCATTATTTAATGATTTAAATAAAATGGAAAGATAATGTAATATCTAAGACCTAAACATGTCCAAAACTTATTGGATGAGTGTATTTCGAACCCTTATCACCTTATCCTTGAATTATATCAATGTGGGACCTCTTAAATCCGAATATAATTTTAAAATAAAGTGACTTTTCTTTACATTCCAAGAGTGCCCCTCCTCTCCTCTTATAAAAGGCCCCCACCTCTACCTCCTTACCCACACTCCCAAAGCCTTTGGTACGGCCAACCCCTGCCCATTTTGACTCTACAGTTCCCTCTCTTACTCCTTGAAGCCTCACTTTGGGTATAAGTCTTCCCAATGAAGCCTTTTAGCTCAAACCAAAGGGAGTTACCCGATTTTAAGGTAATGTCTTCACTTGAGTCCTTTTGTTTTATTTTGCCTCTCCCACCCCCCAAACTCTTTTTATTCATTTATTTTGTAACAACTATAGTGTCTTAAATACACTAGGATGTCGTTATAATAAGGATTAGAGATACACTTACACACACCTACATCTAAGTGTTAAAGAACATATTGTTTCCGTGGATGGTGAATTTCTGCCTCACGAAACGATGATTGTTCAACACTCATATAACACTTTCAATGGTGGCCATTAAGATGTAACTATATTTATATATGATATATAATATTTTTATGTTTTACTTAAGCTTCTGTATTTTTCATTTGTGTCTTACCTTTATGGATTCCATTATGGGTATACGCGATATCTTCATTTTAGGAAGTGCGGACTACCTCCCCCTCAAAGTGATGTAATTCGTTAATGCCATACGTGGGATGTATAAAGGATGGATTTAATGTTATTATATATGATGTTATACTGTAATTATAATATACCTCTATATAATTATTATTTCTTTCCATTAAAGTATGAGATAGAAATGAAAGTAGCGTCCATGCGTACGTATGGCTTACCGTCTCCATGAACGGTGCATTTCATTTCTTATCCCCAAATGTAATGTACTATTATAAGTACATGTATATAATGAATATATATAATGAATGATACATATAAATGATGAATATAATTCTGGAATTAAAATATACATACCTCTCATTTATTTTTAATTCCATTAATATGACAAAGAAATGAAAGTAGCGTTCATGGGTACGTACGACTTACCATCTCGATGAATGGTGCATTTCATTTCTTACCTCTAAATGATTATGTGATATTATAAATACATGTACATTCTAGATATATATGATATATATGATATCCAAACCAGGAATGTCATTCTGGATAAAAAGAACCTTTGACCACATGAACAACATGGAACTGTAAGAAGTCCACTTTCGACTTAAGAACCAAATATCGACAAAACAAACATTATTAACTTAAATGATTACATAATGTTTATAACATGGAAATAAGTGATATAAAAGGAATAATGAACTTGAAAAAGGTTATTAAGGAAATATAAATTAACTCAAGTTTATTATTCATGACGTTAAAGAAAGATCGAGTCAAGTCGGACCTGAGGTTAGGGATCCTACTCCTCTCTTTCTTTTTAAGTACACTCTTTTTGTCATTCTTTTTAAAGCTCATATTTATTTTTATTGGGATGTTCTTTTATATTAATCTTACTATAATATTTATTGTTCATATGATGAGATACCCTATTTTATCTCATCAATCCATTTTGGATGTTTTATGTGGCGTCGTTAGGCTGCCGAGTTTTCGTAAGGGATTTATCATCTCACTTTTATTCCCGTGAGATTTATGCTACATTTCCCACAATTTCCTTTGAGTGGTGTATGTAATTCACATTATTCTACTCTTTGTGTAATATACTTTCGTTTATGAGTATTTATATCAATGATGTATTGGCCTTCTTTCAGGGGGTGTATGTTTCGAAAGATACCCTAGTCGGTAAGGGAACCTTTCACCCTCCTTTTTTTAAAAGACTTCTTTTGTTGGGTCTTTTAATTCACATATTGTTATGTTGGGATATGTTCTCATATATCCTTATTGATGTAAATTTTAAGTGATGAGATAATTTTTTATCTCTCATCAACTCTTTTTCTGAATTTTGAAGTGACACCGTTAGGCTGTCAAATTTTTGCATGGGAACTTTTTAACCCAAATTTGATTCTTTGGGATAAACTTGTACTCCTTGAATATGTCGTTCTACGAATATGTGTGAATAACCTCTGATTGTTTTACACTTAATATTCACTTATATTTGGTGTATACTATTGTCATAGATAATTATGCAATTGTTTTATCCTTAAACCAAGGATACCGTCTTTGTAAGGGTCTTCGTCTCAATCTCCATTCATTGAGGCATATTTTTTTTATACACAACCTTCATTTATACGGTGTATAAAACCCGTTGACTTTTACGTTTATTCAAAAGGAATATTTCTTTCTATGAAGCGTTTTACTAAACGACAAAAAGGAATGTTTCTTTTACGTACGCGGTGACAATGACCTTTTCGCCGCCGCGAGTATTATTTGGTCTTTGCCTTCCTCAACAAGCCGTAATGTTTTTAAAATGAAATAAATACCATATACTCTTTTATGTATGTTGGTATTGAAAATGGTTTTTATAAAGGATTTTTTATGTCGATATATTTAAGTGATATATTGTGACCAAAATGTGGAAATGTTTTCTTTCCATTATATTTGTTTATTGTCTTATGATTTTATAATGGTACTTGGACATTATGACGGGTGGTGCCGTGAATACCAGGAAGGGTGGTTACGTTATAACCTCCAATGCATTGGGTATGGAAGTCGACCGTATGGCTATTCCATTAAGTATGTATGGAAGTTGGCCGAATGGCTATTCCATTAAGTGATATGTGTGGAAGTCGACCTTATGGTTATTCCACTTAAGTATGTTTATGTCCCAAGTTACCTTTATATGTTATGTGATCTTTATATGGGTTTTATGGTAATATTTTGGTTACAGAAGGGTAAGTATTGAACTTTTATTGAATGAAGAGTTTTTACTACTTCGAAAAGGTGAAAAGTATTACTTGATAAAGTATACATGGTTTACTTGTTGTTTTGAAAAAATAACAGTTTTCATTCTTTGTGTATCCCTTACTGAGCTTTTTATGCTCATCCCAAGTTTTTGAAATGTTTTTCACAGGACTTAATGTGGAATAGGGTCAAGGATGGGATAAAGGGAAAGTCATGCAACCTAAAACATGGAACTGGACATGTTTCTTTTTAAGAGTTTTTATTTTATGGAAACTTAGTAAAAGTTTCTACTTTTTAATCTTTTGAGATGTAATAGTTATGTCCTAATTCTCAAAAACTCTAATCCTGAAAAGATCCTCAATGTGAATTATTCATTTAATTCAATATTAAGTAAGTTTTACGGTTGGGGTCTTATAGTTGGTATCAAAGGTCGGTTTAGATAACTTTAGAGGTTAGGGTATTCTTTAAGCATAAGTGACATGACCATAATGTTTAGGATTTCATAAACAGTCCTAGTTTTAGATAAAGTGAATGAGTAAGTATATCTTAGTGTTTATTTTCCTCTTTAGTACATGATGGTTTTGTTGATATACTCACACTTACCTTTTTGGTTTTAGTAAATGGCTGGATCTAGAAGGCACCAAGGTAATGGTGGATGTGAAGGAAACTGTGACAGTTTTCTGAGTGAGAAACTAAATGATATGCAAGCTGCAATGAGAACTCTTGTGTTTATCCTCAACCAACTATCTGGAGTCATGAATGAACACCTAAACTATGGTGATTTCTATAAGGCATCATATATGCGAGAAACAAATCCCTACGGAACTATAGGTAATAATCATAAAGGTAAGTGTGTTCAAAAACCTATGTGTCATAGATGTGGAAAGAAACCCCTGGGAAAATGTTTCAAAGGGACAGAAATATGCTATAGATGTGGAAATGAAGGTCATAAAGCAAGAACCTGCCATGGAAAAAGGAAGCATCCAGTTGACTCGAGAAAAGGGAAAGAAGTTCTTTCTGAGGGATCAATTGAATGTTTTAAATGTGGTGTGCATGTTCATTATGAAAACACATGTCCTATGAAGAAGTTTCGTGAATGGGATCACCAAGATCATAAAAATACTCATATACCAATACCTAATGCCATTCCGATTGAGGATGAAGGAACTGGAAATGACCAATCAAAGGTATGGATTATTTCTTAACATTTGTTTTCTATTTTGGAATCTTAGGATATGATTCATGATTTTGTTTGTAGGAAAGAAGTATTTCAGAATAAGTTGGAAAGGAATGGTTAATGGATCATGAAGAATGTTGAATGAGTAAGAAGTCAACATATAAGGGCTTCAAGAGTTATGGTGAAATTCCTAAGAGTATTAAGTGTCTTTTGATGATGGGGTACATTAGAAGACTTTTTATAGTATGTGTAACAATGATGTTTGATATATGAAAATTTTATTCAAAGAATAGTAATATTTTCTTTTGTGGACATAGTTATAAAGAACCATTTGGGTTTATATGATCCTTACTTTTGAGGTAATTATGGGTTACTATATGTTATGATGGAAGTGAAAGGCATGAGATTAAATTGAGGTTAAATTATGTTATGGTGATTTTTGATGATTTTATCTCTTTTTGGGAATAATTTGAGAATTATATAGTTTTGGAAAATGGACAACACACAGACCGTGTGACAACCCGTCGCATTGGACAAAGCTGCGGGAATCGAACCCACAACCAAAGTGCGACTGGTATTTATCGCCTACCACTGGGCTACGTAAAGTCCCTGGTTAGTTTGACTGATTATTTTTAGTTAGATGATTTTATGAATTAAGAGTAAGTTGATTTTGGGTTATCTATGGAAATTTATTAACCTATCATGGAGGATATTCGATTACGTTAATTACTTTTCAATACGAGACATTAAGAGCAACTGATGTTGTTTGGAGATAAATGTTACGATTTAACTTGGAATACTATGTGACTAAATCCTTCAAATATTTGGGTTTCAATATTAGTTTGGTTTACTTTGAAGTATTTTATGGAAAAATTGTTTATCGGATGGTCCTCGTTGAACTTTGGGTTTTGTTGGACAAATTTTTGAGATTAAGCATAGATTTTCTTTTTAAAGGGTTATCCTTTTCTGGATTATCTGATCTTGTACTAACCTTTTTGGTTTTGGTTTTGGTTAATGCCTAAAGACATGGGAAGTATATAGTTCTCTTTGGTGGATTAGGTGATTCTTTATAAGTTGATTGTAGTACTCTTAATATGAACAAGTCTTCCTAAATACTCGTCTTTTGGAGAAAATATGAGTTTGTGTAAGGAATATAATAAAAGTTGAAAGTCAACATGATAAGTGATTATGTTTCCATATGAATAAATTCCTCAATAAAAAGTAACTTAAAACAAAAATGTTGTCTATTAACTTTCCCTACTAGGGAATCGAATACTGTTTAACCCATCACAAGTTTGTGATTTTCTTATGGTTAACTTTCTCCTAGACATGTTTACTATCACTCTCCCTCAAGAACATGACCCTTTGATTTTTCATCCATGTCCATGTTTTCCTACACGAAATCATATTATGGGTAAACTCGGGTGACCTCTGTACTTATCCTTCTTTATTTTAAAGTGATTGTTTTACCGACTCTTGTTCCGATGTGGGACTTTCAAGGATATTTCCAAGCTCAATTTTAAAAATTGCGAGGACACAATTCCCAAAAGGGGGGAAGGATGTAACACCCCAGGTAAATAAAGAATATGACATTTTTATATTTATCCATATTTGTGAATAAAATATTAATATTACTTTAAAGGGGACGCTATGCTCGATGGTGTACCCAACACGCAACAATGAGTTTCTTGGGAATCTTATGTTGCAGTCTAAAAATAAAATAATATTATTTAAACTTGTAGTTAACATGTAGTCTTTGTATTGGCGGGAATGGATAGAAATAACTAAAATATGATTATATATGTTTTTACATTTATCCAATAAAAGATAAAGGCTTAAATACGGAAAGAATTCAATTTTAGGCGTATATGCCCTAGTTTTCACTAAAGGTTCACTTATCGCCTTTTGATGGCGAACAGTCATTAAATATAGTTTTTTTCACTCTTATACATTCTATTGGACCAAATAAAACTCTTCTTTAGAATCGGGACATCAAAATTTACATTGTGTAAATTTTTGGTATCTTTCCGATAAAGTTCATTTTTATATGAATAGTGTAAAATGTTGTATTTTAATTCAAAATCTCTTTTTAATCTAATTTATTTATATGATTAGATTATCTTTTGAATTGGTTTTAAAGTGAAATTAGAATATATTTTTACCATTTAATCCAATAGTGGTTGTTGGAATTAATTTCACTTTGAAATCGGACATAAACTAGTGTCAATCTTTTGATACATTTTCTTTCATAAAAACACGCTCTTTATTTTGACAGTGGGAATTAATTATTAAATTAATTAATGAAACTTATATGTTCTTAATTTTTTAAAATAGACATCATTTTTGAATTCAGAATATCAAATATAGCTTAGGGTGAACTTTTGGTAATTTTCTGAAAAACTTCAATTTTTGATGAATAGTAAAACCACTAAGTGGTACTTATAAAAACTAATTTTCCGTTTAAATTAAATTTTTCCATCATTGTTTTTTGAATTTAAAAAATCCGACATACATGTTTGTCATTAAGAAGTAAAATGTGGTTCAATGGGATTAAAATAATTTTCTGGTGAATAGTAACTTATTAAGTTTTTAATCGCGATTAGAGGTAATTAGTGTAGTTTAAGGTAAGAATAATGTTTTAATAAAATGAAATTACCTAGAAACATGTCCTACCCTAATTGGATGTGTCATGGCCGACCAAGACAATCCATGGGTCAACTTGGGGACCCCATGGAGCCACTTTGGTTGGAAGATGACATAAATATCTTTTTATTTAATGTTAAAGTAAAAATGACACAAACATGAGATGTTTTACTAAAACAATTTTTACATGGGGTTATACAAGTCAGATTTTTAACTATAAATAATAAATGGAAATATAAAAAGATTTCCTACATCATAGTATTTTATTTATAATTTTTAGACATTAAATAAATTAAATTATTTATGACATCATGATGATGCAGCGATGACCTCATTATTTAATGATTTAAATAAAATGGAAAGATAATGTAATATCTAATACCTAAACATGTCCAAAACTTATTGTATGAGTGGATTTAGAACCCTTATCACCTTATCCGAGAACTATATCAATGTGGGACCTCATAAATCCGAATATCATTTTAAAATAAAGTGACTTTTCTTTACTTTCCAAGAGTGCCTCTCCTCTCCTCTTATAAAAGGCCCCCACCTCTACCTCCTTACCCACACTCCCAAAGCCTTTGGCTCGGCCAATCCCTGCCCATGTTGTCTCTCCACTTCCCTCTCTTACTCCTTGAAGCCTCACTTTGGGCAGAAGTCTTCCCAAGGAAGCCTTTGAGCTCAAACCAAAGGGAGTTACCCAATTTTAAGGTAATGTCTTCACTTGAGTCCTTTTGTTTTATTTTGCCTCTCCAACCCCGTAAACTATTTTTATTCATTTCTTTTGTAACAACTCCAGTATCTTAAATATACTAGGATGTTGTTATAATAAGGATTAGATCTACACTTACACACACCTACATCTAATGGTTAAAGAACATACTGTTTCCGTGGATGGCAAATTTCTGCCTCACGAAATGATGATTGTTCAACACTCATATAACACCTTCAAAGGTGGCCATTAAGATGTCACTATATTTATATATGATATATAATATGTTTATGTTTTACTTAAGCTTCTGTATTTTTCATTTGTGGCTTACCTTTATGGCTTCCATTATGGGTATACGCGATATCTTCATTTTAGGAAGTGCGGACTACCGCCCCCTCAAAGTGTTGTGATTCGTTAATGCCATACGTGGGATGTATAAAGGATGGATTTAATGTTATTATATATGATGTTATACTGGAATGATAATATACTTCTATATCATTATTATTTCTTTCCATTAATGTATGAGATAGAATTGAAAGTAGCGTTCATGCGTACGTACGACTTACCGTCTCCATGAACGGTGCATTTCATTTCTTATCCCCAAATGTAATGTACTATTATAAGTACATGTATATAATGGATATATATGATGAATGATATATCTAAATGATGAATATAATTCTGGAATTAAAGTATACATACCTATCATTTAGTTTTAATTCCATTAATATGACAAAGAAATGAAAGTAGCGTTCATGCGTACGTACGACTTACTGTCTCCATGAACGGTGCAGTTCATTTCTTACCTCTAAATGATTATGTGATATTATAAATACATGTATATTCTAGATATATATGATATCCAAATCAGGAATTTCATTCTGGATATAAAGAACCTTTGACCACATGAACAACATGTAATTGTAAGAAGTCCACTTTCGACTTAAGAACCAAATATCGACAAAACAAACATTATTAACTTAAATGATCACATAATGTTTATAACAGAGAAATAAGTGATATAAAAGGAATAATGAACTTGAAAAAGGTTATTAATCAAATAGAAATTAACTCAAGTTTATTATTCAGGAGGTTAAAGAATGATCGAGTCAAGTCAGACCCAAGGTAAGGGATCCTACTCCTCTCTTTCTTTTTAAGTACGCTCTTTATGTCATTATTTTTAAAGCTCATCGTTCTTGTTATTGGGATGTTCTTTTATATTAATATTACTGTAATGTTTATTGTTTATATGATGAGAGGCCCTATTTTCTCTCATCAATCCATTTTTATGTTTTAAGTGGCGTCGTTAGGTTGTCGAGTTTTCGTAAGCGATTTTTCATCTCACTTTTATTCCTGTGAGATTTATGCTACATTTCCCACAATTTACTTTGAGTGGTGTATGTACTTCCCATTATTATACTCTTTGTGTAATATAATTTCGTTTATGAGTATTTACATCAATGATGTATTGGCCTTCTTTCATGGGGTGTATGTTTCAAAAGATACCGAAGTCGGTAAGGGAACCTTTCACCCTCCTCTTTTTAAAAGACTTATTTTATTGGGTCTTTTAATTCACATATTGTTATGTTGGGATATGTTCTCATATATCCTTATTGATGTAAATTTTATGTGATGAGATAATTTTTTTTATCTCTCATCAACTCTATTTCTGAATTTTGAAGTGACGCCGTTAGGCAGTCAAATTTTTTTCAAGGGAACTTTTTAACCCAAATTTGATTCTTTGGGATAAACATGTACTCCTTGAATATGTCATTCTATGAATATGTGTGAATAAACTCTGATTGTTTTACACTTAATATCCACTTATATTTGGTTTATTCTCTTGTCACACATAATTATGCAATTGGTTTATCCTTAAACCAAGGATACCGTCTTTGTAAGGGTCTTCGTCTCAATCTCTATTCATTGAGGCATATTATTTTTTATACACAACCTTATTTTATACGGTGTATAAACCCCTTTGACTTTTACGTTTATTCAAAAGGAATCTTTTTTCTACGAAGAGTTTTACTAAACGACAAAAATGAATGTTTCTTTTACGTATGTGGTGACAACAACCTTTTCCACCGCCGCGAGTATTATTTGGTCTTTGTCTTCGTCAACAAGTCGTAATGTTTTTAAAATGAAATAAATACCATATACTCTTTTATGTATGTTGGTATTGAAAATGGTTTTTATAAAGGATTTTTTATGTCGATATATTTAAGTGATATATTATGATCGAAATGTGGAAATGTTTTCATTCCATTATATTTGTTTATTGTATTATGATTTTATAATGGTACTTGGACATTATGACGAGTGGTGCCGTGAATACCAGGACTGGTGTTTACGTTATAACCTCCAATGCATTGGGTATGGAAGTCGGCCGTATGGCTATTCCATTAAGTATGTATGGACGTTGGTTGAATGGATATTACATTATGTGATATGTGTGGAAGTCGACCTTATGGTTTTTCCACTTAAGTATGTTTATGTCCCAAGTTACCTTTATATGTTATGTGATCTTTATATGGGTTTTATGGTAATCTTTTGGTTTCAGAAGGGTAAGTAATGACCTTTTATTCAGTGAAGTGTTTTTACTACTTCGAAAAGGTGAAAAGTATTACTTTGATAAAGTATACATGGTTTACTTGTTGTTTTGAAAAACTAACAGTTTTCATTCTTTGTGTATCCCTTACTGAGATTTTTATGCTCATCCCAAGTTTTTGAAATGTTTTTCACATGACATAACGTGGAATATGGTCAAGGATGGGATCAAGGGAAATTCATGCAACATAAAACATGGAACTGGACAGGTTTCTTTTTAAGAGTTTTTATTTTAGGGAAACTTAGTAAAAGTCTCTACTTTGCAATCTTTTGAGATGTAATAGTTATGTCCTAATTCTCTAAAACTCTAAACCTGAAAAGATCCTCAATATGAATTATTCATTTAATTCAATATTAAGTAAGGTTCAAGGTTGGGGTCTTATAATTTCTCTTTAAAGATGCATATTTAGAAAGCTAATATCCTATAAAACCTCACATGTTATGTGGGAAAATATTCTATTATATTATTTACAGATATTAGAAGGTTTGGGAGGCCATGTTTACATTCTTGTAGTTAAAAGTATGATTATTTCAGAATGAATTCAAATGAAATAGTAAAAGTCATTTTTTACTACCTATATATTGATATTATAATCATATGATATCTTAGTTTTGAACCCAAATATGAAAATATAGTGAAGATAATAATGATTATACTTCCTCTCAATCTCAATAAAATATTTTGGTTCTAGAAATAATTATATAAAATGGTTTTATCTTGATAACTTCTATAACACTTTGATTGGTTATAAATTGGGAAAGTAATGAATTGTTTCATTAATAAATGAAATTGATCTAGATTTGTCCATTAATTCTATTAAGAAGCTATAAATAATATAAAAATTGAATTAAATGAAGTTGAGGTGTTTGTGTCATTTTTATCTCTAATTAAAAATGTTGAATTGAATGATTAAACATAATCTTCTCATCACATGATTCATGTGTGGTATGGAGGGACATATTGAAACACATTTCACAAAAAACAATCAAGAAGATTATGGTGAAGAAAAACCACTCTAGAATATGGAAAAGTTATTCAGACAATTCTAATTAGATGTACCTTGAAATAAAAAACAATCATTATAAGAAAGAAGATAGTTTTAGAAAATGTGAGGTAGAGAAGTTGAAAAATGAAACGATTTTTTTGTGCTTATAGATATTGAAAATAATCCCGAAAATGATGATTGTGATGTTGGGAATAAAGTATATATTCGAAGAGAATATTTTTTAGGATGAACATGTGGCATCAATTTAAAAAACTCAACCAATGGAGATTAAAGACTATGAAAGAATATGAAGAGGTTTGTGATAGAAATATATATTAGAACTAATAATAAGAAAAATATTTTGAGAATTAGTATGAAATTAAAAGACACATAATTGGATGTTCAAAAAATTCAGTGATGGAAGTTGAGTTGAATTATAAAATTTAAGAATAAACTCTAATATTTTATGCTTTTATAGAACTATCAACAAAAGTGTAATGACAATATAGGATATAAAAGAAGAGTTTATGAATACTTATTGTATGTGGGAAGATAAAAAATTATTATTGACACTTATAATGATGAAAAAAATAAACATGATTCAATATAAAATCATCTCAAAGGAATTTATAAGTAGGAAATCATACGAATTGCTTCTGTTTGAAAAAAAATCAATGATGAAGAAAAATACGTGATTATTTCAAAACATCATGAACATGATATTTAGAATAAGGTTGATCTTTTTAAAACTAAAAAGGTAACTAACTATGCGACTAAATTGAATTAATTTCTTAAAGTGTTTGATGATTCTTAGTGAAATGTTGGTAAACACATACATTTTATTACCTAAAGTTTAGAGAAATTTAAAAAATCCACACCACATCAAATAGGTGAAAATAATTTCATATAATTATTCTGTATTTAATGAATACTATTTTTTGTAATGGTTTTAGGAATAAATTTATTTGTTCACTTCAAGAATGAGAAATATGTCATAATAGAATTCATAAAATGATGTTACTCTTATCCTATGTCAAGAGACTCCAAATATATATTCAGTATTTTAAGTGGAATAATTTTACCTAGAAACAACTTTTTTGGATGAAAAAAAAAGATCACATACATGTGTGAGGAAAGGATTTTTACAGAGGGATCTGTTTTTGATGAATTTAAAAAGGGAATCAGAAAATTAAATATATTATATTATGGATTGGTGATTCTAGTCACACATCACTAGAAATAAATACCACATTATGAATTCCAAGCACAAAAATGGTGAAATTATTCCTTTCTGGAGTGAAGAGTGTCATAAGAATGTATGTTCCATAAAATACCTAATTGGTGGAAAATATCATATGTGAACCATTGTTCTCTTGGATAATGGGATAATCCACATTTTCTATGTGTCATCTGATTTTATGAAAATATATATACGGTGGAGTTTATCCAGAGAAATCTTACAATCCAAGCAATAAATGTTTTACATATTCTTTAAGAGATAAGAAGCATGTAAAATCTATATATTATCAAAGAATACATATTTTGGTCATTTTTGTAAGAAGAGGAGAGTGTGATCTCACAAAGAGAACATGGCCATTTAAACCAAAAATCTACGGGGAGTTTTGAAAAGATAAATTGAGATTGGGATATTCATATTCTCATATATGATCTCACTCAAATATGCGATTTATATGTATAAGGGAAGAAAAAATGCAATTACTATAATAAAATGTATTAGAAGTAATCAAAACTACATGGGATTATGAATTAGGATATTTGTGGTCATATTTGACCTAATAAAATATATTAAAGTCTATGTTATGTGTTTTTTATTTATGATTATAGAAAAATATCATGGAATATTCCTATCATAGACATGACCATGGTATACAGATCTATGACTCTATATTAATTGGAATATAAATTGATTTTTGGTGTGATGATATATAATCATATAATTCACAATGGAAACAAATTTAAAAATTATGAAGTTGAATAAAATCTAGAAAATTATGTAATTAAACATTAGGTATCAATTTTCAGAATAACACAAAAAATGGGGAAGTAGTCAGATGAAATCATACGATCAACAATATGGCTCAAAAATTTTTGATATAAAAGTAAATTTTAGAATGATTTTGAATGGAATCAATTCCTCTAGTGGTATAAAACTCCAATAGATCATTTCTATGTGGAAATAAATTGAGAACTCCATACAAAATATTATATGTAATGAAACCGACACACAAATACTTCTATGTGTTTGGAAGTAAAGTTTTTACTCTCAATAAAGAAAATAGTAAAAAAATTATACTAGGTAAATGATGTCATATTTCATAGATACTCATTAATTCAAAGTACTCACTGGTGATAAAAAAGGTGTCAAATAAAAATTGAGAGTAATAATGTTGTGGTGGATAAAGGTATACTCATGGTAGTAAAAAATGAAAAAATCATCTATGATAACCAACTAATTTTTAAATTTTACTGTAATGAGGAAACACATGGTTCTGGGGGAGTTACATGGAATGAAGACAATATGGATTAAGATTAATATTGTGATGGTTTTCCATAATTCGTGTTTTTTCATGAAAAAATCAATAAATAATTAAATTATTGAAATAAGTAATTTTTAGAAATGGAAATCTCCATTACAGATCACAAAGATAATTTCTCATTTTTATATATCATTATCATCATTGGAAGAGAGTATTTGTTTTTAAAAAAAGATGAAAATTGTAGGATTTGGGTAAAGAATATGAATAATGATATTGAAGAAAATATAAAAATACAATATAAGGGATTTCATTCCAATTACAAGATAAAAATTCCATTATAATGAAGTGGGTGGTCTAAAATTAACCAAATGAAGATGGCTTGGTTATTTGAAAGAAATTGCGACTTGTTTGAAAGGTTTAACACCACAGGTTTCTAGGAATTGAATTTTTTAGATAAATTTATTTTTTAAAAATATTTCTTCCAATATAATATTTTGCTATATGAAAAAAATTATAATATTTCGCTACATGTAAGAGTTGTTTTGCTTGTATTACACATAACTTTGAGTTTTAAAAATACAATGATATTTTATTAATGAAATTATTTGGAGGTGACCATTTTAACCTAGAAATTATATTTTGTGAGATGAATATTAATAAATTATTTATAAATATTATTTATAATGGTTTTATGGAATGAAATTATATTGATAAAAATATACATAATTTTAGGTAATGTTTTTATATGTTTCAGAAATATAATTTTCTAAAAAAATATTTTGATTCATTTTGTGAAATTTATTAAAATTATTTTTTTACACCTCAAGAAAAATAATTTTGTAAAGTAATCTTAATTTTTCAAATCATCATTTCAAAATTATTTTAGGGTGAATTTTTTGGATTTTTTAGAAATGTATCAATTTTTATGATTAGTGGAAATACAGAATTTGAAATGAAAACTGCTTTTACCTCTAATTTATTTATATAGTTATGTTATATTTATAATTGGTTTTATGGTAACATGAGTTTAATTATAAATACATTAATAAAATTTTTTACATTTGATTGAATTTCATATTAAATAATGATATAAATCTTTTTAAAATTTTAACTATTTTATCTTGAAAAACCCATTTTCTCAATGTGTCAATGAGATAAATTAAAAATTAACCTCTTCCACATATTTGAATAGAAATTGTAAAATAGAATTAGATATTGTGATTTAGTATAATTTATACTACATTATATCTCAACTGGATGTTTCACAAAAAATTATTGTGAAAACATTAAAAATTAAATTTTTGTTGTTATAAATAAAGCGGTTTTACCAAGGGTTTAACTAATTATATATGGGTTAAAATGACATATATACATGTTTAAAAATATTTTTCTATATAAATTTCAACCATTCCACCTATTTTGTTTGTGGATGAAATTTTTTTTAACCTTGAGACATTTGAATAACCTAGGATCAATAAATTATTTTTAAAAATACCGCATGTTTCTTCTCCCTCACATATAAAAGGCCACCCCTCTCCTCTCAGTTGAATCATAATTTATAGAAATAATGACATAGGGACTATATCCACTTTAAATATTTAATGTACAAATATAAAATTTTATTAATATGTATTGAGTGAAGTGTTCTTGAAAGAAATTGAAGTGAAAATAAAACCAGAGAACAAAATGATTTATAGTGGTTTAAAACACAATGATTCATGTGCACTTTTCATCTATCTCCACAACATGAGATTATTTTTACCCAATGAGTGACTCAGTATTCAAAGTGTTAGAACCAGTTACAGGCTTTGAATTTTAAAAATACTGGGATGAATATCCTATTATATATAGAGAAGACTAAACCTCATCTCTAACCAAATTGTTTTTAGAGAGTCAGAACCCAAACTTCCTTTATAGTGGTGGAATAACCAGAAAATTATCGACAATGTTTTTATGGGGAAAGGCATAAACATGACTCTAATAATTACAATAAGAAGAAATATATAATATGAAATATAAGACAAAAAAATTCAACAAAAGATGATCAAAAGTTTCCTAATATGATTAAGTGTAATGATTTTTGATCACTTGAATGGAGTAATGACGAATGATGATGTTATTATTATATCATAATGAAGGGTAAAAATCGCAATAGTTTTACAATCAAATGATAGAAATAAGAAATATTTCATTGTTATATCTATAAGAGTCTATCAAAATATATATACCTGAATTGTTTTTATCCTTTGAACACAACCTTAATGAATTAATATCACATAGTAAAAAAAATGTTATTCTATGAGAGCCTTCAAAACCCATAGCTATATGACACTGTTTAGGGGGAAATAATAATATAATGTTTCTATTAACTTTATCTCTAAATACTATTTTGAATAGAAAATAAAAGTTTCGATATTTATTTAATCATTAAATATCAATATAAAATAATTAAAAATTCCCATATAAAAAATATATACAATTTCTAATTGTAAAACAGTTAAAATAAAATGGGTTTACCATATAGTAAATTATGAAAATTAAAATAATTTTTACATAGCATCATAAAAAATTTTACTTCATGTACAAATATTCATAAAATATGGTTACAATTTTTTTAACATAACACATTATTATATTTTGAGAATATTAGAAAAAATATATATATATATATCAATTTATTTATTTTAACAATATCAATTAAAATATATTATATATAATTTTTTGAAAATTTATTTTTAACTGACCGTAGATTTAACTACCTGATAGTAGATTAACCTTCCATTGGTCTATGATATATTGATATATCATTAGTGCATGATGTATCAGTTTTTTCCATTTGTTGATTGATCAACTATTGTACATAGGGATCAACTATTAAAGACGTGATTTTCCATTGGGGTACATTTCAGACCATTGTGTAATGTTCATGGTGTTAGAGTTGTAAAAGGATGAATATCCCATTGTTTAAATTAGATATTATAGTGTATGTTCACACAATACAATTGGTCTTCACGGATAAACACTAGTGATGAAATATACTACCACAATAGTGAAAGATAAGCATCAATGAAGCAAAAAAGAATAAAATTCCATAAAATGTGTAACTGGTAAATAGAAAATTACTTCTGTTAATTAATCTACTTCTGATTATAGTTCATCCATTTTTTGGATTAATCTACTAGTGCACGATGATCTACCTGTGATACATGGACATTACGTCTCACAAATAAAGTGTAGATAATCTTCCATAATCAGAGAAGTAAGGAGATTAGTTGAAATCAACTAGGGGAAAATAAATTACTAGTGGAATAAGAATATACTATTGTCAATGATCTATCTAGAGGTCAAATATAGTTGAGATATATCGTTATCTAATAAGTATATGTTTTAGTAATCTTCTAGGGGTATTGAATTGTAGATGATATAGTGAACTATTATTATCATTCATGAAATGGAAAACACTATGCATGGAAATCATCATCATGAAGCACTGAATACATTTTTATTCCATTAAAATATGATCCACTATCAAATAGGGATATTCCATCAGGAAATGATGGATTTATTTTTCTGTGGTCTAATGAGAAACCTGTTGGGGTACAAAAAATAGATCTAGTAGTTCTAAATATGAGCATCAATATTGATATTATTCTCAGGGAACTAACAATATCAGTTCTACCAATCCATCCATGATATGAAAATATTATACGAACAAATAAACATCAAACTATGAGATAAGAATTAGATGAATTGATTTGAAAAATATAAGTGAGGGATTATGATCGTGGTGTGGATGATAAAAAGTTTATCAAATTATTTGATTGAAACCAATTGAATGGATGAACAGATGTTCGAGTTTTGATGGAACAAAAAAACTATTATTGAACTAAAGGATCCTCACATCTGATGTGTGGTTGGATGATCCACTGCTTTATCATTCATCTCGTCTGATTCAACCTTTGGGATGTTAGTGAGGGAATATAACCTACACACCCACTCTCCATGAGATAGTATATAGACCAATGGGCTGACAAGTCCTATACGTTGTCCACTATCATATGAGATCCATCAGACCCCATACATGGTCCTAGTCACATACTATCATTCGACTATGTTGTCTTCTAGGACTGGTCCTCCCATGGGGTTGTCCTTTGTTTCCCAATGAGTAATATAATTTTTTTCCTAATAGGATTTCATAGATTCAAAAGTTGCTATATAGTTTCAACAAATAAAAAATTTCTATTATTTGAAATTAAATATAAATAATATAACAATCATTAAAAAAATTAAAAGTGTTAAAACATTTTAAAAAATATGAAACATTTCATGTATTAAAAATACATATATTTTTTTAGAAAAAATAATAAATGTAAAAATAAAAAGATTATATGATCTAGAAAATTTTAATTTATTTTAATGTGATGAAATAGTTATTTATCAAAATAAATCAAAACCTGTTTTAATTTTTAATCACAAATTTATGTAGTACTAATCCACACCATGGGTAAATTAAGAAACATAAAGTTTATTAAATTAGCAAAAAATAAGTTCCCTCTTTATGAAATTTTTCAAATTATAAATTACAATTTAATATTTTTTATTATCTTGTATTTTAATAAAAATGAACGACTAAATAGAATATAGTAATGGTTTTCTGTATCATTTAATAGATAGTCACATTATTCACGTAATTAAAAACAAATGAGTACTTTCTGGAAAATAAATAATTTCATAAAAATAAAACATATACTCAATATTAATTTTAAGAATATAAAATTTCCAATTACTATTTCATTTTTTCAAATTTAAAAGAATATAAAGGGTTAGTGAAAATGAAAACAAATTGTTTTTTAGTAGGGAAAATTCTAAATAGATATCAAATTTATTTATTAGATACCTAAGAAAACAAAATATGAAATCAATTTTTTATGGTATTTATGTGGCCTTTAGAAATTTAAATTACACTCCAATGGACACCTAAAACATGAAAATTATACAATAAAACATTAATGTGATATAATTATTTTAATCCATATATCCTATGAATAATAACTAGTAGTAGAAACATATTAAGCCTTTGCGCTTGATAGTGATATTAAATATTGTTTATTAGAACACCACGAATCTAAAGATTTACCTACAAAGTGACACATATCTCTAATACAATTCGAGGCAAGTCTAAAACATCAAAAGTAATAATTAGAGTATTATAGTAAATCAAAACACTTCCCATTAGAATATAATAATCCAGTAAAAACAACACCCATGGTATATATATAAATACTATTTTACCAACATTATGATGACTCACTTTAGGTTTGGACTCTAATATAGAAATAAAAACATACTGAGAACACTTTTTCTGGTCTAGATTTAATGAGATAGTGTAAATTAATAATCATGGTTCAATATAGATTAATGTCCACTGACTTCCCTGGATCATATAGATCCAATTTGTAATGAATGATTATTAGTGTTTTCATAAATTTACATAAATACAGACCATTCATGTCACATCCATGAATTATTTTAAAGGTAAATTTCATATAGTTCAAATTTTTTATTTTATTTTAGGGTTTCCAATGAATTGTTTTAGGAATGGGTGATTTTCCATGATTTGGGACAAACTCTGAGCTCATTTTAGGATTTAAAAATCAATTTTTTTTCATTTATAACTCTCTTATTTTTCAATATTTTTCACCAATTTCACTTCCAAAATGGCCTCCCATGAACTATTAACACAACAATATAAATTTGGACTCTTTAAAAATCCATCAATATAGTGGATATGGGTTTTTTATTACGGAATTGGGCCAAACTGGAAGCCCATTTCTAGTTAAAATCAAATGTTTAGTTAAAACCTTATTCAATTTTTAAGATTTTTCTGTGGTTACAAGTCTCACCCGGGCCCACAGAACCCAAGCATTCTCCCATTCTCTACCCCCTTCTTTAGATATCATACGAAGATCAAATTTGGGAAGAAAATCATAGAATTTCTCAAATCATCCAGATTTAAAGAGGTAACATATTTCCTTCATAACTCTTTCAATTATTACTCTTTTCTCCCATTTCTGTTCTCACATTACCTAATTTGATTTATTATAACCTCAAATTCATTTTTTTTGTGTAGAAACTCATCAACTGGTGTAGTTGAGGATATTTCATCATGATATCTCAAGTAAGTGGGTCTCCTTCATTCTTCCTCCCATTTTATTAGGGTTTTGTTTCCATTTGCTTAGGGTTTCATCCAATTGTTCTTGAATTTTATAATTTCCAAAAAGTGGGGATTTGAAGCTAGGGGTTGATCTTGGTGTTCTTGGTCCGTTCTTGTGGATTTAGGTTTGATCTATGTCCCTTGTGGTGTGGTAGTGGTGAAGTTGGATATTCACACAAATATTCCAAGGTTTTCATTTTTGTGGATGGTGATTCCATTGGTAATAAATTCAATATGAGTTTTCTTTTATTAATTTCTATTTTTATCACACTTATAATACATTATACTTACTTCCAAATCTGGTGTTAGTGATGTATGTTAAGAAAATAATTTTTTCGAAACAATTTTGTGCTAAATTGGGTATTTTACTTGTCTATTTTATATTATGCCAATTGGGATTGTTTTATAACTCATTTAATTGGTTCATAGAAATGATTTGGGTGCTAAAAATAATTTTTTGGTGAATATGGGTATTCAAATTGTGTTCAATGTGGGATTTTAAAGTTATATTGCGTGTAAAACGTTGTTGAATTTTTTGAAGTAGTTTTATTAAAATTCTAATGGTTTTATTGAGTGGCGTATGTGGTGGAAAACATGTTTAGAAACTTTTTTGAGTTCATGATGTCCAAAAATGATGTGTTTACGTGATAATGGATTTTGGTATTATGATATAATGGTTTGAGAACAAAGGGGGAGGCCCGGGTATCATGGAGGGCTGATTTTTACTTGTTTGCTAGTGATTCAGATGGGTTGTATTCCAGTGTCATTGAGAAAAATGGATAACAACATAACTACAAAAACAATACTGATGATTATTTGGGACCACTAGGTTATGGGTATGTCCCCTACTAGTGGCGCATGCACGAGAAGAGATTTTTTCTATGGTTACTTTTCACTGAGGTATGAAATGTATGGGGCCCAACACTAATTAGTTCCTAGGGGTCTTCATGAGATTGGTTGTCAACAAATCTTTTTTAATTATTTTTGGAATATGGTACTTTTTACAGGAACATTGAGTAGAATACATGTTTTTTTAAATGTGTTCACTTAAGAAAAAATCCTTTTGAAAAATAATTACAGTTAAAAGTTTTATTCTTTAGAAATAATTTCCATTACTTCTTGCTTATCAAAACTAGAATTCTTTTTATCTTGTATTGTTTTATATGTTGAATATATTGGTGGTTTCCTATTGGTATTAGTATCAAACCCTACTTAATTCCATTGGGTTTAATTAGACTTGATCATGTTTAACATAGGTAATGGAAAGGCTTTGGCTGAGGGCAGTTTGTGGTGTTAGTTCCCATTCAAGGTGCAGCGTTGTGGAGAAGGATTATGGGTGATTACCCCTTTCCATATGGAGTCCTTGGGGATATTTTTATACTATTTTTATGGGTCTTTGGGTCTGTTGTTATTTTTTTTAAACTTATGTATTCGGTTCAATATTTTTTATAATACTCATTTGGTTTTAATTTTTCAGATTCGGTTTATCTATTGGTTTTTGATGTTTTATGGATCCATATTTGGGTTAATTGTTCCCAAACCAAAATACATGATACCCAAGATACTATTCCATCCTGTGGGGATATGGAAATCCCTTATGGCCTTCTCACAAGATTGGCACCGGTTTTGATGCAGATCAGATTCAGTTCGTGACAAAATA
The DNA here is from genome assembly GCA_963277665.1 of Viscum album. Classification (NCBI taxonomy): domain Eukaryota; kingdom Viridiplantae; phylum Streptophyta; class Magnoliopsida; order Santalales; family Viscaceae; genus Viscum; species Viscum album. The sequence continues at coordinate 1,159,400,905 of OY728125.1, forward strand.
GTATCAGACGAGGTTAATGTATCTGGGTTATATCAGTATTTTGGGATGAGTCGGGATAGACCTAAGCTAGGACTACCAGGACTCAGAGGTTTGGTCATGTGTATGTTGTTTGGACCATACCATTTTTGGAGGACCTTAATTCACCATTGAACATTTGAATTGTTTGTTTGACTTGGATTCTAGGTGAGATGTTTTGGATGTAGGGTACATGTGGACATTAGGGTGGGGTGAAGTAGTGGTTTATTTTATTGTTGTAATGTCTTTGGATTCACGATATTTCAAGATATTGATGGTATTTTTCAGAATGGTTGTACTGGTTTTTTTCTCTTTTGACTATTGACCAATTTCTATAACTTGCCTCCCCGGAAGATCTCATGCACCCATGAGAGGAATTCAGAGAGAGTTCTCCCTCACTGCATGATCAAAATATAGTAGAGGCTATGGTTTGGGCTATCTAGGCACTATGAAATGGACTGAAACCTATTCAAGATCATGTTAGAGAAGATGATACTGGTCCTTGGAAGGGCAAGTCCCATGAGTTCCTGAAAAAAAGCCTCCTACTTCTTGAGGTACTATAGAACCCATAGAAGAATGGGAATGACTCGAAATGATTGAGGGTGTGTTAGAGTTCATGGATACACCCGAGGAGCTCACGGTGAAGTGTGTATCTTGTTATATTAGAGGGTCCTAGCTGATGTTGGTGGGAGTAAGTAGTTCAAAATGGGAAGAATGAGAATATTTTATGGGTAGATTTCAAGGCTATCTTCAAGCAATTATACTTCCCTTAATTATTTTAATACACTAAATATCGATTTGTTGTCTTTTGCGATGGAGTTAGTGATTCTAATGGGACAGAAGAAGGAGCAGCATCTACGGTGATCGTCGAGTAATCTTTTTGTGTCGGGATTTGAGATAGATTGGGGTCATCTGTTCTTATATATGGATTTTTTTACATAATATATGGCATAGAGTGGATAATACACTTCTTGGAGCACATCGATTATTATAGACATCAGGTCAGTTTCACAGCACCTTATGTGTGGGTCGTTATGTTTTTTGTGGGGAATGGAATCCTTGGTCGAGTTATGCAGGACCTCCACTATTAGAGTTAGGAGTTGTTTTGTTTAAGTTATCATCGCTCACAACAGTGTACAATGGTCATGCTCTTTATGGTGGACTTCCACATGAAATGGATGGGTTTCTGGAGGTATTTCGCAAATATTTTTCTGGTTTTCCCCCAGAGCTGGAGGTGTAGATCTCGATTGATCTGGCACAACGAAAAAAACTGATATCCCTTCCCTCATATCGCATAGCCCCCACAGATCTGAGGGAATTAAATATACCACGAGACAACTTAGAATCCAAAGGATTCATTCCCCAGAGCATCTCTCCTTGGGATAATTCTATGTTGTCCCCGAAAAATGTGGACAGATCCCTCTAGTTGTGCAGTGAAAACTGGAAGAAGAATATGGTAATAATCAAGAACAAGTATTCTTTTACCTGAATAGATGACTTGTTTCATCGGTTAATAGAGTCAAGGTGGTTTTATGAAATAGAATTTTATTCGGGTTATCATCAACTCATGGTGAAAGAGGCAGAAATCCCAAATACATCCTTTTGAAATACATATGACCACATTGAGTACTTAGTCTTCCCCTTTGTATTGTCCAATACTCCAGTGGTCTTTATGGTAGTAATGAACAACCTGTTCTATTAGTATCTCAATTCTTTTGTTGTTGTCTTTGTGGATGACATACAAGTTTATTCGAGATCTGAGATGGAACTTGAGAATCACTTGGGGATCATTCTGGGAACCTTGCGAGAGCATCACCTTTATGAAAAGGGGTCTATATACACATTCTATATTAGAGAAGTGAAAATTTCTAGGGAATGTGATCTCAGAGTGGTGGGTTTTGGTGGACCGCGAGAAAATCTATGTAGTTATGTCATGGGAGCAGTTGAAGAATGTGTTCGAGATCAGGAGTTTCCTCAGCCTGGAGGTTATCACATGTAGTTTATTCTCGATTTCTCTGAGCGTGCTTCACCAATGACTGTGCTCACCAAGAAAGGGGATATGTCTGTCTAGGGTCCAAAATATCATGCATCCTTCAAGGAACTGTAGAGGTAGTTGCCTACCAATCTTATTCTAATCATTCTAGATGATATAAAATGGTATGTGGTGTATTTTAATGCTTCAGGTATGGGTCTCGGGAGCATTATTATGTCGGGTGATCATGTGGTGGCATATGGATCAAATTAACTTAGACCACATAAAAAGAGTTAGCCAAATCATGACTTGGAGTTAGCAGTTGTGATGCATGATTTTATTACTTGGCGTCATTATCTCTTTTGTTTGATGTTTTTGGTCTACTCTGATCCCAACAGAATGGCCTATATGTTCTCGTCGAATGACTTTAACTTGAGGTAGCATCGGTTGATCGAGTACTTGTAGGGTTTTGAATTTGGCATTGTCCATACTCCATGAAAGGGTAATGTGGTGGATGATACCTTGAGAAGAAGTGTTCCAGTATAGGCTTTGAAGAAGTATAGTGATGAGTGGACTCTAATGCAACTCATTGGTCAGATGCATGTGAAGACCAAGGAGTAAAATGGGGCTGCATTCGTGGAAATATTTCAGTTGAATCCTCTCATGGAGTTGATTCAATAGGAACAACCTAGTGATGTGATTTTTCATCGGTTGATGATGTTTCTTCATGGTGGGGATACTTCCTCTGATTGGTCATCATCTCTCAAGGGAATCATATGCTTCAAGTCCCATTTAGTAGTGTTGATATATCTACGGATGGTGGTGGTGATGGATATCCACCAGTCTCAGTGGGATATCAATCCAGTTTCCACCAATATGTATTATGATGTCTATCAGTAGTCTTGGTGGACAGGTATGAGATGAGACATCTGGGACTTCGTATCGAGAAGTTACACATGCCAGCGGGTGAACACAGAGCATCAAAAGCCCTCTGGTTTTCTCCATCCATTACCAATTCCTAAATGGAAGTAGATGATTTTTCCAAGGATTTTATTTTTATATTACGTCATTCACCTTGGGGTAATAATTACATTTGGGTGGTGATTGATCGTCTGAAAAAATCCTCCCTCCTCATTCCAATTATGTATACAACTAAAGTGGATGATTTGGTCCATTTGTATCTTCAAGATGTGGTAAGGCTCCACGGTGTTATATCATCAATTGTATGAGATAGAGACACCCATTTCACTTCTTGGTTTTTGGAAGTCCATTATAAGGCCTTGGAGTCTTAGATTAAAATGATCACGACATACCATCCACAAACAGATGGTCAGGAAGAGTGGGTAAATCAGATTTTGGAGGACATGATCCATGCATGTGTTATGGACATTAGAGGTTCCTTGGATAGTCATTTGGTATTTTATTGAGTTTGATTATAATAACAGTTACCAATCCTTGATTCGAATTGTAAGAACCCAGTTTTACTGTGAAAGACTTTGGAATATTCTTGCTGATATTCCAGAGCAGCGCCTTCAGACGACGTGCGATTCCGAGCCCCGGAGTGGCCGGAATTAAATTTTCAGTATGTTCACACTGGAAATGCCAAATAAATGGGATAAATCCTAAATGGTGCTTCAGATCATGTATCTGAGTGTACTTATGGGTTCGTAATGGGGTGTTTACCCTAGGAACGATATAAAACATGTCGGCACTGGATGTTTGGACCCCTCGCTCCATTTGGAACGTTAAACGGGTAAATTTATTTATTTATTTATTCGTTTAACGGATTAACTCAGGAATCTCTTAAACGGTGGATTGGATTGGAAAACCGAGGGCACCATTGAGTTCAGAGCTTGTCATTTACCCTAGAAGGGGTGTAGCTTTCGCGGGCGCGACTTCTCTGTGGAAAATGGCTCAGGGGGCGTTTCCCTAATTTAGCGGCTTCGGACGTTAAATTTGATAACATTTGAACGGGGCCTCGGATTAAAATTCCAAGATCTCCATTGTGGTCGGGAGGTGGTGTTTACCTTAAGCGTGACCTAAGTTCAACTGCATTTGGGGTTTTGGATGCGGATATAAGTTAAGATGAGTTTCTAATTAATTTAGGTTTTAATTGATTTTCATTATTTAATCCCTTCATCCCCTTCCTCCCCTCTGAATCCCTTTGGCGAAACTCCCTCAACCCTTCCCTCTCAACCTCCTCCTCCACCTCCCCCCTCCGATCAAGGCGGCACCAAGAGGGGGAGTAGTAGCGTCAAGTGCAGCGAAGCTCCGGGCTACGCCCAAAGAGGTAGGAGATTTCGTTTTGCGTTTTAAATTCTAAACCCTTCTTTAAGCTCAATTTATTGCATTTAAATGCTATTTGATCTTCGATCAAAGCCCATAGTTGTGTATTATAAATTCTAGGCTCTCCGATGCATGTTTCAGATTTAAGTATCGTGTCCGGAGGTGTCCGCAGTCATCCGCCGAAGATTCGCGGGTTTTTTGGAATGTTTATCAGCGAACCACGGTTTTCCGGCGGGTTCAGCTAGTTCCGGCGGAGGATCCGCCGTCTCAGGCGACAAATCGGAGTGGCGGACAGTGGAGGCCTTAGGCTGGTGGGGCGGCTCGGTCCAGGGCGGCACGGGCTCCCTCCAGTGGAGGAGGTCTGCGGCTCGGCTGGGTGAGCAGTCAGCGGAGATGGCGGTCGAGCAGAGGCGACACCAGACCTCGACATGAGCGGCTGTGGGTAGCGATCGTCTGAGGGCGGGCATCGGAGGAGCAGCCGGCCGGGTGGCCGGCTGGTGCTGGGGTCTCCGGACTACCAGGGTTGCGCGACCCTCGTGGAGAAGAAGAGAACCACATATAGCGGGTCTCTGTGACCTTCAAAAGGCAGGCACACAAAAAAAAAGAAGAAGTTAATGAAAAAAGGGGTGCGACATTGATTTTGGGGGCTCCATCTCTCTAATCAAGGAAAGAGGATATAAAAAAATACATAAAAAAACACCAAATGTTGCCGCGTGGGGAAAAAAAGAAGGGAATAAAAAAAGAGTTAATAAATTTATAATAAAAATCATACATTATTATTATTGTTAATAATTGGGTTTTCTAAGATAAAAACCTGTTATAGGTTCTATTTGACACATCGTCTGCAGTTGCGTAGTCCCATCAACGAGACGGTCTTTTTGAGCCAAATATTGGATACTTAATTCTGAGTTGAGGCGTGGCCCGCACGGGCCGCCGTTCGAGCTGTGTGCAACGTTTTAGCATGTTCTTCAATGGATGTCCATTCAGGGTGTGCGAGCAGTCGTTTTTGGGTGTTTTTACGAGGGAATTGCATTGGTGCAATCCACACGCTCTTATTCCGCACGCTGGTTCGGGCCTCGCGAGGGCCGTTTCGGGAGTTGTCGGTAATTTCCAGCTTTATCACCGGGTGTCCGTTTTGGACAAGTGAATAGTCCATCTTGTGTGATTTTTCGAGAGGATCGCAATGGTGCGATCCATTCTTTGTGTTTCGGGACCGGGTTGCGGTCCACGAAGCACCGCTCGTGTGCGGTGCGCCAGAATGCACCTTTTTTTCCGGATATCTGTTGCACTCATGTGATTAGTGCTTTTGACGTGTTTTCCCGAGGAGATCGCATTGGTGAGATGCGCTCGACTGTTTTTGGGGCCGAGTCTCGGGTTCATGGGACACCGTTTGGGCGTGAGGCGGTGTTGGAGACTTTTCCGTCGGATATCTGATGGAGGCGAGTAAGTAGTCGATCTCGAGTTTTTTTCCATGAGGATCACAACGGTACGATCCGTTTGGTTGTGCGGAGCCTCTTACGTGATCTTATTAAATGTGGAAATGTGAAGGTGCCCCGGGGGCGGTTCTTCTACTATGTTCATAGCGAACCCTTGGCGTGTGATCGCATGCAGTCCCGTGTGAGTGAAGTAATGCTTGAATAGATGTGGTTGGTCATGCCCCAGTCGTTGAGGTGGCAAGTTGGAGATGTTACATCACGCCATTGCGTTGACGTTGGGTGACTGGTGCACGATAGCCCTTGGGCTGGAAGTGAGTTATACTCTAGGAGTATACGGGAGCGCTTGGAGGTACGTGTGGTTTGTACCTGACACGTTCGTGCACCTGGTTGGGGTTAGCTTAGGGCAACACGTCGTGTGGGCCCCAGGTGCGTGTCGAGCTCTGCTTTGCGTACTTTGACCTCTCGCTACATAGAGGGTCCCTCTGTGCTCGTTTGTTCGACTAGTAGGGTGGAGTTTTTCCCCTGGCTCTGTGCTCGTTTATTTGACCAGCAGAGTTGACTGGTCTCCCCTGGTTTCGTTCCCGATGGATTGGACGGTAGAGGTGCTAGTGACACCCTGTGATGGAACAGGTGTTGAACCTCTTTTGGGAGAGTTGTTCTAGAGTTGGGTGCTTGCGCGATACCCACTCCGTGTTTGGTTGGCCAGTGTTGTGCCCTCCACTAGAGATGGCTAGGGCAGTTCTGAGTTTTACCCTCCAGCAGGGCTGGGTAGTGGGTTACTTATCGACTTCTAGGGTTTACCCTCCAGTAGAGACTGGGCAGTGGGTCACCTGATGCACATAAGGTCTACCCTCAAGCAGAGACTGGGCAGTGGGTCACCCGATGCACTTAGGGTCTACCCTCCAGCAGAGACTGGGCAGTGGGTCACCCAAATACTTCTTAAGGTCTACCCTCCAGCAAGGCTGGGCAGTGGGTCGCCTGTCGTCTAGTTCCAGGTCTACCCTCCAGCAAGGATGGGCAGTGGGTCACCTGTCGACTTATTCAAGGCCTACCCTCCAGCGGGGCTGTGCAGTAGGTCGCCTGATGATGTTTTAAGGTCTACCCTCCAGCGGGGCTGGGCAGTGGGTCCCCTGATGATGTATTAAGGTCTACCCTCCAGCGGGACTGAGCAGTGGGTCACCGGATGATGTATTATGGTTTACCCTCCAGCAGGGCTGGCCAGTGGGTCACCCGATATCCTATTGTGAATTACCCTCCAGCAGGGCTGGGTAGTGGGACACTGGTTGGCATTCCAAGATTAGTTATTTCTACTAGGCTAGTCTGTGGATTTACATCGTGATTACTGGAGCAGGACCCTTGATCATACGGGTCAGTGTTGTGACGACATGACTTTGAGAAGACCTCTCGACTGCAGGGTAGTGACGAGGTGTGGTTCGACTTTCCCTAGAACTCTCAAGTACGAGGGGCACTTTCCCCACCGAGACGCGTTCTTGTGACGCGATCTAAAACCGTTCGGTCGAGTCAGTGCCGCCCAATGCGGATAGTGTCGAGGTGAGGTGATTGAGCCCCTTGGCTTGCAGTTCGGGGCAGACGTGCGGGATGTTGGGCATCGATGGTGTTACTTCTGGGACTGTTGGATACTCACTTTCTTGGGATGATCTATGGGACGGAGATCCCCTTAAGACCTTGTTAGAGTTTCTTGACAGAGCATATATATATGTATACCTTGTTCCAGTACCCACTTCATGGGTTTGGTTGGTCTCCTTCCAGGAGAGGTGAAGATGCGCGGGGTATGCCACGTGCTTTCCGCGTCTAGCTTCTCGTGGTTGGATAAGTCTACTCTCATGCTATAGGCAGCGAAAGCTCGACGAGAAGTGCATCTTCTCACCATTTCTAGCTCCTTCTGTTAGGACAAGTCTTCTACCTTTCTCTTGTTGGGTTGAGCTGTTACTCTTTACTGCACCCTATGTTGTACTCCTTTACTATTCCCTGTTCGCTCTACTGCTCACCCTTCGGCTCCTCCTTTGTTTCTCCCTCGAGCCTTCGGGGTATCCTACTGAGTATTCTTATACTCACCCCTGTTTAGGATTTGCCCGCACTTGGTGTGCCCTTACAGACGACAGATAGGTTGGTCGTGACTTCAGTGGAGCGCAGGAGTTCGGGAGCTTGGACCGCGTGCGGTGGTCGTAGTCGGGTTCTAGGTGGGGGACCCTTCCGACTAATTTTTTATTTATCTATTTCCGGGTTGTGGCACTTTTCTGGTTGGGCGCGTGTTTTGCCCCTTTTTCCTTTTCATCACTTTACTTGTACTATTTAGAGGTCGATGCACATTTTTGGTATATAAATAGTAGTTGCTATTTTACTCTGCTTGTCTTTTCTTTTACTCTGCACTTTTGCATTGAGTGTGTTGCGTGTGTGTGTACATGTACTTAGGCAAAGGCCTCCCCGAGTTGTTGTGCCTGCGTCACTGGTCGCTAGCACCTAGTCTATGGAGGCGGGCTTGGGGTAGTTGCGGCTCGAATCCGAGTAGGGTCGGGTCGTGACAAAGTGGTATCAGAGCTGGTTTGTTCCTAGGGACGTTGTGCGGACGTCCCTAAAAGAGGAATTGGTTGGGACCTAGGGCATCAGTGTTAACGTGTCTTGAGAGCAGATCTCGGGCCAAGGAGTCTAATGATGGTGTGGCGGCCGACGTATCCATTCACCAGGACCTTGATAACTCACTTGTCGACTCACCTTGTTGAGACACTTGTTACAGGGAAAATTGGTTTGTGCATCACATAGGATTGAGTCTTTGACTGTCCTTCTTGAGTCAACTCCCCATCGTTGCTATTGGTATATACATATATGCTAATCTGACCGCGGCACTCCTTGATAATTTTCAGGATGTCTCCACGAGGATAGCCAGCCAGGATTCCAGCTTTGGTTCGTGACGATGAACCTGTGAGCGATGAGGCCGTAGTCCAGGACCCATCATATGAGCCCTTTCTCCGGGTGGGCCGGTAGCAGCACCCCCACCTATTGAGCAGCAGGCAGTTTCAGCAGAGCAGGCTGAGCTTGAGCACAGGTTGAGCGCGCTCCATGAGTTCCAGTGGCAGAGACCGCTGAGGTTCAGTGCTGAGCCAGACCCTCCGGCAGCATAGGGTTGGCTAGAGACAGTGGTTAGCCTTTTCAGGCTTGTGCAGACACCGATAGATCAGAGAGTGGCTTTGGGAGCCAACCTTTTTGGTGGAGCAGCTTGGCATTGGTGGAGTCTGGTGACTCAGCTTCTTGAAGAGTCTTCTCTTTGGTGGGGCGTCTTCCAGTTGTTGTTTCATGATGATTTTTTCCCCTCCTGCTTACGCTCAGTTTGGGTTCAGGATCTCTTGCAGTTTTAGTAGGGAGGGATGACGGTGGACGAGTACGCGGATAGTTTCGCAGACCGTGCACGCTTTTACCCGGACTTGGCCCATGACAACAACATCTGAGCGCGGAAGTTTGAAAAGGGTCTCCACCGAGAGATTCGTTTTGTCATAGTACCCTTGGGAATTTCCACATATGTCGGGGTGCTAGAGCAGGCACTGGTGACAGAGGGATTCCTATCACGTTCTAGTGATGGTGGGGGCAGCAGGCACATTGGAGCCGAGACGTCTGCCTCAGCTTGCGGGCATCGACAACCAAAACCTCGACGCATGAAGCTTTCTGAAAACTGGACTCAGAGGCGTGGTCATACACAGCAGTGGGGTCGGAGGGCACTAGTGCGGCCCAGAGAGGGGGTGCTACCAGAGGAGCGGGAGGATTTGGTAGTGGGGGATGACTTTATGAGGTCTTCCCATCACCACTAGGTGGTCCACGACAGGCTCCAGGAGCTGACAGTTGGGACCGAGGACAGCCGCGAGCTTCAGATGTCTACTATCTTGTAGAGCATGAGGTTATAAGAGGTACACTCTACAACTCGTCTACCTTTTGTAGTAGAATTGTTAGAATTTGTGTGTGGAATGCTTTCTTCCCTGCTCCTTGCTTGAGGTGTTACCAGGGTGGCGCGGGGCATCGGTGTAACCTTGTGATGGTATGATAAAAGGGTGTGGGGCCTTTTCCTTTAGTCGATGGTGTTGACTCCTTCACTTCCGAGCGTGTAAGAGGGTCTTGGATGTGAGACATCGACTGTGAAATCTTGTGTGACTAGATATCCTTGGGTGTTTCACCATATGTATATTTTGAAGGAGGGAATCACCGGGCCTTGTTCCAGGTGCGGGCAGTGATTCCAGTCGCGGCATGCGACGTAGATATTCGGTCGGGGAGGTGAGCTACCCCCGAGAGCCTTCAGGCCGTTTGAGACCATGCAAGGTAATGGAGAGGTTCCCTCTCAACCTCCTCCTCCACCACCCTCCTCTGATCAAGGCAGCACCAAGCGGGTTTTTTGGAATTTTTATCAGCGAACCCCGGTTTTCCGGCGGGTTCATCTAGTTCTGGCGGAGGATCCGCCGTCTCAGGCGACAGATCGGAGCAGCGGACGGCGGAGGCCTTAGGCTGGCGGGCGGCTCGGTCCAGGGCGGCGCGGGATCCCTCCAGTGGAGGCGGTCGGCGACTCGGCTGGGCGAGCAGTCAGCGGAGATGGTGGTCGAGCAGAGGTGACACCAGACCTCGGCGCGAGCGGCTATGGGTAGCGATCGTCTGAAGGAGATCTGCGGAGGAGTGGCTGGCTGGGTGGCCGGCCGGTGCTGGGGTCACCGGACATCCAGGGTCGCGCGACCCTCGTGGAGAAGAAGAGAACCGCAGATAGCGGGTCTCTGTGACCTGAAAAAGGCAGGCACACAAAAAAAAAGAAGTTAATGAAAAAAAGGGGTGCGACATTGATTTTGGGGGCTCCCTCTCTCCAATCAAGGAGAGAGGGTATAAAAAATACATAAAAAAACACCAAATGTTGCCACGTGGGGAAAAAAAGAAGGGAATAAAAAAAAGTTAATAAATTAATAATAAAAATCATACATTATTATTATTGTTAATAATTGGGTTTTCTGAGATAAAACCCTTCTACAGTGTCCGTTTGACACATCGTCTATGGCTGCGTAGTCCCGTCAATGAGACGGTCTTTTTGAGCCCAAAATTGGATACTTAATTCGGTGTTGAGGCATGGCCAGCACAGGCAGCCGTTCGAGCTGTGTGCAACGTTTTAGCAACTTTTTCATTGGATGTCCATTCGGGGCATGCGAGCAGTCGTTTGTGGGTGTTTTTACAAGGGCATTGCATTGGCGCAATCCGAACGCTCTAATTCCGCACGCTAGTGTGGGCCCCACAGGGGTTGTTTCGGAAGTGGTCAGTAATTTCCCGCATTATCACTGGGTGTCCGTTTTGGACAAGTGAATAGTCCATATAGTGTGCTTTTTTCGAGAGGATCGCAATGGTGTGATCCGTTCATTGTGTTTCGGGATGGGGTTGTGGGTCCCATGAAGCACCGCTCGTGTGCGGTGCATCAGGATGCACCTTTTTCTCCGGATATCCGTTGCACTCATGTGAGTAGTGATTTTGATGTGTTTTCCCAAGGGGATCGCATTGGTGCGATACGCCCGACTGTTTTCGGGGCCGAGTCTCAAGTTCATAGGACGTCGTTCGAGCGTGAGGCGGTATTGGCGACTTTTCTGTCGTATATCTTTTGGAGGTGAGTAAGTAGTCGATCTCGCGTGTTTTTCCATGAGGATCACAACGGTACGATCCGTTTGGTTGTGTGGAGCCTCTTACACGATCTTATTAAATGTGGAAATGTGAAGGTGCCCTGGGGGAAGTTCTTCAACTATGTTCGTAGCGAACCCTTGGAGTGTGATTGCATGCACTCCCGTGTGAGTGAAGTAATTCTTGAATAGATGTGGTTGGTCATGCCCCAGTCGTTGAGGCGGCAAGTTGGAGATGTTACGTCACACCTTCACGTTGACATTGGGTGACGGGTGCAAGATATCCCTTGGGCTGGACGTGAGGTATACTCTGGGAGTATACGGAAGTGCTTGGAGGTATGTGTGGTTTTCCCCTGACACGTTCGTGTGCTTGGTTGATGTTAACTTGGGGCCACACGTTGTGTGGGCCCCTGGTGCGTGACGAGCTCTGATTTGCGTACTTTAACATCTCACTACGTAGAGGGTCCCTCTGTACTCGTTTGTTCAACCAGAAGGGTGGAGTTTTTCCCCTGGCTCTGTGCTCATTTATTTGACCAGCAGGGTTGAGTGGTCTCCCCTGGTTTCGTTCTCGACGGATTGGCTGGTAGCGGTGCTAGTGACACCCAGTGATGGAACAGGCGCTGATCCTCTTTTGGGGGAGTTGTTCTGGAGTTGGGTTATTGCGCGATACCCACTCCGTGTTCGGTTGGCCAGTGTTGTGCCCTCCACAAGAGATTTCTAGGGTAGTTCTGAGTTTTACCCTCCATCGGGGCTGGGTAGTGGGTTACTTATCGACTTCTAGGGTTTACCCTCCCGCAGAGACTGGGCAGTGGGTCACCCGATGCACTTAGGGTCTACCCTCCAGTAGAGACTGGGAAGTGGGTCACCCGACACACATAGGGTCTACCCTCCAGCATAGACTGGGCAGTGGGTCACCTGAAGACCTCTTAGGGTCTACCCTCTAGCAAGGCTGGGCAGTGGGTCGCCCATCGTCTAGTTCCAAGTCTACCCTCCAGCAAGGCGGGGCAGTGGGTCACCTATCGACTTATTCTAGGTCTACCCTCCAGCGGGGCTGGGTAGTGGGTCACCTAATGATTTATTAAGGTCTACCCTCCAGCGGGGCTGGGCAGTGGGTCACCAGATGATGTATTATGGTTTACCCTCCAGCATGGCTGTGCAGTGGGTCACCCGATATCCTATTGTGAATTACCCTCCAGCAGGGCTGGGCAGTGGGACACCTGTTGGCATTCCAGGCTCAGTTCTTTCTACTATGCTAGTCTATGGCTTTCCTTTGTGATTATTAGAGCGGGACCCTTGATCATACGGGTCAGTGTTGTGATGACTTGACTTTGAGAAGACCTCTCGACTATAGGGCAGTGACGAGTTGTGGTCTGACATTCCCTAGAACTCTCAAGTACGAGGGGCACTTTCCCCACCGAGAAGCGTTCTTGTGATGTGATCTAAAACCGTGTGGGTGAGTCAGTGCCGCCCAAAGCGAATAGTGTCGAGGTGCGGTGATTGATCCACTTGGCTTGCGGTTCGGGGCAGACGTGCGGGACGCTGGGCATCGATGGTGTTACTTCGGGGACTGTTGGCTACTCACTTTCTTGGGCTGAGCTATGGGACAGAGATCCCCTTACGACCTTGTTAGGGTTTCTTGACAAAGCATATATATATGTATACCTTGTTCCAGTACCCACTTCTTGGGTTTGGTTTCTCTCCTTCCAGGAGAGGTGAAGACGCGTGGGGTATGCCATGTGGTTTCCGCGTCTAGCTTCTCGTGGTTGGATGAGTCTACTCTCCTGCTATTGGCAGCAAAAGCTCGACAAGAAGTGCATCTTCTCACCGTTCCTAGCTCCTTGTGTTAGGAAGAGTCTTCTACCTTTCTCTTGTTGGGTTGAGCTGTTACTCTTTATAGCACCCTTAGTTGTACTTCTTTACTATTCCCTGTTCGCTCTACTTCTCACCCTTTGGTACCTCCTTTTTGCTCCCTTGAGCCTTCGGGGTGTGCTACTGAGTATTCTTATACTCACCCCTGCTTGTGATTTGCCCTAACTTGGTGTGCCCTTGCAAACGACAGACAGGTTGGTTGTGACTTCAGTGGAGCACAGGAGTTCGGGAGCATAGACCATGTGCGGTGGTCGTAGTCGGGTTCTTGGTGGGGGACCCTTCCGGCTGTCTGTTTTGTTTACTTGTTGCCGGGTTGTGGCACCGTTCTGGTTGGGCACATGTTTTTCCCCCTTTTCTATTTCAGCACATTACTTGTTCTGTTTAGAGGACGATGCACATTTGAGGTATACATATAATAGTTGCTCTTTTACTCTGCTTGTCTTTTCTTTTACTCTACACTTTTGCATTGAGTGTGTTGCGTGTGTGTGTACATGTACTTAGGCAAAGGCCTCCCCGAGTTGTTGTGCCTTCGGCGCTGGTCGGCAGCCCCTGGCCTATGGATGTGGGCTTGGGGTAGTTGTGGCGCAAATCCGAGTAGGGTCGGGTCATGACACGAATGGCTCCGTTTGAGGTTCTTTATGGTTTTCCTTGTCGCACCCCCTATGTTGGATTGAGGTAGGTGAGATGTCACTGCTACGAACAAGTCTGGTGCAAAAGATGTCTGAGAAGGTCAAGTTGATCAGACATCACTTATTGAAAGCTCAATGTTTTCATAAATCATATGTTGACCAGAGGAATTGATACCTAGAGTTTTCTTAGGTTGACAGGGTATTCTTGAGTGTGGCCCCTCATTTGGGACATCATTTGTTGGGAAATTCGGGGAAGCTAACTTCACGGTATCTTAGACTATTTTAGATCAATGAAAATATTGGTATGTTGGCATAATGGTTAGCCTTATCTTCTCAGTGGACACGCATCCCTGACATCTTCCATGTCTTCCAGGTGAAGAAATACAACATCGATCAATCCCATGTACTGAATTGGGAAAAGTAGGATATAGATCCTGATTTGTCTGTTTTGGAGCAACCAGTGTCAATAGTAGATTCCCAATAGTGGTGTCTTTGAGAAAATTATATTACACTAGTATGTCTAATTTGGAAGAATGGTAATAATACGAATGATACATGAGAGCATAAGTAATGGGTTGAGGAAGATTTCACATTCCTACTTTCTGATCAAGCTTCTGGTTGACTTTCTAAGACAAAAAGTTTTCACAGTGGGAGAATTGTCACATACTTGAAAACTTTTAAAGGTATATTTCTTTTAATTTTAATTATTTGATTGATTTTGGGGTTTCCCATGATTTTTTTGAGGAAAGGGAGATTTTTCATGATTTAGGCCAAACTGTGAGCCCATTTCTAGATTTAAAAACCAATTAGTTTATTTTATAACTCTTTCAGTTTTCAGTATTTTTCTCCCATTCCACTTCCCAAATAGCATCCCTGGACCTATTAACAACTAAATATTAATTGGGAACCTATAGAAATACATAAATATGGTGGATTTGGGTTTTTAATTAAGAAATTGGGTGAGACCGAAATTTCATTTATAGTTTAAAAAAATTATTTAGTTAATATCTTATTCAATTTTTATGATTTTTCAGTGATTCCAAGTCTCACCTGATCTCACTGATCCCAGGTTCCCCCATTCACCTTCCCCACTCTTTGGAGTTCATATGCATCGTGAATTATGGAATAACATATTAGGAAATCACAAATCATCTAGATTTGAAGAGGTAGTTTTCTTCCTTCATATACTAGTGTATTTGGGTATATTTCTTCATGATCCCTTAAGTAAGTTGTTCTCCTTCATTTTTTTCCAAATTTCATTGGAATTTTACTTTTCCTTAGGGTTTATTCAAATTATTCTTGAATTTTATAAAGTAAAACAAGTAGGGATTAAAACCTATGGTTTGATATTGGGTTTCAAGGTATATTCTTGTGGTTTTAGGCAAGATCTAAGTTCCTTGTGGTGCAGTAGTGGTGCGGTAGAACTTTTTCACAAAGATTCAAGGGATTAAGTATTGTGGAAGGTGATTCCAAGGGTAATCAATTTTAGATGAGTTAAATTTGAATAATTTATATTTTAATCACACTTTTTATTCATTATCCTTTCTGTGAAATCTGGTTTTGGTGATGTTTGTTATGATAATGATTTTTAGGTACCAATTTTGTGAAAAATTTGGGGTTTTACATGTCTATTTCATGTTATGCCAATTGAGTTGATTTTTTAACTCATGTAAAGTGTTCATATAAATGATTTGGGTTCTAAAAATTATTTTTTGGTTAATATGTATACGCACATGGTGTTTAAAGTGGTATTTTAAAGGTATTTTTTGTGTAAAGCATTGTTAAATTTTGTGAAGTAGTTTTATTAAAATTCTAAAGGTTTTATTGAGTGGATTAAGTGGTGAAAAACATGTGTTGAAAATTTTATGTGTTAACAATGAATATAATTGATGTGTTTATGTGATAATATCTGTTGGTATCATGGTATAATTGTTTGAGGAAAAAGGGGGAAACCCAGGTATCTAGGAGGGTAGATATGTACTAGTACGCAAGTGATCCAGATGAGTTTTGTCCATGTTTCACTGAGAAAAATGGGTAAAAATGACACTAAAAAACTCTATTGATGATGATTGGGGACCAATAGGTTATGGTTTTGTTCCATACTAGTGTCCCGTTCATGAGTATAGAATTTTCCTATGGGTACATTACAACGATGTACGGGGTACATGGGTACATAGACTATCTAGTGCCAAGGGGTGTTCCTGAGATTGGTGCTCATTAAATATTTTGTAAATATCTTTGGAATAAGGTGATTTTTTCTAGAAAATATAGTTGATTAAACACTTTTTTGGAATTTTCTCACTCATGGATAATTCCATTTGAACACTATTTAAAATTAAAAGTTTCATTATTTAGAAATTATTTTCACTACTTCTTGCTTATCAAAACTAGCATGATTTGTATCTTGTAATGTCAACTATATTGAATCTATTAGTGGTATCATATTGGTATTATGATCACCATCTACTTACATCCCTTGGGTGTAATAAGCCATGGTCATGTTTGAGACATGTAATGGAATGTCATTGGGTGATGGAGGTTTAAGGTGTTAGTTCTCATTCATGGTTCAGCATTTATGGAGATGACTTATGGATGATGAGCCCTTGTTGTGTGCAGTCCTTGGGTAGTTTTTCTGTTATTTTTATGTGTCATTGGAATTTTTTAATATGTTCAAACCTGGGTATTATGTTGTGGATTTATTTATAAACCTCGTTTGGTATGAAATTTTTGGATTATGTTTATCGATTGGTTTGGATTTTTTTTGCTTCCATATTTTGGAAAATAATTCCCAAACCAAAATATATGATACCTGTTCACTTGTGCTAGCCCATGGGGATAGAGAACAACATCCGAGAGTTTTCACGGGTCGAGTTTTGTTATTGTTTTGATGGTAAACTGATTTGGATCGTGACAATTTATTTTTAAAAACATTTTATCATATTGTGGTGTATTTAATTAAATACTACATTTCATTAATTAAATTTTAAACGAATTATTTTTTTAAGTCTCCCATTAATTTCATTTACATATTAATTTTCGTGATTATGTAAAAATAAATACACAATAAATCATTTTTAGATCAAAATATTATAGATAAAAATATATCTTTTTAATAAGTATACAATTTTAAACTATTTATATAAAGAAGGTTGGATCCACATTATAGTTAAAAAAAACATTCCATAACAAAGCATATGTTATTCTTTCATAAAAATATATTAGAGATTTCATAAGACTATAAAAATATTTCTTCTGTTTATATACATGATTCGGAAATTTTTTATCTTCAAATCCTACTTATTTTCTAATATAGACTTCATCTAAAATAATTCCATTTTAAATAGTTATTTTTGCATCAATTTGAAATAAATTTATTTCTTGAAAAATATTATAAGCTAACATAATTATAATTTAATCCATCCTAGAATGTGGATAAAAATTATCATCAATGTTAATTCCAACTTTATGGGAATATCCTTGATCTTCTAGTCTTTATTTTTTCCCTATGTTTCTAGATTTTTCATTTTTATTACGAAAAATCTAGTTTTTCCCCTTACAAGATTAACTTTTTATAAATTAACCAAATACCACACATTATTTCTGTTCAATTAATTTATCTTATCACACATATCATTATTATAACTTGAATCATTCAAAGAATTATCAATGTTTACATCAATTAAATCATCCACAAAAGGAGAGTTTTTATAGTAACGTAAAACAAATTTTCAGGTTTTATTCAAAATTTTACATTATTGATTACATTTTTAGTTTGGTGAAATTTGAGTGTCTTTCATTTACTAGGATCTCTTTGTGGAGAGAAATGATCCCCCTAAAATGGTTCATTCTAATTTTTTTCATCATTAACTTGAATAAACATTCTTTGTATTATCAATGTTTTTTATTGAATAAAAATCAGGCCTATTAGTATTTTTCCATTAAACATAACATGACGAGACTATTCAAAAAAAATATTTTCTTATTGAATAGTATATTAGATTTTATATATTTATAATATCCAAAAAAACCTCCTCATCACTTATAGTATTTATTTTTTCTAAATTGTATTTTGTATTTAACTTATAAGCTTTACAAAACAATACCCTAAAATATACATATTTTGTTTAAATCCATTCTAAAAGGTCATAAGGGTCATATTTTTGAGAGGTCTGATATAATATATATTTAAAACATGTAATGATATATTTACATATTCTTCCCATAATTATTTAGGTACTCTAAATTCCATATGTATTTACCTATCCAATTCATGAATCGATATATTATTTCATTCTACCAAAAAATTATTTCGTATTTTCTTAGTGGATGATAAATAATGTTTTTTCCATTTGTTTCAAAATATTTATCAAATTAAAAAATCAAAAATTCAATAAATATAACAATTTGGAAATAGGTGATTGACACATTTTTTATGATTGGATTATTTTAATAGAGATAATAAAATATGGATAATGGTTAATTTTTATTGGAAAATACATAGATCTATGAAAGTCTATTATAATCGTCTACAATTAAAAACACATACTTATTCCAACAAAAACATTATGTTTTATAGGTCAAAAACATCAAGATGTAAATTTGTAAAAATATAGCAGTACTAACATTATTTATTGATTTAAATTTGATATTTTGCTGATTATATTTTAAAAAGGAATCACACATAAATTATATAATTGTTCGTAAAATGGGAAGTGGTAAAACATGTTAATTCTTTTATAGTTTGTGAATTTTTTTGAAAAATATATACCCATGCTTCCAATGCCATAAATGTTTGTCTACTATTAATGAATTGACATTTATAAGATTTTTTATCGTTATATCAAAATAATAGTATATATTTTCCTTTTCAATTTGAATAAAAAAAATATAATATAAAATTTTTCATTTTCAAATACCACATTCAATCCACCATCACACTACTCTAATTATAACGCACCAGCCTTAATCATTACTTAATTTTGAGAGAAGTCAACAATTGAATTCAATTCACTTTGAGAAAATTTTTTGGTTTAGTGCTTTATATATTTAGGTCATAACATATACATAAAATGTAAAATATAAGAAGTATACACATCTAGTCACTATCCATTAACTTATAAAACAAAAAAACATTTTAAAAAGAAACATGTTTCTTTTCATGTTTTAAATATACTTTCTTTTACATGTTTCAGTCCTTGACCATATTCTCTTTTATGTCTTTTTAAAAATATTTTAAAACATAGGGTGAGAATAAAAATATTAGTAAGAGATACAAAAAGAAAAAAAAGAGGTTAGTCGGGAGATTACTTGAAAATCATGAATTATTTATCATAATTTATTAAAAATAAACCTTTAAGAAGTTTTAAAAAACACTTCACCTGATATAAGATCATTTCGGGCCCAATTTTAATAAAAAAAATACCATAAATCCCCTAGAAAGCAACACATAACATATAAAGGTATCTTGGTACAATAAAATTATTAAATAGATTAACCATGCGGTGAACTTCCACATGTATCACTAAATGGAATATCCATACAAATGACTTCCATACCTAATGAATTGGAGGACATAATGCAACCACTCGTCCTTGGTTTATCAGGGAACCACACATCATTTGGTTTATCACATAACCACCTATCATTTGTTTATCACGTAAGAACCCGTCATATGTCAAAAAAACATCATATAATCATAAGGCATAATATATTGAAAATGTAAACATTTCAGTAATATAATTTCATTTAAAATCACAATAAATCATTTCAAGATATTAAAATAATCAATCAATTTTGAAAACCATTTAAGACATTTATTAAATATATTTTTGAATCAAAGTGTCTCATACCACATTGATCATTTAAAATAAAATTTATAAATAAATTTTAATAAAATTTATGTCCATAAAAATAAATCCATAAAACCAGTTTGAAAACATGGGAATAACATTGAATGATTTTATAAGAATAAATCATCAAAACAGTAAAATGAGGGTTTTAGTTAAAAACTCCCTTACCACAAAAGAAATAGTTGAATAAGAATCATTAAGTAATATCATTATTCATAACTTAAAATATTTGGGAATATATTAATTCATGATATGAAAAGTCAAAAGGGTTTTATATACACCTTATAAGGTAATATAGAAACATAACATCAATATATGCCTCAATGAAAGTAGATTGAGGCATAATGGCTTAAAAATTTGTATCATTAGATTATGATTAAATTAATTACATAATTATATGTGAAAAATATAAATAAACCCAATATAGGTGGATATTAATTGTACAAAAATCATAGGTCATTCAAAAATATTATTGGAAAAACAAAATCAATGACCTGGTTATTTAACTCAATGAATAGAGATTGAGCTAAGACTTCCCTTAAAAAGCATTAATAAATGGAATTAGAATTTATCCATGGAATGATTATGTATTAAAAAATAATATCCAAAAAAAGGTAGTGGAAATTAATAAAATAAAAAAATAAACAGTGATTCCACACATAATATAAGTGTAACATAATTAGTAAAGTATGCGTAAAACCCAATGAGTGGAAATTGAGTTTAGAAATTTCCTTATGAAAATTCGACAACCTAATAACGTAACTAAAAATATAAGAAAATGAGCTGATGAGATAAAAAAGGGTCTCTCATCTATTAGAAATAATATTTACTGCAATGTGGATATATATGAACATATCCCAACATAAGAATAAATAAATTAAAAGACATAACATTAAATAAGTCTTTGACTAAAAGAGGAGTGTGAATGGTTCCCTTACCTTGAGTCTGATTCATCACGTATGTTCCTTTTTTATTCCAGAATAATAAAATTCAGTTAATTTATAATTTATTAAGAACCCTTTACAAGTTTATTATTCCTTTTATATCATTTATTACCACATTATACAATTACATAATTATCTATGTTAATATCAGTGGTTTTATCGATATTCGGTACATGACTAGAAAATAAACATGTTTTGATATAAATTGTTCATTTATTAATAAGTTTATCATCTATATAATATTATTCATTATTTAAATATCATATATATCAATTATATACTTATTTATAATAGTCCATAACATTTGAAGGTGAGAAATGAAATTCACTATTCATGGAGACGGTAAGCCATACGTACGCATGAAAAGTACATACATTTTTTCATATTTAATGGAATGAAAACTAAATGATACGTTGTTAAATTATAATTTATGAATTATATTTGATATTATATTGATTATATAATTTCATTAACATCATCCTTTATAAATTCCATGTCATCCATGAACAAGTCATATTACTTTTAGGGGCAGTAGTCCTCACTTCCTCAAATGAGATTATTGTAATTACACATAATGGAAAGAATAAAGATATGATATAAATTAAAAACAAAAGAATAGAGACAATATAAATATAATATATATCATATATAAATACATATCCATCATAATGGCCCCCATGATAGGTGGTAGGGGAAAATTGAACAATCATCGTTTAGTGAGGGAGTAGTTCCCCGTAAAGAGAAACAATATGTTCGTATCATTTTGATGGAGGTGTATGTAAGTGTAGTTTTAATCCATATCATAACAAAATATTAGTATATTGAGGATACTAGAGTTTTGACGTAAAATAATAATAAGAATATCACATAGAATGGAGAAGGAAAATAAAAGAAAGGAACTTGAGAGAAGACGTTACCTCTAAAACATGTAACTTCCTTTGATTTGAGCCAAAAGGATTTCTTGAATTTCCTTTTTCCCAATGTAAGGATTAAAGGGGTAAAGGAGGTATTTTTTAATTTTATTTGGTCTGAATTTATATTTTACAAGGGGATTTATAGTTGGGATTAAATGGGTTGAGGGGATGCCCTTTTATAAGAGGGAGGAGGGGCACATTAAGAAGGTATTCGAAAATAATTTAATTATAAAAAGATTGTTGGTTTAAAATATCCCCAAACCAGTTTAATTATAATATAAGATGTTTTTTGTTTTAATTCCCATTATAAAATAATTTTTAGACTTGTTTTTTATATTTTTTTATCCTTATCCTTTTTTATTAACCCTTATTTTACCCTTTTTAATTTTACTACAGTAACATGTTATATAAACATTGTGGGTTAATGTTATTACTATATCAGGTAAACAAACCCAAATAAAGTCAACTGTGATATTTTTGGACTTTTTTTTAAATTTTTTTGACATATCATATATTTTTATTAATTTGAATTTATTTAATAAACTATTTAATATTTTAAGGTATGTGTTATGTCCATTTTCGACAGTATTCATACATGACTTTTTTATAAATTCATAACAACATGATTCCTTAAAACCAATGGAATTAACCAAACAATAATATCTCAATATAATCCATGAAATTCTTGGATGAAATCAAAATAACAAAATTCCATTTATTTGATCATTTATAATAACATTTATCTGAATCATTTATTAGTAAATCAATCCATACATCATCATTGTGTCAAAATTAAATTTATTTATTAAATGTCAAAAAATTATAAATAAAATATCATGATATAGTAAATATTATTGTATTTCTTATTAATATTCTAGTAGAAGAGATCAATTATGTAACCCCATGTAAATGTTTTTATAAAATGATACATCATTATGTTATATTTTTCTTTTCATTAAATTATTTAATATAACATGTCAATATCACTCCCATTTGAATATATAGGGTCCCAAAATCGACCCAATGATGACCATGTTCAGTAATAACTAATACAATCAGATTAGGACACATGTTAGGGTATTTTAATATTTTTATAATATTACCTTTTTACCCTTATTTATCAGATTTACCCTTTTACCATGGTAAATATAAATAATTACTGAAGTAACTATTCATAATGTCTAAAAATTAAAGGTAACTATTTTCATATTTGGACCTCATGATTCAAAAACTGGAATCCATATTTCCAAATTCAAAACACATAAGTTGAATTAATTAATTTAAAAATAATTTCCATTGTCAAACAAAAATGCAGGTTTTTAGAGGTAATGACTATCAAAAGATTGTCATGAGTTTATATCTAATTTAAAAATAAATTAAATTCAGTGAAAAAAATGTATTAAATGATAAAAACATAATCCAATTACACTTTAAAACAAATTAAAATAATAGTTTAACTATATCAAAAATTTTATGAAAATGTAATTTTTAATTAAAATGCTGTATTTTTTCACTATTCGTTTAAAAAATGTGCTTCATTCAAAAAATACTAAAATTTCACCCAAAGAAAATTTTGATGCCATAATTCTATGTTAAAATTTTATTTTTTCAAGTAGAACATATAAAATTGAAGGAAACTATATTAACTTATTGTTCACCATCAAAGGTGGTAAAATTGCATTTTTAGAGAAATACTTCTTTAACTCGAAATAATTAAATTTGTTATTTTATCATATATAGAAAACATATAAGATGAATATAAAACATTACATTGAATATATAACATATATTTTTCAGTAAATAAATATCCATAAAGATATATATGATTTTAAAAACATAATTATTCTTCTTTAAATAGGTTTTCTAAACAACAAATCCTCTATATTAAATTTATTTTAATTTCCATTTTTATTAAAATTTTTATCCAATAAATCATTTTGGAAACAGTTGTAAACCATATTTTATAATTCAGTTGATACTATTCATTCCCCCCTTCCAAAATCTACGCATTAACTACCATTTTAATTAATAATAATAATATAGTATAATTTTTTAGTATAACACAAAGTTTTGGGAAACATAAGATATCTGAGAAACCCGTTGTTATATGTCGAGTATGCTATCGAAAAAGTCCTCCCCTTTAACATGAAATCAATATCTTATTCATAAGTATAAATAGAAATCAAAAATTATAATTCTATAAATACCTAGATTATTACATCCTTCCCCCATTTTGGAAATTGTGTCCTCACAATTTTAAAATTGGGATAAAAAACATCCTTGAAGGTCATACATTAGAAAAAGAGTCAATAAAACAATCACATTAAAATAAAGAAAGAGAAGTATAAATGTAACCCTAGATAAGAAATAATAGGATTCCATGAAAACATGGATATGGAAGAGAACAGTAACTATCAAGTTCTTCTGGAGAGTGATAGAAAACATGTTTCAGAGAAACTTAACTACCAGAAAACCACAAACTTTTTATGGGTTAAACGGTGATTGACTTCATTGTATGAAATGTAAACAAACAAAAATTTGGTTTTAATATCTTTTTCATAATTTTGAGGAATTTATTTAAAATATTGACTAAAAACATTAGGAAACATACTTACTTTTCAAGCATAATTTCATCCTTTAAAAAATTTTTTCCACAAACTTATCTTTTCTCCAAATGATGAGTATTAAAGATGACTTGGATAATCTCCAAATGGAAAATCCATTCTAAAAATAAATTACACTCTTAATCTCTAAAATTCAACAAATATTACCCAAATTTTATCAATGATCATTCAATACAAAAAAGGCCTTAAAATTACACAAAATAATCCAGTAATATTGAAACCCAAAACACAGAAGGATTTGATCACATATTCTTCCATGGTAAATCATAACATTTATCTTCCAATAACATCTACTACCTGTAAATTATCATACTTAAAATTAATTAACCTAATCACATATTTTCCATGATAGGTTAATAAATTCCATAAATAAATAAAATCTCCATATTTACAAAATTAAAACATATATTCTCTATAAAAAAAATCTAACAACTACTCCAAAAATAAAATCCTATAGTATTCTATTTCACTTAGGATTATTTTGTCCCCAAAAGAGTGAACGTATTCCAAAATATCATTTATCACTTAATGACCAAATCATTTCACTATACTAATTATATCAATATGATAAAACATAACTTCCCAAAATCTTCTTATTCTTAATCCAAAAAGTCATTTAACTAAAAATAATAAGTAATAATAACCAGGGAATTCATGTAGGCCAATGGTATGCAAAAAATCCTAGCTACACTTTGGTTGTGAGTTTGATTCCTGCATCTTTCTCTGATGTGATAGGTTGTCACATGGTCTATGTGTTGTCCATCAAAAACTGTATTATTATAACTACATTAAAAAATGAAATAAAATCCTCAAAAATAACCAAAACATGTTTTAATATTATTGAATATTTTATACCACACATTTTTCTTGCCAAAAAACTAATAACCCATAATTTCTTCAAAGGCGACTATCTCCAAAAGTATCGTTAATCACCTTGAAATAACATAAGCCTCAAAAGGGGTTTCTAAGTCATTGAACATCTAATTTAACATAAATCTGTAATCCCCTTGTCAAATCCTTAACACATTATAAAAAACCATAATATCCAAAGTTGCCTAAACCTTTTCTTTGATACCATCTATAAGGACTTGGCCATAAACATTACTTAATTTTGTGATAATTCAGTAATAGGCATTAATTCAGTTCATGGATCTTTTTAGTTTTATAGATTTAAATAATTAGGTCATAACTTATACATAACAACATGAATATTACAGGTATACACTTCAACTCACTATCAATTTTTTCAATAAAAAAACTCTTTAAAAATAAACATGTTTTGTTTCATGTTTTAGCATCATGACTTTTCCTTGATCCCATCCTTGACTCTATTCTCATTTATGGTTTATAAATAACATTTCAAAACTTGGGACGATCATAAAAGACCATTAAGGGATATAAAAATAAATACAACTATTAGTCTTGGGATAAAATGAAAACCACGAATACTTTATCATAATGTAATACTTTTCACCATTATGAAGTGGTGAAAACACTTTACTGAATAAAAGATCATTTCATACCATTTTTCATACCATAATAATATAATAAATCCGAGAGAAAGAGAGATATAACATGTAACAGTATCTTAAGACATAAACATACTTAAATAGAATAACCATATGGTCAACATCCACACATGTCACTTAATAGAATAGCTATATGAATGACTTCTATACCCAATGAATCAAATTTTATAACGTAACAAACCATCTATGGTTTATCACAGAACCACCTGTCATTTGGTTTATCATCTAACCACCCATATTTTTTTTACCACGTAACCACCCGTAAAATTTCCATATACCATCATATAATCATAACACATAAAATATTGCCAATATCAATATTTCACTAATAATATTTCATTGGAAATCAGAATGAATCATTTCAATATATTGAAATACTCCATCCATTTCCAAAACCATAAAACATTTAATCATGAAATTTTTGAATCATAGTGTCCCATACCAGATTGAAAGTATTAATAAAAACTGATAATTAACATTTTAAAACATTTATCTCCAAAAAAATAAATCCATTAAAACATTTTGAAAGCAAAGTCATAAAATAGAATGAAATTATAAGAATAAATCATCAAAACATTAAAATAATGGTTTTTGTTAAAAAGTCACTTACACTTAAGAAACACATGAATACGAATCTTTAAAGAGTCTCATTAAGAAAACTTAAAATATCATGACAATATAGTAATTTATGATATGATGTGTCAAAAGGGATATTTATATTCCTTATAGGATAATAATGATATATAACATCAATATATGCCTCAATGAAAGGATATTGAGATGTGGTCCCTTACAAAGATTGTATCATTAGATTAAGGATAAATTAATGAAATAATTATGTCTGTCCAGCATAAATACACCCAATATAAGTGGATATAATGTTTAAAACAATCATAGGCCATTCAAACATATTCTTGGAAAAACAAAACCAATGACATGGATATTTAAATCATTGAATATATATTGAGCTATGATTTTCCTTACAGAGTTCATATCAATGACGTAAGAATTTATTAATGAAGTGATTATGTGTTAATAAAATATATTCCCAAAATGGAAGTTCAAATTACAATATAAATAAATAAAGTGTGATTCCACACGTAATCTTGCATTAATATAATCAACAAAGTATGCGTAAAACCCACTGACTGGAAATTGAGTTTAGAAAATCCCTCATGAAAATTCAGAAGCCTAATGGTGTCACATAAAAATTTGGAAAATGAGATGATGGTAGAAAAAAGGGTATATATTCATTTGGACATTAAATTTTAATAAATAAGTATATATATGAACACATCCCAACATAAGAAACTAAAAATTAAAATATATAACATAAAATAAGTATTTGACTAAAAGAGGAGCATGAAAGGTTCCCTTACATTGAGTCTGATTCATCATGTATGTCACTTGTT
The DNA here is from genome assembly GCA_963277665.1 of Viscum album. Classification (NCBI taxonomy): domain Eukaryota; kingdom Viridiplantae; phylum Streptophyta; class Magnoliopsida; order Santalales; family Viscaceae; genus Viscum; species Viscum album. Next base: position 1,159,428,029 of record OY728125.1, read on the forward strand.
CTTCTCTAATAATAAAAATTAGTTATTTTATACAATATTAATAACCTTTTTTAGTTTTATTATTCCATTTATATCACTTATTACCATGTTATGAAAATTGTATAATTATTTACGTTAATATCGGCCATTTTATCAATATTCGGTAATTGACATGAAAATAAACTTATTTTGAATCAAATTGTACATGTAGTCAAAATAACATAATATTCAGAATATTATTCATGATTTAAATAGCATATATATCCTTTATATATGTATTTATAATTTTCCATATCATTTGGAGGTAATAATTGAAATTCACCATTCATGGAGACGGTAAGCCGTAAGTAGACATGAACACTAATTTCATTTCTTATTCATAATTAAATGAATGAAAATTAAATGAAACAAATGTATATTATAATTTCAGTATAATATTATAATTTATATACATTATATATCTTCATTAACTCTATACTTTATATGTTCCATGTATGGAATGAATGAGAAATATCTCATTGAGGGGCGGTAGTCCGCAATTCCACAAATGAAATCATATTAATTACACATTATAAAAATCATAAATGTATGATTTAAATAGAAAAATATAAGAATAGAGACAATATAAATATAATTTTTATAATATATAAATAATATAACATCATAATGTCCACCATGAGAGGTGGTAGGGTAAAATTGACCACTCATCATTTCGTGATCCAGTAGTTCTCCGTACATAGAAATAGTATGTTCGTACCCATTTGATAGAGGTGCGTGTAAGTGTAGTTATAACACTTCTCCAAAAAAGTACTAGTATATTCAGGATAATTTTTTTATGAAAAATAATAATAATAATATCATAGGTAATTGATAAGGAAAATAAAATAAGGGAACTTGGGAGAAGACCATACCTCTAAAACATGTCACTCCCTTTGATTTGAGCCAAATTATTTTCTTAAATTGCCTTCTTCCCAAAGTAAGAACTATAATATGAATGGAGTATTGTTTGGAGTTTATTGGAGAAGAATTTGGATGATTCAAGGGGCTTGAGATATGCGATTAAATGGGTAGAGGTGATTCCCATTTATAAGAGGGAGGAGAGACACTTTAGGAAGGTCTTGAAATATTATTTTATTATAAAATGAATTTTGGTTTCAAATGTTTCCAAAACCATTAAATTATAACATAAGATTATTTTCGTTTGATTACCCATCATACATTAATTTTTAGACATGTTTTTAATATTTTTTTATCTTTATCATTTTGGTTTAACTCTTATTTTTCAATTTTTGATTTTAGGGTGATAACATTTTATTTACACATTGTGGTTAATGTAATTTCCATATCATATCAAAATACCCAAAAAAATTCATTAATGACATATTATGATATTTTTAACCATTTGGAATAATCTTATTTTTTTAGGAATTTAATATCATTTTATAAACTATTTTATATTTCTAGTTTTGAATTATGTCAATTTTAGACACTATTCATACTTTACTTTTTTATAAATTCAAAAAATCCTGATTACTTTGAACCAAAAGAATTAAATAAAAGAAAATAATTCAATATAATCCATAAAATTAGTAGATGACATTAAAATATAAAAATTACAATCATTTTAACATTATAATATCATTTATTTGAATCCTTTATTTATGAATAAATCACAACATTATCTTTGTGGGATAATTAAATTTATATATTTAATGTCTAAAACTTATAAAAAAATATCATAAAATAGTAAATCTTATTATATTTATAATTATTATTTATATTTGAAGAGATAATTTATATAACCCCATATAAAATGTGGTTTAGTAAAAGATACATGTTTATGTTATTTTTTCATTTATATTAAATTAATTAATATAACATGTTATTATCACTCCCAAGTGGTTCCATTGGGTCTCAAAATCGTCCCAGGGTATTCCATGGTCGGAAATATCTCATCCAAAAGGATTATGACATGTGTTACAGTAGTTTAATATTAGTATAATATTATATTTTCCCTTATTTACCAGATTTACCCTTCTACAATGGTAAATTATATAATTACTGAAGATACTATTCAATCATTTAAAAAAATAAAAGGTGTATATTTACACAATTTATAACTCTTGATTCTAAATATTGAATCCATTTTTATAAATTCAAATCCCCGAAGTATTAGTATTTAATTTAAAATTAATTCCCATTGCCAAAGAAAAAAAAGAAGGTTTTTGAGAAGTAAAAACTATCAAAAGATTGACATATGTTTATGTCGAATATCAATGGGAAATTACTTCCAATGAAAAAAATGGATTAAATGATAAAACCATAATCCAATAAAACTTTAAAACAAATTAAATGAATAATGTTCTGTAAAAATAAAATAGATGAATGAGAAATTTTGAAATAAAATGGAGTATTTTTTCACAATTCATTAAAAATCAACATTATCAAAAAAGAAAAAAATTTAATCCAATGTAAATTTTGATGTGTTTATTATAAATAATAATTATATAATGTCCAATAGAAAATATATATCTGACAAAATATATTTTTAAAAAGTGGTCTCCATAAAAAGGCGGTCAAACTGTATTTTTAGTGAAATACTTCTTTTTTTTCTGAAAAAATTGAATTTTTTCTTATATAAAATCTAGCAAACATAGAAGATTAAATAAAAAAATTAAATTGAATATATAAAATATATAATTTTTTAAATAATAATATATAAATATTCATATGATTTTATAAACACAAATATTCTCTTTTAAATTGGTTTTCATAAATACTCATCCTTTATATTCAATTGATCTTTATATCCATTTTTAATAATTTTTGTAATCAATGAATCATTTTTTAAACATGTGTAAACCATATTTCATAATTTAGTTAATAATATTCATTCCCACTATTCTAATTTCTTGGTGTTAACTACAATTTTAAATTATAATAATATTATTGTAATATTATTAGTATAACCCAAAGTTGTGTGCAACATAAGATATAGGAGAAACCCGTTGTTGCGTGTCGAGTACGATATCAAAAAAAGCGTCACATTTAACGTAAAATTAATATAATATTACTAAATATTAATATAAATCTAAATGTATTATTCTATAAATTCATGTGTCGTTACACTAGTATACTTATAAAATTATGTATTTTACCATGTCCATATAATTCTTTTGTAATAATAACTATTTCATAAAAAATTCATCACCAATTCCATGAATATAATATTTATAGTTTTAACTAAATTTTACAAGGCCACCATCACATGAATTAAATGATAGAAATTTTGAAATATAACCTTTCATGAGCTTGGAAGTGACACAACTAAAATACATTGATTATTTGAGACTTATAATGATGATTTTAGGACATTTAAAAAATAAAATAGACATGTCTGGTAGTAATGCTAACATAGTAATAATTGGATTAATAGCCAAAAAATTTGTCACCTATATTTAATTAAAGCATTTTTTAGTGGGATGCATATAAAATAAATCTAAACCCTTGAATTTTATAGTACTCCAAAGTTATTTTTTAAATATCAGTGATGACTGATTGGAATAATTCCCCTTCATTCTAAACAGAAAACAATTTATATTAAAAATAAAATCTTTTTAACTTTTAATAAATTTAGTCTTATTTAAACTTGTTGGTAAAATTTTATATCTAAAAATATTATTAATATTATTTAGTTTCATAAAATATATCATTTGATAATATTTTTATTTAATTATAACATATTTTGAAAAATTAAATTTAATGTTTTCATGTTTCTTTTACTAATTCATATTCCCATTTTAGAGTAACTCTAAATCCATAGAAACATTCTCATTAGATCTTGATGATGTGTTTTTTATTCTATTATTTGATTTCTTCATTTTCTTACATTCATTTCAATTTTTTTAATTCTTCTAGAAATAAATTATATCATATTTATCGATCTTTAAAATTTACTCTAATATATATTTAATGATATTCATTTTTAACTATTTGTTTTGAAATCCTAGAATGACATTTATTTATAGATTTATCATTCTAGGAAACAAAAATATTCATATTTTGTCATTTCAATTTTATATTTCTTTTTATTTAATCATCATGTAATTTTTATATATCATAATAGTATAAATCTCCATTATCCTAACTCCCAAATGTTTTAATAAATTATTCTATTTATATAGTATTTTAACATTGGAATTCACATAACCTAAATTAGAACATGAATCATAAAGATTTCCATTTGTATTTTCATTTTTACATAACGAATTATTATCAAATTTTTCCAGAATTATAGACTATGTAATGTGTGAATAATTTACCTCACCATATATAACAGTGATGGAGAGATTCAAAATATCATGTTCACTTCTAGAATCACTACATAGTTCAGAACCATTTGAGTAATCCCAACATAAAAACAAATTTTCCTAATATGTTCTGGTTTTGTTTTTTTATTACATTGGACGATTGAGATTAGGGAAGTCATTACATATGTGAAATTTTTTTCTATGATCATTATGTGTTAATTAAGAGTCATAATTATTATTACTAGTATTTATATTATAATAGTAATTTTAAGAAATCCTTCTAAAATGTGTATTTCCATAATTTTTTTCATGTGCTTGGAAAATATCTTACAAAGTTGATCCATTTCCATTGAAATATCATGTAACTATAATTTAGAAACATTATATGGATCAAAAATATCATATTAAAATTAAATTTATTTTCTTTTTTAGACTCCTCATCAAATTTTTTTTTCAAATATAATTCAATGTATAAAATAGAGCCTATAAAATTATATAATTCATACATAATAATACTCATTTTTATCTTCGACGATAACTTTATTTTCATGAAATATTTTTGGAAGAGATATCATTACTCTATCCATATGATAGGGGTTCTCCAAAAACATATCTAAGATCACTCATACCGTAACTGATACATTTAAACTAATTGAACATATGGTTTACTAATTATTCATATCCATCCTTAATGTCCTGGTATTATAATTAGATAATTCCAATCTTGGTTCTATTGAGGTTTTATAGAACATCATGTTATTTTTTTGATGTACTACAATACCCTTATTTTATTAATGTTTTTTATAGGTGTTATTTAGGGTTTATTCAGGTTATAGTTGAAATATTTTTTATCAGGTATGTGGGTTTTTTATGATAGCACATGGATTACCCATAACATGAACACCCGTGGAAACTGTGCAACTATGGATAGTCGGGGTGTGTACGGTAGGGGCATAGTGTAAAAAAATGTGAACTCACCTTGTAGAATCTATTCTCCTTAGACAATGAGTCCATGTAGGGAGTATAGTTAGGGTGCACAGTTTGTAAAACAGTGTGGACCTTCTATTCTAACAATGTAAGCATGATAATTTTATTTCAAAGAGTAATAAAATAATTTCAAAACCCCAATTTAGTCCTCTACTCAACCCAAGCTTGACTTAATCGATTTCATAAGACATTTAGGCTCTCAGGAATCATATTTTCATCCTCCAAACCCATTCATTCATTGAAAGAAGCAATCCATATATCATTTGATCCCTCTCTTGAAAGTGATTCTTCTCTCATGTTTTTTATCTTATACCATCTCTCTATCATCCTTATAAAGTGTTAGATCATCGTGATAATGATAAATATAAAATCAATTATAAGGGAACCAAATTCAAGTTTGGTGGCTTCTTATATCATTCCATATTTCTTTAATTGAAAACCCTATTACATGCATTGGGTGTTGTGATTCCGAGACTAGATATAGGTTGTTCAGTTTGAGATTGTGTCGTATGAATAATCCTTGAAATGATTTATTTGTCTGAAATTTCATTCATATTATTTTTGAAAACCATATTAGGTATTAATTGTGTGTGTAAATTTATTTATCATTGATTCTTTGGTAACACCTCCAATTCCAACAGTATTAGAATATTTAATATATTTTTAAATTGATAGAATTTATGATATGATTGAAGAATTGATTTTATAAAATGGATTGAATTGAATTGCTGAAAACCTATGATTTGTTTTGTATTTAAAATCATAATTTGTTTAAAAAAATTTATATTGTTTTTAAAGGAGAATTTTATTTTTGAGAAGGAAAATTAGCCAATTGAATTGTGTGGGATGATTCATTTGAAATAAATTTATTTTCCGTACATATATAGTTTGGTCGAGTATATGAGATCCTGGATAGTTAGTGGGTAATTTGGTATAATCATTCTAGAATTTAAATTCTATAACAATGGTTATATGAAAGAAACAAAAAAACATTTTTAGTCATACATTATACTAAATAGAATGTTGATGAGTCATATTATTTTTGAGCTTGAGGAACATGTGTAAAAATATTTTCCTGATCACGAATATTAGACGTTTGAGGATCCCATTACTAGAAGCTACCATACCACATATATGATGACCATGGTGCCTACTGTGATTTTTCTCATATATATTTCATTGATTTATAGAACATATTCATTTGTGAAATATTATTTATATAATATGTTTTATACCAAATACTTATTTTTTTCATTTTTGAAATGTTTTCAATCATTTTTAATTGAAAGAATGTTTTTTTGAATAGGAATATTTATTTACAGTCCGTATTTTAACTAGATTGAAATAATTATTTGTTGTATTTTTATAGAATTTTATTATATAAATCTTGGTGAGACCATACTAATCATATTAGACCACAAACAGCCTTTTACATTATGTGTTTGTCGATTTCATTCTTCGAGGTCCGACCAATGGAAATTTTCTTTTTGGAGGAGATGGATGTTCTTGATCCTTTTCTGAGAGTAATTTTCCCTTTGGGATAGTGGTCTTTTTTTGAGTTCATTAATGATGTGTTTTTTTTTTGGGATTTTATACCTATTTGGTTTATAATATTTTATCCCATTGGATTTTTGAGAATACTTTCATGTATCTTTATCTTCTACTATATTTATGGAAAAATAATTCCTCATATTATCTTGTTTGATTTTTGGAGATAGTCTCTAACTTGCGAGGATCAGTAATTCCCTTTGGTCCATCTTAGTAGCAGCGTAGGTATCATTGGACTAGCGAATCTAGGTTGTTTCGTTCCCAGTGGTGACACATGTGTAGTTAGTGAATCTTTCTATGATTTCGTTACGGAGTTTAGAATATATTTTCATAACTTATTTGGAAAATATGAGTCTGTTCCTAACTATCTCTCATTGTAATGAGCCTTAAGTCTCCATAGTCTTTTTGGGAGATTTTCTCTTGTGGAACAATTTACTCTAATTCTAGACATTTCCCATCTTTTTTTGGATAGGTTGATGTACTATTCTTTATAACCTATATGATGGGATAGATTTTACTATTTCTCTTAGTTGAGTTGTTGATCTGATTAATCTTATGATGATTCAAATAGTGTCTGTCAATGTTTCATTTCACCATGAATTTGAGTAGATGTTTGAATTAGATCCAGGAGTATTCTATTGGTGAACCACAACAACATAATGCTTATGTTTACCAGAATCTCACTGAAATTATTTTGTGTGTTGTCTATGCTTTGAGATATTCACTTCCTCCCATTGATATTTAGGCTCTAAATGTTGAACAATAAAGGGATAAATCCTAAAATCATGATTATATGTTACATTACAAGAAGCCACCATAATTAGATGGTTCCAAAGTCCCCAATAGGATGAACTTTTCTTGATAAAGTTATAACTTCTATTTGAGTTCATGGAAACCATAGATCCAATTATGTTGAAATGTGCCGCCTTTAATCTAGAGGGAACTAGCTTGAGTTGGTTGGAATCGATAGTGATGGGTAGGAATAATAGGGGTTTATAATGAAAGGAAATTCATGTGTTTTTCACTAATCAGTTACATAAATAGTGTATGGTCTTCTCTAAGGCTATGGTGTTTTTTAAAATTAAGTATGTTAGCATGAATTTTATGGATTATGTGAACTTATTGAATGAGATTGTGTATTTTTAAACTAATATTGTCCCAAATGAGAAGATTAAGAATTGAAGGATTGATATGGGGTTTATATTTGATATTATTTGTTATTTATTTTTATTAAATATTTCTTTTTATACAGATGTGCTAGATATGAAGTTGGTGGATAAACTTGAACTTTTTGGTAATCAGGGTTGGAAATAATTCCTTTTTCACTAAATGGATATTTTTTAACTCATTTAGAGGATAGAGAAATCTTGATGAGTCTCATGGTGGATCATTATATCATGATTCTACAAAACCTCACATCTTTCCCAGAAGAGAACCTTTTACATTATTCTAGTGTGAAAATCATGGGCATTCGATATGGGTTTGAGTTAAAACACTAAAGTCCTACAGCTCCTCTAGACATTCGGGAGACATGAAAATATTCTGATAATTTTTTTTACCCAACATAGTGTCATTGGATTATAATGACCAAAATGTACTATAATGAAATCATATGCTTCATGATCTTAGGGGTTCCATCCATAGTCATCCAGAAAAAAATACTTTTGAAAAAGTGGAAGAGTCTCTAGAGGTAGCTGATATGGGTTTAGTTATTGTGATAGGTACCATAACAATATCTTTATATTTATTGATTTCGTTATTTTATACAAGTGAATCACATTTGTTTAGATTGAATAATATTTGGAACATTGTAAATCAATATATAGAACATTTATCTTATGTAATGGATATCACTACATGACTTGGAATGTATAGTTATCAGTGTCTCCATTGTCCATCTTGTGGTTTCTCTATATAAGAGATTAATCTTACATTGGGTTTTCTAGTTCTTAACATGAAACCTCTTTATATAATTCTCAATATGGATTTCATTAATGCTATTAATGTCTAGATTTAATTTTTTGTTTGAAGGGTCTCCGTTACCATGCCTGATGGGGTGTGATGTGTCTTTTCAGGGAGAATGAGACCCAAGGCCAAGTAGATCCATTCCATATTACCTAGTGTTTTTAAATGTGATATCATTGTTTTATATGGATATCAGGATATAATAATTTATCAATGATATCCCTCTAGTTTTCATCAAGATTCCTGATTTTTTCCCTACAAATTCTTTGGTCTTCCACCAGTAAGAGAGGTGGAGTTCTCTATAGTAGCACCCTCTATTTGAGGTATGTGGAATTTTTTATGCTTTTCAATGTTTTTAAAGTGCATGGGGTGAGTTGGGAAGAGGTGGGGAGAGTTTGTAATGGTTTTGGATGAGTTTGGAGGCTTTTAAAGGGGTGCATGGTTTGAGAACGGTTAATGGAAACCGTGCATGTTCTCCAGGAAACCATGCAGGGGAGGCAGTAGGCTTTGCATGGCCAGCGCATGGTTTTCCAAACCCTGCGAGGAAACCATGCGGACCCTTGCTCCCATGGCAGTAGAGTGCGCACTATTTTCCAAACTGTGCGGGATAACTGTGTGGCCACTTAATAATGGGGTCATAAAACCCGAGCTCACTTTGGATTGCATCATTTCACTCCAATATTCCTTCGACTTGAGCCTTACTCGGGATTTTGGGTTCTCAAGGCTTAAGGGTGCTCTCCCACTCAGTTTGGAAGGGTTTTGAAGAAGTTTCTTTGCGGATTGAAGGTAGTTTCTCCCGGGTAAGTATCTCCTCTCATTCCTCTTGTGTTTTTCTCTAGATATGCACTTACCTCCTTCTTGGTTGTGTAAATCTACAGTTTTTGTGTGTAGATCTAGTGTTGTGGTTGCCTTGAATGATGATTTTAAGGCTTATGGATGCTAGGGGAAGGGATCTAGAGAGGTTTCGATGGTGGCTTGTGGGTCGATTTCTCAGGAACCTTAAAGGCAGGTGGCTTCTCCCTCAACTCCACATGGTTAGAGATAATGGTTTTGTTTACAATTAATATTTTTTCTTGAAATTAATTGTGGTTTGTTATGTGAAATTGATTAGAAATCCCTTGGGTGATGTTTTTGGGATTTTTGGGAAAAAGGGTGTTTTATGGTGAAATGATATTCTTGTGGATTTTAAAATGAATATTTTAAAATGGGATGATATGGTAGATTTGTGAAAATTATTTATGGAATTGGTTTTCAATAAAAGGGTTGTTTTATTGAAATATGGTTTGGCATGGAATTTTTTTTCCATAAATGGGTGATTTATTGAAGTTGATTGATATGCAATGGAATTGGTTGATTGCATGTTGTTGTGACCTTGGTTTGTTAATGCTTGGTTTGGTTTGATTGAAATGTTTGATGGAAGTGGGTGGGATGTCTCACAATAAAAAGGGGATGGATAGTGGTCAGAAGAACCACCATATGAGTAGTGGTCGGGAAGTACCACTAGTTGTGAATGGGTGAACTGGTTGGGAGGAAGTCCCACCGTTTTGATTGTTTTTGTGTGAATGGGTGAACAGGATGGGCGGATGTCCCACCGTTTTGGTTGTATGTTGTGCATTTCTTTGCAAGATGGATGTTGTTGTGCTAAAGTGTAAATGATTTGATGGTTTTTGTCATGTTTGGTTGGAATTCCCTTAGTTGCTTGGTTTGGGTGTGATGGCTTGGTAAGGGCCTGTTGGCTTATTAAAATGGTTTCACTTGTGATTTTACTTATATAAACTGTTTTATATAAATGTGCTAACGGTTTTATCCTAGTGGTGTGTGTAGGGAAGTCATTTGGGGAAAACCTACTATGTTTTATTACTCACCCCCTGCTTTGGCACGTTGGTATCCTTGCAGATGTTGTGTATGGTGACATGGGAAAAGGTAAGGCATCACTTTCCATTAGTGGAGCTTTGTGATCCCTTGGTGGAGCTTGTAGCTTGGAGCTTGGTGTGGAGCTGTGGTGGTGTCATGGATGGTGGTGTTTGGTTGTTTAGTTTCTGTAGTCTAATCTGATGTTTTTGGAGACATTTCGGGTTGTATTGATCTTGAGTTGTGTTGTGGAACAACTTAGTTTCCTTTTGAGAATGCATAGTTTGACAATTTATTTGACAAGATTCATATAGTGGCTGTTAGTGGATGATTTTTTTGGTTTTGTTTTAAAGGAAAATCGTTCCCCAACTTGATCTTGAATCCCTCGAAATTTATTGCCAGCCTTTGGAATCTTGGAAACATCTCTTACGGACAAGTAACCCTCATCACCTCCTTAAGCCAATGAGGAAGGGGCGGGGTGTTACAAGTGGTATCAGTTTGTTCGGTCCTTTGTAGTTGATTCTCGGGTTTGGTGTTGACATTCATTATGTTATATTCCTTGAGTCCGGATGGTAGCAAGGGGTAGTATTTTCAGAACTTGGAATGTATAGCATAAAAGGACGTAGTCAACCCTTTTATGCAGAAACTCAAGTTACCAGGGAGATGGGTACATAAGTATTTTGGAAACACTTATAGGCATCAGATATCTCATTGTCATGGGTGTAGCCAGTGAGATGAGCATGACATGTATGGTAGAAATGACTTCTCTCTAGGATGCATATTTCATTGGGGTATAATGATTTACGGGCTAAATTGAGAAATGATTCTGTGTGAATCTGTAATGTGAATAAATATGGTATTTTGAAAATGGTTTGGTTTTCAAAATGGTGAAACATATGTGGAAACTATGAACCGGTCGAAAGCCTTGTTTTGATAGTGTTGTGTAATGTTATTTGAAATGGGATTTCATGATTTCTATATATGTGAGACTCATGGTTGTTTTTTTATTTATAGAAATGGCATTGGGTAGGCGTCGTAGAGCCCAACTGGAGGAGGCTGCTGAGAATGTGGTAGCACCTGAGCCTCAGGTGAACCAGTAACAAGTGCAATGCATAGTCCAAGCTTTCCAAGCTATGGATAGTGGAAACAAATTGGATGAACCAAGGCATGTGGATCATGCGGTTTAGTTTCAAAAGAAAAATACATGCATCTTCAAGGGTGATTTAGAGCCAGAGAGGGAAGAAGCATGGTTTTATAGAGTGAACAAGATCTTCGAGTTCTTAGGAACACCGGTACAGTTAAAATTGAAGTTGGCCACGTATAAGTTGGAAGATATTTCCCTTCAGTGGTGGGAGGTGGTAGTCCAAGCGGGTAAAGACTAGGGTACGATGTGGGAAGGCTTTGAGGAATTGTTTAATAAACAATTCTACACACATACGTTCAGAATTCAGCGTACGACTGATTTCTTCAGCTTGAAGAAAGAGCTTATGTCTGTGACAGAGTATGAAGATAAGTTTATTAACATAGTGCGGTTTTCACCTTAGGTGCCAGGTATCATGTCGTTGATGGAAAGGATCATTGAAGTGGGGTTAAGGCAAGAAATCTGTTCAAATAGAGCAGTGATGTGTATAGATGATTACACAGAGATGGTGAATAGATCCTTGGTGACTTAGTGTGATCTGTTGGGAGATCCGGGTGGGGGAAGCATGGTGGTACCCATGGGTAATAGTAGGAACTCTAATGCTGGGTTCATGTGGAAGAGGGAAACTTATTTTTAGGGTAGGAATATGGCATCTAATCCGACGGTAGGATCAGTAAATATTCCTCTGAAGCCCCAGAGCAAGCCGGGATGGTTTTAGTGTGGTTCTACGAGCCACATCAAGCGGGATTGTACGTCACAACCTCGAGCATGCCATAACTATAAGCAGATGGGGGCATCTGCAGCGTTATTGTTGGAATACTCTAAGGTCGGGAGCGTGTGACACTACTCAGGGATCAGAGACATCGTATGCTTTGACAGGATGGGGACAGAAGCACACCCCTCATCAGTAGAGTAAAGTGGGTCATGGTGATTCTTTAAATACCACAACGCCTCAGCAGGTCAATAAAGAGAAGAGTGTGGAAAGAAAACATGTGTTCGAAGCTGAGCAGGTTGTGGTGGATGATTAGTCGGGACCATCCACGGTGCGAGGTACTATTCTTTTAAATTCTAACTTGATGAAAGTGTTGTTTGATACGGGTGTTTCACACTCTTTTATTGCTGCACGTGTGGTTGATTTTTTTGGTTTAAGGGTAGAAATTATGCCCTCGGTTTTGAAAATTCAAACTCCTCTGGGTCTAAGAGAGTGTCAAACCTTTTTTTGTAGAGAATATTGTATCATTGTGGGAGAGGTTGACATAGTGTGGAATTTCTCAATGCTTTAAATGGATGGTTATGATATAATCCTGGGTATGGATTGGCTCATGTATTTTAAGGCCCACATCGATTGTAATGCACGAATAGTGGATTTTATGACACATGATGGTGTTAGACATCTCTTTAGAGGAGAGAGGCAATAAAGGAAGGGTGCAATGGGTTTGTTGGCACCAGTAGTAGGTACGGTATCGTATCAGTTGGCGGTTTTGTCGTTGGAATCGGTAGATGGTGTTGAGCATAATGTTCTTCCAGTAGTGGTGGATCAGTTCATGGATGTTTTTTCTGATGAATTCACTGGGTTACCTCCCATAAGAGAGGTGGAGTTTACGATTTATCTACTTCTGGGGACCAGTCCTATCTCACTTCCTTCTTATAGGATGGAACCATATGAATTGAGGGAATTAAAAATCCAGTTGGAAGAGTTAGAAAACAAAGGGTTTATCCGGCCTTTTACGTCTCCGTGGGTAGTGCCGGTGTTGTTTATGAAAAAGGCAGATGGAACATTGAGGCTCTGTGTTGATTATCGTAGACTTAACCAAGTTACGATAACGAATAGATAACGACTTCCACGAATTGATGATTTTTTCGAATATTTGAGGGGATCCGAGTGGTTATGCATGATCGACTTGAGGTCGGGATATCATCAATTGCAGGTGAGGAAGGAGGATATTCCTATAATAGCTTTCAAAAGCAGTTATGGCCATTATGAATATGTGGTTATTCCCTTTGGTCTAACGAACGCACCAGCCGTGTTTGTGGCATTGATGAATCAGATATTTTAGAGATATCTGGATTTATTTGTGGTGGTTTTTGTAGAAGATATTCTAGTGTATTCAATGACAAGGTTGGAGCATGAGCGACACTTGGAAACAGTGCTGGGAATCTTCAGGGATCATCGGTTTTATGCCAAATTGTCAAAGTGTGACTTTTGGATACAGGATGTTTGTTTTCTTCTCCATGTGATTTCTGTAAGGGGTGTTTCAGTGGATCCGGAAAATATAGAGGCTGTTATCTCATGGCAAGCGCTAAAGAATGTGTTTGAGATACGGATTTTTCTTGGTCTAGATGGGTATTATCGGTGTTTTGTTCATGATTTTTCACATTTGGCATCACCGATGACAGCTTTGACAAAGATGAATGTTCCATTCCAGTGGAATGAATGGTGTCAGTAGTGTTTCAAAGAGCTAAATGGTCTTCTTACATCAGCACCAATCTTGGTTTTTCCTAAATTAGGAAATGGGTACGTGGTGTATTGTGATGCATCGAGATTAGGGTTGGGGTGAGTTCTCATTCAAGAGAATCATGTGGTCGCATATGGCTCATGGAAGTTGAGAGTGCATGAGAAGAACTACCCAACTCATGATTTGGAGTTGGCAGTAGTGGTCCTTGCATTGAAAGTGTGGCATCATTATCTCTTCGGTGTGAAATTCATGGTATATACAGATCATAAGAGCTTGAAACACATTTTCTCACAAATAGATTTGAACATGAGGAAATGGAGATGGATGGAATACCCCCAGATGTTTTATTTTGACTTAATGTACACACCGGGTAAGGGAAATTTGGTGGAAGATGCATTAAGTAGAAAATCAAATGCTCAGGTGGTAAAATAAGAATCGGACTAATGGCAGTTGATGTCAGTTATAGCTGATAAGCGTTTGGAATGTGAGGAATAGGGAAATAGAAATGTCTTCTTTCTGGTTTTTTAGTCCTAACATGGGTTGCCTGGTTAGTGAGGCACAAATATATGATTCCGAGTGTATGACCAAGGGGTCAAGACCCAATGGTGGGGAGACCATTGATTGTTGGAAACTGAATGGAGATTCAGTTTTGTGTTTTCGGAATCAGATGGTTGTACTAGTTTCATGTCAGGAGGATCTTCTCAGGGTGTATCATCATTCTAGGTTTGCTATTCATCCTATAATTTAGAAAATGTATAAAGCGCTGAAGGTGCAGTTATGGAGGACTGGTATGAAAAGAAGTGTGGCTGAGTTTTTTTTTGAGATGCTTGACTTGTGAGCAGGTCAAGGCAGAGCATCAGAGGCCAGAAGGAATGTTGCAGTCTTCACCAATCCCTGTTTGGAAGTGGGAGCAGATAGCGATGAATTTTGTCATAGGTCTCCCAAGAATGATCAAGAAGCAGGGTACCATTTGGGTGATAGTGGACAGCTAACGAAGTCGGCCCATTTCATCCCGATTAATGAATAACATATGGTAGAGGATCTGTCCAAAATCTATATCCGGGAGGTGGTAAAGCAGCATGGTATTCTAGTTTCAATTGTATCAGATAGAGATCTGAGGTTTACATATTGTTTCTGTAAATCCTTGTAGCAAGACCTTGGGATAAATTTTACTATGACCACATCATATCACCCTCAAACGGATGGTCAATCCGAGAGGATGATAAAAACATTGGAAGATATGTTGCAGGCTTGTGTCATGGACTTTGGTGGCATGTGGGAGGAGCACTTGCCCTTGGTTGTGTTATTGTAAAATAACAGTTATCATGAATCCATGCAGATGGATCCATTCGAAGCATTCTATGGGCAGCCATGTCGTTCTCCACTATGTTGGGTGGAAACGGGCGAGTCCTCGATGGTAGGACCGAGCCTTTTCCATGAGATTATGGAGATCAAAAAGTTTATTTGGAAGAGAATGGAGACAACTAAAAGTTCTCAGAAATCGTTTTCGGAACATCATCGATAGCCGTTTTCGTTCAAGGTGAGTGATCATGTTTTCTTGAGGATCTCTCCTAGGTTGGGACATCGTTGGTTTGGGAAGCAGGGAACGTTATCTCTAAGGTATATTGGACCTTTTGAGATTCTTGAGTGGGTTGGTGAGGTGTCTTATAGTTTGGCTTTTCCACCTAGGTTTAGTGTGGTGCACAATGTGTTTCATGTGTCACAGTTAAAAAAGTAACATCTGGATCGTGACCATGTGATTCGATGGGATCATGTTGAGCTAGAACTGGATGCTTCATTGGTGCACATGCTAGTGTGGGTTGTGGATAGGTATGATAATGTATTGTGGGGTAAAATCATTGGATTAGTTAATTCTTTGTGTCAACATGGTCAGATTCAAAATGAGACATGGTAGAGGGAGAAAGAGATGGTCGAGCTGTGGCCCGAGCTCTTTCGGCAAAGGGTGGGTTCACTACTTTCCAAGGGCAGAATGTCCAATAGTGGGGAAAATGTAGCACCCCCGGTTTGAGGTATGTGGCTTTTTTATGATTCTTTATGTGTTTAATTTTCATGGGATGAGTTGGGAAGAGGTTGGGAGAGTTTGGAATAGTTTTGAATGAGGTTCGAGGCTTTTAAAGTGGTGCACGGTTTGAGCACGGTTAATGGAAACCATGTGGGTTCTTCGAGAAACTGTGCAGGGGAGGCAGTAGGATTCAAATGTTCGGCGCACGGTTTTCCAAACCATGCAAGGCAACCGTGCTGAACCTTTCTCCCAAGGTAGTAGAGTGGGAACTGTTAGTGCATGGTTTTCCAAACCGTGCAGACTAACCATGCATCCACATAAAAATAGGGTTATAAAACCTGGTCTCACTCGGTATTGCCTCATTTCACTCCAATCTTCCACCCACTTGAGCCTCACTCGGGATTTTGGGTACTCTGGGGTTAAGGGTGCTCCTCCACTTGGTTTGGAATGTTTTTGAAGAGCTTTCTTGGCGGATTGAATGTGATTTCTCCCGGGTAAGTCTCTCCTCTTGTTCTTCTTATGTTTTCCTCTAGATCTGCTCTTCCCTCTTTCTAGGTTTTCTTGATCTACACTTTTTGTGTGTAAATATAGGGTTTTGGTTTCTTTGAATGATGAATTTAAGGCTTATAGATGCAAGGGGAAGAGATCTAGAGCGGTTTCGGTGGTGCGTTCTCCAGATTTGAAGTGTGGCGGCTTGTGGGTCGATTTCTAGGGAACCCTAAAGGTAAGTGGCTTCTCTCTTGACTTCACATGGTTAGAAAAAATGTTTTTTGTTACCATTAATTTTTTTTCTTGAAATTAATTATGTTTTGATGAGGGAAATTGATTAGAAATCCCTTGGGTGTTGTTTTTGGGATTTTCGGGAAAAATGGGTTTTTATGGTGAAATGTTATTCATGTGTATTTTAGAATGAAGAATTTAAAATGGGATGATTTGGTTGATTTGTGAAAATGATTGATGGAAAGCGTTTTCAATAAAAGGGTTGTTTTATTGAAATGTGGTTTGGCATGGATAATTGTTTTCAATAAATTGGTGATTTATTGAAGTGGATTGATATGAAATGGAATTGGTTGAATGCATTTTTTGTGACCTTGGTGGGTTTATGCTTGGTTTGTTTCGATTGAAATATTGGATGGAAGTGGGCGGCAAGTCTCACTATAAAAATGGGATGGATAGTGGTCGGAAGAACCACCATATTTATAAGGACCCGGCCTTAAACATTACTTATTATTGAATTAAATGAATAATTCACATTTAGGAACTTTTCAGGTTTAGAGTTTTAGAGAATTAGGACATAACTATTACATCTCAAAGATTACAAAGTAGACACATCTACTCTGCATCCATTTTTTTCACAAAATAAAAACTCTTGAACACAAGAGCCATGTCTAGTTCCTTGTTTTAGACAGCCTGACATTTCCTTGTTCCAATCCTTGACCCAATTCATCTTTATGTCCTGTGAAAAACATTTCAAAAAAAACATGGGATGAGCATAAAATGCTCAGTAAGGGTTATAACAATATGGAAAGAAAACATTAGTCCATGTATACATAAGAATCAATGAAATCATACTTTACTAATAAAACATAAGCAATTTAACATACCTCATGAAATCATAAGATTTACGAATAACTCATAGAAATCATAAGACATAATGGTAACATGAGGCATTCATTACATTCTTACATAGGGAGTAACCCTCATGGTTATTTTTGGAATACCCATCTGTTTCGCGTGGAATCCGGGGATGACCTCCTGGACGGGAGATTCAAACGTTCCGATCGGTTTCTAACGGGTTTGTTCGTAGAACCGGAAACATCCAATGATTCCACATCCGTTTGGACCTACTTTCCAAAGGCAGGCGCTCATTAGCTTGTGAACTAATGAGGCTTAGGAATTTGCATTGGTCGAGAGGATGGGAGGTCGGACTCATCACACCTTTTTGAGGGGAATTATTGTTTACTCCGGGACTCTCTTTATAGATTTAAGTTAAGTTCGTGAATCCTTATTAAATTACCAAGTACAAAATGAGCTTTCCTTTAGTTTTAACAATCAATGATTAAATATGCAAGAAATTTAGAGAATCTTTTATATGTATTCGAGGTTCTTCATCAATATAGAATCATCTATATATGTTTTAGAGATTCTTGATCAATGGTATCCTTCAAAATATTTATATAAAAGTCTCTTGGTCATTTTGATGACCAGGCTGGTTTTAAAGCCACTCAGTGGGGCACTTGAAGTTTATCGTCATTCAGAAGGACGGAGATTATTTCAAAGTTGGGATCGAACCCACAAATGGGCTACCTACGTATCCTTTATTTTGGAAAAGGAATCAGAACCCACGTAGTTCGAGAAATGGGATATGATGTTTTATGATTGATGGCTCAAAGATGAATGTCATAATTACTTTTACACTCTAAGCTCACGTGAGTCATGCTCGGTGTGAGAAACAAGAGGTATTGGTAAAATTTAGACAATTGTGCCATAAAAGATGCAATCATAAGAATTTGTTTTGGGGCTTATGTATAGATGACTGCCCAGATAGGCGAAGGTTTAAGATTTACTTTTAGGGAGAAAATCCAAGAACAGGGTCCACAAAGTTATATGTGCTTCATGGAGATTTGAATACTCTAATCTTGGGGCTTACTCCTAAGGAGGATGCCCAAGTTAGGAGGGGACTTATGATTGGGATTTATTCCTGAAAAGGAAACCCAAATCAAAGATAATTTATGACTGGTTAAGAGAAATTTTAAGAGACTTGGGGCTTACTCCTAAGAAGGATGCCCATGATTTATGACTAGGACTTATTCCTGAGAAGGAAGCCTAGGTTAAGGGACTTGGGGCTTACTCCTGAAAAGGAAGCCCAAGGTTATGACTGAGTCTTATTCCTGAAAAGGAGACCCAGGTTAGGGATTAAGGTTTGGGGCTTACTCCTGAGGAGGATGCCCAAGATTAAAGGACTTTGATTGGGGCTTATTCTTTAAGAAAGATGCCCAAATCGGAGGTTTTTATAACTGGGGATTATTCCTGAAAAGGAGACCCAGGTTAGGATTCTCTCATCTTGAAGGATGAGGTTGAATGAATGAACTCTCAGTCTTTGGTGACATAAAGATGTTTAAATCACTAGGTTTTGAGAGATATTTCACAGAATTCCTTTCAGATAAGGATGTCAAATCAAGAAATTATGCCATAAATGGCTTTGAAGAGTATCTTTAAGACTGAATCTTGAATAGGAAGGGTGAAATGGCTTAAGAGGGGTAAAAATGGGCAAGATGGGCACCCAAAAAGATAGGGGCGCGCAAGTATTGAAGGTCGCGCAAGTCCTGCGGCGGCGCGCAAGTATTGGTCGCGCAAGTATACTTGCGCGACATGAGGGATACATGCGCGATTTTCAACCAGAGTTGAAATACTTGAGAGACTCTTTTTTGAACCCTTTATCATCCTCTTGAGGTTCTTCCAGAGAGGGGACGCGCAAGTTATATTGAAGGAATTAAGTCGGCGCACAAGTGTTTGATAAGTTTCAATACTTGGGCCTTCCTTCTTCTCTTTAGATCTTCCGTTCTAGGTAAGAGATTACCTTAGAAGTGTTCCGGAAGCTTTGAGAAGAGACTTGGGCGTCGGGAGCTTTGATCCGAGTTTCTGGGAAGAGATCCTCTCGAATGGGGGGCCCACAGGGTCTATTTATAGGCCAAAGAAGACCCCGGGCGGTTACTGGGCGGTTACCAGCTATGTCGCGCAAGTCCCTTGCACGACCATGAGGGGTCGCGCAAGTATTGAGGCGGCGCGCAAGTGTACTTGCGCGACCAAGAGGAAACTTGCGCGACCTATGGGCAATGTTCTCCTTGTTCATCCCTTTGTCGATTTTTGATGTTTCTTCAAAAGATGAATCACTTTTTGCTTAGATATTCCCTTTTCCGAACTTTAGATTCCGTGACGAAAGGAGCGTCAACAAAAGTCCCCCCTCAGAGTTGGATCCGGAGAAAAAATGAGGATTTGACTCTGAGGAAATCGAAACCCTCTAAAGGAAAAGGGCGGCGCGCAAGTCTTCAATGCACAGAAGTCGGCGCGCAAGTCTTCGTCGCGCAGGCATTGATCAATCTGGATGCGGCGCGCAGATAGGCCCCCTGGCCTATAAATACACGGCTTCCGGCCGTAGATGGCATCTGAAGTTCCGGATTTCTCGAGCTCTCGCCGCGCAAGTCTTCCTCGCCGCGCAAGTCTCTTGTTTTCGCTGTTTCTTCGCTGCCGCGCTACTCTCAAGGTAATAGGGCTTGCGCGGTAATACTTGCGCGACCAGAACTTGCGCGGCACATGTACCACTTGCGCGACATCTGCATACTTGCGCGCCTTAATGCCTTAGCCATTTTTTTCAAATTCTTTCACAAATTTTATGAAAAATAAACCCACTTAAGAGTTTAATTTATTCAACTCCTGTGCAGATTCAAATGGCTCTTAGACCTGGATTACTTGATGAACTGGCTAGCAAGCGGATAGATGATATGATGAATATCATTGGCCCTGATTACTATACTGTCAAAAACAGCACTCTTCCAGATTTGGCTATGTATCTGAAGAAATATCATCACGACTTCCCTCACTGCACTTATCTACCTTTGTATGGTCATGGTCATCTGAAAGAAGTCATTATTCCAGAAGTAAAGAATTATCTTCCATTTTATTGGTTTCAGAATTATACCAATTTTGCTTCAGCAAATATCTCAGGCGGAGGAGTATTTCAAACTGCTGGAACAGTAGAGAAGGCTTATGTGATGCATCATAGCCCTTGCACACCAGATCTAAAAAAACATACACCTGAGCTTCAACCACATTGTCATCCTTCAATCTTCCGAGATGCTCAGATGGATCAGTCCAAAGGCTGGAAGAAAAGTTGGGATTTCCGCCCTGGGGGAGGTGTGAAGCCAACTTGGATGTGGGCATACTGGGTGCGACATACTTGCGCAGAGTTTATTGAGGATCTGAAGAGAGCTGCAATATATGAAGCTGTTTGGGTTGGGCAGACATATATTTACAGACATGATATCTTCGTGCCAGAGATACTCAGTCACTGGAGTCCAGCGACTAATTCTTTCCACTTGACTCATGGAGAAGTAGGTATCAGTTTGTGGGATGTCCACAAGATTTCAGGAGCTCCAATCTTGGGCGATATGTATGATGAATTCATTCCTCCCAAGGTGACTTGGAATGATCCAGAGAAGACTCCTGTTTTGGCTCGAGAATTATTCAAAATCTTTCACAAGCTCAAGAGTTCAGAGACCTCATTAAATCATTTCAGAAAAGATATCCATCCGGAAGAATGGATGAATGTGTTTCTTACTGAGAAGAAAGGGATGGAGCCAAAGGAAAAAGGATCCAAGAAAAATAAGTCCAAGGATACCCGGCCCAGACGTCCTACCACTTGTCCAAAACCTGAGAAGAGAGGAGCTCCTGGCACATTTTGGCCAACTCTAGAAGCAGGAGAGTTTGAAAAATGGGGCTATGAAGTGAATCAAAGAATTCCAAAGAAAACTCGTCTGGTGGGTTTCTTGGCAATGTGGCTCAGTATTTACCTCTTGCCGGTCAGGGATTCGAAGGGAGGCGTTAGGCCAGGGACCTTCGTCATTGCGGCCAAGTTAGCTGAGGGAAAAATGGTTGGGTTAGCTACCCCCATTTTAGCAAAGATTCACAGGAGTTTACTTCATTTCTTCCAGGGTAAATCTCCTTTAAGAATAGTGGGACCATTCCAGGTTTTGTGGGGATGGATCGCCACTCACTTCAGGACTTACAATGTACAGAATGGGTTACAAATTCCTGGAAGTTCCTTCAGACCGTCAGTGCAAGCATTCTCTGGAATTGCTCCATTAGATGTCAATGGTTATGACATAAAAGTAAGACTAAGCATGTATAAGGAATTCAACTTCTTTCCTTATGGAAGTCCGCCATCTGGGCGGTTTGTTGATGATGGGAAAGCCCCTTTGGATTTGAGGGCATACATGCTAGCTTGTAGGGATGGCATGTTAGTAGCCAGGGTTGATGGAGAAATCATATGCGAGGCCAATGCTCCATATAGATTTGCACGCCAATTCAAATGTTTACAACAAATTGTTGTATCCCCTCCAGTACACGTCAGGTTAGAGCAACATCCGATGGTTGCTCGACAACTATGGTTGCTGACATCAAGAGAGAAGACTGGAGCAGTATTTGATCTACCAGTTGAAAAAGCGGCACATTATCTGACTACATTTTATGCCGAACACTGGATAGCATCATACCCTAAAGGGATATTGAATCACCCTGTATATCAAGTGGGAAAGAGGAAGAGGACTGTAGAGAAAGAAACTCTTCCTCATGAAGGTGCTGCTTCTCCTCCTGAAATAGGTTCAACAGACTCCTCCTCTAGAACTGATTCCTCGGATTATCATGATGGGGATGATGAGGCACAACCGGCAACAAAGCGGTTTTGTGCCCGATATAATCCTCCGGCCAGAGTTAAAAGACCCACTCCATCAGCTCCTGGTGAGTTATTTGATTGTAATAACTTCAATCACTGCTACTTTATAAAGTAATAAGTCTCACTTTCTTATTTTCTATCTGTAGTTGCAGGAGTTGGGAAGAAATTAAAATCAAAAATTGTAGGACCTTCCTCACAGCCTTTATACCTAAGACCAGAGGCTGTTCAGCTATGGCAGAGCTTATACTGTGATACTGAAACCGCCTGGCTGGATTTGTGTGAGGGCCTACAACTTCCTGGGATAGGATATCTTCTAGCTTCCAAAGATCTTCAATATGGAGATAACCCCAATGAAGTGCAGGCTTACATCAGAGAGTTGGAAATGCTCATATATGCCACCGATAATTCAGATCCTATCACCAGGCGGGTGAAGGAAATGATTGATCGTGGCACCACTGAGGGGGCTGGTGGTTCTGGAGATGAGGAGTGGCAAGAGTACGTGGCTCCTGAAGATGTAAGTTTTCCTTCCTTATTTTCTTTGCAACTT
The DNA here is from genome assembly GCA_963277665.1 of Viscum album. Lineage (NCBI taxonomy): Eukaryota > Viridiplantae > Streptophyta > Magnoliopsida > Santalales > Viscaceae > Viscum > Viscum album. Next base: position 1,159,451,287 of record OY728125.1, read on the forward strand.
GATTTCAGTTGAAGCTTTTTTACTTAAGGAAGTTATTTTCTTCATCTTGCAGCTTGCAAAGAAAGGGACCGGGGTTCCTTCACCACAATATAGCCCTGGTGGTACCGCTGTTGGGGCTGCTGCTGATTCTCCTCGCGAACCAGGCGAGATATCTCCAGGCCAGCAGGCCATGAATGAGGCACTGGACATAGCCTTTCATTCGCCAATCCAAGTGCCAATAAAGGAGACAGCTGAGACTCCAAAAAAGCAAAAGAAGCCAAGGCAACGAAGGAGGAAATCCTTAGCTAAACGTTTCATTATCAGTGGTAAGTCCTTCGAACAATCATGATTTTATACCCATAATCATATGGTTACTCATATTTCTGGGGATTGCAGGGGCTTCTTCAATTTCCCCCTTGAGGGAAGGGACTGATCCTTCTTCAAAGGCCGTGGAGGGTGCTATAAAACAACCACAGACTCAAGCTGACTTGGTAGCTCCTGGAGAAGAGCTACCATCCATTCCCAGTATCCCTCCCACTACTGAAGATGCTGTCCAGGGTCAGGGGTTGCAGGACATAAGTCAGCAAGAAGACATAGAAAATGCTCCCACTGGTGAGACTAACCAAGATTCTGAAGTATCATTGGATGAAATGATGAATCAAGGAATGAATTTTGAAGAATTTTATGATCATGCTAGATTGTCATGTGATTTAGAAGACCTTGGGCGTGAGTGTTACCCTTCGCCCAGATTTTTCTTTTAAAAGAAAATATTTCTAACCATGATGTAAAATAATATGCAGTTTCTTCCGTAGAAGCTGCTGAACTGCCAATGCCTGAAGAGGGTGTGGACACTGATGTCAACCCTATCATTGCAGAAACATTAGCTCAAGTAGAGCTAAATCCAATAAACTCTCCTGAGACCCATCCTGAAAATCCTGTTGAAACCGGGAAAGATGGGGAGAAGTCTTCTGATGTTGCTGAACCACCATTGGGTAAGGGATAACAATGTTTGTGATTGTACTTTATTTGCAAGACAATCCATTCTTTTGTTATCCTTTAAGATTCAACTAAAATCTTTCAATTAATCATGCAGGACCATCAACTGCAATGAATAGACCCGAAGATGAGGCTTCAGCCTCTGCCCCAACGGGAATTGAAAGTGAAGAAGCCCAAGTCAGAGGGGAAAGAGCAGAACGAGGCACTTCCTTGAGCATGTTAATTCCAGATTACATACCCCCTTCTGACGAAGATGTTGAATCAGATCCAGAGATGCTCAAAGCGTTCAGATTTTCACGACGTAAGGCGTGGAACAATATATGGAACATCATATCGGGGGTGCCCTTAGAAGAGCTACCATCAAAAATTTCCCGATTGTCATCCCAATTTGTTATAATGGGACTTGGTGGCTTTGGGTATGAAAAGATCCATGCTGCAGTGAAACAGATTATCTTCAGGAGGGAGCAAATGCAGACAAGTCGCGAAGATTTGACCAGAGTGAAATTGTCAGTCAACATAGGCGAATTTGAGGCTGCGATATCCCAGGCTGAAGCTGATTATGTTGTCAAGATGAAGGATCTGAAGCAAAAAATCAAAGAAAAGGTCGTCCAGCAGGTGCAACTCCAGCAACAGTTAGATGCTGTTACTGGGGAACTTGATCAGCTTAATGAGTCATTGGATGAAACTCATATAAATGGTATGAAAGCCATTGCAGATGCTAAGAAGGCACTTCAACAAGCTGAAAAGAGTGAAGCTGGTCAAGTGCACGAGCTTCAAGCAACTATTGATAAGGCTCAGGATGCTATACATCAAATGAAGACTTTTGTTGACAATCTCCTGTAATTTCTTGAAAAAGAGAAGAGATTCCAATCTGTGGATGTCCTTCTAACTCTTGTGTATCAATGAAAAACACTTTTGTCTTCAATCATTTGTACTTGCATTCTTCCATTACCTGCTTCAAATTTACTTAAGCCAATGGGCTTAGTAATCATAGTTTGATTTTTACTAGGATTATTACAAATAACCCTACAAACTTTGAATCTTTTAACTGCTCAATATTACCTAAATCATACAAAAAATGTATATTTAGTGAGCTGGAACTTGACTTTTATTCATAGTTCCTCTGTCTTTTGTGTGGGCAGTTTAAAGTCATGCAAGCCGGACATAAAGGGGCTAATGTTTAAGGTCGAAATAGCTTTGACCGAAAAAAGGATTAAAATGGATTCAATTCCTTGATAATTTATCTGAAAACAAATTATCATACTCAAGTATGAGAGAAAATATGTAAACTATGGCTTAAGAATATTTGAATCTGAGGAATGATATGAAAAAGAGCTAGAAGGCATTAGAAAAAGTAGTTTCCAAGAATGAAGTTACTATTATTTAACAAAACCCGTTAGGGGGTTGAAATATGCAGGGCCACCTATGGGCATTGGCTGCATAGTCAAAAAAAATAGCATCTTTTGGCTGACAAGTCTGTTATGTGGACTGTTTATGCAAGGCCACCTATGGGCACGTGCTGCATAGTCAGGCAAAAGAACTCTCAGAAATTTACTTTCCTAGTGCTAAAAGCCAGTGAAAGTTTATGGAGATTCAAATTTTCTAAAGCATAGAGTTTGTTGTATGGAAAGAGGTACTTGAATATGGAAAGGATATTTCCGAACAAGAATATCGAAGAACTGGATGAATATCACTCCTACGAAGGTCTGACCCAAACGTAGGGAAGAAGAATAAACCATGGACTTGAATACTTTCAGATCATGAAAAAGGATATGGGACAAATATGTTAAGGATGGCTATTTTTGCGGATCCCTACATACTGTCGTTTAAGACAAATAAGAACAAAAGAGGCATTCTTCCCAAGAATGAAGTTACTATTATTTAACAAACCCGTTAGGGGGTTGAAAACATGCAGGGCCACCTATGGGCATTGGCTGCAAGGTCAAATAAAATAGCATCTTTTGGCTGACAAGTCTTTTATGTGGACTGTTTATGCAAGGCCACCTATGGGCACGTGCTGCATAGTCAGGCAAAAGAATTCTCAGAAGTTTGACATTTTTGTGACTAGAAGTCATGAAAAGGGTTATGAAGATCTGAAAATATTTTCAAGTTAGGATTATAACTCATAAATATGGGTGTTGTCCAATGTATGTAGAGATACATAGGTCAATGATAACCATAATCATGTTGTGGCTGGGTCCTGAATTGAAATTTTGGACTTCACTACGTATCTCATAAGAATGAGAATCAAGCCATACGTAGTTCTTGAAATGCAGTTTAACGTCGTGCAGGACGAAAAGATGAGTGATCTTAGTTTAGGGTCATAGAATTTGGACCATAATAATGAATACACAGTGTGTGTTTTCATGAGGACTTTTCAACCAAGGGACTGAAAGTGAAATTTGGGGTTAGGCCCAAAAGACTTGGGACTGGATTCGAGGGACACTCGAATGTTCCTACGTATCCCATAAGGATGGGAATCAAGTCCACGTAGTTCTAGAATTACCCTTTGTACAAATTTGGTTCGTACATGTGAAGGGTGAAAGGGGACTTTAGTGCAATGATGGTTTAACCTAAGATAAAAAGTTCAGGCATTACCATGTATGCACGTAGTCTTTTAAAAAAATGAAAAACTATGATTGAAAAATCAATGTCAATAATAGTTCTCTCTCAAATGAGGAAATCAAAGAATATTGTAGTTTATTGTCGTACCGGACAAAAGTGTTGTATAGTTTAACGTCGTATAACCAGGACGAAAATGAATCAATGTAAAGATATTGATTCCAGGGGCGGTTTCACAAATCAACATCATATGAGATGGTGGTGAACCGATGTGAAGAGATTGTTTTTGGGCTTGAACCTTGGGAGGTTGCCTACATACCTAGCCTGGAGGGCAAGGATCAAAGTCTGTGTAGTTCAATTAAAGAATGAATTAATGATCAAATTGTTTTTGGGGACAATGATCTAATAAAAAAAATGTTTTTGGGACTTACACATGGTTAGTGGCCCAAAGGGAGTGTTATGGTTGATGTTCGCTCTAAGCTCATGTGAGTCATACTCGGTGTGAGAAACAAGAGGTAATAACAACCTTAACGATGTACAGTTTAATGTCATGTAGGACATAAAAAAAAGGACTTTCTGTACAGTTTAGCGTCATGTAGTTAAGACGATGGGGACAATATAGTTTAACGTCATATTGGACGGAAAAGGGGGACTGTGCAGTTTAATGTCATGCAGTAAGGACAAAAGAGTGTACCATTTTAACATCATGTTGGACGAAAGTGCGAATAGTTTAAGGTCATATGCATGGACCGTGAATGGTGCAGTTTAATGTCATACTGGACTTTTGAGATTATATAGTTTAACGTCTTTCCGGATGTGAGGGACTTTTATACAGTTTATCGTCATGTAGTTAGGACGTCACAGTTTAACGTCTTGCTGGACATAAGGGATTTGCAAAATAGTTTATGGTCATATACATGGACCAGGGATGATGCAGTTTAAGGTCATGCTGGACGGTTTATGGAACTTTTTCACAGTTTAATGTCGTGTAGGACGAAGTTGCAGTTTTAAAGTCATACTGGACCATTGCTGTATAGTTTAACGTCATATAGCAAGGACGATCTGGTGCTGTACAGTTTATAGTCATGTAGCTAAGACTAAGGTGAATCAATATGAGGATATCAGTTCTGATATTTTTACAGTTTATCGTCATGCTGGACGTTGGAAGTGCCACACAGTTTAATGTCATGTTGCTAGGACACAATATAGTTTAATGTCATCTCGGACAGAATACAGTTTAGTGTCATGTAGGACAATAAGGGACTTAACACAGTTTAACGTCATGCTGGACGATGAAAGTGCCACACAGTTTAATGTCATGTTGCTAGGACAAAATATAGTTTAATGTCATCTCGGACAAAATATAGGAACTTCTATACAGTTTATTGTCATGTAGGACAAAATCAGGGACTATGCAGTTTAAAGTCTTGCAGTTAGGACTATTGGTGCTGCACAGTTTAATGTCATGTTGCAGGGACAAAATTTAGTTTAAATGTCATCTCGGACATTGAAGGTGACACAGTTTAACGTCATGTTGGACGAAGATGTAGTTTAAGGTCATACTGGACCATTGTGTAGTTTAAGGTCATACCGGACCATTGTGTAGTTTAAGGTCATACCAGACCTTTTCTGTATGAACCAATTGTAAGTCTTGGTTCCGGGAACAATATTTTGTGTTTATACAAAATACTTCTTCAGAAATATGGCATTAGTTGGAGTCGTGATGTGTTCTCCATCCATTGAAATCAGAGAATACGCTCCATTGGAGTAGACCTTATGTACTGAATAAGGTCCTTCCCATTTTGGTTCAAGCTTGGGAGGTTTCTTTCCTGGTATCATTGGTGCTTTAAGAACCAATACCAATTCTCCCTGAATGAATGAACGAAGACGAAATTTTTTGTTAAAAGGTCGTGCTATCCGATTCTGATAGATTTCCAAGTGGTGCAAAGTGCACAATCTTTTCTCATCTAACTGTTCCAATTCATTCAACCGCTTTTGGGATTGCTCATCTGTTGATAACTGATCACAAATGGCTATTCTGAGTGAGGGCAATTGAACTTCAATTGGCAAGACTGCTTCTGTTCCATATACCAATGAATATGGAGTAGACCGCGTTGCATTGCGAGTGGTAGTCCGATAAGCCCATAAAGCATGAAAGAGTTTATCAGGCCATGACCTCTTATCTTTATCCACCAACTTTTGCAGTATATTTGAAAGAGTCTTGTTGAAGGCCTCTATCTGGCCATTAGCTGCTGCATGATATCGAGATGAATGGTTAGACTTAATGTTGTATTCTTGATACAATCTCTTTACCTCAGCAGAACAGAAGTTGGTGCCGTTGTCCGTCAATATGGTATGAGGGACACCAAATCTAGTAATGATGTTAGACTTGATGAAGCTAACAATGCATTTAGAACTGACTTCTTTGAGAGGTACTGCCTCTGCCCATTTGGAAAAGAAATCAGTAGCAGTAAGAATGTACTTAAACTGCTTGGCCGTGGCTGAAGGGTAAGGTCCCACCACATCCATTCCCCATGTGGCAAATGGCCATGAGTATTTAGCTGTATGAAGCAACTCTGGAGGTTGATGAATGAAGTTGGCATATACTTGGCATGAATGACACTTCTTTGTGAAATTAACACAATCTTGTATCATTGAAGGCCAAAAGTATCCAAGCCTTCGAATTTGATCAGACAATCTATGTCCAGACTGGTGGGCCCCACAGACTCCTGCATGCACTTCTTTTATGACAGCCATTGTTTCTTCACCATCAATACATCTGAAGAGAACTCCATCAAAACCACGTTTGTAGAGAATTTTCTCGAGGTGGTTTGGACTATCATAAAGAGTAAAATTGACCACACGTCGCCGAATTTGTTCTTTCTCAGCTCTATCAGGTGGAAGTGTTCCATTTTGAAGGTATTCCCTGATAGGTGACATCCATCCTGTAGTATGACCATATGGTTCAGGAATGGGACTAATTTCATTAATTTCCTCTGTTCTGACTTGAACATAAGGTGAAATTGCACGACGGTGGGCAATACAGATGGTTGTTTCGTCCCGATTTGGATCTGCTAAAGCTGTGGCTATATTAGCCAGTGCATCAGCTTGAGCATTTTGTGATCTTGGGACATAAGAAAATGTCGGTTCTGTAGGGAATTCCGACATTAATTCTCTGACGTAATCATACAAAGGGATTAATTCTTCTTTTCTGATGGCATAATCCCCATTGACTTGTTTGATTACCAGGTCTGAATCACCTTTTACCTTTAAGTGATTCACTTGCGCTTGAAGTGCTAACTCCAAGCCTGTAATGAGAGCTTGGTATTCAGCTTCATTATTGGTACCACCTTCCCATAACAAAAAGGAATAAGGTAACACTGCCTTATCTGGAGAAATGAGCACAATTCCTAAACCAACTTTGTTGAATTTAGGATTTTCCATTTTCTTCCCTGTTGGACTTCTAGAAGCACCATCAAAATACATTTCCCATGTTTGAGGACTCTCTTGAATAGAGAAAACTTCCTCATCAGGGAGTTCGATATCTGAATACGTGTCTTCCACTGAAGGATGTTCAGCCAGGAAATCAGCCAGAACTTGGCCCTTAATTGCCTTTTGAGACACATACTGAATGTCGAACTGCTGTAGAATAACCGCCCACCTTGCCAGACGTCCTGTAAGCATTGGACGACTAAGGATGAATTTGAGTGGATTATTACGAGATACCAATTGGACCTCGTGATGTTGCAGGTAGTGTCTCAGTTTCTGAACTGCAAAGATTAATGCCAGGCAACACTTTTCAATACTTGAATACCGAGTTTCTGCTTCAAGCATAGTTCTACTGAGATAGTAGAGACTATTTTCATTCCCAGCATCATTCTTTTGAGCAAGAAAGGCACCCAATGATCGCTCTAAAGCTGTCACATAGAGGATAAGAGGCCTACCCTCAACAGGTGGCATGAGTACTGGTGGACTCAAGAGATATTTCTTGAGAACATCAAATGCTTCTTGACATTCTTCAGTCCAGTGGTAAGTGACTCCTTTCTTCAATAATTTGGTAAAAGGTAAACTTTTGCCTGCCAAATTGGCGATGAAACGCCGAATATAGGCTAAGTGTCCTTGAAGTCCTCTTAATTCTTTCAAATTCTGAGGAGGTGACATACCAAGGATTGATTTGGTCTTCTCAGGATCGACTTCAATACCACGATGGCGTACAACAAAGCCGAGGAATTTTCCTGAGGTTACCCCAAAAGCACATTTTAAGGGGTTCATCTTCAAATTATGTTGTCGAAGCTTATGGAATATGACTTCCAAATCAGCCAAGTGATCAAAACGTTGTTTGGATTTAACCACCAAATCATCTACATAGCATTCAACAAATTTCCCTAGAAAAGGTTTGAAGATACGATGCATGGCGCGTTGATATGTTGCACCTGCATTCTTTAAACCAAAGGGCATCACCCGGTAACAAAACACACCTTGAGGAGCTCTGAAGGCTGTATATTCCTCATCTTCTGGGGCCATTCGGATCTGATTATATCCAGAATATCCATCCATGAAAGAAAGTACTTCATAGACAGCCGTCGCATCAATTAAGAGTTCTGTAATCGGAACTGGGAAATCATCTTTAGGACAATACCGATTAAGATCTCCGAAATCGATGCAAACCCTAATTTGTCCATTCTTCTTCTTTACAGGGACAATATTAGCCAACCACTTGGGATATTGAACTTCTCTGACGAAGTTAGCTTTGATAAGCTTATCCACTTCAGCCTCAATTTTGGAAGCATAGGTCGGGTGTGTTCTTCTCGCGGCTTGCTTGAATCCTCGATGTTCTTTTGGCAAACCCAAATGATGGGTGGCAACATCAGGATCAAGGCCAGGAATCTCTGTATAATTCCAAGAAAAAATATCTTTATTTTGCTTTAGAAAAGAAATATACATCTCTTGTTCTTCAAGGTTCATGGCCGCACTAATTAAAGTGGGGCGTGGATCTTTCTCTGTACCCAGATTTACTTCTCTGAGTTCATCCACAGTGGTAGAGATACCCACTTCAAATGCTGGAGGAGCATCTCTAAGATCTTCATCTTCCTCTTCATCATGTGTTATTTCTTCTGTTTCTACTTGCAAAGTAGATGAAAAAATGAAATTCTCATGATCATAAGAGATGTCAAAATTTTCATATTTTGAAGAAGAAGCTTCCATTTCCGACCCTATTGATGATAAAAGGTCTTCTTTGGGAATCAAAGAGGAGATGATGGATTGAGAATCAACATCAATATTCACCTCTGGTGTTGCTATAACTTATTCTGGCCTGATTAGCGAAGTATAGACTTGTTGGATTTCAGCAGACGAAATGAAAACGTCACCACTTATGCCTTCATCACTGCTTGGTAAGTTACCAATTTCTCCCATGTTGTCTGGCTCGATTGTCGTAATTGACATTATGGATCTTTCCATAAGAGTATTTTGATTTGGGCCTATTTTGTCAATTTGACTGATAGGTAACACATAATCTGTACTCACATGTGAAAATGGATTTATTGGAATTTTTTCCAGACCATATGGAGCATTTACTTTGGTAATTTCCTTCATTGTAGATTTTTCTCTTCCCTTCATGTGATAAAATTCCGCCTCAATGTATTGAGACTCACATGTCTTGAACGGGGCCTTATCACCATACAATGTTCCAACTTGACCATCAAAACAGTATTTGAGACATTGATGGTATGACGATGGAATAGCTGCATGCTGATGTAGCCAGGGTCTTCCAAGCAAGATATTGAAAGCTGAGTCTTGATCAACAATCATGAAATCTGAATTGGAAACAAGATCTCCAAACTGAGTTCTGAGCGTAACTTCTCCCAGTGGTTCTTGTTCATTTTTATCATATCCTTGAAACGTCATGGTAGAAGGAGATAAATCAGATTCTGTGAGGCCCAATCGACGAAGTGTGCGAATGGGCATGAGGTTGACTCCTGAACCATTGTCAATGAAAGCTCTTCGAACATCTATACCATTGACTTTTCCAGATAAGTACAAAGGTTTTATTTGCCCATGCACAACATCATCCTCATCTTTATCAGTAAAAGATATCACTGCATGACATTCTGCAGGATTATTCTCTATGTGATAAATCTCAGCTGCAGCAATCTCAGCTTCAAACTCTTGAGGACTTGACAAAGCTTCGATGAGTGCTTCCCGAGGATCTCTTGATAGATTCAAAGCATCCAAAATTGATAATTTGGCTGGTACTTGGGCCAAGTGTTTCAATATATCATACTTTTGATCTAGAGGCCTGCGTTTCCCAATAGGAATATGCGGTTTAGCAGGTACCTTGGAAGCAGATGCTTTGGAAGCTGATGCATCTTGTATTGAAGTTGGCAACATCCTTAGTTTTGGAAAATTAGACTGATTAGATCCATTTGCTTGCTGAGATAAAGAAGATGGAACATTTAATCGGTCTTCCAAAATAACTGTGCCGAAGCTGAGTTGGCCATTGGCAGAAGAACTTGCTTGTTCATTTTGAGCTCGCTGAAGGGCTCTACCACGAGTTTCTGCTGCATATACAGTGCTAGCAGGGGTAGAATTAGAGTAGTGGCTTCGGAAAGATCCACGTCTTCCCCTATATCCTGAACCTCTAGAACTTCCTCGGGTTCCTTTATTTGATATAGGGAATTCAGGCTCATCAAGACTGGAATATGAATCTGTTAATTGAATCATATTAACAGAACCAAAGATCAATTCTTCGTCTGATAAAGACTCTGCCTGGTTGGCCTGTTTAGGCTGTGCCGTTTGGTGGGACGGTGCCCGATGCTTTGAAGTAGATGGCATGAAATCTGCCAGAGTCAAAGACAATTTAGGCTTTGATACATACTCATCTTCTTCTGATTCCTCTTTCTTCTTTGAATTGCTCTGCCCTTTTGAGGATTTATCCTTTGATGGAGGCTTTAGTGCAGCTTTTGTAGGAGACACAATTGGCTTCTTCAATTGTGTTCGCAAAATGGAATGGGTCCGATTGATTGTCTTTCTGACCATCCAATCATCATATTTTTTTCGCAGTTTTGCTTTTGACTTCCTGCCACTCGCCTCCTTCCTCTGGATCTGTAGCGGTAATACACGCTACATGGGCTGAAGAACCCTTCAATTTGACTTGTCCCAAGTCGACCATCTTTTGCAGGAGGTCTTTAAAGACAAAACACTCCTGGATGGGATGCCCCAACATTTGATGAAAGGGACAATAATTGGAACGATCTTCATCTCCTTCCTTGTTTGGTCTCTTCGGCACTGGTAGTTGAACCAAATTATTTTCCAGAGCTGAAATGAAGTAACCAGGAACTTGCTCACTTCGGAAAGAGTATGTTTTACTCTTCATATCCTCAAATTGTTTTCGTCGTTGATCTTTTTGATCATTTAGACGAAACAGCCTTTGTTGTTGGCGTTCAGGAGGTGGAGCCCTTCGAGAAGATGAAGGTTTTGAAGTAGAAATAGGTACAGGTGCCTGTTTAAGCATAACTGTAGCAGTTTCTGGTTTACCCATTCTTCTTCCTGGAGCTGATGGAATTACACGAGATTTAACCTTAGCCTGTATAAGGGAATCTTCAATCTGTTGAGCGATTGAAGTAAGGTCTCGAAACCCTCCTGTGTATTTCACAGGGATCAATGGCGTGCGTAATTCGTCATGCAAATTTGCCACACAGATTGGCAATAATTCCTCCTGAGGGAGTGATAAACTCAAGGAATACGTTAATCCCTTCCAACGAGCAATGAAATCAGAGACTCTTTCATTCTCCCTTTGCTTGCAGTTTGTAAGATCGAAAACTGTCGTTTTTGGAAAAGTTGAGCTGAACTGAAGAAGGAATTTTTGACGAAGATCCTCCCATCCGATGACTGACCGGGATTGCAAGCTTGTATACCAGACAAAAGCTGGTCCTTGCAAGGTTCGCACGAAGCATCTGAGTTTCACTACTTCTTGTTGTTCTGGAGTTCCCATCATAGGATCACAACAAGACACGTAATGCGTCAAATGTTGTTCAGGGTCGCCTGATCCATTGAAAGTAGGGAAAATAGGGTTTCCAAAACTGGATGGAGGAGAAATTGAATCTACCCATTCAGGGTAAACTTTCTTTTCAGGTTGAACTTGCGCCCGTTTCCCTTCCATAGTTTCTAACCGAGCTGTTAATGACTCAATAGTAGTTATTAACTTTTGAGAAATGTCAGGTTGAACTTGGTTTTGGGTAGGTGCAATGAATGGAGCTTGGACAGCCGTGGAGGTTGGTGCTGCAACTAATGGTAGTGCTGCCAACCGTTGTTGCGTTTGACCCGTAGGATTAGACCTCTGTGGGTGTACTGACAAAGGAGGATATTCCTGATTCATCTCAGTAGTTACAACGAATTCTTTCGGCTATTGGACTTCAGCATTCTTAAGAAGAAGACTATTCTGAAGTAGCTCTGCATTCAACCTTCTTAATTCATTCATTTCTTCCTCCTGTTGTGCAAGCCTTTGCTCTAATGAGAGCGATTGACCTCCTTCAGAGGAAGGTTGAGAAGTAACCTGATTCTTTCCTTTCCCCTTATTGGATCCTTTTCGGAGAGGGGGAAGTGGGTTACTTGAAGGAATACCCAGATTTTGGGTAAGCCTTTGATTACGTGTGCGCACACCTTCTTCATTTAGGTCTGTGTGCGCAAATTCTTGAGCAGGAACCTCTTCGTCTGATCCCTCTGATTGAGCCTCATCTGGTGAATCAGCAGCAAAGGCAGTGATGACATTAATGGATGCATATTTCATAAAATCCTTTCTATCAACATTTCTGTGATATTGTCTTCATCCATGTCCATGATGAAACATGGAATTCTGTTGACTTGATCTCTCAGGAATTTCTTTGTGAACCGTCACTTGGAGAGAATCTCCTGATAGCTTGGCTCTTCGTTCCTCTTGAGGCTTCTTCCCTAATCGAGAGAATACTGACTTTCTCTGAGGGAGGGATTGAGGATTTGAAAAAGTCCCCAGTCCAGTGGACTGGGGATGTTCCTGTTGCTTCTGCTCAACTCCTCGAATCCCATTTGTTGATTCTGAGGGTTGGGTTAGAGAAGTCCCCAGTCTGGAAAGCTGGGGTGTCTCTTGACATGCTATGTATGAGATCTTCTTGAAATCTCTCTTGATCTTGCGAATCTTAGTTCGGAAATTAGCTGGATGCATTAACCTGTATCCACTTTTATCACCTGGTTCAATAGACCGTTGGATGATTTCCGAAACTTCTGTCATTTGATGACGTGTTTGCTCCAGACGAGAGGCTTGTGCAATATTCTCGCCTGCTTGATGTAGGAGCAATTCAACAACCTGTTCTCTATATACTTGATTTTGAGAGGAACTAGTTGAAGCTTGATCTCGAGCAAGATTTTGATTACGAATAAAGCCCATTGACTGTGGCCGGCCATGGGCAATAATATTGCATGAGACCATTTTCGGCGGGCTTTGCTGACCGGAAAGCACTGTGAAATGTAGTGCTCCGTGAACACCCCATCCTCTGATATGAACATTAGATGGAGCATTGGAAATTAACTGACGCAATTTTCTCAGCGCGCCAAGGCATGAACGTTGAAGGGTTCTCTGTTGCTTTTCAGCCTTCGGATACCGAGAGACTGATAGAGATGCCAAATCAATCTGGCGTTGTAACCCTTCTATTATCTTAAGATGATTTTCATATTCATCGTAAGATAATACCTTCTTCTTTAATTGACAAAGAGTCTTCCATATGTTGAGACGAATGTCATGGATTCCATCATCCGTCAACATCTTTGGAATGTCATACTGTGAATCAGCCAAAGGCCAAAACATGACTGGTACTTCACCTTTTGCCAGTTTTTTCCTCATGTTCAGCATTTCCGCTTTATCATTAAATGAAGATGCTTCTACCTGTTTGGACCAGAGTTGGTGTTTCCTTGTTGCTTCATCGGATTCAACAAGATTGGTAGAGGAATCACTATTCATGCTGGAAGATGAATGACCCAGGGAAGGTTCGGAGAATAACCTGAACCCCAAGCTGTCTTCTGATGGAGAAAGAGTTTCACCTGCCGATAGTAAAACTTTAGACATGACTGGTTTTACGTTTGCAAGTGCCTCGAGATAGGAGGGATTTCTCGTCACTACATTGCCTTCTGAAGAATTTTCGAGACAATGTGAATCACTACTGCGGAGAGGACTTTCGCAGTAAAGTTCATCACCATGAGGAGGACCTTCATGATGGGTTACAACAAAAGATGAAATCTCTTTCTCCTTGGCCTTCTGACCACACAGAGGGTTCCTGTGGTTCTCATCTGAAGAAGAAACTTCAAGATTGACCGAATTTTCATGAAGCAAGTCTTCATGAGGAAGTGTCTGTTGAAGACCTTCGGGATTAATGTTCCTGTTATTGGGAACTGAGGGAGTAGAATCTTGAATTCCGACAGATAAATGTCTGAGGGCTTCAAGAACTCCAGCATCGAGCAAGGCTTGGTTGCAGATTGGCCTTTGATCTCCTGACTGTGCTGGGCGGATCTTTTTCTTAGATTCCTTCTTACTCGCTTTAGAAATCACTTGATGACGAAAGTGATTGCTCTGAGCAGGTGTATGTGCCTGATCAGGAAAGATGGTCAGGTTAGGCTGACGATCATCGCTCAAATCAGGTGTATGTGCCTGACTTGGTTGTCCATATGATATGGGGGAGTAGGCCCCACAACCCTCTTGGACTGGAACAGATGTGTGTGTCTGTTCCGGAGTGAATTGTTGATGTGTCACTCCATTGCTAGGGATAGATTTATGTGTCTGTCCCTGAGATAATGCTGAAGATGTTATGATATCCTGGCAAGCATCCAGAATATGAGCAGGAATTTGCTTCTGCTCTTTCACCATTGATAAAATATGCTTGGTGACTTCAGCCGCCGGAACAGGGATATACGTCCATTCCGGGCTTGGAGTAGGTGTATGTGCCTGCTCCTGTCCTCCTTTTCCTGTCAGTGAATCCTGACAGTACTCAAGTGTGGAGGCAGAGAGTTTAGTCTGCCTCCTGTTTGTCGTCGGGACTTTCCGACTGACTTCTCCGTGCGCTACCAAACGAGACTGTTGGTAGGCTTGATTAGTATTAGCAGGTGTATGTGCCTGCTGTTTACACTTCGCCAAATGCGGTTGACGAGATCCATCATATGTAGTCAGACGAGCCTGCTGACTAACTGCTGATGTATAAGCAGGTGTATGTTCCTGCCTATGGTACTCCGCCGGAATTGCCTGGCGGGATCGGCTTGATGCTGCCAGACGAGTCTGCTGGACAGCGGGATTAAAACGAACAGGTGTGTATGCCTGCTCGTTATTTGCCACCAAGTTAGGTTGGTGGACTTCTCCGGAGATGGAAGGGATGACAACCTGCCTATTATTAACCGGATTCCGTCTCTGGTGATTCATCTTGCCTGCTCGGGTTCGAGGAACCTGAGCTGAATGCCTGGAGCCGGTACCCTCATCATGTTGAGGGCGCACTACCGCACGAGTCTGGCGGCGATTGTTGATGGGAGCCCTTGAGAAGGACTCCTGTCTCTTTGAATTAAGGTCCTGCGGGACCTGCTCATTCACTTCCTCCGAATAAGGGAGTGAATGGAAATTGCGTTCCGGGGATAACGACCCGAAATGGTTGGAGACGGTAGTCAGCACCGCCTGCTTCTTGATTGCTGGTCGCCGTTGTCCGGACGACCAGGTAGAATTGTTAACTTGGAGGGCTTGACGAGCGGCCTCCAGAGTTGGGATAGTACCGTTACGACGGTACTCCTTAACCAGTGCATTAGAAACACAGCGTTGAAGACGCTGAGTTGGTGATGTCATCCTCAGAGCGGATGACGTTCCAGCAGGAGTAGCAGCATTGGTTTTCACAGCAGCAGACCTCACAGTAGAGGTGTTCCCAGCAGCAGTATTCACAGGGGTGAATTTAAGGAAAGTCATTTTTGTAGAAGATCTTGAAAAAAGAGTGCCTGTTCCATGTAATAGACATAATCAAGATGAATCCGGCTACTGCATCTTTTGGATGATCATATGTCAATGATTGTCTTGTTGACCCAAAGGGCCTAACAGATAAGAAGAACATCACTTTAACTTGGTTAAGGATTCACGTCGGGTTCACCATTTTTGTTTCGCGCGGAATCCGGGGATGACCTCCTGGACGGGAGATTCAAACGTTCCGATCGGTTTCTAACGGGTTTGTTCGTAGAACCGGAAACATCCAATGATTCCACATCCGTTTGGACCTACTTTCCAAAGGCAGGCGCTCATTAGCTTGTGAACTAATGAGGCTTAGAAATTTGCATTGGTCGAGAGGATGGGAGGTCGGACTCATCACACCTTTTTGAGGTGAATTATTGTCTACTCCGGGACTCTCTTTATAGATTTAAGTTAAGTTCGTGAATCCTTATTACATTACCAAGTACAAAATGAGCTTTCCTTTAGTTTTAACAATCAATGATTAAATATGCAAGAAATTTAGAGAATCTTTTATATGTATTCGAGGTTCTTCATCAATATAGAATCATCTATATTTGTTTTAGAGATTCTTGATCAATGGTATCCTTCAAAATATTTATATAAAAGTCTCTTGGTCATTTTGATGACCAGGCTGGTTTTAAAGCCACTCAGTGGGGCACTTGAAGTTTATCGTCATTCAGAAGGACGGAGATTATTTCAAAGTTGGGATCGAACCCACAAATGGGCTACCTACGTATCCTTTATTTTGGAAAAGGAATCAGAACCCACGTAGTTCGAGAAATGGGATATGATGTTTTATGATTGATGGCTCAAAGATGAATGTCATAATTACTTTTACACTATAAGCTCACGTGAGTCATGCTCAGTGTGAGAAACAAGAGGTATTGGTAAAATTTAGACAATTGTGCCATAAAAGATGCAATCATAAGAATTTGTTTTGGGGCTTATGTATAGATGACTGCCCAGATAGGCGAAGGTTTAGGATTTACTTTTAGGGAGAAAATCCAAGAACAGGGTCCACAAAGTTATATGTGCTTCATGGAGATTTGAATACTCTAATCTTGGGGCTTACTCCTAAGGAGGATGCCCAAGTTAGGAGGGGACTTATGATTGGGTTTTATTCTTGAAAAGGAAACCCAAATCAAAGATAATTTATGACTGGTTAAGAGAAATTTTAAGAGACTTGGGGCTTACTCCTAAGAAGGATGCCCATGATTTATGACTAGGACTTATTCCTGAGAAGGAAGCCTAGGTTAAGGGACTTGGGGCTTACTCCTGAAAAGGAAGCCCAAGGTTATGACTGAGTCTTATTCCTAAAAAGGAGACCCAGGTTAGGGATTAAGGTTTGGGGCTTACTCATGAGGAGGATGCCCAAGATTAAAGGACTTTGATTGGGGCTTATTCTTTAAGAAAGATGCCCAAATCGGAGGTTTTTATAACTGGGGATTATTCCTGAAAAGGAGACCCAGGTTAGGATTCTCTCATCTTGAAGGATGAGGTTGAATGAATGAACTCTCAGTCTTTGGTGACATAAAGATGTTTAAATCACTAGGTTTTGAGAGATATTTCACAGAATTCCTTTCAGATAAGGATGTCAAATCAAGAAATTATGCCATAAATGGCTTTGAAGAGTATCTTGAAGACTGAATCATGAATAGGAAGGGTGAAATGGCTTAAGAGGGGTAAAAATGGGCAAGATGGGCACCCAAAAAGATAGGGGCGCGCAAGTATTGAAGGTCGCGCAAGTCCTGCGGCGGCGCGCAAGTATTGGTCGCGCAAGTATACTTGCGCGACATGAGGGATACTTGCGCGATTTTCAACCAGAGTTGAAATACTTGAGCGACTCTTTTTTGAACCCTTTATCATCCTCTTGAGGTTCTTCCAGAGAGGGGACGCGCAAGTTATATTGAAGGAATTAAGTCGGCGCGCAAGTGTTTGATAAGTTTCAATACTTGGGCCTTCCTTCTTCTCTTTAGATCTTCCGTTCTAGGTAAGAGATTACCTTAGAAGTGTTCCAGAAGCTTTGAGAAGAGACTTGGGCGTCGGGAGCTTTGATCCGAGTTTCTGGGAAGAGATCCTCTCGAATGGGGGGCCCACAGGGTCTATTTATAGGCCAAAGAAGACCCCAGGCGGTTACTGGGCGGTTACCAGCTATGTCGCGCAAGTCCCTTGCACGACCATGAGGGGTCGCGCAAGTATTGAGGCGGCACGCATGTGTACTTGCGCGACCAAGAGGAAACTTGCGCGACCTATTGGAAATGTTCTCCTTGTTCATCCCTTTGTCGATTTTTGATGTTTCTTCAAAAGATGAATCACTTTTTGCTTAGATATTCCCTTTTCCGAACTTTAGATTCCGTGACGAAAGGAGCGTCAACACCATCACAGTATATTCCCTAAATCTCTTCGGAGAAACCTTAACGTTTAATTCCTTTTCGTTACCCAATGCATTGGAGAGCTATATCTGGCTCACCCGCCCTTAGTTTATCACAAAACCACCCGCCTTCATAAACAATTCCCAAGAACCGTAACATAATCATAGCACATAACTTAAGCCTAAACGAAAGATAATATTCCCACATTGCAATAACAATATAACATTTTCAGATAATGAATACATTATAAAAACCATTTTCAAAATCATTTAAAACATTTAATAAAGATATTTTGAAATCAAAGTTTCCCATAACACATTGAAGCTTTTAACATTTTAAACCATTAATATCCATATAAATAAATCCTTAAAACCATTTTGAAACCATGGATATTAATGAGAAATATTTATAAGAATAAATCATTAAAACATTTAAAATGATATTTTAGTTAACGGGTTTTTAACAAAATGAGAGACACTTGAATACCATAATTGAGGAATAAAATTTAATCAAAATATCATTAGAATAAATGGATTCATGATATAATATTCCAAGGGACAGTATATACACCATATAAGAGTGAATTGGTGCATACCAACAATGAATTCTCAATAGAAATGTAAAATGAGATGAAATCCCTTATAAAGAATGTATCCTTAAATTAAAGATAAAACAATCTCATAATTATGTGTGACAAGTATAAATACACCCAATATAAGTGGATATTAAGTGTAAAACAATCAAATGTCATTCAAACATATTCAACGGATGACATATTCAATAACTACATGTTGAACCCAAAGAAATCAAAATTGGGTTAAGAAGTTCCCTTGGTAAAATTCGACATCCTAACGACGTCACTTTAAAATTCATAAAATTAGTTGATGAGACATAAAATGGTATCTCATCACTTGGGAATAAATTTTACATCTATAAGGATATATAATAACATATCCCAACATAAAAACACGTAAATTAAAAGTCATAACAAAAGAAGTCTTTTAAAAAGAGGAGGGTGAAATGTTCCCTTACCGATTTGGGTAACTTTCGAAACGTACACCCCTTGAAAGAAGGACTATACAACATTGATGTAAATACTCATAAACGAAAGAATTTTACACAACGAGTAGAATAATGGACAGTAAATACACCACTCAAAAGGAAATATTGGCAAATGTAGCATGAATCTCACGAAAACACAAAGTGAGATAAAAAGCCCCTTACGAAATTTCGGCAGCCTAACGACGCCAATTAAAACTTCCAAAATGGATTGATGAGATAAAATAGGGTCTCTCATCATATGAACATATAAATTAATGTAATATTAATATAAAATAACATCCCAATCATAATAAAGAAGAGCTTAAAAGGAATGACATAAAAGAGCGTACTTAATAAGAAAGAGAGGGGTAGGATCCCTTACCTCAAGTTCCACTTGTCTTGTTCATTTCTTTATATTCCTGAATAATAAACTTTGGTCAATTTATAATTGAATATGATCATCATTTAAAGATTATTATTCAGTTCATATCACATATTATAATGTTATACTAATTGGTTAATAAGGTGAGTTCATATCCGACGTTTTTGTCGATGTTTGGTACATGAGTAAAAAATGAACTTGTTTGAAAATGATTGTCCATGTTGTTATAATAAAATCATATCCAGAATAGTATTAATGATTTAAATATAATATATATCCAGTACATATTCATTTTATAATATTCCATAACATTTTTAGATAAAAAGAAATGAAATGCACCGTTCATGGAGACGGTAGGCCGTACGTACGCATGAACGCTACATTCATTTTTTTGTCATATTAATGGAATTAAAAATAATTGATAGATATATATATTATAATCACAGTATAATATAAATTTTTTATAGGTTACATAAGTTCATTAATTTCATTCTTTATACATTCCATGTATTTCATTAACAAGTCACATCACTTGAGGGGGCGGTAGTCCACACTTCCTCATATGAAATTATCGCATTTGCAAAACATGGAAGGCCTAAAGGTATGTTTTAAATATAAAATACAGAAGCATATGGAAAACATAAATACCATATATATCATATATGAAATACAGTGACATCATCATGAACATCAGGAATGGGGTTAAGAGAAGATTGAACAATCATCATTTCATGAGGCAGTAATCCGCCATCCACAGAAACAGTATGTTTTTTAACCATTAGACGGAGGTGTGTGTAAGTCTAGTTCGATTCATTCACATAAAAACATCCTAGTAAATTGAATATACTGGTGTTGTTTTCAAAATAAAGGAATAAAAAGAGTTTAGGGGTTTGGAGAAGCAAAATAAAACAAAAGAACACAAGTGAAGACATTACCATTAAATTGGGTAACTCCTCTTGGTTTGAACCAAAAGGGTTTATTGAAGAGAATTATGCCAAAGGTGAGGATTCAATGATGAATATAGGGATGTGGAGATATGAAATGGGAAGGGGTTGGACAAGCCAAAGTCTTGAGAGGTGTGGGTAAGGTGGTAGAGGTGGGGGCCTTTTATAAGAGAAGAGGAGGGGCACTCTTGGAAAGTTATAAAATATTACTTTATTATAAAATGATTTTTTGGATTTTAAAGGTCCCAAAAGGTTATAGTTAGAGGATAAAGTGATAAGGTTTTGAAATCCAACCATCCAATAGGATTGTGACAAGATTAAGACTTATATTGTACCCTGTATTTTAGTTTTATTTAAATCGTTATTTTATGAGGAAATCACCGCATCATCACGGTGTCATAAATAAATTAATTTATTTAATGTCTAAAAATTATTAAAAAATATATCATGATGTAGGAAATCTCTTTAGATTTCTAATGAATATTTATAGTCAAAAATATTACTTGTATAACCCCATCTTAAAATTGTTTTACTAAAACAATACATGTTTGTGACATTTTAATTTTAACTTTAAATAAAAAGTTATTAATGTCAGTTTCCAACCAAAGTGGCTCCATGGGGTCCCCAAGATGACCCATGGATTTTTTTTGGTCGTCCATGACTCATAAAATAATGGTAGGACATGTTTCAAAGTCATTTCATACTATTATAACATTATCTTTATCTTAAATTACACTAATTACCTTTAATCGTGATTAATAAAACTTAAAAGTTACTATTCACCAAAAAAATTATTTTAATCTCATTGAACCACATTTTACTTCCTAATGAAAAAAATGTATGTCAGATTTTTGAAAATAAAATCAAATAAGTGGTAAAGTTTCATTTAAACAAAAAATCAGTTTCTTTAACTACCACTTAGTGGTTTCACAATTCATCGAAAATTGAAGTTTTTCAGAAAAATACCAAAAAATCACCCTAAGCTATATTTGATATTCCGAATTAAAAAATAATTTATATTTTAAAAAATTCAAAACATATAAGTTGCATTAATTAATTTAATAATTAATTCCCGCTGTCAAAACAAATAGAGTGTTTTTAAGAAACAAGATCTATTAAAAGATTGACAATAGTTTAAGTCCAATTTCAAAGTGAAATAAATTCCAATGACCACCATTGGATTAAATGGTAAAAATATATTCTAAATAAACTATAATATCAATTAAAAATTTAATCTATCCATATAAATAAATCAGATTAAAAGGAGGTTTTGTATTAAAATGCAACATTTTCACAAAAAATGATCTTTATCAGAAAAATAACATAAATTTACACAAAGTAAATTTTGATGTCCATATTCTAAAGAAGGATTTTATTTTGACAAATACAACATAAAAATTGTCAATAGTATATTTCAAAATGGTTCTCCAACAAAAGGCGGTTAATTGACCATTTAAAGAGTATTAGATGATTTATGCTTAAAATTGGATTCATTTGCATTTTAAGCCTCTAACATTTATTGGATAAAAGTAAAAATATTTGACAAACATATATAATCATTTTTTAGTTAGTTCCGTTCATTCCTTCCATTAAAATAGCTAGGTGTTAACTACCATTTAAAATAATATTATTTTATTATCAGAGTGCAACGTAAGATTTCAAAGAAACTCGTTGTTGCATATTGGGTACGCCATCGAGCATAGCGTTACCTTTAAAGTAATATTAATATTTTATTCACAAATATGGATAAATATGAAAATTTCATATTCTTTATTTACCTGGGGTGTTACATCCTTCCCCCCTTTTGGAAATTGCATCCTCGTAATTTTAATATCTGGCTTGGAAACATCATTGAAAATCCCACATCGGAATAAGAGTTAGTAAAACTATCACTTTAAAATAAAGAAAGAGAAGTAAAAAGGACACCCGAGTTAACCCATACTAGGATTCCATGTAGGAAAATATGGACATGGAAGAGAAAAAAAGGTTTATGTTCTGATGGATAGTGATATAAAACAAGTTTAGGAGAAAGTTAACCACAAGAAAATCACAAACTTGTGATGGGTTAAACAGTATTTGATTCCCCATAAGGAAATATTAAGAGACCACATTTTTGTTTTAAGTTATTTTTCACTGAGGAATTTATTCATGAGCTTATCTATAACATAATGACACATACTTACTTGTCATGTTGACTTTTAACTTTTACTAGATTTCTTACACAAACTCATATTTCTCCAAAAGACGAGCATTTAGGATGTCTTGTTCACATTAAGAGAGTTATAATCAACTTCTAGAGAATCTCCTAATCCACAAAAGAGAAATATATATATCCTATGTCTTTATACCTTAACCAAAACCAAAATTGTTATAACAAGATCAGATAATACACAAGCAAATAATCCATTATAAAAAAAGAAAATCAATTCTTAATCTTCAAAATTTGTCCAACAAAACACAAAGTTCAATGAAGACCATTCAATAAACAATTTGTCCATAAGATTCTTCAAAGTAAACTAAACTAATATTGTAACCAAAATATTTGAAGGATTTAATATCATAGACTTCCAAGGTACAAATTAACATTTATCTCCTAATCACATTAGCTGCTCTTAAAGTCCCTTTTTGAAAATTAATTAACCTAATCACATATCCTCCATGATAGGTTAATAATTTCCATAGATAACCAAAAATCAAATTACTCTTGATTCATAAAATCATCTAACTAAAAAGAATTATTCTAACTAACCAGAGACTTCACATAGTCCAGTGGTAGGCGATAAATATCAGTCACACTTTGGTTGTGGGTTTGATTCCCGCAGCTTTGTCCGATGCGACGGGTTGTCACACAGTCTGCATGTTTTCCTTTTTCCAAAACTATATAAATCTTAAAACATTCCCCAAAACGAGATAAAATCTTCAAAAATAATCATAAAATATTTTAACCACAATTTTATCTCATGCCTTTAATTTTCCATCATAACATATAGTAACCCATAATTACCTCAAAAGTAAGGATCATGTATAACCTAATGGTTACCTTTATAATTATTATCCGAACTTCCACATCGAGTTGGTTCTCTTATACATGATGCATTAGAGAACTCACCAAGGTTCAAGTGGTTGATCATGACTCCTGATAGATGGTTTAGAATAACCATGATATTTCTCATTGAATCCCCCATTTCATCGAGTCTGTTAATATGAGAACCACCACAGTTTCCTTCAAACCCACTGTCACTTTGGTGCCTTCTAGATCCATCCATTTACTAAAACCAAAAATGTCAGTGTGAGTATATCAACAAAATCATCAAGTACAAATGAGGAAGATAAACACTAAGATATACTTACTCATTGACTTTATCTAAAAACTATGACTCTTTCTGAAATCCTAGCCATTATGGTAATGTCACTTATGCTTAAAGAATACCCTAACCTCTAAAGTTATATAAACCTCCCTCTGATACCAACTATAAGGACCTGGCCTTAAACATTACTTATTATTGAATTAAATGAATAATTCACATTGAGGATCTTTTCAGGTTTATAGTTTTAGAGAATTAGGACATAACTATTATATCTCAAAGATTATGAAGTAGACACATCTACTCAGCTTCCATTTTTTTCATAAAATAAAAACTCTTGAACACAATAGTCATGTCTAGTTCCTTGTTTTAGAAAGCCTGGCATTTCCTTGATCCCATACTTGACCCTATTCATCTTTATGTCCTGTGAAAAACATTTCAAAAATACGTGTGATGAGCATAAAAAGTGAAGTAAGGGTTATAACAATATGGAATGGAAACATTAGTCCATGTATACATAAGAATCAATGAAATCATACTTTACTCATAAAACATAAACAATTTAACATACCTCATGAAATCATAAAATATACGAATAACTCATAGAAATCATAAGACATAAAGGTAACTTGAGGCATTCATAACATTCTTACACAGGGAGTAACCCTCATGGTTACGTTTGGACTACCCAACACAGTATATTTCCTAAATCTCTTTGGAGAAACCTTAACGTTTAACTCCTTCGCGTTACCCAATGCATTGGAGAGCTATATCGGGCTCACCCGCACTTAGTTTATCACGGAACCACTTGTCTTCATAAAAAATTCCCAAGAACTATAACATAATCATAGCACATAACTTAAGGATAAAGGAAAGATAACATTTCCAAATTTCAGAAACAATATAACATTTTAAGATAATGAATCCATTCTAAAAACCATTTTCAAAATCATTTAAAACATTTAATAAAGAGATTTTGAAATCAAAGTGTCCCATACCACATTGAAGCTTTTAACATTTTATACCATTAATATCCATATAAATAAATCCTTAAAACAATTTTGAAAACATGGATATTAATGAGAAATATTTATAAGAATAAATCATTAAAACATTTAAAATGATATTTTAGTTAATGGGTTTTTAACAAAATGAGAGACACTTGAATACCATAATTTTGGAATACAATTTAATCAAAATATCATGAGAATAAATGGATTCATGATATAGTATTCCATGGGACAGTATATACACCATATAAGAGTGAATTGGTGAATAACAACAATGAAGTCTCAATAGAAATGTAAAATGAGATGAAATCCCTTATATAGAATGTATCCTTCAATTGAAGATAAAACAATCTCATAATTATGTGTGACAAATATAAATACACCCAATATAAGTGGATATTAAGTTTAAAAAAATGAAAATTCATTCTCACATATTCAAAGGGTGAA
This sequence comes from Viscum album, assembly GCA_963277665.1. Classification (NCBI taxonomy): domain Eukaryota; kingdom Viridiplantae; phylum Streptophyta; class Magnoliopsida; order Santalales; family Viscaceae; genus Viscum; species Viscum album. Next base: position 1,159,476,326 of record OY728125.1, read on the forward strand.
ATATTCAATAACTACATGTTGAACCCAAAGAAATCGAAATTTGGTTAAGAAGTTCCCTTGGTAAAATTCGACAGCCTAACGGCGTCACTTTAAAATTCATAAAATTAGTTGATGAAAGAGAAAATTGTATCTCATAACTTGGAAATAAAATTTACATCTATAATTATATATAATAACATATCCCAACATAAAAATATGTCAATTAAAAGACATAACAAAAGAAATCTTTTAAAAAGAGGAGGGCGAAAGGTTCCCTTGCCGATTTGGGTAACTTTCGAAACATACACCCCATGAAAGAAGGACTATAAAAAATTGATGTAAATACTCATAAACAAAATTATGTTACAAAAAGAGTAGAATAATGGACAGTACATACACCACTAAAAAGGAAATATTGGCAAATGTAGCATGAATCTCATGAAAACACAAAGTGAGATAAAAAGCCCCTTACGAAATTTCGGCAGCCTAACGGCGCCAATTAAAACTTCCAAAATGGATTTATGAGAGAAAATAGGTTCTCTCATCATATGAACATATAGTTTATAGTAAGAGTAATATAAAATAACATCCCAATCATAATAAATATGATCTTAAAAGGTATTACATAAAAGAGTGTACTTAAAAAGAAAGAGAGGGGTAGGATCCCTTACCTCAAGTTCAACTTGTCTTGTTCGTTTCTTTATATTCCTGAATAATAAACATTGGTCAATTTATAATTGAATAAGGTCCTCCTCTAAATATTATTATTCAGTTCATATCACATATTATAATGTTATAATAATTGGTTAATAACGTGAGTTCATATCCGACGTTTTTGTGGATGTTTGGTACATGAGTCAAAAATGAACTTGTTTGAAAATGATTGTCCATGTAGTTATAAGTAAATCATATCCAAATAGTATTAATGATTTTAATATCATATATATCCAGTATATATTCATTTTATAATATTCCATAACATTTGGAGATAAAAATAAATGAATTGCACCATTCATGGAGACGGTAGGTCGTACGTACGCATGAACGCTACTTTCATTTCTTTGTCATATTAATGGAATTAAAATAATTTAGAGATATATATATTATAATTACAGTATAATATATATGTTTCTAAGGTCACATATGTTCATTAATTTCATTCTTTATGCATTCCATTTATTGCATTAAAGAGTCACATCACTTGAGGGGGCGGTAGTTCACACTTCCTCATTTGAAATTATCGCATTTGAACAACATGAAAAGCATAAAGGTATGTTTTAAATATAAAATACAGAAGCATATAGAAAACATAAATACCATATATATCATATATAAAATATAGGGACATCATTATGGCCATCATGAAAGGTGTTAAGAGAAGATTGAACAATCATCATTTCGTGAGGCAGTAATTCGCCATCCAAAGAAACAATATGTGCTTTAACCATTAGACGGTGGTGTGTGTAAGTGTAGCTCGAATCATTTACATAAAAACATCCTAGTATATTGAAGATACTGGTGTTGTTTCAAAAGAAAGGAATAAAAAGAGTTTAGGGGTTTGGAGAAGCAAAATAAAACAAAAGAGCACAAGGGAAGACATTACCATTAAATCAGGTAACTCCTCTTGGTTTCAACCAAAATGGTTTATTTAAGATCATTCTGCCAAAGTTGAGGATTCAATGATGAAGAGAGGGATGTGGAGAGATGAAATGGTCAGGGGTTGGGCGAGCGAATGGCTTGAGAGGTGTGGGTAAGGTGGTACAGGTGGGGGCCTTTTATAAGAGAAAAGGAGGGGCACTCTTGGAAAGTTATAAATTATTACTTTATTATAAAATGATTTTTCGGATTTTAAAGTTCCCAAAAGGATATAGTTTGAGGATAAGGTGATAAGGTTTCTAAATCCAGCCATCCAATAGGGGAACTGGTTGGGCGGAAGTCCCACTGTTTTGGTTGTTTTGGTGTGAATGGGGGAACTGGTTGGGTGGAAGTCCCACTGTTTTGGTTGTTTGTTGTGCATTGCTTTTAAAGATGGAAGTTGTTGTGCTAACGTGTAAATGATGAGATGGATTGTGGCATGTTTGGTTGCCATTCCCTTGGTTGCTGGGAATGGGTGTGATGTCTTGTTAATGGCATGTTGGCTTATGAAAATGGTTTCACTTGTGATTTAACTTTTATAAACGGTTTTATATAAATGTGCTGATAGTTTTGTTCTAGTGGCATGTGTAAGGAAGTCATTTGGGGAAAACCTACTGAGTTTTAATACTCACCTTCTGCTTTGGAATGTTGGTTTCTTTGCAGAAGTTGTGTATCGTGATGTGGGAAAAGGTAAGGCATCTCCCTCGTTTAGTGGAGCTTTGGGATCCCATGGTGGAGCTTGGAGCTTGGATCTTGGTGTGGAGCTGGGGTATAGTCATGGGTGATGGTGTTTGGTTGTTTAGATTTCATAGTGTAATCTTATGTTTGTGGACATGTCGGGTTGTATTAATCTTGAGTTGTGTTGTGGAACAACTTATGTATCTTTTGGGAATGCATGGTTTGGAAATTTATTTGACATGCATCATATAGTGGCTGTTAGTGGATGGTTTGGTTGGTTTTGGATTAAGGGAAAATCATTCCCCAAATTGAACATGAAGCCCTAGGTATTTATTGCTAGCCTTTGGCGTCTAGGGAACGTCTCTTAATGAAAAGTATCCCTCATCGACTCCTCAATCCAATGAGGTATGGGCGGTGTGTTACATCTATTGATTTTGTTCCTGGTACTCAACAAGTATTTATAAATTCTAACCATATCTAACCATATAAAATGAAATTTTTGAATACTTAATTAAATGATATTTTATAGAAATGATTTATATACCCACATGTCTTACCCTGTACGAAACCTATTATATTTTCTATGATAGCTGATGGAACACATAATCTATATTTCAATTAATAGAAAATCAATTGAGTTATTTTAAAAAATGTATTTGTTTCCATAGATTGGATATATGTTAATATATTTTAATGCGGTGAATTCGATATCGAGAATTGATATTCAATCAAGTCATCACCAGTTTAGAATAAAATAATCTGATATTTATAAATCTTCCTTGCAGATATATAAAACCTAATATGAGTATCTTGTCATTATATTTGTTATAACCAATACTCTTGAAGCCTTTATGGATTTAATGAAATTGATCTTCCATGAGTATCATGGTAAATTCATGGTTGTATTTTAGTATGACATCCTTTGTTTCTATTTGTTTGAGAAGAATTATTTGAATCATCTAAGAGAAGTTATGTAATTTTTGAGTAGTCTCTATCTATATTACATGATATCAATTTTTTGTATATTTAGGAAGTGAATTTATTAGGAATGATGGTCCCAGAATATTGTATCTCAGTTGATTGTGAAATGATGAAATATAATTTTACATTGGATAAATCACGTAATATTTTCAATATTTACATATTCATGGGTTTATATGGGAATTATCCCTAGTCATCAAAAGAATTATTAAATGTTTCATTTTCTTATTATAACTTTCACTCATACGGGGGTTATGTTTTATTGAAATTATAAATGTATGAATTGTTTTTTTGATCTAAAGAATCATTTTACTTCTTTTTCATTGTTGAATATTCCATAGGCCGAGACGGGGTAGGTGGTCTTCTATGAGACATCATATTTAGTTTTAGGTTGTCTTCTTATGATTTGTGATCATGTGGTGGCCTCTATATTTTGAATAATTAGGCCAAATTTAAAGAATTATGTTTCTCATTAACTTGATCTCATAACTATGATGTGTGTAATTTTTAGTTGGTTACATCTAAATTTTAGTGAATGTTTTAAAATGTATTCTGACCATAAGAAATTTTTTTATAACTTTTATCACAATAATTTAAATCTCTTCTAGAGGCGTTGGGTGGATTACCTGTAGAATTTTCATGTTAACGTCACATATAATCATGGGTACGAGAATGTCATATCTCATACATTGATTATAAAATAAATTTCCTCGTCCATACAGGAATCATAAAAATAGTGTATCTTGATGGATATTTTTTCATAGATCCATTTAGGAGTATGTGATATAGATGTTGAGGTTGTCATGGATAGTGTTCATTTATCATATGATCCTTTCAAGATGATTAACTACAATCATATTCTTCATTTTTAATTTCATATCATTTTAGAATATCATACTTCTAGGGAGAGTATTTCTTAGTGATAATTATCAATGAATGATTTTTTATGTTTTCAGAATCCTTTTTTGTTCCGTTTTTTGGAAATATTTGATGGGGTATTTCCTCAATTTCAAGTGGTTTTTAAACCCAAGAATAAAAATATGTTTTATAGATCTCTGTATGAATTCGAGTATCCATGTATGATATGGGGAATTATGTATTTTTTTATATCCTTATTATACATGTTAATAGATCAAAGATGATAACCAAAGAGATTTGAGTTTTCTTTAGCAACTTCCTATGCTGACATGGAAGTGGAATGAAATTTTTAGGGACTTAGTGGTTGGGTATTTGTGTACCTATATAAATGAGAATATGATATGGATTGCAACTAATATGATGAACAAATAATCTCCATTTATATCTATTCATGAAACAATAATAGTTGGGGGGGATGGGAAATATCAACTTGAAAGATATTATTTATTTTTCATGGAGTTCTGTGTCCTTTAGTATCTCATAGAGTTCCCCATTTTACTTCCCACATTTTGGTATTCGTCAAAGAGGAACTAAGATATCAGGTTCGTTTCAGTACACAATACCATATGTCGATGGATGTCCTGAAATAGTGAGATGTACAGATTCACGAGTATATGATTCATTCCAGTGTTATACATTTTGACGGATCTTGGTACGATCACATGGGAATAGTTGTGTATTCATATAAAAATGGATACGAGTCCACAATCAAAATGGATCCTTTTGGAGCCTTGTATGGTCAGTTGTGTAAACCATCATAATGTTGGTTAGAGATAGTGATTGTTCTATGGTCGGATAGAGCATGGTTCAAGAAAAGACATAAAATATTTTTTTGATTTATTATAGAATGTTTATGAAATAAAGAGGTATAAATCTTATACACATTGTCAACATATGACATTGGAGTTTTCAATTGGTGCCCATGGGTTCATTAATGTTTCATCTCATTTAATTCATCAATAGATACAGAGGTAAGGGATGCTTGATCCTTACTTTTTGGGACCTTTTGACAGTATAGATCATGTGGGTAAAATGGATTAACATCTATCAATACCTTCATTGCTGACATCAATACTTAATGGGTTCTATGTATCATAAATTTGAAGGTATATTTATAATCCATCTCATCTTTTGAGATGGAGTGATCTTGATTTTGAGACTGATTTATCCATGAATGATCATCTAGAAAGGAATATTTATTGGGGAAAAATGCTACTTTAATAGAGGATGATACAATTGAACCGAGTGCTATGGCATCATGATTCTGATGCAAAAGATACATATAAGAGGGAGAATTGATAAGAGAGTAGTGGAATTTTTTTTTTGAGATGAAAATTTCAATTAAAGGATTTCTGGGGACATAACGAGTCTACTGTGGGTGTATTTTTTTCCTAAGTGATGCTCCCTCCACCCTTGGAACAAACCATATGATATTGGACAATTGGTGTTTTCATAGTTATTTCATGATTTGAAAAACCATGCTCCCACCTAGTAGATATTTATCATCATGGAAAATAGTTCTATGGATGAATCAATGTTACAGTTCATGTTTTTTCTAACAAGGAGTCCCTAGTGAGCTGACCATGGGTGTGGGATAATTTTCTTCCAAAAATTTATAAATCATTCTCCAAACCCCCATTTAATCCTTTTCTCAACTGTAACATGACCAAAATATATATCCACGGTCATGTAGGATCTCCATAACCATTTTGGGCTCCCCTAAACCAATTCCATTGTAGAAAATATTATGTTGGATTTCATTCCATCCCACTCTATTATCTAATTCTCCTATCATGCCTCTTATATCACTCCCTTGTTCCCTTACTCTTAGAGAGAGTTAGATCATCATGTTTTTTTATCTAAAATATGTCATAATGGATATTGATTCTATGTTTGTCTTCTTCGTCTCTAGTTTCATCATTCATCATTAAAAAAACCCTTTGCAAGCTATGTACATTGTGATTTATTTATTATAGATAGGTGGTTATGTTTGAAAATATGCTATATGATTTATCCATAATATACCTGATTTTTCTTGAAATTAATATCAACTAATTTATAAAAACACTATTTTTTATGAATTGAATGTGGATATTTATTTATAGATTTTTGGGTAAACCCCCCATTCCAATGGAATTGTATTTTTGGGTGTAATTGGAAATTAATATAATTGACGATAAGATATGAAAATGGATTTTAAAAAATGGTTTAAATAGAATTTTTAAATGACGATGTTTTGGTTTTTACTAAAAAGGAATTTAATTTTTAAAAAATCTGTGTATTGGTTTTCAATGTGAAATAGAATTTTGAAAAGAATAATTAGGGAGATGAATTGAGAATGATCATTGATTTAAAATCAAATTATTTTCTATTTTTCTATTGATTTACTAAGAACATGAGAGATTGGGTATTTAGTGATGGTTCTAGGCGTAGCAGAAGCGCGTGGGTGGATGTTCCCAATTGGATTTTTTCATTAACAATGATCAATCTGGGATCAATAGGATGATAAACACCAGTCTCCACAGATCGAATCACAGAAATGGAAAAAGAAAAGGAAAGTCCCAAAACCACAAAGTAGGATCATTACAAGTTTATTATAATTAATTTCATCAATTGAATAGAAAAACATTTTGGGTGTTCTTTCATTATTGATGTTCTTGATAATGTTCTGATGTTATTCGTCGTTGTGTCGCAGAAGCCAAGTGTAGACTTCCTCTAGCGGTGATCCACACATGTACCTCGTATCTCGGGACGTCGCCAAAGGAGTCTTCAGGTGCTATCTTGGAGAAACCTCTACTTGCGTTGTCTGACTTAGATCGTCTTGATCTGATGGAAGAGGATCTCTCTCAGTCTTGAGATCGTTCTTAGAGGAAGAGGTTCTTTCGGCCTTGAATTAATTCTCCAGAGATGTTGTGCACTACGATTCTCTTATGTGTCAGAAAAGAGTTGGGGTTATGAGGATATTTATAATCAGGTTTGAGGATGTATAGTTATGAAAATAAATAAATGCATTACATTTTTTATTTATATCTTTGACTCTTATTTAAAGCCCCCATGTTTAATAATTAATTCCTTGACATACGCCCACGCTGATTATAAAAAATATAATTTAAAACAACATTATATCCTCAAAATCCCGATTGGAAAAACTACACGGCGTGTATTAATAAATACACGGTGTGTACTTGTTTTTCATTGAAAACTACACTGCATGTACATTCATTGTACACGGTGTGTATATCCGGTTTTCATTTATTCATTTCCTTTCCATAAAGAAAACTACATGATGTGTAATTATTAATACACAGAGTGTACTTGTTTTCCATAGAAAACTACACGGTGTGTAATCTTTAATATAGGGCGTGTATATCTTGTTTTTCATTTCCTTCTTCCTACATCATTAAAACGATTTAGGCTTCCTTGAATAATTATTAAACCATGTACGGGAATAATCTTTATTATAATTGAGATACTTGAATAAACATAGTCTATGACCCTCTATGCCTCTTTCTCATTGGCATTATGCGAGGTTTCCTAAAGTACACGATTGCTGTCTAGCAACGGGTCAAGGCACCCAAGAGAATGAAGTTGACGCCACATTGACGTATCACCTCATACGAATGCTTAATATGTAATTTAATCCCGTTGTCTCAATATCTCATCAAGCAGGTTTCATGGGAGTGTCATAAACCTATATGCTTGATCCGTCGTTCTTTGATTACCTTTAATAAACTCATCGTTTACACCATAGCCATGGAATTTAATGCGACAGTTATATTTCAATCAAAGGGCGGAGATATCAACTTCCATAAATGGAAGGGACAAATCCTTCCTCGACTTATCCATTAACAACATGCCACTCGTGATGCACCCAACATACCATACTTCCCGCTAACTGTCTGCGTGACAGTTTTCGTCAGTAAATCTAATTGTGCAAGTCATGACATGAGTTAATGATAATCTTCCAGTATAAGGACCATTACACACACTCGTAGATAGAAATGTCTAATGACACCAAGACATTCTGAATTGCTACTAGCGGGTCTGTTCTCATAATCTCCCATCTTGGGGATTACCAAGTGCAAACTCCATGAGAGAGAGTCTCGTCTTCTTACGAGTACTCGCACATGGCGGTCTGTATACTATGTGTTCTATCATAGTATGTCATCCAACCGTAGAACTTTATTTAAGAATATTGTTATAACATTTCAAGGTTCTCATCATTGTGTGGATCTTCCATGACCTTTTCAATGCAACAAATATTCCAAGACATTATTATATTATAGTCATGCAGAACAATGAAAAATATATAATAAGAGTACATTCATGTAATCAAAGTACAAAACAGTTGGTTCTCAGGTCACTAACCCTCACATTTAGTAAGTTATTTGGGATAAAACACTAGGATGGTAATTCCATAGTAAGGGATTGATGGTGAAAATTCTAAAAAAACATTTTAGTTAGGTCTGATCTCTAATTAGATTATGATGAGTCCTATTCATCCAGATCCTGAGGAGATTATGTACCCATATTTAAATTATCACTAATATAAGATGTGTTAGGATCCATAAAATATAATCTATGGTACAATTGGGATAATTAATATGGTGCTTATTATTTTTGTTCTAATATATATGCTATTGATTTATAAAATTGTTTTATTTATGCTAGTTAATTTACATTAACTATTTTATATAAAAATTTTATACAATCAATATTTGAAATGTTTTCCAAAATTTTGAAATGAAAAAATGTTTCTTTAAATATGAAAATTTATTCGAATACCCTGGTTTAGTTAAACTAAAATAATGATTTATTTATTGTTTAGTAAGCTTATTATCGAATAGTTGGTCAGACCCTTGTGGGATTTATTTCTCAAACCCAACATTTTTGCTTTAGGTGTTTGTAGAATTCCTTTTTTAAATTCCATGTAATATGAAAGATCATCGTAAAGGTGGTGTATGTTCTACATCCTTTGGGCATGGAGTGAGGGTCCCTTTATGATGGTGTAATTTTGTTGATTAATTTTATGGTGTACTATTTTGATTTTATTATAAATAATTTTTTCTAATAGTTTATTCCTTTTTAGTTTTTATCATACTTTTAGGTGACTTTTTCTTCTGCAGTTATTTTTGGAAAATTTATTCAATATTTTATCATGTGTGATGAATGGTGCTATTACCCATCTTGTATGGATTTGGAACATCATTCAGGCTATGTTAGTGTTGGATTGGGTATTATGGTTCCAGGGTATCGAGGATGGTTCGTTACATTATCTGTTCCATAATGAGTCACTCTAAATAGTCTCTATACATTCTGGGATTTCTTATAATATGGAACATTTCATTAATAACATCTACTTATAAAATTGTTCAAATAATTTTTATCATTATATTACAAAAAATATTTAAAATTTTATTACCTACAAGTGTCCCAGTAGCATCTTTAGGCTTACATTATATCTTTTCACTATCCGTAGTCACTTCCATTGAATAATACTAATATTTTTAGAAAAAATACATCATTAAAATTTATACCTTACAAATTAGAAGAAATCATTTAATTTATTCCTTGGAATATTATGTCTAGGATATTAAGTTATCACATAGAATAAAAATATAGGCTAAATATCTTTTATACCGATGCCATTTTTTCGATCAAAAGTGATGGGAATAATGAATAAAGGGTTGGTGTTGTGTAGTCAATTTAATAAATTTAATGAGAAAAAATTAGAGATGATAAAAAATGATATATAGTTAGTGCAGTGTTCTTGAAATAAACTATAGAAATAAATTGGAATTATACATGGATTTCTATTTATTGGTAAAAAAGATCATATTTCACTCATCAACATTCACTATTCCCCGAGAAGTTTGATACATACTAAGAACCTCACATTTAAAGGTTTCAGAACCTGTTACATACCATTCCTTTTATAGATAGGTAGAGGCACAATAATTACTTTTTGTTTAAGAATAAAATTAATATTTTACTTGAATTTTGATCAAGACTCACATCCCAAAATTAGTTTTCGTTTGGTTGAATTACTAGACAATGAATAACATAAACATTATTGGTAAAACCAGAATCCAGACATTAAGAATTAATAATAGATGAGAAAAAATATAACTAAAATTATAAAATACAAAAAAAACTCGATGAAGATAAAAAGAATTATAATATGAAGAATATTGATGACTATTGAACACTTTAATAGAACAATGTCGATTATTGATGTTCTTTTGTTATCACATCCAAGGAACATAAGTTACATTATTTTCTTGATCAAATGAGAGAAGATCGAAATATTTCACAAATGTATCACATTGAACCTATTGAATGGTCTATTTATTAATTATTTTATCCTTTAATGACATATAATGTTAATTAATCTCACATAATAAAAAAGTATCTTCGAGGTTGTCTTCAAAACCAATATTTTCATTCTATTTGTTAGCGCATAACAATAATATAATGTTACAGTTTGCATTATCTATAAATTCTATGATGAATAGAAATAAGAATTTCTTTCGTTATTGCTTCATGAAATATCAAAATTTTAAATTAAAATTTTAATTATAATAAATATATGCAATTCCTTATTAAAAAACAGTCCCAATAAACTAAATTGAACATCATGTTTTTTTATATTGTGGGACATTTCTAGAAATAGAGAATCGTATGAAATTCAACTATATGTATATATATACATATAATATGATCACAATTATTTCTACATAACATATAATTAAATTTTTATAAAATATAATAAAAATATTATCAAAATATGTATTATAATAATATCCATTAAAATATTAGAAATATATTTTTTAGAAAAACAATTTTTAACAAATGATAAATTTAATAACTCGTAGTGGATTGATATACAGTTTTCAGTGCTAGATTATTCTTCTAGTGGTGCATGATCTACTAGTGCTGACCAATGATAAATTGATCTACCGTTGTGCAATTTTATGAAACATTAAAGAAGAAAGATGTCATTTTGGTTCATACCACTCTATAATGGAATTTTTTTCTACATCAGTTGTTGAAGGACTATGCTCTAGTAGGGTAAAATTAGATATACCCATGGATATCCACATAGTACTACCATTTTTCATTGGGAAACTAATGTGAAGAAATATTTCTCTTGAATTTTTAAAGGATGATCTTTGGTGAAGCATGGAGAATGCGATTCCATGCTACCGTGCCACAGGTAAAGGAAAAACTATAAAGAGAAATTAATATTTTGATGAAGATAGATCAACTAGAGTATGGAGTGAATTACTGGTGGATGAATATATATGATTGAATGATGTATCTACTTTTTGTTGGAGGAAGTGGAGAGAAAACACCCTAATCTATGAATTTGAGTGATAGGTTGTTATCGCCAATTTTAAAATTAATAAGTAGTGGAAAAAGGATCTAGTAGTGTAAGTTATTGACCTGTGTCCAACGTTCAACCATTAGAAATATCTACTAGTGACTGAGATCCACCATGGTCTGAGCAGAAGATGCTATTATGAACTACCAATGGTATACAATGGTAAAATATACTATCATGTACCATTGTGGTTCATGCCACTAAAACCATTATGCAAGGAGCTTAGTTTCATGGGATAGTGAAGAACTTTTGCATCCATTGAAAAATTGTACATCCTCAAACATGGATCTTTAATCACACAACGATCGATTTATCTACTAGTGGTGAATTGAGACCCCTGTTGGAGTCTATTGGATAGATAAACCTATATTGAATATGAGAATGAATCTTGAATTTATTCATTGGGAATGAACACATACATTTTGACCAAGTAAGCCTTAGAGAACAACAAAACATCAAACTAAGATAGAGAAAGAAGATGAATTAATTTGAATATTTAATTAATGAAAGTATGATCGAGGAGAGGGAGACCAAAAAATGGGATTGGAGGGTTTGAATGAAACTAATCGAATGGTTGTATGGTTTTAAAAATCATTAAGTAATGGATGGATAGTGATAGAACCTCATGTATCCCACATCAGATATACAATTGTATAATATTGTACCTTATTATTCATGTATTCTGATTCCACCTTCAATATATTATCATAGGATCATATCATGAACATTTACTCTCCCCCACATGGTCTATGTCCCAATGGGAAAACCATTCCAAAACCTTTTACTTCTTCAGAAACGATCTAGAAGGCCTTATAAACTCACCCAATCAGATAATAACATTCCTATGTGTTGGATTCAATGGAATTCACTCTTATATGGTGGAATATTGGTCCCCTAGGAATGGTAGGAGGGTTGTATTAATATGATTTCATGGATTCCCAATTTTTAACTAGAGAAAAAACATAAGTAATGATTATTATTAGACATAATGTAAAAATGAATATAAAAATTAGTAAATAATTAATTTTGATGAAACATTTTCATAAACAATAAACATTAAAAAGATTAAAATTACAACATTTTTTTATAAAAAATAAATATTTTAAAATATAATTTATTATATACTAAATTATTTTTATTTAACTGTGATGAACAAGTAATTGATCAATAACAATAAAAAAATTGGTAAGGTATTAAAACTATATTACAAATACTAACACTCACCACTTCAAAAATTCAAACACTTTTTGTTCAGCCATGCCCTACCCATATACCATCCAAATTTATCTCCCATGGTTCTATAAGCCTTACATCAGATAGATATCCATACTAGGAATGATTTTGAGGGAATATTGTGGAGGATGCCCAAACATGAGGTAACAATCATCAATGATTTTTTATGCTTAATTTTTCCTCCACCTCCTTCAATTATTATTATACCATGATGAAATTACATGATCAGTATGTAATATGTATTTTTATGATTTAATATTATGGTCATGACCTCAATATATATCTACACAATCAAATAGGTTATGAATCCACCAATCGTTTGTACAACAAATTATCACCTCGCAAACCGATGTGATTCCTTTTTCTATTACCATATCACAAGGAAATAAATAATTATGGATTAATTATTTTTATATGATAATTATGATAATTATGTATTTATAAAATTATTATATAGAACATACCTTCAAAATAAATTGGCATACGAAAATATCAAACATGTGTATAGAAGACAACCACAGTGTGAGGCAATGTGATTCATCCATGCTTTACATGGATATTACTAAGGATGATTTTAATGAACATAGGTGATAGAATTTAAATAAAAAATATTAATTAATGATTATATTTAATATAATTTTCTTTCATTCAACATGATTTGAAAATGGAAATAAATTTCATGTGTAGGTACCACCTACCCGATGCATGAATGATGTATTTCATTACCTATAACTTAATTTTGTGTATTAATAAAAATACAAATATAAAAAATATATATGATGTTTAAATCATGGTTTTCATTCATGATTTTTTTAAACCATGATCATTCTAACATGAAATAATGAAAAGTCAAAACATTCATGAAAAAAGGTTGTTATTGCTCGAAACAAGACTTTAACATTTAATTGTTAATAAACAAGTAATAAATTGTCCTACGAAAATCATTTAAATAAATAAATATATATATGTATATATAAATATTATTCTTCAATATATGAATAATAATAATTAATTTTTTATATTGGATATTATAATGTTTACAACAGATGTCAAGATATATGGTAAGGTAGTTTTGTCTCAATTTTCCATATTTGAGACAAAAATTATATTATCTTCCAATATTATTTAAAGATCTGTATATATATCCCCATTATAATTTTTTATATTGAATTTACAAACCATTATGATATTTTAAAGTTCAATATACATTATTCCTTTTTGAGTATTTGGATTCAAGGTTACCAAAGTGTAAAATATTTTATATTACAATCACAACTTTTATCAGTATTATTTATGATTTTTCTTTCGATGATAAAATAATATGATCCATACCTAAATAAAATCATTAATTTTTATATAATATTGTTATTAATATTATTTTATTGTAATTGTACAATTTTTCTAGTCGTTTTTACTTAAAATAATAATAAAAATATTTTTAATAAAATACGTGATTAATTCTCTCTTAAGTTGGAAATCTGTTTTCTTCCAAAAACATGTTTCTCAAAAAAAATTAAAATAAATATTTAATTTTCTCCAATAAATTTTAAAATACATTTTTCATGGTTTATTTTTTTTAAAAATGTTTTTATAGGAATATTATTTTCAATTTTTAAACAATTTCCATTTTCATTTTTTCATAAATGTAAATGGAATGATTGTTTTAAAATGAATGACATTAAATAAACTTCTCATAATCATGACCATTATTTTATTTGAATATTATGAAAAAATATTTAAATTTTATTTTAAATGAAAAATATTTTAAAAACATATTATGTATAAATTTTTTTTCATATTGGAATGGATAATTTCAAAAAAAAAAATTTTAAATGATTGATCATAATCATATTCCTTCAAGGATGAGACTTGTTGGTATGACCTTTTCCTTGTTCAGAAATGATCCTAGGATATCATTCGTATTCTTTCAATGAATATTTTAGGTTTTTTATGGAATAATGTTCATGAAACCAATTTCTATTCCATAGGAAATACCATGAAAAAATAAATATGAATCATTCACCTTTTCAACAAGTTATCCTATGATTCAATGATGAAATTATTATGAAACATGTAACTATTATAATGGTTGTAATATGATGAAATGTTTCTAAAAACCATTTAATTTTCAAGGTTTTAATATTATAAATTATTTATGATCTCATTTCACACAAAAATATGATTTTCATTGTGAGACTTGGGAGACCTATATCACTGCATAATGCATTGGGTAATGATTTATATCTTTTGATGTATAAGGAATAGAATAGGGCGGGATCCCAGTTTAGTAAGGGACTTTTTCCCTTATGAGGATCTTAGGAGTGAACCATGACTACTATGTTGGTGTAGAGATTGAACCCATTCTATTATGATATCCTAGGAAGTTAATCATGACTTATAAGGAAATGGTTTTCAATTATTATGTGTGTTCTAGAAATATATATCTTACACCAACGTTATTATCTCATTGGTCATGTTATTTGATTATCTTATTATTCAGGACATATGAAAATCCTATATTTTTTCCATGAATCAAAATTTTAACCTTTGATATGTTGGCTATGGTTTTAAAGTTGTAATTTTATATCCTGAAACCCTTATGTTCATGTCATTCTTATGCGTCTCCCTTTTTTAACGTTACTAAGCATCTCAGGTAAGCCTTTCTTATGTTTACTTTCCCCATGGTATGAAGAAGTGTATTACTTATGACATTTTTATGAATATTTATAGTTACTAACAACATGGTGGGGGATAATTTAGTTTTCCTACGCACCCATTTTTTTGCTTCCATGTTTTCAAGTACATTACACTATTATAGTCCTCTAAGGGGTATGTGTATAATTTAATTAATTTTCAGAATTTTTTTTGTTATATACATGTATGATAAGATAAGGTCATCATAGTTGGTATACAGGGATATATTTTGTTAAAATATAGATATTATACTGAAAACCGCTTAGTGATATCTCAATGTATATGTCTTTGGATAAGTATAAGGAGTAGTCAATGTATAATAATATGTATTGGATTTATTATAAGGGATTGAGTGAGATGTTTCCAAAGCATTGCATCCATTTATAGTCCTTGAAATTCGATGTTTCTTTATTATAGAGGTTCATAGGTGTTATTACTCTGAAATGTGAACATTGACCTAGAATTGATTGTCACCTGGTGTATGACAATAGGCCTTGATGCACACCTTGATTGACACTGATATGGGATATTATTTAGAAATTCAAAAACACTTTAAGAACCATTGTTATGGTTCTAAGTATTATATCACTATAAATAACCAATGATAAACCTATAGTGTCATATATTAAAGAAGTATGTGTCCGGATTTAGACATACTACAAGTGATTTTTTCAGATTATGTGGTTCACCATAATGATTATTGTTTCTTAGAATATGCTTTATGGTTTTAGTCAATGTATTGTACCTAAAGTAACCAGGTTAATGCTAAGTGAGTTATACAGTGAAATGATTTCCCTCCTGCATAACCAAAATTTTTGGGACTTACAACTAAAAATTTCATTGAAGTGATCTAATAACTTTCTCAAGATATGAATCATGTACGACATCCAAATAAAAAAGAGGGAGAACGATTTTGTTCAATCCTTCACGAGAAAATTCCCACCTTCTTTCTGTGGATCTACTAATCAAAATTTTCTAATAAAAGGATTAGTGCCACTAAAAATACTTTTTCTATTTTCCAGTGTTCAAAACATGACAAAATAATTTAATTATTGACCCTTTGGAAGGTGATGTAGAACAATTGTGGGATATTATAAAAAATATGAGGCATTATGATGAAATTAATTCCATACATATGGATGATTTCAGTAACATATTTTTCAATAATTAAATTCCTCATATTCTCTGTAAGATGATTGAGAAGGACCGCATTGAGTTAATGAAAAATGATAATGAATCTATTGGAATCTATGAGTAAAATTTTACAATACAGTTGATTTAACCTTCTGGTATTATCATCCAACCTAAATTTAAAGTTTATCATTTCATCATTTTCATAAAACCAAGTTGCGGAATGGAATTATGCATAAGAGAATTTGACAGCAATGAAGAAATTATATGATGTTCTATAAAGGTGGAAATCATGGTATGAGTTAAATATCAAAATAATGGTTTTGAAAAGAAAAATATGATGAAGTGAAACAGAATATATAATAACCATAGAGAGATTAATATTTTCTATATTTTGTTCTCATAGTGAGGGAATAAAAATTTGGGAAATTGACTTAAGGGGTCTCGTAAATGTTTTTTACTATAGAAGAGATGTTCGTTAGAAAATTTATTGCAGAAGAAATTGGAATAAGTTATCTAATAATGTAAATATGGATAAATATTTAATTCAGCACCCTCAATTGAGTTTTTCAAATTTGAGGAGTGTCAAAATTATGCAAACCAATTCCAAAATCCAATGGTTAATGATATTGATAAACATTAACATCATCTCAAGAGGAGGGGAGAGGGAAAATCTTATGGGATCACTATTTTTAGAAGATTGGTGAGATAACGATTTGGTGAAAGGTACACTTACCATCAACTCTAGAACAACTAATGTCTTACAGACTCTTGATGTAACCACTCATTCATATCTAAATAATTTTCAATAGTTATCATGATTATACCAAAAAATTAGTTTTTGAATTAGCAGTGAAAGCCTTTAATGGTATGATGATTTCATCTCAACTATATGATTATTCCCCTTCTAAATTTTATTCAAACACCCTTCCTACAAATTTCATAATTTGTCTTATACCATTTTTTCATGTAATCTTATGCACATATTGGCCATCTCTAAATAAATCATACCAGAATTTTAGAGGAAGGGAAGTATTTTATAATATTTCAAAACAACCTATGATCATATATTAATGTAATAATATGAAAAAAACTAGTTGTACATTAACTCCATTTTATGAGTCTTAATTATAATTCATTTGGGGTGTTTATCAAAAATGGTAGAGGATAAACATGAAAATGATGATATGCCTTTTTTGTAGCGAATGTTTTATGTATTTATGGAATATTTACATAGAATTCCACCCAAAAAAAAATTCAGGTTATCAGAAGAACTCATATCTAGTACTAATCCTATTTCCATGACTCTATATATAACAAACCTGATTGAGTAGTAATAATTGAAGAAGAAAATACAAAAAATCCTTGAAAAGGGACTCAATCATCCAATTGTGTCACATGGGGGTTTACTAGTTCATCATTTAAAATAATTTACCCTTAATGTGACTCTACAATTATTATCAATAGTAATAAAAAATTAAATTTTACAATAACTATCATTTTCCCCTTCATAAAATCATTCTTTAACATCTACGTGGAGCTCAATAATTTTCCAGGATTGAACTTCATTATAGATTTCATTAATTGATGGTCATGATATAGGATATATCCAAGAAAAAATTATGTACAATGTATGGACACTATGATTATATAGTGATTCAATTTAGTCTTACTAATTCCACCACTATCTTCAAATAATTAATGAGAAGTGACTTTAAGGACTACCTTGATCAGTTGGCGGTAGTCTTTATAAATGATATTATTATCTTACTAATGAAAAAATAAGATAATGAACACCCCTTTATAATTATATTAAAGACACTAAGATGAATAAACAATATGAAAATTTACAATGTGTAAATTTTAGTTGTAAACATTTCATTTTTTTGATATATAATCTCAACGTAGTGCATATTAATAGATCCATCAATGATGGTGTCTATTGAATGTTGGACAAGACAACCCATGGTGATTGAGATCCATATTTGTTCTTGGGTTATATTTAATTTATCAATGGGTTTTTTAAGAATTTACATAGTTATCTAATCATCTGTCCATGTTAACTCAAATGGGAGCCATGACCATCTGGACAGATGAATATTGGTATAATTTCATTACACTAAAGAAGATATTCGTAATTTCACCATAGATTACATTACCCTATAGAGTATAATGGTTTTAAATATTTATCAATGCATCCAAAAAGTTATATGGATGTGTTATTATGAATAATTAAATGGTTATAGAACATTCCACACAACAAAAATATGATTCATGAGAAAAATTACTAAGCTCATGATATAGTGTTAGATGGGGTGATTTTTTTTATTAAAGATAAAGAGGTATTTTCATTATATAGAATAGTCTGATATATTTAATGATCATAAAAAAAATTGAAGTATATATTCACATCAATGTAGTTGAATATGAATCAAAGAAGATGGTTAGAGATGATTATAGAATATGACTATTCAATACATCACCACTCGTGGAAATAAAAGCAATCGGTTGATGCTTCGAATTGAAAGGATCATTATAGATTATACATAACAAGGATAAAATAGATCCAATATATCTAGATTTGAAATTCAAGATCTAGAAATCATTAAATAAATTAAACAATATCATCTTGTTCAATTGGTTGTTCAATCATCTTTCTATGTGTATATTAAAGAGATGTCGAAGGAAGATGAATAAAAAAAGAAGGTACTAAATGTTTGTTATTTTAACATTGATCATGATGGGATGATAATATTATGATACCTTATGTACATTCCACACACACCAAATTTTATGATTAAGTTATTACAGAAAGATCATAGTTCTTAATTCAAGATTAATCTTGTAAGTAAAAAATATGCAATGAAATTTTAATGAGTAATTCTACTACAATGATATTAAGAGAGATATCACATAGTTTTTATCACAATTCATGGTATAAAAACATGTTAAGGCCGATATAAATAATTATAATTGATGCTACATCCATTACGCATAATAAAATGGAAATGGGAAAACATCACCACATATTTTTTTAATTAAGCTGCCTACAATTTCTAAATGGAATAATTCTATATGGGTTTTAGAAAATATACTTATAGAGTATGCACACATTATCTCTATTAGAGAATAATTCACTATTGATCATATTTAAATGATATAAATTATGATAGTGGTAAGTTATTTGGAGTACCACATCACATTGAGTCGGACCAAGATCTGAGGATTACCTCAATGTTGTAGTGAAGTATTCAAAATTCTATTGATATGGAGCATATTTTCATCAATTTCTTTCATTATAAAAATATGTTTATACTAAAAGAAAAATTCAAACCGTAGAGGATATATTGAGATATCATTATCTGGATTTAGAGTTTTCGGGGATCAACTCCAACCTCTAGTTATGTTTTCTTACAAGAATAGCATTCACTCAAGAATTCATATGGATCATTATAAATACCTTAATGAAATAAAATGAAAATATATAACATACTGGGGTGATTATGGAGAATGAAATCCAAGGGGACCTGATATTGATGAATAATTGGAGAAGGTAAAATCCCTTCAGCATCCAATCAAGGCAGTTCATATTTGGTAAAAATGTTTTGTTGATAATTTTTTGTGTGATATAAAATTTTATGTTTGCAATATGGTGTTTCAAATAGTTTATCCATGGATGAGGTTTATGATATTTTTGAATAAATGGAAAATGACACCTAAGTATATAATACCCTTTTATATTCTTGATCATATCGAGAAAATATATTATCACTTGGTCCTTTTGAAAAACCTCTCTCAAGTACAAAATATATTCCATGTATCCCTCTTCAGTAAGAACATACCTGACTATTTATATGTACTGAACTTATATGTAATACCACAAGAGAAAGATATTTATTATAGTTAATAACTCGTACAAATTATAGATCACAGGTAAAATGTTATAAAGAACATGACCACTCACCTAGTCAATGTTTTTTGGGAAAACCACCATTTTGGTGGATGATACATGAGAACCTACTGATATGTTGATGTTGAAGGAACCCTTTTGTTTTATATTGTAGTGAAAAACTTCAATGGGGAAATTCATTTTATGGGTAGTAGAATGTTTCACCCTATGTTATTTTCTATTTTTTTAAGAAATAAAAAATATTTGATAGGATTAATTTTACACAAATCAGTGAAAATATTTTGCTACAAAAAAAATCTATTTTAATATTCTAGTACACATAAGACAAATTTATCCTACATTACACACGATAATGAGTTTTAACAATACCACTATATATTATTAATACAGTTATTTAAAATTCAATATTATAACATATCTATTAAATAGAGTGATATGAATATTAAAAAATAAATTTTAGATATTCTATATAATCTATTTAAATAAAGAAAAGATGTAGATAAAAAAGTATCTAATTTACATTAAATTATTTATATGTTTTGAAAATAATATTTTCTTATAAAATTATATCCATTTCTTTTTGTGGAAATTAATAAAAAAAAATTTAAAAAATTTAGAGAATGAACTTGATAGATGAAAAACTATATTTGAAATTATAATTTCAGAATTATCTAAGGGTGAACTATTGGGATTCTTCTAAAAAGATTGGGTTTTGATGAATTATGATAAGTGCTGAATTTCAATTAAAAATTGTTTTTTTTAATTTAGGTTTAAAGTGAAATCTTATTCGAAATAGGTTTGAATTTAAAATTAGTTATCTTATACATAAATTTATCAAATTTATTTCATTTTAATCAATTCCATATTTATTTTTTATATAAAAACTTTTCAATATTTTAATCTTTTCTGTACTTAAAGACATGCTTTCTCATCGCTTTGGCGTGATTAATTTTATAATTTAAAATTTAATCTAATATGAATGGAATTTGGAAAAATTCATACCACATCATGAATAAATATAAATTTTAATATTTAATACATTAAACTTAATTTTTAACTAAAAATAATTGTTCCAATAGTTAAAATTAATTACTTTGGTTAAGGTAAAAATGGGTTTATTGGTGGTTAAACTAAAAATATAATGCTTAAAATGAGATATAAACTTGGCTAAAAATATTTTATTGAAATAAATCAAACATTAGTCATCTATGTTTAAATATTTTTACATTATTTACCCTTGTGACATATAAAAAACATAGGTAAATTAATTATTATCAAAAATACCTTTTGTTTCCCCCCGACTTATAAAAGGACTTCCCATATTGTATCATATTCAGACCTTAAAACCATTTTGTTTCAGCCATTATCATCCAAAACTCCTTCCCAAATCCCATACCCTCATCAAAAAGATTTTTCTGGTACATAAACTGAACATTTGAATCCTTTTGGTGAAAATATTAAAAGGATACATAAAGAAGAGGTAATGTTCCATAATTGGTGTTTTTGTTTTATTTCATCATCCACATCTTTAATTTATCATTAATACTTAATAATATAATATAATTAGTACATTATATATAATGGGATGTAGTGATGTTATATTCACAACCATTATCAATCTTCACTTCCATCAAATTTGTTACAAAATCATCATTTTTGTGAACGGTGGACAAACAAGTCACGAATTGATGTCATTTGGTTCCCCATGAAAAACACTCTAGGAAAGACATATCGATGTATTAATTATATATATATGATAATTAAAATATTATAAATCTTTTGCAGTTAATATATCACACATACCTAACACTTTCCATTCATTGGGAATAGGATAACGTCGCTCGTGTGTACGAGTGACTACAACCTTGCAAAGCAATGTGACTCATTCATCTATTACACATATGGTATTAAGTATGAGTTTAATAAAAATTTGTGATACAATTTAAATAAAAAATTATTCTGTAATGATTATATATGTTACACCCCGAGCTTCCACGATACGCCTCTCTTTCAATAATGCAATAGCTTGCATTGTACGCAAGTTCGAGTTCCAACACACCGCAACTAATCAAAATAGCCATTATGAATAGTAATACCCACCTTTTGAAAATATATATATATTATATTTCAAAATGGACTTCATTTTTGGATTAGGAATGTCGAAATTAGCCTATGTTGAATTTTTTGTAATTTTCTGAGAACTTCCAAATTTTTATGAATAGTAAAAAATACTTAAAACAATTTTTTTTAATCAAAATAATTTATAGTGATAAATTATACTATTTAGTGGTTTTAAAGTATAATTAGAATATATTTGTACCATTTTATCCAATGGTGGTCATTAGAATTAATTTAACATTGAAATTGAGCATGAACAATTGTCAATCTTTTAATATAAATTGTTTCTTAAAAACACGCTATTTGTTGTGACAGCAGGAATTAATTATAAAATTAATTAATGAAACATATATGTTTGGAATTTTTTAAAATAGACATCATTTTTGAAATAGGATTATCAAATATAGCTTAGGGTGAATTTTTGGGATTTTTCTGAAAAACATCAATTTTGATGAATAGTGAAACCACTAAGTGGTACTTATAAAAACTGATTTTTTGTTTAAATGAAATTTTACCACATCTGTGTTTTTAATTTCAAAAATCCGACATACATGGTTGTCATTAAAAAGTAAAATGTGGTTCAATGAGATGAAAATAATTTTTGGTGAATAGTAACTTTTAAGTTCTTAATCGCGATTAGAGGTAATTAGTGCAGTTTAAGGTAAAAATAATGTTTTAATAATATGAGATGAGCTTGACACATGTCCTACCCTCATTGGATGTGCCATTGCAGACCAAGAAAATCCATGGGTCATCTTGGGGACCCCATGGAGCCACTTTAGTTGGAAAATGACATAAATACATTTTATTTAATGTTAAAGTAAAAAATGACAGAAACATGAAATGTTTTACTAAAACAATATTTACATGGGTTATACAGGTAATATTTTTGAGTATAAATAGTCATTAGAAATCTAAAAAGATTTCCTCCATCTTGATATTTGTTTTATAATTTTTAGACATTAAATAAATTAAATTATTTATGACACCATGATGATGCAGCGATTACCTCATTAATTAACGATTTAAATAAAATGAAAGGATAATGTAAAATCTAAGGCTAACACTTGTCCAAAGCCTATTGGATGGGTAGATTTTGAACCCTTATCACCTTATCCTTGAATTATATAATTGTGAGACCTTTGGAATCTGAAAAGCATTGTGTAATAAAGTAATCTTTCATTACTTTCCAAGAGTGCCCCTCCTCTCCACTTATAAAAGGCCCCCACCACTCCATCCTTATTCACACATTCAAGCCATTTGGCTCGGCCAAACTCTGCCCAAATACTCTCCCAACTTCCCTACCTTACTTTTAGAAGCCTCACTTTTGGCAGAATGATTCCCAAGGAAGCCTTTGGCTCAAATCAAAAAGAGTTACCTGATTTTTAGGTAATGTCTTCTCTAATGTTGTTTTGTTTTATTTAGCTTCTCCAACCCCGTAAACTCTTTTTATTCCCTTATTTTGTAACAACAACAGTATCTACAATATACTAGGATGTTTTTATGTTAAGGATTTGGTTTACAATTACACACACCTTCGTCTAATGGTTAAAGAACATACTGTTTCTGTGGGTGGCGAAATACTTCCTCACGAAACGATGATTGTTCAATATTCTTGTAACACCTATAATGGTGGCCATTTTGATAAAAATATTTTCATATATGACATATATACTATGTTTATGTTTTCATTATGCTTCTGTATTTCTCATTTATATCATACCTTTATGATTTCCATTATGTGTAAACACGATAATTTCATTTTAGGAAGTGCGGACTATCTCCCCCTCAAAGTGATTTGAATCGTTAATGCCATATGTGGGATGTATAAAGGATGGAGTAATTAGTATTATACACTATATCATACTGGAATTATATTATACATTTATATCATTATTATTTCATTCCATTAAATATGAAATATAAATGAAAGTAGCGTTCATGCGTACGTACGACTTACCGTCTCCATGAACGGTGCATTTCATTTCTTACCTCTAAATGTTACGTAATATTATAAATGAATGTATATACTAGATATATATGATATATATGTTATCTAAATAATGAATATAATTTTGGATATAATGGATATTTCACTACATGAACAACTTGTAATTATAAGAAGTTTATTTTTGACTCAAGTACCAAAGATTGACAAAATGACCGTTATTAACTTAAATAATTACATAATGTTCATAACATGGTAATAAGTGATATAAAAGGAATAATTAACAAGAAAAAGGTTCTTATGTAAATATAAATTATCTCTAGTTTGTTATTCAGGAGGTTAAAGAACGATCGAGTCAAGTCGGACATGAGGTAAGGGAACTTCTTAACCCAATTTCTATTCTTTGGGTTAATCTTCTATTTTCAAATTATGTCATGATATTATTATGTCCTATCTTGTATTTGTAATTTTTTTATGTGTACTTATAGTGAATACACATAATAGATCTATTTTATTTAAAAAAAATTATCTTTTAAGGGACTTCGTCTTAATCTCCATTCATTGAGGCATATTTTGTTTTATACACAAATTTGCTTTATACGGTGTATAAACCCCTTTGACTTTTATGTTTATTCAAAAGGAATATTTTTATACCAAGTGTTTTAATAAAGGAGAAAAGGAATGTTTTTCTTGTCATATGTATGCGGCGCCAATTACTTCTTCGTCGTCGTGACCATTATTTGAGTTTCGGCTTCCCCTACAAGCCATAACTTTTTTTAATGAAAATTAAATACAAAGTTTTAATTTTCATTAATTTTGGTATTGAAAATAGTTTTGAAAGTGTTTATATTATATCAATGTGTTGTATTGATATCTTGTGATTGAAATGTGGAAATGTTATGTTTCCTTTATGCATGTTTTATGTGATACGATTATGTTATGGTTTATGATATGTTTAAACCTATTCATATGAGGAATGCATTGGACTTAATAAGTGATGGGTGGAGCCCGCTACAGCTCCTCGATGCATCGGTAGGTCTAATGAGAGAAACTAGTGTCTTGGCACAAGGCCTTGACAAAATCTTATTTGTGGTCTTGACACGAGGTCTTGACTACGTGGTTATGATAGTCTGGCATTATTAATTCCATCATTATGAAAGTGGTTAATGATATTTCATGTGATTATTCGACTAGTATAATATCCATGTGAGTAAGTAAATGGCATTATTTCATTTTAATTTTTCCATATTATGCTAAAGTTCAAGTTTAAAAGGATTTTGTTTTAGTTATAAATTGCCTTAAATGTTAATGTTTATTTATGATAGCTTCCGCTATGTTGTTATCCTTACTGAGCATCTGAGCGCACCTCTTTCAATGTTTTAATTTTTCCAGGATGTGAAGAAGTATATTATGAATGACCTGTAGGGATAGTCAGAAGAGGATATGAGTGTGGACTATGGATACTATTTTATTGTAGTTTTTCACTTTATGATGTAATGTGACATTTATGAATGTATCTAGTGTTTCCAAGGCTACTAAACTAATCGGTCTTTCGAGACTTGATCTTTTGTGATCATGCCAATGTTACGAAGTAATGCACTGACTCTTGGTAGCTAGGGTCGGGGCGTTACAGTTGGTATCAGAGGCAGTTTAGTACTATCCTTGGAAGCTAGATTTAGATAAACTCTGATTAGAGCACATAGCCCAAAGATAGACTTTGAGGATTAGTATATAAGACTTTCCTAGAATTTTGGTATTACAGAGATTTTGTGAGTTTTCCGAGCAATACATCCCTGTCTCAATACGAGCAGGTAGAGGTGGATCTGGCACAGATGAAACTAGGGGTAAAACCCAAAAACACCGCTTTGAGCTAGAGTCGAATGGGAACTGGTGCATGACAACAGGCCTTGTGGTACTCTTGGTTACGACACTCCCAGGGGATATGCTTGGGATAATTCTCGTTTTCTTTACAAACCACTATGAAGGGTTATGAGTATATACTTCCTCAAAGAAACCATTTTTATAATTATGGATTATATCCATAAATAGTTCAATTCATGTTAAGTATTTTATAAGTATGTAATTATGTATTTTGATTCATAAACTAATTTATGCCATTGTTTAGAAATGGCACCTAGTGGAAGGAATGGAAACTGTATCAATGCACGCACTCTGTGTAGGGATTTCCCTCCTGCTCAAGATAATTATTATGGAGCTGGAGATACAACAAGTGCTGATCAACTTATTACCATACTGGGACAACTCACTTAGGTTATGAATAATAACCTTACTCGTATGGAGCACCCAGATCCGCAACGTGGAGGATCAATGTTAGACCGCTTCATGAGATAACAACCACCAACATTTAATGGGGTACAAATCCATTAGTAGCTGAGCAATGGATAAACTCTTTAGAGAAAATATTCCACGCCTTGGGGAGTAGCGAAAGGGAGAAGGTTATCATGGAAGTTTACCGCCTCACTGGAGATGCCGATCAATGGTGGCCATTGATTCAAAATAAAAATGAAGATGAAGAAGTATCGAGTATGGAATGGAGAGAGTTCAAAGATCTTTTCTTAGAAAAATACTTTCCACATGACCATCGAGCAGATATGGAAAGGCAATTTCTGAGTCTGAGACAAATGGAGGATGAGAATGTCGCAAAGTATGAGGCCAACTTTACAAGGTTAGCGAGACATGCTACAGATTATATACGTAACCCAAGAAGTAAGATTGATAGTTTTTTTGATGGGTTAAAAACATTTCTCCATCGAGCTTTAGTATCACAATCTTTCTCAACATACGAAGATATAGTCTCGTATGCTATCAAGACAGAAAAGGAATTCTCTAAGTCTTATGACAATAAATTAAAGCAAGAGAAGAATAGAATGGTGGAACAAGATACGGATAAAGGGAAAAGGGAAAGAAGGATTTTCCATTATGTGATAATTGTGGGAAGAATCGCCCTGGTACATTACTAAAAGGAATGGGAGTTTGTTATAAATGTGGAGAAAAAGGTCACCAGGCATGTGATTTCAAGGGAAAGAAAGAGGCTATCAATGTTGAATGCTACAATTGTAGAGAAATGGGGAATTATGCAAATGAATGTCCTAAGCATTAGGGAAACTTACCTTAAAAAAAGGCCAAGATATCCAGGCCAATATTATTCCGTGACTACAGTTGAAGCGGAATAATTAATGTATTGGTGATTTTGGACTCATGGATTATATTCTGGTTATTAGAATAATGTGATATATATATAAGGATTGTACTGCAGTACATTTTGATTTCATTATGGTTTTAATATGATGAAGGTAATCATATTTTTAGTATGTGACAATAAGAGAAACCTTACTTTGTTTAGGGAATCTAATGTTACAATTGATTTTGGAATTTATGGACCCTTTAGAGAAAGTCTGGATGGATGTATTTTGGATAACTATAAAGGTTGGAATGGATTAAGTTGATCTTTGGATTGTATTGTTTAAGGTTAAAACATTTCTGAAGATTATTTTTGGAACATTATAATACTATAGTTTTAGGAAAAGGACAACCTGCAGGGTGGGGCATAACCCATCGCGTCGGACAAAGCTACAGGAATCGAACCCACAACCATAGTACGACATGCCTTTATTGACTACCACTAGCCTACAGGAAGTCCCTGGTTATTACAAAATATTTTTCCTAATCTAAATGGTATGTGGTAATATTTAGAACCTTATACAATTAGGATAAATAGAATATTTTTGAGTTCTGTTATCATTTGGAGTAAAAGATGGGTTTGTGGTAAAACAATTTATTAAAGAATGAAAGTATACATAACAACTATGTATATTTCCTTACGTTCTTAGTAAATATCCTAAATAAATTCATCATCTTTATAAAAGGTAACTTAAAACAAAAACATTTCCGGTTAACTTTTCCAACTGGGGATTCAATGACCGTTTAACCAATCACAAGTTTGTGATTTTCTTATGGTTAACTTTCTCCTAATCTAGTTTTCTACAACTCTCCATCAGACCTTGATGGTTTGTTTTTCTTCCATATCCATATTTTCATAGAATCCTAGTATGGGCTATCTCGGGTGACCTTTGTATTTCTCTTTCTTTCTTTTAATGTTATATTTTTATTAACCTTATCTCCGATGTGGGTTTCCACAAAGGTATTTTCTATTTTCAAACTTTTATTTTCGAAGAACATTTTCAAATTGCGAGGACTCAATTCATTGAAGGAGGGGAGAATTTAACACCCCGAGCTTCCACGATACGCCTCTCTTTCAATAATACAATAGCTTGCATTTTACGCAAGTTCGAGTTCTAACACACCGCGACTAATCAAAATAGCCATTATGAATAGTAATACCCACCTTTTGAAATTATATATATTTTATATTTCAAAATGGACTTCATTTTTTGGATTCGGAATGTCGAAATTAGCCTATGTTGAATTTTTTGTAATTTTCTGAGAACATCCAAATTTTTATGAATAGTAAAAAATACTTAAAACAAATTTTTTAATCAAAATAATTTATAGTGATAATTTATACTATTTAGTGGTTTTAAAGTATAATTAGAATATATTTTTACCATTTTATCCAATGGTGGTCATTAGAATTAATTTAACATTGAAATTGGGCATGAACAATTGTCAATCGTTTGATATAAATTGTTTCTTAAAAACACGCTATTTGTTGTGACAGTGGGAATTAATTATAAAATTAATTAATTCAACTTATATTTTTGGAATTTTGTAAAATAGACATCATTTCTGAAATCAGAATATCAAATATATCTTATGGTGAATTTTTGGGATTTTTCTGAAAAACTTCAATTTTTGATGAATAGTGACACCACTAAGTGGTACTTATAAAAACTGATTTTTCGTTTAAATGAAATTTTACCACTTATGTGTTTTGAATTTAAAAAATCCGACATTCATGGTTGTCATTATGAAGTAAAATGTGGTTCAATGAGATTAAAATAATTTTTGGTGAATAGTAACTTTTAAGTTCTTAATCACGATTAGAGGTAATTAGTGTAGTTTAAGGTAAAAATAATGTTTTAATAATATGATATGAGCTTGACACATGTCCTAACCTCATTGTATGTTCCATTTCCGACAATGAAAATCCATGGGTCAACTTGGGGACCACTTGGAGCCACTTTAGATGGAAAATGACATAAATACCTTTTATTTAATGTTAAAGTAAAAAATGACACAAACATGAAATGTTTTACTAAAACAATTTTTACATGGGGTTATACAAGTAATATTTTTGACTATAAATAGTCATTAGAAAGATAAAAATATTTCCTGCATCATGGTAATTTTTTTATAATTTTTAGACGTTAAATAAATTAAATTATTTATGACTCCATGATGATGCAGCGATTAACTCATTAATTAACGATTTAAATAAAATGAAAGGACAATGTAAAATCTAATGCTTAAACTTGTCCAAAGCCTATTGGATGGGTATATTTCGAACCCTTATCACATTATCCTCGAATTATATAATTGTGGGACCTTTGGAATCTGAAAACCATTGTGTAATAAAGTAATATTTCATTACTTTCCAGGAGTGCCCCTCCTCTCCACTTATAAAAGGCCCCCACCACTCCCACCTTATTCACACATTCAAGCCATTTGGCTCGGCCAACCTCTGCCCAAATACTCTCCCAACTTCCCTCCCTTACTCCTAGAAGCCTCACTTTGGGCATAATTTTTTCCAAGGAAACCTTTGGCTCAAATCAAAAAGAGTTACCCGATTTTTAGGTAATGTCTTCTCTAATGTTGTTTTGTTTTATTTAGCTTCTCCAACCCCTTAAACTATTTTTATTCCCTTCTTTTGTAACAAAACCAGTATCCAAAATATACTTGGATGTTTTTATGATAAGTATTTGGTTTACACATACACACACCTTCGTCTAATGGTTAAAGAACATACTGTTTCTGTGGGTGGCGAAATACTGCCTCACGAAACGATGATTGTTCAATATTCTTGTAACACCTCTAATGGTGGCCATTTTGATAACAATATTTTTATATATGACATATATATTATGTTTATGTTTTCATTATTCTTCTGTATTTCTCATTTATGTCATACCTTTATGATTTCCATTATGTGTAAACACGATAATTTCATTTTAGGAAGTGCGGACTACCGCCCCCTCAAAGTGATTTGAATCGTTAATGCCATATGTGGGATGTATAAAGGATGGATTAATTTGTATTATACACTATATTATACTGGAATCAAATTATACATTTATATCATTATGATTTCATTCCATTAAATACGAAATAGAAATGAAAGTAGCGTTCATGCGTACGTACGACTTACCGTCTCCATGAACGGTGCATTTCATTTCTTACCTCTAAATGTTACGTAATATTATAAATGAATGTATATACTATATATATATATATGATATATATGATATCTACATAATGAATATAATTTTGGATATAATGGATATTTCACTACATGAACAACTTGTAATTATAAGAAGTTTATTTTTGACTCAAGTACCAAAGATCGACAAAATGACCGTTATTAACTTAAATAATTACATAATCTTAATAAAATGGTAATAAGTGATATAAAAGGAATAATTAACATGAAAAAGGTTCTTAAGTAAATATAAATTAACTCTAGTTTGTTATTCAGGAGGTTAAAGAACGATCGAGTCAAGTCGAACACGAGGTAAGGGAACTTCTTAAGCCAATTTCTATTCTTTGGGTTAATCTTCTACTTTCAAATTATGTCATGATATTATTATGTCCTATCTTGTATTTGTAATTTTTTTATGTCTACTTATAGTGAATACACATAATAGATCTATTTTATTTAAAAAAATGATCTTTTAAGGGACTTCGTCTCAATCTCCATTCATTGAGGCGTATTTTGTTTTATACACAAATTTCCTTTATACGATGTATAAACCCCTTTGACTTTTACATTTATTCAAAATGAATCTTTTTATACAAATCATTTTACTAAAGGACCAAAGGAATGTTTTTCTTGTCGTATGTATGCGGCGCCAATTACTTCTCCGCCACCGTGACCATTATTTGAGTTTCGGCTTCCCCTACAAGCCATAACTTTTTTAATGAAAAATAAATACAAAGTTTTAATTTTCATTAATTTTTGTATTGAAAATGGTTTTGAAAGTGTTTTTATTATATCAATGTGTTGTATTGATATATTGTGATTGAAATGTGGAAATGTTATGTTTCCTTTATGCATGTTTTATGTGATACGATTATGTTATGGTTTATGATATGTTTAAACCTATTCATATGAGGAATGCATTGGACTTAATAAGTAACGGGTGGAGCCCACTACAGCTCCTCGATGCATCGGTAGGACTCATGAGACAAACTAGTGTCTTGGCACGAGGCCTTGAAAAAATCTTATTTTTGGTCTTGGCACGAGGCCTTGACTACGTGGTTATGATAGTCTGGCATTATGCATTCCATCATTATGAAAGTGGTTAATGATATTTCATGTGATTATTCTACTAGTAGAATATCCATGTGAGTAAGTAAATGACATTATTTCATTTTACTTTTTCCATATTATGCTAAAGTTCAAGTTTAAAAGGCTTTTGTTTTAGTTATACATTTCCTTAAATGTTAATATTTATTTATTAAAGCTTCCGCTATGTTGTTATCCTTACTGAGCATCTGAGCTCACCCCTTTCAATGTTTTAATTTTTCCAGGATGTGAAGAAGTATATTATGAATGACCTGCAGGGATAGTCAGAAGAGGATATGAGTGTGGACTATGGATACTATTTTATTGTAGTTTTTTACTTTATGATGTAATGTAACATTTATGAATGTATATAGTGTTTCCAAGGCTACTAAACTAATCAGTATTTCGAGACTTGATCTTTTGTGATCATGCCAATGTTACGAAGTAATGTACCGACTCTGGGTAGATGGGGTCGTGGCGTTACAATATATATAATTTATTTTCATTAATTTCAATTCTACATGAAAATAGATACAACATTGATGCTTATGTATGACCAACCATTTCCATGTAAGATGTGTTTCATTTCCAATCACTAAATATTATGGATTACTATAAATTCCTATATAAAGAATATATATGATATTTATACCATGAATTTAGATATTTATATTTTATAACATTACAAATATAATATTTCCAAAAAAAATCAAGTCAAAACATACACAAAAAACAAAGTAGTTATTTCCAAAAATATGACTTCAAAATGGAATTGGTAATAAATATATAAAAAATGGTCGTAAGAAAATCATATATTGAATGATATATATAAATATTTTTATATAATATATGTATAATAATATTATAATCATTATATAAGAGGTTTAAAAATGTATGATGGATGTCACGACTTAAGGTATTGGATTTCTATCTAAATTTTCATACTTCGATGCATACATTATATTGTCCACATATATTATTTAAAATGGTGTATATATAACCCATTTTTCATGTAAATTAACTAATTTCATCATCCAAATGATATTTTATTTTTCAATTTATGTTACACCTTCAAGGGTTATATGATTCATGTTTACCAAAGTGGTAAATAATTAATGTTAAAATCTCACCATCTATAGATATTGTTTATAATTATGTTTCTCATGATATCATATTCTGATACATATCTCCCAAACCATATTAATTTTATTATCCACTTAATACTCATGAAATATCTTGGTAATAGTGCCATTCTGTCACTCATTTGTACTTAATATAATGGATAAAATAATTTTATGAAAATATGACATTATTTCTATCTTGTGTCGAAATTTTTTCTTCAAAAACCATACTTATGAATAATGTTTTTTCAAAATGTTTTATTAATATCATATTAGTTTTAAAATTCATATTTATATATATTTTAATTTATTTTATTTTTTACTGGAATCATCATGTTATATTCCAAAAAATTCATGTGGGGCTTTTAACAAAAATGTGAAATGAATCATTCTTTTATTGTATGAAACATAAAAAAATTTCCTTAATAAATACCATTATTTTCATTGAATAGTCCTCTATATTGTTTAAATTATATTTTCAAAGAAGAATATTTTCAAAATGTAATATGTTTTAAATTTTTTTCAAAGAGGAAATTATATTTTCTAGAAGAAATATTTTAAAATATTAATAAATATCATTTTCCATATAAAATAAAATTTGTTTATGTTACCTATTCTATAATGGGGATATAATACAATGATACAATTATTATTATTATTCTAAATGGATTAATTTTATGAATATTTAATGTTTATAAAACCCATTTCTCTTCCACAGGTTATACCATGATAAAATTCTTATGAAACCCACTCCCTTTCCCAACGGTTATGCTATGATGAAATGATGAAATGATTTGGAAAAC
The DNA here is from genome assembly GCA_963277665.1 of Viscum album. Taxonomy (NCBI): domain Eukaryota; kingdom Viridiplantae; phylum Streptophyta; class Magnoliopsida; order Santalales; family Viscaceae; genus Viscum; species Viscum album. The sequence goes on from OY728125.1 coordinate 1,159,510,342, forward strand.
ACTATATTTTATTTATGTTAGGATATGTTTAAATAAATATGAAACACATTTCATCTAATAGTAAATTATATGATTAATGTTTTATGATCTTGTGGAAGACATAATTTGTTTTATTAGGATGCCCATGGGACCTATATTTCCCACTTATAAATTATGTAAAGACTGATTTATCATGAGTTAAAAAAGAAATTAATAGGGAGTGAACCCAGGTTAGGAAGTGAATTTTTCCATAATGATTGTCGTGGGTGTGAACCTCGATAATAATGATGGTTTGTCGATAGAATCAATTATAATATTATATCCTTGGAATTTATCCTTAACAATTATGGAAAGGATTTTTTATTATTATGTATGTTCCACAAATTTATGTATTATGCCAATCTTATGATATAATGGATCATGTTAGTTGACTAAAATATGATTCATGCCTTATAATATTCCAATATTTATGTTGGGACATAATATTATGATCTATAATAGGCAGGGATTGGTATTCTAATGTTATTTTATTATTCTTGTGCCCTTATATTCATTTTATTCTTATGTATATCCATTGTTTACCCTTATTAAAAATATGACCTCGCCCATTATTATTTCTAATTCCCCATGTTTATTAAAAATTTCATTACATATGATAAGTCTAAATATATTTTTATTTATAAAAACATATATAAAGATGACATATTTTACCTACGGACCAGTTTTTTTTGTTTCATGATTTCAAATACACTTAAATATTTTATTCCATATTTGTGTCTTTGTGTAAGGAAATGAATATTCATAAACGTTGATGGAATATAAATGTATTATAATCATGGTTCACTATAAAAATTTTATTCCCACATTAAAGGAATTGATGTAGAAGAGGCGATTTCACCCTTTGCACGTATTGAAACTATTCTGTTATTTATGGACATTTAAATTTAAAAGGTTTTAAAATATATCAAATGGATGTCTAAAACTCTTCCACAAATATTGTACTTGAATTGTATGTTTATGTTGAGAAATTATAGGGGTTTCTCATTGTTGAATATGAATAAAAGTTATATCAGTAGAGAAGGAATTGTATTGCCTAAAGAATGATGTAAGGGAATGATATTACAGATTAAACCAATGTATAGAAATGGATAGTTTTTATAGATGAGGAGTTGATAATAAAATCTACATAAATAAATAATATATATAGTGGTTTATGGAGATTATCCATGTTGATGAAATAACTTTTTAGGGATTAGATGAAAATAAGGGCATGTAGTATCGAAAAATCAAGAGGTGAAAATTATCTCTAATTGGATAAATGTAAACTTTAATTATCTTGTTTGAATTTAAAATATCGGAATATAAATTCTTCACATAAAAAAATATTACAGATATGATTTAATAAGTTTACAAATTGGGGATTTGAGGGCCTTGGAGAAACAAAAAAGACAAGAAATAAATATTAAAAAGTTGTGTATGGGAACAAGGTCTATATGACCACATATTGAAAACTCATTGAGAGGAAATTATATATTAATACCAATAGGAAGGATATTTTTATTTCCCACTTTTCAATAAACTAGTTTTCATTGTTATCCTAGTGAAATACACATGAAATAATTGAAAAATATTCATTAAAAAATATATCATAGAAGACTTCCCAGATTATTCTATCAAAATGTTTCATGAAAAATCTATAAGTTTTTACTAATGCTGATTTAGAAGGTTTGGTATATTAACAAAAATAAACATCCAATAGTTCCATTTATCTTGGGAGTTCAATAATATCATGGAAAATAATAATGTAGGATTATATACCATTGAGCTCTATAGAGGCCAATTAAAAGTTTTCTAATTAAGAATACACTCAATTATTAGTGATGAAACATCATCTTGATTATGTGGGTGTTAAACTGATTTCTAAAATTGAAGTTGTATGATATATCTCAATTTTGATCATCCTTATCAAAAATTGTATCAAACATTCATATACCAATTATATTGAAATCAAATATATTTTTAATAAGATAGGGTGAGGAAATGAATTATTTTTTAGACTATTTTTCATTATAGCTATAAGTAGTTGATATCATGAAAATGTATCTATGAATTTTTTTTGTTTTAAAATATTGGTTTTCTATTAGAGTCCAACCATAATCATACACTAACTGATTTTGGTATGGAATTCACTCTCCAAATATATTCCTATATAATAATGGTATGTTTTGTTGCTTCATTTTGTTGGATTTATAAAAATATACTTTTTTGCTTTTCAATGAAGTAATATCATGTTGTATATTTATTAAGGAGGAAAAAATTTCTATGACTGTATGAAAGGGGAGAAAAAATTGAGAAATATAACAAGGGTAGAAGATATAAATGAAAATTTATTTGGATTTTTATGTACCTATAAAATGAATTCATTGTTGGATGAAGATTATTTTTACTCAATTATTTTTTCTCAATTTGTTAATGGATCACATGATATTATGATATATTATTAGTTTCTTATTGTTACATGTGTTGAATTTATAAAGGAGAAGACACTTTTTGAAGAATATGGAAGATTTTCAAGAAACTCAAACGGGGGATTGTTGGAAAAAACCCCTTACGTTGTTTTTCTGTGTTGCGTTTGTTAACAAGGTGAAGATTATGTTTTAAAGATATATTCCACACATAAGAGAAGGATAAACATTGTATTGATCATTATTATGGTGTTTTTTTATTACATCATCATATAAAAAGATAGATTATTGGAAAAAGAAGATCATCCTTATCCAAAACGGCACTTGGGAGCCGGTGAGAAGACACTAGTTTTAGAATACTATTAGGAGAAGTGTTTTTCATCAAAAGGATGTATCATATAGAGAGTAGTATATGTCATGAAGGTGTAATTATAGTGGGATATTGGTCTAAAAAATAGGTTAGAATCATCATGGAGGGTAACATCCAACACCATAACTCACATCTAATGGGTCTCCATAACAAATAGTCACATATTTTTTATGAATTAAAAAAGAATAATTTGATGTTGGAAAATGAGTTTTTATTTTAAGACTCAACCAAAATCAATAAGGAAAAGAAGCGTGATCTGTGATATTTTAGTTCCACTAGAGTTTTATGGTTTTCATTATATATAGAAATGAGTAATCCATAGACCATTTAAAAATGGGGTAGTTTACATAATAGTAGTGACTTCATATTTAGAGTGTTTGAATTTGATAGATGAAATGTTTTTGGGATCAAAAAACCAACCAAACTTCACACTATAGTTGATGCGACCATGATATAGTATGTTTATGTTGGTGAATATAATGGAGTTAAAGAGCAACAGATATTTATTTTATGAATAAGTTTTGATTCAACTTTTTTGGGTCTAGTTAAATGAATCTATCGATGTTATAGTGATGGTTACTGGGAAGTAAATTGATTGAGGTATTTTTTTATCACCATATTAAATGTGACCACACCCAAGTATATGAACAAAATTTGATGTTATGCCACATCATGTATGAAAAAACTATAGTGATGTTTTAGTCATGCCATACCCATGTTATATCCCTACCAATGGTTGGTTGTTTCATCTAGAAATGTTAGTAGGAATGGATGTTTTGGCTCCAAAATCACGATCGATGATTATTTTATAGTGGTCCTTAGAAACCCAAATATTGAGGGTTACGCATGATAAAATTCTACGAAAATGGTTAAAAATACTAATCATAAGATGAAAATAAAAGATAGTAAACATGTTTTACCAGAACACAATGATAAATATAGTGGCAGACCGAATTGGATTTTATATGAAGTAGGGTTGTAGTGGTATTGTTCAGATATGATCTAAACAATTTATATCCAAAGTAGCTATTTTTTCATGTGTATAATACTCTCTAAAAATTGACATTATAGTGAAAAATAGATATACCATTTCATGTGTATGTTCATATAATTCTTTTCATAATAATAACGATTCAATAGTTGAATTTTTGAGTTATTTGTTTGAGGAGGGAAGTGAGTTCTCTGATTTTTCATGGTAGTAAACCTGGAGGGTTAATGAGAATGCGAGAAATTTTACGTTATATAGTGATCATGTTTGAAATTTGACAGAAATATTAATTATTGGGAATTCCCCTTAGGCATAGACCGGTGTGGGTGAAAAAATTAAAACATATTGTCTTTATACTAATTTCACGGATCATTAAAAGGAGTTGTGAGAAAGGATTTTTTAAAGGTGGGAGAATTGGTTCCTCAGTTAAGATTGAATAATTTTGAAATTAAATTACCCAAATTCACTAAATCCTCTTTTGGTGTTTTTATAGGGTTTAAAAAAATAAATAATAATTATCTGGGAGATATGAGAAAATGAGAGAAATACTTATGAATGTGAAGTGAGAAACCCTTATTTTTTGCTTTATTTTTTAAAAAACTTATATTATAAAAATATTAATAAAACATTAATTTTTTTTAAAACTTAATTTCCTGAAATAGGTTTATAAAATTACATATAATAAAATATTATGGTGGAAAAATCCAATCATGGAAATTAAATTATTATGATCAAGCATTATATGTAAAATATTGGAGATTTATGTTACTAACATCAATTACATGAAAAACAGTCCATGAAGATTGATTAAATTTATTGAGGGTTTATGTGGTAAAAATGTATAGCATGAGGGAATAACACATAATAAAATCAATGGTTATAATTTACCCATCTTATATGAAATAAGTTGGTATGAATGATCATAAATCTATGAATTGTTATTTAGTTACAAAAAACTCATATGAATGGGGTAACACTTGATTGAAAATAGACATGAAGAAAAAACATGATTTAGAATAGATTATCCAATTATTTAAAATGAAAAAATGTACAAATATTTTTTAGGATATTTAAAAAATTTAAAAACATAAAAATGAAACACAGAGAATAAAAAGTCGCATTTCTCCAAGAATCATCATCGACACTAATAAATATTTAATATCATGATAAAAAATTAAACATTACCTCATGAAAGCGTCTTCTTGAAATTTATTCCTAAATAAAATTATTAAAAGATAATTCATGATATGATATATCAAAATGTAATTATATACACCTCATAAATTAAATTAGGTTCATAATACCAAAAATCTCACAAAGAGAAGAATTTGAGATGAAAATACATACCTCGGCATTGATTTATTCTGCACATGCACCAAACATCTTGACCACTGAAATTGTGTTTATAAAATACATACCAAAAACCATTTTCACAACCCCATCCATTTATACTTGACATTTTTAACAATTATATAAATATAAACATAAATATTTGTTGGTTTTTTATATCTATCTTCAACAGCAGGTGTATGTAATCTTCATAAATTTTAACTTGTTTCGTAAATGTTTTTAAAATTTGTAACACCCCAAGCTTCCACGGAATGTTTCTCTTTGAATAATACAGTATCATGTGTTGTACACAACTTCGAGTTCTAACAGACCACAACCAATCAAAGTAGCCATTATGAATAGTAATACACACTTTTTGAAATTATATAAATATTGTCTTTTAAAATGGACATCATTTTTGGATGCAGAATATTTAAATTAGGCGGGGGTGAATTTTTGGAAATTTTCTGAAAACATTCAATTTTTGATGAGTAGTGAAAAAAACACTGAGTTATAGTTTAAAACTGAATTTTTTATTTAAAGAATTAATTATTTTATTTAAATTCATTTTAGGTCAAAATAGATACATAATACCTATATGATTTCAATGTAATCCACTGGAGTCAGTTTATAATAATTCTAGATGTATAAAAATTTTATTGAACTTTCACCGTCTTTTACCAATCTCCTAAGAGAATTTTCAAATTCACAAAAAACATAATTGTACCACTTCTTTGAGTGAAATTTCTAAAATCTGAGAGGAAAATTTAATATCAAGGAATAAAATGTGGTTTATTAAGATAAATTTTTTTGGGTGAATAGTAAATTTTTACTTTTATTTACCACGGTTAAATGTGAATAGGGTAATTAAGGGTAAAAATGATATTATTATTAACCTAACGCATGTCCTAATTCTATTGGATAAGTATAATTCGACCCAAAAAACCATATGAATAGAATATGAACATCTTTGGTCCACATGGATTAGATTAGGACATTTATTATTATTTAATTCAAAGAAGAGTTAAAAGAGGTAAAATAAAAGTTAAATAACTAAAACATTTTTAATATAGGGTTATACATAAGATAAATTCGATTATAAATATTAATTAGAAAGATAAAAATATTTCCTACATAATTATATTTTATTTATAATTTTTAGACATTAAATAATGTAAATTATTTATGACACAATGGTGATAAATTAATTACCTAATTAATGAAATATTAAAATAATTGATATTATAAATATCCAAATAAATTTAATTTGTGACTTTTTATGAATTAAGATAATTTTATTGGTTAATATGACATTTTGGGATTGATTAAACTAATTTAGTTAGAATTAATAATGTTTTTAGAACTCTAAAAAAATCAATTATTAAATAGTGACAAAATTGACAGGAAGGAGTATTTAAAACAAATATTATATTATTAATTGATATTATATTCCTAAAAATATAAGGTTAAGACAAATGACTTAAATAAGGTTATATATATTAATAATTAACCACTTGGGGTTATCTTGTCTTGTTATTTTATGTTTATTAACCATATAATATAAAAATACAAAGAGACGTGGTAAATGTTAAACTATTTAACTAAGAGTTAAATATAAATGATAAGGTTAATATAGGGACCAAAACCTATCAAAAATATATTTGTTGAAATTATTTCGACCCATCCCCACCTTAACCATTAAATAATACACATTGGAGCCATTATAAAACGAATATGAATTTATTATAAAATAATATTTCTAGCTTTTCCAAAGGTTCCCCTCACCACTCTTATAAAAGGGTACTCCCCCTTCTCACTAATTCAAACCTTCAAATCCTTTTGGCTCAGACAAAACCTGCCCAAATATTCTCTCAACATCCCTAGCTTTAACCTGGAGGAATTATTTTGATCAGAAATCCAACCTAAGGAGCCCTTTTGATCAAATCAAAAGGAAGAACCAGAAGAAGAGGTAATGTTTTCACGACCCTCTTTCAAGTTCCTTTCTTCTTCAACTTCTTCTTTCTTTGTTATTTCCATTATAAAATAATAACTACAGTATATTATATATAATGTAATGTTGTTATAAATATGTTACAACCATATTCATTATTATATCCATCCTTTGAATGACATATCACCGTACGTGCGTACGTGCGACTTACTGTCTCCACGTCGCTGTGTAATTTTTATTCAAAACATTATTATTTGGATGAGGATGATAATGATGTGTAATTGAAGTAAATAATAAATATAAAATTATAATGATTCTGTATATATGTTATAAAATTAAAATATATATTATTTTAATATCAAAAGAATGATATTGTCGCTCGTACGTATGTACGGACTGCCTTCTCCACGAACGCGATGAGATTCATTCCCCATCATATCCATTCAAGTATAATTCTCATTTGATGATAAAAAATAAGGATTAAAGACATTATATCATTATGTATCTGATTAAGATTCAACATATACATAACAGTCATGGCTTATGTAACAAAACATATATAAGAAAATGAGTAAGTTATCACCCGAAAGGACGATAATACTAAGATATTATTAACACATCAATGTTAAAAGATTATATATGATATAATATTAATGTATATGATTGTTGTATAATTTAATAAAAACTATTTCAACATTATAATGGAGGTTAACCTACCCTCGACCATGGAAAATTACAAGGTAAGGGTTTATTTCACAATCTCTTCTTTATCTGAGGTTGTTTATGCGTAATTATCTACTCAGACCTCTTTATCATCCACATCCATGTTTCATAAAAATGTATTTCAAATCATTAATACTATTTTACAAAATATTGGTTAAATTCATTTATACCCTTGATTTAGTTTTTATAGGAATTTTATAAAGGAAACTTTTTGTCGTTTTCCTAACAAGGAATTGTTTAAACTTTTCGACAGAATTTAGGTAAGAATGTCTTTTTTAACTTATAAGGTGGGTGCGGCTATTTTCTACTATTATAAAATCTTCAAATATTCCCTTACAAGATTATAGGTATATTTTCAATGTAAATGTTTTATTTTATAATTATTTGAATTTAAAATGAATTCAAAAAAAGAGATATTTCTCTCAAATAGTTTTGATTTAGTCTATGTCAATATCCATTGATGGATTTTAAGCTTATTTGAAGTTGATTTATTATTATACAAAACTTCCATACTGTATTAATGGTTTTGTGATGTGTTTGAATATTAATGTGTTATTTTTATACCATTCATGGTTTATGGAGAAATTATTGACATTTCATATGCTTGTTTTAAAATGAATGTTTATGTTATCATTAAACCTGTTCATATGAGGAATGCATTGGACTTAATAAGTGACGGGTGGAGCCTGCTATAACTCATAGATGCTTCGGTAGTTCACAAGAGACAAACTAGTGTCTTCTCACAAGGCCTTGAAAAAATCTTATTTGTAGTCTTGGCACAAGGCCTTAAATATGTGGTTATGATGTTCTGGAATTATGCATTCCATCATTATAATAGTGTTTATTGATATTGCATGTGATTATTTGACTAGTAGAATATCAATGTGAATAAGTAAATGGAATTATTTTATTTTATTTTTGATATATTATATTGAAGTTCATGTTTAAAATGCTTTTGTTTTAGTTATACATTTCCTTAAATGTTTATGCTTATTTATGAAAGTTTCTGCTATATTTTTATCCTTAATGAGCATATGTGCTCAACCCTTTCTATGTTTTATATTTCCCAGGATGTGACGAATAATTTTATGACTTACCTATAGGGAAAGTCTGAGGGGATATGAGTGTGGAATATGGAGACTATGTTGTGGTAGTTTTCATTTTATGATGTAATATAACCTTTATGAATGTATCTAGTGATTCCATGGATACTAAACTAATCGGTCTTTCGAGACTTGATCTTTTGTGATCATGCCAATGTTATTTAATAATGCACCGACTCTAGGTAACTAGGGTCAAGTCATTACATAATATCTATTATTTTTTCGAAGTCCATATCTATTATTTAATTCAATATATTTTAATATATGTTTGAATATAATTTATGAAAATATAATTTCATTCCATGGTAGTTTGGAAACAATATATAAATTTAAAATTGGTGACATTTATTTTTTGATGATTCTTAATGAAAAAGATCAATTTCTTAATTATTTTGGCAATGTCGATATAAATTCATAGTATTGTTTTAGTTTGTGCTTACATGATCCCAAACATGAAACTACCATTATTATTTGATAATTATGTGTTTTTTGGGTTATAATATCAATAATCCATAAGTATAATGATATTATTCAATGTTTGTATCTAAATTATATTAAAATTAGAAGCAAGTAGAAGAAGAATAAAAGGACATGAAAATGTTACATAGTAATAGAAAAATGTTTCCATCTTAGTATGCGTGTTTAAGATGATTGATGTTATAATGATCACTGACATAAAATATTAATTATATAATTTCCAATTTATATTTACATATAATAAATCATGGCATTCATTACATATGTACTCATTATGCACATTTCTAGACCCATCCTTGAATAGGGGTGAATAAATATAACATTTTTCATTAAATAGAGGAGGTAGTGCGTACATGTGACTGAGAAACATTTTTTTATATTTGATTTGATTCAAATTTATAATGGTTTAAAACATTATGTATATTTATTTCGTAAAATAAATATGGTTGGAACGGTATTGAAGGATAGTGGATCGAAATGATAATGAATAAATAAAAAATTGAAAGTAAATATTACAATTATAATTTTAATGTTATCATGAATTAAAAAATTTAAATTTAGGAATTTAGGACCCATCTTGTGGATAGGTTACTCCAATCATGTATATTCAATCCATATCATGTAAAGTGGGAAGAGTTGTTTTTTTGTAATTTCGAACTATAAGTGTTTGTAACGACCCATGTATTTATAGAATAATAATTTTTTATTTATAATAATACTTATGAATACGATATTAATTTTATGTTAAAGGGGATTCTCTTTTATGATAGCATACTCATCACACAACAATGGGTTTCTCTGAAATCTTACAATGCACACAATATTGAGTTATAATAAAAAACAATGAAATAATATTATTATTATTGCAGTTAACGCCTTGATGATGGAATGGTAGGAAGGAATAATATCCAATAAATTTTGAAATATGGTTTACACGTTTTTTTAAATTTCATTACATTTATCCAATAAATTTTAGATGCTTAAAATAAGAATGAATCTGATTTTAAGCATAAATACTCTAATAATATTTAAAAGGTAGATTAACCACATTTTGTTGGAGAAACATTTTTAAATATAGTTTTTTCACATATATATGTTACATTTGACAAAATACACTTCTTATTTATAATCGGGACATCAAAATTTTCTTTTCGTAATTTTTTTTCTGATAAAGTTCAATTTTATTTAATTGTGAAAAATACCGCATTTTATTTAAATATTATCTTTCCATCTAATTTATTAATATGATTATATTTTAAATTTAATTATTTTTAATATGTTATTAGATTATATTTTTTTTTCATTTAATCCAATTTTGGACCATGAATGTAATTTCACTTTGTAATTGAATATAAACACATGTCAATCTTTTGGTAGTTTTAACTTCTTAAAAACACGATTTTTGGCTTTGATAATGGGAATTAATTTTAAATTAAATTATGAAACTTTTGTAGTTTGAATTTTTAAAAATGGATTGCTTGTTTGTAATTTGGTGGTCTAAATTGTTTAATATGTGCCTTATATATTTTGATGTTATGAATAGTAATATTAGTAAATATTTTATTTACAATGGTTTAAGGTTAAATCTGGTAAGTAAGGGTAAAAAATAAATGTTAGATAAGATAATATGACATATATTATGTCACAAATGTAACTAATGAATTTTTTTTGGGTCTCTTGGAATTTCATTGTATTTATAGTAACCATATATTATGAAAATACAAGAAGATGTGGTAAGAGTTAATTAATTTAACTAAGGGTTATAGCCTAAAGAGAAGGTTAATTTTATGACATAAACTTGTATATAACCATTTTTATGAGATTATTTTTACCCATACACATCTATTATTAGATATATATCACATTGGTGTTATTATTATTTGAAAACAAAATAATAAAAAAATAATATTTCAAAACATTGCTATAGTGCCTCACCTCCCTCTTATAAAAGGACACCAACTATAACCCCTTACTCACACCTATAAATCCCCATTACTCATTATAAATCTGATCCAATTATCACCCTATATTCCTATCTTCATCCTAGAATCATTCTACTTGGTAGGAGGAAATTCAAGAAATCTATTTGGCTCAAATCAAAAGAAGCTACTTAATTTAAGGTAATATCTTTTCTCAAGTTCCTTTCCATAATTTTTCCTTCTCCACTCTCAATGATCATCATATTCATTATTTACATAACAACACCAATATTCCTTGTAATATAGGTTTATTTATTATAATTATTCAAACTACACTTAAACACACCACCGTCTAATTGTTATAGAACATATTGTTTCTGTGGACGGCGAACTACTGCCTCACGAAATGATGATTGTTCAATTTTATTCAACCACCTCTTATAGTGGCCATTATGATATAACTATAATTATATATGATATTTATGATATTTATTTAGTCTCTATGTTTCCGTAATTCTCACGTACAATACACCTTTATTCTTTTCATTATGTGTAAACACGATAATTTCATTTGAGGAAGCGTAGACTACCGCCCCCTCAAAATGATATGACTCATAAATTCCATACATGGAATGTATAAAGGATGGAATTTATGTAACTATGAAAAAAATGAAAGTAGTGTTCATGCGTACGTACGACATACTATCTCCATGAATAGTGAATTTATTTTCATATCTGAAAATGTTATCGAATATTATAAATGAATATATACTTGATATATATGATATATATATATATATATACGAATAATATTCTGGAGATAATGGTCCTTTGACCATATGGACAAATTTTAATTATAACAAGATCATTTTAGACTCAAGTACCTAATATCGACAAAACGGCCTACATTAACATAAATTATTATGTAATTTTTATAATGTGGTAATAAGTGATATAAAAGAAATAATAATCTTGGAAAATATTATGATGAAATTAAAAATTAACATAAGATTATTATTTTGGAAATTAAAGAAATAAAAAGTCAAGTTGGACACGACGAAAGGGACTTCATCCCAGTCTGCCTTCATTGAGGCATATCTTGATAATATACACCTCTTTATTTAACACGGTGTATAATAAAACCATTTGACTTTTACATTCATTAAAATGAATTTTTTATCTATGATTCATTTTCCTAAATGACAAAAGGAATGTTCTGAACATTTGTGGTGACAGTGACCACTCCGCCACTCTAATAGTTTTTTTGGCTTCCCCAATAAGCCTTAATGTTTTTAAAAGGAAATAAATCTCTTATTACCTTTTTGGGTGTCTTAGTAATGAAAATGGTTTTTGAAATGGATTTATTACTTCGATATCATGAAATTATTTCTTGTGATTTCAAATGAAATGTTATTAGTGAAATATTGATATGTTCAATATTTTATGTTTTAAGAATACAAAAATGGTACTTGGACATTTGATGGGTGGTTACATGATAAACCAATGACCGGTGGATTAGGTGATAAACCAAATGATGGGTGGTTCCGTGATAAACCATGGATGGGTTGTTATGTTATAAACTCCAATGGACTGGTTATGGAAGTTGGTTGTTTGGATATTCTATTTAGGGATATGTGTGGTTGTCGACCGTCTGGTTATTACATTTATGTATTCTTATGTCCCACATTACCTTTATACGATAGAAATTATTTTCTATGGGATTTATGGTAATATTTTAGTTACAAAAGGGGTATGAAATGATCATATATTTATTGAAGTGTTTTTTTACTTCTTTATGTTCAAAAGTATTACTTTATGATAAAGTATTCATGGTTTACATTTTGTTTTAAAAAACAAATTTTTTTCTAGGTTTATATATACCTTACTGATATTTTTATGCTCATCCCATGTTTTTTAATTGTTTTTTATAGGAAATAATGTGGAATAGGATCAACGATAGTATCAAGGAAAATTCATTCTATTTAAAACATAGAACTAATGATGTTTCATTTTTTAAGAGTTTTCATTTTATGAAAAAAGGATACTATGTTGAAGTTTCTACATGTAATATTCAAGATGTTATGCATAAATTATGAATTAATTATTTATATCTATAAACCTAAAAAAATATATATTGTAAATTATTAACTTAATTCAAGATTATATAATGTTTAAGGTCAGGTCTTTAATGTTGGTATCAAATAGAGGATTAGATAATAGTAGAGGCTAGGGTGTTATTTAAAAATAATAGATATAACCATAATGGTTAGCTTATTAGAAAGAGTCATAGTTTGTTTAGATAAATTTAATGATTTTAAGATAACATGAATAATTATATCTTAGTTTTTATCCTCCTCATAAGATATTATATGATTATTTTATTGATATACTAACATTGAACGTTTTAGTTTTAGTAAATGGCTAGATCTATCAGGCACCACAGTAATAATGGATGTGAAGAAAAAATGTGATGGTTTCTTGAATGAGTAACCGAATAAAATCGGAGTTGTAATGAGAATTCTTGAGGTTGTTATTAAACAACTATCTAGATTCCTGATTGACCACATAAACCCTGATGTTTTTTATAAGGCATCACATAAGCGAGAAAAAAATCCACATGGAAGTTAAGGTAATAATTATAAAGGTAATTATATTCAAAATCTTATGTGACAAGGATGTGGGATGAAGCACATAAGAAAAAGATTCTAGGGGTGGGTAGATGATTTAGTTGTGATAATGAAGGTCACAAATCAATAAACATCCATTAAAAAAAGTAGCATTCAATTGACATTATAAATGGGAATGATGTTCATTCCGAATGATCAATTGAATGTTTTAAATGTGGTGTGAATGGGAATTATACAAATATATGTCCAACAAAGAAGTTTCTGGAATGGGGTCAGTAGGATCATACAAATATATGTTTTAAAATTCCTAATTCCATTAAAATTGAATATTTTAAAATTGATAATGACCAATGAATGTTATGGATTATTTCTTAGCTCATGTTTTGACATTACTGAAATATTATGACAATATGTATGATTTTGTTTTATAGAACGAAATATAAAATAATAAGATGAAAATACATGGATAAAGTATCCTGAAGAATATTCAATGATTAAGATGACTTAGAATTGAAGTGTTATGATACATATATGGATAATGATATGATTACTTTGGAATAAATTTTATTGTATGTGTAATCCGGATGTTTGATATGTGAGAATGTTTTTCAAGGAAGAATTATTTCTTTGGTATGGATATAATGGATAATAATATGGGTTCATGTGATCTTTTTACGAGTAAATTATGGGTAATTAGTTTTTTGGATGAAAAATGTGAGGAATGAAATTTAATTTGAGGTTCAAACATGTTATGGAATTTTTTAAATATTTTAACTCATTTTTTAATTGTTATTAGAATTATGTGGTTTTTGAAAAGTAAAACACACAGATCATGTTACAAGTCGTCATGTTTGACAAAGCTACAATAATCAAACCCACAACCAAAGTGCAATAAGGATTTACCCCTACCACTAGACTGCACGAAATCCCTGGTCAGTATGACTAATTATTTTTTGTTAAACTATTTTATGGATCAATAATAACTTGATTTTTGGATCTCATTTTTTATCAAATAGATATCATTAGAATAAGAAAGTGGGTTTTTTGAATAAGTGATAAATGTTATTTTGAAAGACGTTCTCTCTTCTAGTAATAGTATATGTCTAAGAAAAATAGAAAACTATGGGATTTCATTTGTCGAGAAATGGTTGAAATTTTATTTCAGTAGAATATATTTTTTTATTGTGGACATACGGAAATTTGTGTTATTTATGTAAATGATCTACGTATCATAGAGAATATGTGATTAGGTTAATTACACTGTAGTATGATACATTTAAAGTAGTCGACGTTAAAAATGTTATTAATGATCTATTTTGTGTTGCTTGTCATTTTATAGAAACTATTGTAACCAAATAATATGAAATTCAAGAAGACATTGGGGTTATTATAATTCAAAAATCAATTAATAAGAAAATAACATTTTATAACATTCCTAAAGTGCCCCTCCACCCTCTTATAAAAGGAAAACACCTATAACCCATTACTCACACATCTCAATCCCTTTGGGTTCTCAATGCCCTACTCTAATAAGCTCTTGAAATTCCTCTCTTCCACTTAGAAGACTTACCCTAGGCATAAGGAAATTCAAAAAAGAGCTGTGGCTATAATGAAAAGAAGTTACCCAATTTTAGGTAATGTCTTCCCTCAAGATTCTTTCTATTATATTTCATTCTCCACTATTTATTCACTTTTTATTATTTAATTACATGAAAAAACCCATGTCCTCAATATAATAGGTTGTTTTTATGATAATAATTCGAAATAATCATACCCATACCTCTATCTAATGGGTATATAACATACAGTTTCTGTGGATGCTGAACTAGTGCCTCACAAAATGATGATTATTCAATATTATCATACCACCACTTATGGTGGCCATTATGATGGAAATGTAATTATATATGATATATATGATATATATTTTACCTCTTTATGTATTTAATTATCATTTATAACATACCTTTATGCTTTTCATGTAGTGTAAACATGATAATTTCATTTTGGGATGCGCGGACTACCGCCCCTCGAATTTATATGACTCATTCATGCCATACATTAAATGTTTAAAAGATGGAGTTAATAAACCTATATAAGATATATAAAATATTTTGTTATACTGGAATTATAATATACCTTTGTATCATTATTTTTTAATTCCATTGAATATGAAATATAAATAAAAGCTGCTTTCATTCGTACGTACAAATTACCGTCTCGATGAACGGTGAATTTCATTTCTTATCTACATATTTTATGGAATATTATAAATACAAATATACTATATATATATGATATATATATATGAATAATATTATGGAGATAATGGATTGTTGACCACAAGGACAAATTATAATTTTAACAAGATCATTTTCGACTCAAGTACCCTATATCGACCAAATGACCGATATTAACTTAATTAAATGTGTAATTTTTATAACATGGTAATAAGTGATATAAAAAGAATAATAAA
This sequence comes from Viscum album, assembly GCA_963277665.1. NCBI lineage: Eukaryota > Viridiplantae > Streptophyta > Magnoliopsida > Santalales > Viscaceae > Viscum > Viscum album. Next base: position 1,159,526,749 of record OY728125.1, read on the forward strand.
CTTTAAATTTTTTTGAAGAAATTATAAATTAAAATAAGTTTATATTCCATAAATCACGGAACGAATGAGTCATATCGGAAACGAGGTAAGGGACTTCGTCTAAATCTTCTTTCATTGTGACATATTTTGATAATATACACCTCCTTCTTTTACACGGTGTATAATAAACCCATTTGACATTTACATTAATTCAAAGGGAATATTTTAACTATGAAGATTTTACCAAAATAGAAAAGTATTTTTTTAACGTTTTTGGTGACAATGACATCTCCTCCATAGTAATCGATATTTGGATTCCACTATAAGACATAATGTTTTTAAAAGGAAAATAAATCCATTATTCTTATTTTGGGTTTTTGGTGTTGAAAATGGTTTTTGAAATGTATTTATTATTTCAATTTCATGAAATGATTTCTTATGATTTCAAATTAAATTTAATTTCTGAAATATTGATATTTTCACTATTTTATGAATTATGATTATATAATGGTACTTGGACATTTGACGGGTGGTTATGTGATAAACCAATGATTGATGGATTACATCATAATCCAAATGACAGGTGGTTCCATGATAAATCATGGATGGGTGGTTATTTTATATCATTCAATGAATTGTTTATGGATGTCAGTCATATGGCTATTCCATTTAGTGATATGTGCATAAATCGACCGTATGGTTATTCTGTTAAAGTATGTTTATGTTCCAAGTTACCTTTATGTGATATTTTTTGTTTTCTATGGGATTTATGGTAATATTTTGGTTTTAAAATTGGTAAGAAATGAGCATGAATTCATTGAAGTGTTTTTTCCACTTCTCTATGGTGAAATGTATTACTTTATGATTAAGTATCCCTCGTTTAAAGGTTGTTTTAAAATCCTAATAATTTCCCATATTTATGTATCCTTTACCTAGATTTTTATGCTCATCGATAGTTTTTAAATGTTTATCACATGACATAAAGTGGAATAGGTTCAAGGATGGGATAAAATAAAAGTAATGATTTTTAATACTTGAAACAAAAAATGTTATATTTTTTAAAGCTGTTATTTTATGAATAAAGTGATAGTGAGTAGAAGTGTCTACATGTAATATTAAAGATGTTATGTATAAGTTATGTGATAATTCTCTAATGATATAAACCTAAAAAGGTCCTCAATATGAATTATTAACATAATTCAATATTATGTAATGTTTAAGGATGGGTATTTATAGTGTTGCTTGAACTGGGATGGTGTTATATCCTTTTATAGGTGGAAAGGTTGGAAAAATATTTTGAAAATATTGTTATATAGGGGATATGCATGGAATTACACAAGAATTAGGTCTATTTGGAGGAGAAATTGTATATGATAGATTTTTCAAGAATTTCATAACTAAAAATGATTTATATAATGTTTATGTGAACATTTAATAATTAATAATTTGAGATACATCATTTTCCTATTTTACCTTTATTAATCGAGAATTTAAATTATACATGGTAATTTTTTTATTAAAATAATATATGATGACCTTTTATTCCAAATATCATCATGGTTAATTTTAATATTAGAGATATTTAACATAAGAAAATTTCTAAATATGATAAAACAGACTACAAATTTGAAACAATAGTTATAGGCCTTCATTTTTTTTATTGATTTTTGATAACCCCATTTCAAGGGATGAGGGGGAACCCTTACAAGGCCTATAGGATTAATGATTAAAAGGCCCGTAGGCTTAGGATATTACATGACCCGAAGGTCTTAAGGAATTCAACCAGACTATCTACAAGGAACTTCCCCTCCCCAGCATCAGCGTCATGATAGTAGCTCTCCACCTTTGCATGGACGTCTGGCTAGGCTTCCCATGCAAGCACAGGCTGGTACCGATGGCATTGCCATACCCTCTCATTCTGAAAATCCATTTCGTTCTGCTCTAGTGAGTGCACCTGCTCTGAATCCTCATCTGGGGCTGCCCTTTTTTTGTACTGTGTCTTGGGAAACTACATGTGGCCCGAAGGCCTTGAGGTGGCCCGATGGCCTTAAAGGTGGCCAGAAAGCCCTACTGACCCAAAGGCCTGGGTGGCCCGAAATCCTTAAGGACTGCAAGCCCAAATCGGTTACCCAAGGTGAATAGTTCCAACTGCTAGAGTACCGAATAGTACTTGCTACAGAAATTGGTACAGTTCCTGCTGCATTACCTACACAGTGTTTAGTACTTCTACAATGTCTGCTACAGTACCTTATAAAATTAATTTATGCTAAAATAATATAACTCTTCTAAAATTAATTCCATGAGAACAACTATTTTACTATTTATATGTTAAATATTATTTATATTTATTTATATAATTTAAACAAATAAATTAATAATTTTATAGTTATATAATTAGTAACTACTGAGTCTAAATATAATTTCTATTTTATGAAATAATATTATTATTTTTAAGGAAAATTAATATTAACTTTTCCACACATGAAACACATTTCTAGAAAAATTATCAAACAATAATCTGATTTTTTTAATAATTCTTAATAAATAAGTGATATTAATTTATTTAATTTAAATTTATAAAATATTATAGTAAAATATTTAAATGACAAAACAAATATTGTTTAGATATATTCATATACAGAAAATAGTTTTCTAAATGATAACTATTATTTAATATTATTTCTTATTAATTACTAATTAATTTTACTATTAACATGTTAATTATATTATAAATATATTTTGTTTTTATCACATTATAATAAAATTTGTTTCTTTGAATTAATCACCAATTTTATAAATGTATATTTTTTTTCAAAAAATGATTTTTTGTGGTTTTAGCTATAGTCATTGAATTTTAATCATGTAAAAAGAGGTTATCATAAATATTTAACAAAACATTTAATCCTTTTTATTCTCACCAATTCAAAAACTATGATGCTGTTGTCATACTTAATATATATATTTAGTAAAATATAGCTTGTTTTCTTTTTAGTTCAGTGTTTAATGTCATTAAAAATATCAAACACATTAACATAATTAAAGGTAAACATATATTAATATCTCCATGTGTCACACTCTCCCCCTAAAATAAATTTCATCCTCGAAATATTAATTATTAACCATTGAAGGATGTTGGTTAAGTAAATGTAGACATATTCATCATTCAAGGTATAACTTCTAATATAAAATTAACAATACTCTTTTATTGAATATAAATTTACTTTTCTTTCTTCAAATAACATTGTCATTTCATAAAATCATTAACCAATGTATTTGTACACTATAATTATATATTACTTATATCATACCTTTGACAAAACCATTTGAATTTAAAATTCAATAAACAAAAATGATATTATATTTCTATTCATTAAAAAATATTTTCTATCTTTAACCCCCAAATTATACTGATGACCAGTTGATGAGGTCAAACAGCAGTAAATATATATCATAAAATAAAAAATTAGGGAACATTTTCCAAAACTATCTGGATTCAACAATCCTAAGGGTATCAATAATACATAAATTACTATTTCAAAATCACCAAACCCATTCATAATTTGACATCAAACTTTCTCAAAATGTGAAATTTGTTTTATCCATAAAACATGTGTTCTTCAATAGTTTTTTCAAATAATATAACAGTTCCATAAAATAATTTCCATTTGTTATTGATAACATTTAATATACCATTTTCTATCATTAATTAAAAACTATTGAATAATAATACTTAGATGTTTCATAAAATCCTCAATAACATTTATACAGTACCAAAATGTAATTAGTAAATATCACTTCCCATTTAATATAAATATGAGTATCAAGAGTTTATTAAATTATGATATCAAAATATATACCATAACAAATACTATAAAACTCAAATTATCCATAATTATTTCCACATACAGAAATTATAAACCATTTATATATGCTTTGATATTTTATTATAAGGCATAGTGGGTTCTAGATATATACATGTAACATCTATATCATTGTGATCTAGTTTCAAAAAAATACTAATTTTTTTTTATGATAATATCAAAAATAGTAATATAAATGAATCAATATAAATATGGATTCCCTTAAGAAACCTTCGTTTTTAACATATGGTACTTTCAGGTCATCCAATGACACTCCATGTTCAATCCTTGGTTATAAATATTCATTTTTTCATTAGGTTATCTTACATAATTAAATGAAAAACTATTAAATAAATTACATTATTATGTAAATAGAATTTTATTTCCCAAATAATATCCCTTTAGTTCTTATATCCATTTTTGTAGTCACTGGTCTTCTCATTCATTGATCAGAGTGATGATTGATTAATTACTCAATCAACATTTTTCAAGTTGATTACCCCATATTTAATATATACCGAAGTCACATCAACATTATTCTATCAATAAATGGTTATAATTTTATGGAATACCAAATTATCTAGAAATTAAAAAAATATATTTTTCATATAATAATTAGAATTTTTTCTAGGATTCTTATATATGTTGTTTTATAAAAATTGATAAATAAAATTTCAATTTTTATTGTAAAATTAAATAGTATACTTATCCAAAAAATGGTTACCTGAACCTCTAATATTTTGATCCAACATAAATTATTATCCATTAAATAATAATTAATATAAATTATAATCTCAAACCTTATCTAAACAAACCCATTAACACAGACAAGGATACACCAGACCTGCACTCTTGAATCGAGTTTCATAATCTGGAAAATTACATAATCACATCGATACCTACTATGAAGTCCATGATATGAAATTACTATATTATAAAATTTATTATATATCTATAATATCATATATTCATAGGATATTTAAATGTTAAATATTTAATCCATCAAGGAAAAAATAATGATCAATTCTCATGCTAATAGTATCAAATATAATGTTTTTCCATTGTATATGAAACTAATTAATCCATAATATTATTCAACACCATTCATATATTTTTTCAAAGATTCTATCCATCAAAACATGTCACATGTGTTAGATTTATTCATAACAAGGATAAATAGATTAATAATAATTGGTCTTTTTAAACGTTCGGTAATGGAAAAAATACAACTAAGACAATAGTTGAAAAAATGGCATAAATACAATGATTTAATTATGTAGAAAACATGAATAAAAAATCATCTAGAATCTTAGAGAATTATATATCCTTGAAAATATATGGATGCATAGAAATTAAAAAAAATTATCTCAAATGGATGGTTTGAATAATGTTAGATATGAATATTTTAATTTTGTGGCATTGTTCCAAGGCACGATACCATTGTGGAGAGACATATACACCAAAAATGAAACTATTTTTTCTAATGATAACATTCAATTCATAGAGGGGATATATAATTTTGGGTTCCACCAACAACTATTTAAATTCAAATTCATTAAATATAAGAATCAAAAATACTTTTTATGCCTTTCTCTATGGAAGCAATTTTAGAATAAAAAATTGTTATCCATATTAATATTTAATTGATTTTTCAATACATGATGAGACAGTGTAAGCGGTCAACTATCATCAAGAACAACAATACTTTTTTCCAAGTTAATAAATGGGATAACATGCTCATTACCCATAAATATAAATATAGTATATAGTTAAAAAAAATATTTTGTTGACATTATGATAATTAAAGTGATTGGAATAAAAAAATATATAATTCCAATACCTTTTCCAATTTAAAAAGAAATACTTTCATTCGACACCAAAATTACCAAATTTCAAATATGTGAAAATATTATTTTTACACCATATAGTAAAATCAGTATATTACTAATTGAGTACTAGAATAAAGTGTTTATTATCCATATAGCTAAATAAGGTGGATGGTTGCAAAAATACATTACAACACTATACCAAAGAAAAAGTAGAGGGATTTTTACACACATAAAAATACATTAAAAAATAATGTTCTCAATGGTATTAGAAAATAAGGGAATGAGAATTGAATTTGTTGACATCTTGAGTTTGATCCACCAAATGATAATATATATATATATATATATATTAGATTAAAAATAATGAAAAATAATCCCTATTAGGATAAATCATTATAAAAATAAAATTTGAGAAGGTAAATTAAAATATAAGTGATCATTTAGAAAACTTTCATAATGTTAACATAAAATAAACATTTACATGTTTAATTCAAATGTATCATTTAACTGATTATTTGAAATAATTTACATTTAAAAATTATTTCTAATATTTCATCTTTTAAAATATATAATGTCTAAATTTTTTAAATAACGAGACGATGAAAAAAACTATATATGTTATTGGAGTAACCCTTGTAATTATTTCCAAACTACCTTTTTTCAAAACTCACATTATAATTAGTGTAAAAAATATAAAATTATTTTAAAACATATTTTCCCTAAATATGAATATAAACTACCACAAAATAGAACATTTTGTATGAGAAAATAAGCATATAAAATCAATGAAGATTATTAAACATTAAGTTCAAATAAAGGTTATTTGAGTTATCAATATCACTAAGGGGAAACAAACAACGTGATGCATAAAAAAACTCATAATAAATTTATCTGATTAAAATTAAAAAAATTAAATAATACCACATAATAAAATGAAAATAAAAAATATTCTTAACCTATATGAAATAATTTCTGGTTAATGATCACAACTCAATAAAGAAAGATTGAGTTATCAAAAATTATTATTACTAGGGTAACACATGGTTCAAAATTTATTTAATGAAAATTAATTTATTTGGAATATAATTCAATGAATTAAAATTAGAATGTTTATTAAACATTCCAGATTTTTTTAATTAAAAAAATATAATGGAAGAATGTTTTAAAACTTTTAACACGTCTCAGTGAATCGGAACTGAGACCATAAAAATGCATGTGGCTTAAGTAACACCTCAATAAAAAACTCAAAAGAGTGGATCATTAAATGGAATTTATATAAAATTATTAAAAGTTAATTAATGATATAATATCTAAAATATGAATTATATACACCAAATATATGAAATTAGGTTCATAATACAAAACATGTCCGAAAGAGATGAATTTGAGATAAAAACCCATATCTCAAACCTAATTTATTCTTAACATGCAATGAAAAACAAAGTATCTAAATTAAATTCCATAAATATAGACCCAATAAAAATATTCAAATTATAAAAATTTATACCCCTCATCTTTAATTATTATATATATATATATATTAGTTAGATTAAAATTATTTTCAACACCGGAAGTAAGTATTATTTTTCTTTTTGAATGAGATTTTTAAAAGATGGTTTGGTATCTATTATTTTCCCAAATAAATTCACCATTCAGTCATCTATGATAATTAAATAGATTTAAAAAGATATTATGTAATGTTATAATTTCATGTCATGGTTATTTTGATTAAGATTTCAGAGGTTGAAATCAATGATGATCTTGTTTCAGAGATTCTTAATGAATGAAGGGTGATATATTAATTAATGAGTTAAATGTTAATATAATTCTACCCGAACAAAAAAACATTATTTATGAATATTCCCAACTAGGATCAATGTATATGTAATAGGGAGATACTGTGAATAGGTGATATTTTTTATTTAATTCTATCTTTCTTGAATAACATCCTTTGCCTCATATTAAATATTTAATTTTTTTTTGGAAATAACATTCACACATCTGGAAGAACATAAGTATATACTAGGATGACAACTCAATATGAGTGTCTAGTCCTTGGTGTGGTTTTAAAATAATCTCGTATAAAAGAATTCCCTAGAAAATATTATTTTTTGTTGATATAAATACTAGTAGATACCCTTTCACGCCGGTGGAACATTTATCAATATAACTATTAATGAGATTCTTCTATCTGTAATGATGTAAAAAATTGTAACTATTTAAGAAAACATTAGTAGTTGGTTCAAAAAAATATCATTGTGATTCTTCAACAATACCCACTTTTTTATTTCATCAAATCATAATTATTTAACTTCTTACCCATAAGAAGGTATAAAAAACTCTACTAGACTACGTAAAAAACCAAGTACGATTGCTCAGTCTGATTATGCAGTCTGATGATTCATTCCCTTGGAAAATAAGTCCTAATGGGTAATTATGAAGTTATTTTGAACCACTTATTTCCTTCCCTTATTTGGTCACTTTTATTTCTTGGTAAATTCCAAAACACTATGAAAACATCATCTTCCTTAGAATTTTTCCATCTCGAAATATTCCACATGAAAAATATCACCATAAAATATTCATTTAAATCACTATATCCCACATGTGAAAGAGGTTAATGTGAATTATACATTGAATACTATTTATATGAGTTATTAAAATGAAATCGGTAGGAATCAATTTCAATCAACGTAATAAAAAATTTCATGAAACTCAAATTTAATTTTCATTTCAACTTCATCTTTTATAACCTTAACATTTCTCAAATATTATTGTTTCTTCTTAGAACTTCTCAAATATTATTAAAAATTCACCTAAGATTGATCTCAAAAAAAGTTATTCACTATGACACAACATTATTTCAAATATAGTTTGAAATTTTTTCTTTCCTTAACCACTTGATAAAAAGAAAAACTAATGACTCCAATTAAGATGAACCATCTAACCTAGTTTTTACATAATCATCTATAAATATTCAATGAAAATTGAAATCCATTTGAAAGAATTTAAAAAAAATTCCTTAGAAAAATTCACCTTCTATTCATTTGTACAACAAATTTTCAGATTCATGGGAAACTACATTTGATAATGTGCATCATTACATGACCTACTAGTGTCAGCATGCATCAAACGAATTTCTCCCCTTTCTTATCTGATGTATCTCTTTCTACAACGTTCTGATTATTCATGACCATGTTAAAACAATAATGATACATTTTTTATCATTCTAGACTACATTTTTAAGATTCATCGTATTTATTTGTCTTTGATCCCTTCAGACTGATTCATATCTATATCACTTTGGATTATCAACATGAAAATTCTTAAAATATAATTCATACTCTGATAGAACACTGAGTCTGATTCCATATTGATACTGATAATTTTTTTAATGAATTGATGTCATAATTCATTCGATGGATTAGTGTCACATTTTTTATTATAGACCACTATCAATAGTGATTTATTTCTTAATGATTATATGACAATGTTGATTGACACTATGGATTGCTTTCTATGATGGATCAGTCTATCATTACATTAACAAACACAATCTTTACATCGTTTAGGAAAATTCTATATCCAGTGAATGTCTAATAGATTAGCTATGACAAAAATAATTTGACCTCATACTCTATTTTCATCCTTAAAAAATTTCATATATCATGATGTAATGATGATCTTAAGAGAATTAGGATTGGAAAATCATATTCTGACATAAAAAAATATTTCTCATTCATTGTTTCATAAATCGTTGATCAAATATTTTTAAAACTTATTATAATATTTAAAATAAACAAACCATTATAGAATCATCATGTATAGTGTTGAAAATCTCAGAATATATTCATTCTTTTATATAAATTTTCACTCTAATAAAAAACATCTGTCTGGAGACAATGTCAGTTTAAAAAAAATGTCACGTAGAAAAAAACAATAGAAGAAAACTGAATCTTATATAATTTAAAATTTATTTTTAACTAATCATCTATGTTTGGTTATCATTTTTCCAATCCCCATGACATATAAAGTGAATTTATTTTTAGAAATGAAAAAAAATAAAAACTCACAACCCAAATTTTTTTCAGCATATGAAAAGCATCTTTCATCGAACATGGTACAAAAAATATTGAAATTTGGATTTTTTGTCACCAAGGATAATAAATCACTAAATGATATAAATTTTTATCTAAACTAATGGAACACATTTCAATAATTCTAATCCCATGTAAGATAACTCATTGTAGGAAACAAGATTCCTTGATATCAATACCATGTTATACCAAATTTTTATCTTTAGAAACATCTGCATGAAAATTTGATTATTTAAAATATTCCACATATTCATAAAAACATTCTTCCTATAAAATACTTTTATATGACAACATCAAAAAACTATTAAGATGGTTCACAAAATTACATTTCATGTTAGTATCTTACCCAAAAATCCCCCAATATATATATTCTTATTTAATATATTTATCCCATATAAATGGATGGATTAATGAAAAAAAATTTCTTCCCCATGAAATAAATATCTAAATAATATATGATATAGAGTATAGAAACCAAAAACCCATCCTTGGTGAGAAATTGGTTGAGCACCAATGTTAAACATAATTTGAACAATTCCCCCTTTGGTATGGATTTTATAAAAATGTCAGGAACTTATTCTGATGTAGGAAAATACTCTCTTTTGAGTTCATTATTCTCCAAATTATCTTTGAAGAGGTTATATTTGTTATCAATATGGTATGAATGTGAATTTTTTAATATATTTAATACATGTTTTATAGCACTCAGATTATCACTAAACAAGAGTACAAGTAACTCCACTTCAATAAGAAATTCTTCCCACTGATTCTTTATCAAAAAAATCATTTCCATGTCTTGAGTAGAGAAAACATACATATATTTTACCATTTCAAGAGTTACAAAATTGTATTTCTTAGTATTCTAACTAATAAAAAATTCCACTGGAATGAAACTACTTTAGATGTGCATCTCCTATCATCTATACTTCTTACCGAATCATTATTCATATAGCCAAACAATTCAATTATTTTTTAGCTATTATAAACTATTCTTAAGTCTATTATGCCTTGGATATATCTGAGAATAATTTTTCCGTCCCAAATATTTTATTTATATCATTAAAATTGGAATCTTTAACATAGTGTAACAATATATACAATAACTTTTTTCGTGTAAGTCAGATATGAAAAACTCCCAATCATCTTTAAAAACTCTTAAGATTAAGCCTCCTAACCTTATCCATCTACAATAAAATTTGTTCTAACTAAACATAGTGTGGAAAATGGTTGTTAATTATCTATTCTAATCATCAAAAGAAGTTCCTTAAAATAACTTTTTTTAGAATGAAAAAATTTATTCCTCTTTTGTTAGATGTTTAACCCCTGAAAGAATTTTATTTCACCATATATGGAAATATAAAAAAATTATTCATTTCACCAAACCATTCAAGAGTTCTATGGTCATCCCAAACAAAAATAATTGTTTTAACATACATATATACAAAGAGTGAAATATCTTTAATTTCATTAATTTAGAGAATAATTTCTACTAATTCACTCTTAATATTTAACTTTCATAAGACGATATCCAAATTATGGTACCACTCCCTAGATCATTCTTTATCCCATACAAAGTTTCATTAACATACACACATATGTTTCATCCTTCCCAATTATAAAACCACATGATTAGTCAATATAATCATCTTAATACACTTCACTATTAATAAATGGTAACTTCACATCCCTTAATAAAATTTATAACTTCATTGTACAAAAATTAGAGTAATGACTTTAATTGTCTCTAATATTGAAATCAGAGCATAAGACTCATCAAGATCAATGTCCCTTATCAGTGGGTCACCTTTTGAAACCAATTATTGTTTTTTTTTCATTATCAATTCAGCAACTTATTTCTATTTTTTCCATAATACACTATTTTTAGCAATAAAATTTTTATAATTTGGTTTATGAATGAGTATCTATGTATTATTCTTCTCAATATAACCCAACTCTTCATTCATAGAATGAAACCATTCCAGATTCCCAGATGCTTCGTTGACATATTTTAGCTTAAAAATTTAATTTAAAAATATATGTGTAACAATATTTGATTCTCTTATTGCTTGAACCTTTATATGTAGATCAACAATAAGGTTTTTATCCTCCACTTGTTTCCTTATCTTATGATGAGATATTCGAAATTATTATTCATTAATGGAAATAACTGACTCTAATTCTTCAAAATTCAGTAATCCCTATTGTTAAAACTATTTTCATGTTTATCAATAACCATTATTTCATCTTCATCATCTTTTTTATCTTAATTTGTTTGTGAAACATCTTAATCATATTTTCAAGAACTTTACATCAAAAAATCAATAATCCATTATCTTTACTTGTTAAAAAACATATATCCTCTTCTATCTGGATAATATCTATGAAAGATTACTTCATATCCTCACTACAGAAACATATAAATATTTAAACCATTTTTATTTATGATGAACAGAAACTGATAAACTCTTAAGTGTTTCAAATTTGGAGCTTTAACATTAAATATTTCATAGGGATTCATATTATAACATTACCTATAGAAATAGTGACTCTAATGATAAAATGTTATTATCAAATCATGCCTCTAGAAGTAGTGAGAAACTCTGTGTTCAATCAACATTTCATGCCCCATATCAACTAAAAGTATATTCTTACATTTAGTAAAAACCATTTTCTTGTGGTTTGTATGGTGTACTGAACTCTTACTAAATTCTATTAACTTCAAGATAACATATAAAATCTTCATTCTTTTATTTACCACAACTATTAGTTGTTAACTTCTTTGAAGATCACCCACATTCCATCTTAGATATTCTCCTGAATATCATAAAAATATTTAGATCCTCAATTTTATGTTTCAAATAAATAACACAAGTAATTTGAATAAACTGACCAATGAAATAAATGAAGTAGTTATATATGAATGTTGATTGTTTTCTCATTATCCCATAAATAGAAAAATGGATAAGTTATTGGGGCCGAGTTGAATGACTATTAACCTTATTATGCACAATGTTTTCAATCATCCCATTAAAAAATATTGTTCAATAATAATATATTATTCTTGACATATCAGGAATACCACAATCATTGGCTATTTTTGATAACTTGATCATGTTTCTCTGATAGATGTGTCCCCAAAATGTATTCCAAAACTGATTTGTCCCACGATTCTACGATAGAATGAATTATAAACTCCCCCAACTTGAAATAAAATTATTTTTCTATGTTGGTCTCTAGTAATAACTTTTCCATTCTCAACTAATTTCCCAAATACCAAATATTTTCTAAAAACAAATTTTACTTCATAATAAGTTTTCTTAAATAATAAAATTATTGTGTTTAAATCGATCAACATACAATTATATCTAGGATTTAAACTCTTATTTACCTATAATTGATGATCCAAAACCTTTTATTTTTAGATATTCATCACTTCAAAATCTGACTATTCCTTATTTTAAATCGTTCACAATATTGAATAATTTTAAATCTCTTATCATATGAGATGAACACCCACTATCCAAGATCCAGATTATTTCTCCTTTTAATTATTTGAGAGCAGTTTCTACAACAATATATTTTTATTTCTCTTAGTCTTTTATCACATATGACATATATGAGTTTTTATAAACACGTTTTTTGACAATTCAATACACATTTTTAAAGTAAAGGTTCTTCACATCTTTTAAATACTATTTATAGATGTTGGAATATATTTTCATCTTTCAAAACAAATTTTTACAATTTATTCAATTGATAGGATTGAATCCACCAAAAAAATTTATTTCTACAACCCATGGGATAATTGTAATTTTATTTTTAAAACCAATAAATATTTATCATCATACCGAATCTGCCAAAATACCAGCAGTAACCATAGAATGAATATTCACCATTGTAACTTAATATCGAGCAAATTTTTGAACATTTGTTTGAGCACATTTCATATCATTGACACTAGAACATTTTTTTGGCACTATCAATAATATTATCACGAATATTATTATTATTGAATTAGTAATTGTTTCCAATATTATTGGAATCATAAGTATTATAAAAAATATTTTGGAAGTAAAATTTTTTATAAAATGTTGAATTTAAAACATTTAGGGTTTTAAAAACAAATATGATTCTCTTTCCTTAATCATTTTAGAAAAAAATTCAATTTTTTATCCAACATTTTAAGGTGTATTTTGTAGATATTTCTTAGGTTCATACATTATAGAAAAATCTCCAAAATAAGATATAGATTTATTGAAGCTTGTAACTTATTGATGAGCTTTAGAGATTTTAGGTGAACAAGATCAAACTTTTCCTCCGTTGGATTCAACTTTAATTCAATATTTTCATTCATATTTATTTGTATTTTAGGAGACATAATTATTCAATTAGTATATTTCGGTAACATTGTTATATCTTAAAGAATAAATTAATAATTTTTTTCTTGTAGGCATTTATATTTTTAACTTCTTGATTTCTATTATATGTCTTATGTATATTTATATGAAATTATTTCAAATCACTCTTGAAGTAAAACTCTATAAGAGTTTCTTCTTCTTAAGAACTATTGATTTCAAACTAAACCTAATTAACTACCTCTATAAATTTATTTCTCTCACAACTTCAGTTAATCAGTTGGCTTTAATGAAACTATCTTCATCTTCAACATCTTTAGAAAAAAATATTCAAATTTTGTATTTAGTGAACTTTCTATCTCTTCCCTTGGAATATAATTTATAATTATCACCCAATTTCATCTAATATCTTCTTGTCCTTATATCATCTTCAACATTTTCATCATCAGTCATTATTTGAGAGAAATTTATATAAATGTTCACAACAAAACCACATTCAAAAAATATTAGGGGGTCTTCCATTTGTGTTAACTTTTATCTATGTTCATTTTCATACACAAAAAGGATAAGAATTAATTAATATTATTACTAACCTAATTTTTATATTTAGTGTTTTCATCTACATTTCGTTCAATAATCATAATATTCTCTCATTCCATGAATTCCTTCAATGATATTTCATGATCACCTTTTTCCTTTCTATTCATAACATTTTTCATTCTCATTTTATAAGTAATAAGAGTACAGTAAAGGTTATACAATGATTGAGTATCATGATTTTTATCATCCAATAATGAAATTTGGAATCAATCTTGTTTATAATAATTATAAATATTTTTTTAATACTAAAATAATGTTAAAACATCTTAAAAAAACATATTATTATGCTAAAACATAATTCAAACTTATAAAAAAATAACCAAAATATTCATACTCTCCCCTTCTGAGGTCTTCATTCATTAACCTATAGATTTTTTAAATATCTATCTTAAAATTCATATTAAATTCATAATTGTATTTAACTTTTTGTAGATATATTTTTCAGCTAAAACTCCCTTCACTCCTAGAAAACCCACTTCATAAAGTTATGAGTATAATTCATTCTTAGTGATTAATTCATTATATATAATTATCATGTTTATAGATATTGGGGGAACCTTTTTTCAATGGGAAGATATCCATATATAGTAGATTTTAAAACAATTTATCCAAGAGACCTTATATATGAAAAAAGTAAGTATTTAGAGACATTAAAATTATTTTAATAAATGACAAGAATCCACTTACTATATAAAAAATCAAATTATCTATAAGAATATATTTTTTAAAAACACCATTAAAGTGTAAATGAAGGTAATATCACTCTGATTCCACTAAATATGGCCAACCAGGATAAATGAATCACTAAGAGGGGGAGGTGGTGAATTAGTTATATTATTTCTTTTATGTTCTATTTCTTGAATAAAAACTTTCACCTCCTATTAATGAATTATCACTTTTTCTAAAAAAATATTCACACATTCATAAGAACACAAGTATTTATAAGGATCACTACTCAACAAGGTTAGTTATTCCTTAGCATGAATTTTAAATAATATAATACTACAAAATATACTAGAAACCAATATTTTTCATGGATACCCCTGTAGAAAATAAACCTACACTTTTTATCATTATGACAGATAAAATAAATAATTTGATTCTTATATCTCTAATGAATTAAATTTTTTTGTAAAATGTTTTGAAACCATAACCAATTGATTCAAAAAATTTAACTATAGAGTATTAAAAACTTATATTATTTTAGTTATTTTGAAAATAATTCTTCGATTTCCTAACCTTTAGTATGTAGAATGTACTCATCAAAACATCATTAAAAACACAATCTGATGGCTCCGTTTGACAAATATATTTGATGATTTTCCATTTAAGAAAAAAAGACTAAAAATATACTCTGGATGTTATTATAAACAACTTCTTTTTTCATAATTGGTCAGTCCAATCACTCAGTCTGATCCGGAAAACTCTATCCACATCCTCTTCCTTAAAATGTTTTGGTATGGAAATCTTCTTAATAAAACATTATTTAGAAAAAATTCATTATGATATATCTCTCTCAATATCTCTTATATAAGAACTATAATTCCATGACCCCAGTCATCCCAGATGTAGTGAAATATTTTAATACACTTGCATTATTACAAAGAATCATGTCCCGAAGGACCGATCAGTTTTGCTGTCATGGAAAATAAATTACATACACAAACTTCACATTACAATTTTGAACATAAAATACAATTATAAAATACTTTGAAAAAGCCAATATTCATATAGATTAAACCTAAATATAAAACCTAATACACATCTTGGAATCCTGGGAAAATTAAAAATAAGAAATGGGTGAGCTCAGATGCTCAATAAGGATAAAAAATGTAGCATAATCTATCAAAAATAATCATAACATTTATGCCATGGTATAAAATTGAAATACAAGACCTTTAAACATAATATTCAACATATTATGGAAAATATAAATAAAAAACACAATTTACTTATTCACATAGATATTCTAAAAGTCAAATAATCACATGTAACATTAATAATTAATCTCAAGATGATGGAATGCGTAATGTCGGACATCTTAATAACAAATACAAGACCTTGTGCGAAGACCCTAAATATAAATTTTTCAAGGCCTTGCTCCAACATAGTAGTTTGTCTCATGAAACCTAACAATGAATCATGGGGATATAGTGGCCCCCACAGGTCAATTACTAAGTCCAATGCATTCGTCATATGAAAATGATGAAACATAACAAAAACATTCGTATTAAAACTACCATACGAAATGTCAATGATTCAACTATAAAACATGATTGCTACAAACATAGAACATCCACAGTCAAACATACCATAGATCATTAAATAAAATATTGAAGATTTTATTATATTAAATCACCCTCAATCTGGAATAACATCCAGAAAAGGATGTCGACATAGTTGAAAATGATCAGTGAAACTCTTTGAGAGAAATATCCATTTTTTCGGGAATCCATTAAAATTCACACATTTATAAAGTAATTCATTTTAATTATATTCTTCAATCAAAGGGTCCCATACCAATTTCAAAAAACTAATGGAAATTAACATTTTAAAACAATCATGTCCATATAAATAAATCCTTAAAATCATTTTGAGAACATGGACATTAATTAAAAAGATTTAGAAAAATAAATCCTTACAAAAATTAAAATGATGATATTTTTAAAGATTACCTTCAAAAAATCATTAAAATATTGAATTTAAAATCATTTTTATGAAAAATGGAAATGTATTGTAAATACTTCTCAGTAAATGCTTATACATAAACAATCTCAGATAATAATGAAATTGATGAATTAACCCTTACCTTTTACTTTCCTTTAGTCGAGGGTACGTTTAACCACCTATATAATGAACATAGTATGTTATTTAATTATACCAGAACCATATTACTATTTATGATTTCATACATGACTATTATATGACCTTATACTACCCATTTAATATGAATTTCTGTGTTAATGTAACATTTCCGGTAATAATTGTTTTCATTATCGTATGTGTTTTAACTTTTTATTCTAGATCATATCACATAGATAATGATTTAAATACATAATGAATATAAAAAATGATTTATATATCATATATATTGAGAATATAAATATCTATAAAAGATAGATATATGAAATGGAAACATTTTTCATGGAGACGGTAGTCCGTACGTACTAATGAATGTTGTTTCAGATTTCATATCTTATAGTATGGAAGTAAGTAAACGACATATATGTAAATACATAAATATATATTTTTCCAGTAGAAATATAATATCCTATATCTCATACTTAATCTATATATATATATTAAAAAAATTCATGAATGCTGATCGTTGAAGATGAATCTCAACGTGTCATAGAGATGGTAAGTTGTACGTACGCACAAGAAACAATATCATTCTATTGAATGATAAAGGGTGTTTAATTGGATATTATATTATATATATATAAACATTAAAATGTTATATTCATTATTATACCCATCCAAATACATTATTATCGAATAACAAACTACACCATGACGTGGAGACGGTAAGTCATACACGCGAACGCATGGTGACTTTTTCGTCCATAGGATGGACAGAATAATTAATATGGTTTTATCATACTTATAAAAACATCACAGCATGTATAAGGTACTGGAGAAATTATTTTATTAAGGAATAAATAATGAAAGAGGATTTAGTAAAAGAAAATTACATTGAATTAGGTGATAAAATAATTACCTTTTCCTTGGGTGCTTCCTTTTGACATGAACAAAAGGGAACCATATGTTGTCTTTCTAATCAAAGTAATGACTCTGGGTTTAATTTAGTGTATTTGGGAGGATATTGGAATGTGGGTTGGCCAAGTAAAATCGATTTGGAGGTCTGAATTTTAGAGAAGGGGAAGTACCCTTTTATAAGAGAGGTGAGGGGAACTTTAGGAAGAGCATGAAATATTATATTATTATAAAATCATTTTCTATTTATAATGTATTAAATTGGATTTATTTATAGGATCGGGTGGGTATGGGTAGATATCCTCTCTACCAATAGGTTTTTAGAGATATTTAGGTCACCATTAAACATTATCTTTTAGATCCAACCCTTAGTTAAATAGTTTAACTCTTACTATGTCTTCTTGTATTCTTACACTATATGGTTAATAAACATAATATAAAATGAAAAAGAACCTCAAGTAGTTAATTAATGAAATATATAACATTATTTAATTTCTTTGGCTGAAGATTATATTTTTAGAAATATTATACACTTAATATAATTGTATTAGTTTTAAAAACTCATTAATGTCAAATTTAACACTATTTAGTGTTTGGTTTTTTGTGAAAGTCGTAGAAATAGGGTTACATCTATAAAAAAATATAATCAACCCTAACATGTAATATTCAAATATAAAATTCATATATGAAATCAAAAGATTCAATTTAAATTTATTTCAATATTTATAATATCAATTATTTTAATCATTCATTAATAAGGTAATTACTGAATCATCATTGTGTAATAAATAAATCATGTTATTTAATGTATAATATATTTAAATAAAATAATATGATATGGGGAATATTTTTATATTTATAATTAATATTTATAGTCATGTTTATCTTATGTATACCACTATATTAAATATGTTTTATTTATTAAAATCTGAATTAAATACGTTTAACTCTTCTCTAAATAAAATATAAATATGTTCTAATCTAACAAAAGTGAATAAAAAGGATAAAATATTTGTAATAAGGTTTATTTTGGTCGAAAAAAACTTATCCAAAATATTAATGACATGTTTTTGGGCAATTTTATATTATTATAATATTATTTTGACCTTTAATTACCCTATTTGCTTTTAAAAATGGTAAATAAAATTAAAAAGTTAATATTCACCAAAAATTTGATACTATTGTACCAAATTTTACTTTTTTATGTCAACTTTGTCACATATAATTTCTAAATTAAATTCACAGAAGCTATAAAATTACGTTTTATGCATATTTGCAAATGTGCCATGAAAATTGGTCAAAGACATTAAAAAGTTCAATAATAATTTATATATCTGATCTTATTAAAAAATGACTTCAATGAATTAAATTAGACAAATATAGGTATTATGTTTCTATTTTTACTTAAAAAATAAATTAAAAATAATATTTTAAATAAAAATTCATTTTTTATATACTATGCAGTATTTTACACTATTCATTAAAAATTGAATGTTTTTAGAAAAATACCAAAAATTCATTCTAAACTAATTTTGATATTATTAATAACAAAATGAAGTCTATTTTACCAAATTAAATTTTTAAGAGTGTCAAACATTAATTTTATAATTGTTCAAAAAAGGACATAAAAGTGGTTATTTTAAGAAAATAATTTTTCAAAATATATATCTTTTCTAACAACACATATACATTTCATTATAAGAAATATAAATAACATTTAAAATTTATTTGATACTATTAATATAATAATATTTAACTAATACATAAATATATCATTTAAGAAATTATAATACTAATGTGTTGTTTCGCAGAAACTCATTCTTGTGTATAACGCAAGCCAAGTCGGTGTTGCGTGAAATATAAGATATTAAATTACATTAAAGAGATAATGTACTTTGAAATATTGGTGTGTTAAAAGAACAAGGTCATAATATTTTGATCTTTTATCTATATTTATAGGTGTTCCATAAATTAGATTGGAGGGAAAATAATTTCATTATCCCACTCAATGAAATTTATCAACACTGTAATGATACATTCATTTCGACATCCTTACTGATCACGTTGGAGATTATATAATCTTCTTGATTACTCACAAAACTACTTATTTATTCAAGAAAATTTAATACTACGTAGACCATAAAAAAATTTACATAGTAAAACACAAATGTCAATATGATATAGTTTTCTATTCTGATTTTCTTGAGCTAGTTGAGTAAAAGGAAAAATGACGACCCTCATTATGATTTTCCATCACAACCTACGTCTTGGTAAGAATTGTTGAATTTTCTAAAAACATAAAATCCCCCATGAAAAATCTACAAGATTATCTTCAAAAAAATTATCCTTTTGTTCTTTTTTTCAACATATTCTCTTATGGATGGAAAAATGTATCTGAGGAAGACCTCCATCTAATGACCTGTTGGTGTCAGCCTACATCTAATGAACTAGTCTATGTACACAAATAGTGTATTGATGTCAATATATTTTCAATGATTCTTGACCCACATAAAAATATTAATAACTATTTATTTAAAGTGGTTAACTATGTTATTGAACTACATCAGATTGATTAGTCTCTAGTCACATGCAACGGATGGGTCTCTCTTTCCAGTTTTATTATTAGTCCTATTAATTTAACAACCCAATTTTTTTGTAGAATATTGTATATACTATTCTATTTCATGAAATAATGTTTATGATGAATCAGTGTCTGAATAATTCTGATTGATTAGTGGGACATATTTTTTGATAGACCAATTTCCATAGGGACTTATATAATCTAGATTATCTACAACTGATGATTTACCACATTCTATGATTTATTCGACGGATTGGAAATCCCAATGAATTGGCATGGTTAATGGATAAGATGATTAGTACGTCATCAAAATTGAACATCTCAACCATTAAAATTTTTTTACATCAATTGAATCTCACAATAAAGAGCATTAATCACGAGACATTGACATTGAACGTTCTTTTCATCGACAAAAACATTTTTTGTATCATGATCTCTTCAAGATGTTATACACCTTAGGATCAGGAAACCATCACCTAACCTAAAAAATATTTTCTTATTTTATATTTATCAGAGCATGGTTCACTTTTTTTCTAGCCCTCTTATGATGTTGAAAATATACAAACCAAAAAATAATCCTCAGAATTGGTGGCCAACATCTTTGAAGACATTTGGACTCCATCATAACTTCTCACTCCAATAAAAATCATCTTTATATATACAATGTGATTTTAAAAATGACCACACACTAAAAAAATATTGAGACAATTAAACTTCTTCTAGTATACATTTTTATGAATTTTGTCTCTAATCATAATAGTCTGATATCCTTTCATATAATCACTGCCACATACAAAGTGAATTTATTTTATGTAATGACAAAAAAAATACCAAACATACAACACAAACAACATTCATTATTCGAAAATCATATTCCTGACAACTTGGCCCCAATAATCTCCCCCATTTAAGTTTTTTTCAACTAAGGTTCATAAATCACTGAAAATTTTAATGTTGTAACTCAAATAATGGAAAAATAATACAAAATATAATCATATGCCTGAGAACACATTATAGAACACAAGAATCATTAAAAACCCCAAATTTTTCAAAAGTAGGGACATAATTGTTTTCATGAAAAATCAAAGATTCCACATATTCCTAAATTCTATATTCCTATAAATACAATTTTTATATAACAACATCAATAAAATTTAATTACAATTTATATACATAGATTTTGAGTAAAAATGTTACACAAAAATCCCAATATATATATGATCTCTTAAAAGGTTAAACACGTATCAATGGCTACATATTTAATAAAAATATTTTCTACCCCTTGGCAGTACTATCCAAATTCAAGATGAGATAAAGGATAAAAACACATACTCTATCATTGGAGAGGAACATTTTGTACACCCATGTTAAAACTCAGTTTCAAAAAGGCCTCATTTTGAAATGGAAATGTGAAAATGTCATCAAATATTTCTATTGTAGGAACATACTTCAGCATTATTTATTTCTTCACCACATTATATTTGATGAAGTGTTATTGGATATCAATATGTTTTGAACTATAATGTTGTAGTTGATATCATTTCATATTTATAGGACTCTAATTATCAAAAACCACCAGTATAAGATAATTCACATTAACATGTAAATATTTGAAATGATTCTACATCCACATAATCTATGTCATAGCATGAGTAGTAGAAACATACACAAATGAATCCATACTAATTGTTACTAAATTATTTTCCTTTGTATGCTAACTAATAAAAAATTATCCTAGAAAAAAACACCACCTTATATGGATATTTTATCATATACAAAAAATAAAAAATCATTGTCTATATATCCCAAAAATTAATTCCATCTAAGTTGTTATACATTATTCCAAAAATCTATTGTTCCTTTTATATATATGATTACATTTTTCCATATAATTGATTTGATTCCTTTTGATCAATTTTTAATATTTTACATAAGGTAAAAACATAAAAACTATATCTTCTTGAGTTAGGTAAATATTATAGACTCCCGAACAGATTTCAATAATATTTATAGTCAACTTCCATAGCTTCTATATCTGTTGTCAACTTGGTTCCGACTAAAATAGGTCTAGAAATGAGTTTTTAATTACCTATTCAAAAATTCTTAAGATGTTTATTGGAAAATATTTAATGATGAAAATGTATTCATATTTTGTGAGATCCTTATCCTAATAAAATATATCATTTCCCCCAGAATGGTCATTTCAAACAACTTATTTTTCCCTATAGAAAACATTTCACATATTATTTCATCATTACAAGTTAAGATAATGTCATCAACATAGTCAATAACAATGAGATAAATATCCCGATATTATTTGATAAAGATATTACTATCCATTCTTTATCTTATGATGTAAATTTTTTTAAATATTGTATCAAATTTGGATTACCAAACCATCAGGTCATTCTTTATCCCATAAAAACAATTATTTATCTATGACACATAATGTTCAACCTTCTTTATATAAATACACTTATTGATTCAATAAAATATTCTTCACCAATTTTTATATTAAGAAATGATGAAATCACGTCCATCAAAAAAAAATTACAACTTCATTTTTCATAAATTGAAGGAATGATTCTGATTATCTCTAAAGATGAAACCACATAAAAAGTCTTATAAAAATAAATACCTTCAATCCATTCTTGATTTCAATATGTTAAAAAATTTATTAAATTATCCAATTTTGAGTTACATCCCCATAGAGAATTCATTAGAACATAAAAATATTTCTTTATATTTCACACATAACAATCAACCTTACTTATTAAAAAGACACATGGTTGTTCAATAAAATACTCTTCAACCATTTATCCATTCAGAATTGTTGACTTCACATCCATTTAATTATTTTGCAATATTTTTTTAGAAATTGAAGGAGTGATTTTTATTGTATCAAAATTTGAATCGTGATAAAAAGTCTCATCAAAATCAACATATTCAATAAATTATTATCCTTTTCTAAAAAAATATGGATTTATTTCTTAACACTTCACCATATTTACTCATCATTTTCTTGAACACCAATTATATACCAATGTAAATTTTTAGGAAATAGTTTTCAACTATTATTCCTCTCAATGTCATCCAACTCTTTATTCATATAGTGATCTCATTCTAGATTCTCAAAAGAATCCTTCACATATTTCGACTCAACATTTCAATATGATGAATTATGTGTAATAATTTTTTTATATTATTCTTGTTTGAACCTCTTTATGTGGATCCCCAATAATGTTTTTTTCTTTCACATTTTTCCTTATATAGATATGAGATGTAAAAATTATTCTTTATCAATTTAAATAGATGAGTCTAATTCCACCAAATTCCTTCCATCACCACTATTAGAGTTCTTTTCTTATTTCTCAACAACCGTTATTCCAATTTCTTCATCTTCCTCATATAAATATGATAGTGAAACATATTCCTCATCATTTTAATGAATAAATTCATAAATAGGAAAATAATTTCCCGTTTTTATTTTTCGAAACATAAGTATCATCTTCCTTCCATATAATAACCAATAATTATTCTATAATCACCACTATAATAATAAATTTTAATATTTAAAACAATGTTATATTTGATGTAGGGACTCAAAAAAATTATGAGGTGTTTCAAACAAGGAATTTTATATATATAAATTCATAGGGAGTAATTTTAAACATGGTTAGTGGAAACACCAATTCCCAATTTAAACTGTTGTGTGCATAATTTTCCTCCATATGTTGGGTGAAATAATTTTCTCAATAAACATTATGTCTCATATCTATGATAAAAATATATTATTCCTTCTATAAATTTTTTTTTATTTTGTGTGTGGTGTACCGAACTCGTGCTGAATTCCATTTTTTTCGGATAACTTCAGAACTCATCATTCTTGTATTCACCAAATTAGTAGTACACAAATTCATAAATGAATACCCATATTACTTCTCATATCTCTTCCAAAAAACATTATAAATATTTATTTCTTATAATTTATGTCTCAAAAACATAATTAAAGTAATGTGAGTAAAATTCTCAATTAATGAAATGAATTACTTCTGTCTGAAATTTGATTGTTTTCTCGTTAAGCCCAAAATATCAAATTGGAAAACAAAATCTGATAATGTCCACTATCCGATGAACTATTGGTGCCAGCCTCTATATGTGGAATCAATATATGATACCATTCCATGTATCAGTTTTAACATCAATCCGATTAGTCTGGACTCACATAAAATAATTTTGATCCCTTTTTGAAAATGGTTGACAATATTATTGAACTTCATCATATTGACCTATCTCTAATTCAATAAAATTGATTGTTCTCTATATTTAAATTGATTATTTGTCCCAATAATTTAATAACAACATTCTTCCTCTATATATTTTTCATCTTATTACCTATTGATACCATCAATGGATCTGATGAATCAGTTTCACAATTTCTTTGATGGATTATTGGCACATTTTTCTAATAGACCAGTATCAGAAATAAATTAATTATTCCATATTTTCTACAGATAATGACAAATCACATTGATTGGATTCACTAAGGGATCCAATAGTTTGATAATCTAATCATTCTTATGGATCAATTGATGTGTACATTAGCCGCATCAACCATATCAGCCTTTAAAAAAATAGGCATTCGATGAATCTCACACCAATGATAACTGAATAGAATACTACGACATCATGTTCTCCTTTCTTCCACATAAATTTTCTTATAATATGATGTCTTCATAATGTTGAGAACACTGGTATCATCAAATAAGTATCTAACATAAAAAATATGTCCTCTAAATTTCATTAATAAAAATAATATCAAACATTTTCCTAAAATAATATGATATTGAAAACATAAAAAAAAGTAAAAAATCATCATATTTATTGTTATTCATCTCGAAATACATTCAGACTGCGATACTGTAACAGCCCAAGATTTTATGAAAAATATTCTTTTTAATTTCACTAATTTCTTGTGTTGTACGCTACACCAAAAGGATCTTGCACAACACGCATCCTTGACTTGCCTTGCATTACACGCAATCACGACCTTCCTCGATAGCATGTGTAGTACGCAATACCAAGTTTCACTAAACAACGATATGCTATTAAAATATTATTATAACTAGCCGTTATGAATAATAATAACCACTTTTTGAAATTTTATAAATTTTATTTTTCAAAATGGACTTTATTTTTGGATTCGGAATACCGAAATTTGCCTAGGGTGAAATTTTGGTATTTTTATGAAAACTTTCAATTTTTGATGAATAGTGAAACCACTAAGTGGTAGGTTAAAAACTGAATTTTGCATAAAACTTAATTTTACCTCTTCTGTGAATGGAATGTCAAAAATCCGACAGACACGGTTGATATCAGTAAGTAAAATGTGGTTCAATGAGATAAAAATAATTTTTTAGTGAATAGTAACTTTTTACTTTTTTTACCGCGGTTAATAGTAAATAGGGTAACTAAGGGTAAAACTGATATTACTATTACCCTAACACATGTCCTAATTCTATTTGATAAGTTTAATTCGACCAAAAACAACCTTATGAATAAAATATGACCATTTAGGCCCACTTGGATTAGATTAGGACATTTATTATTAATTTATTTAAAGAAGGGTTAAAATAGTTAAAATCAATGTTTAATAAGTAACTCATATTTAATATGGGGTTATACATAAGATAAATTCGACTATAAATATTAATTAGAAAGATAAAAAGATTTCCTACATAATTGTATTTTATTTGTAATTTTTAGACATTAAATAATTTAATTTATTTATGACACAATGATGATGCAGTAATTATCTTATTTATGAAATATTGACATAATTGATGTTATAAACACCAAAATAAATGTAATTTGAGACTTTTTATGAATTACAATAATTTTCTAGGTTACTATGATATATTAATGTTGATTTAATCAACTTTGTTCGAACATATAATTCTGTTATGACTTTCACAAAAATCATATATCAAATAGTGTCAAAATTGACACAAAATAGTTTTTAAATAAAATATTATATTATTAATTGTTATTTTATTCCTAAAAATCTAAGGTTCGGCCAAATGACTTAGATAAGGATATATATATTAATAATAAACAATTTGGGGTTCGTTTGGCATGTTATAGTAAGTGTATTAACCATATAGTGAAAGAAAACAAAAAGACACGGTAAAAGTTAAATTATTTAACTTAGAGTTAAATCTAATTGATAAGGATAAAATAATACCCTAAACTTATCTAAATACTATTGGTTGATATGATTTCGACACTTCCCCACTTTAGCTTCGAAATAAGTCCCTTTGGAACCATTATAAACTGATTTTGACATTAATATAAAATAATATTTTGAGGTATTCCTAAGGTGCCCCTCTCCTCCCTTATAAAAGGACACCTCCTCCCCCTCCTCCTCACACCAATTTGAGCACTCAAGTTCGGCCAAACCCTGCCAAAATCTCTTCTCCACTTCCCTAGAAACATCCTAGAGGTTCTGGGCTTCCTCAAAGACCAATTTTAGTGCCCTAAGAGGAGGTCTCAAAGAGGCGCTTCAAAGAAGAGGTAATTACCGTTACCAATTCTTTCATCTTTATTTCTTCTTCCACTTCTTCTTCTTAGGTTGTTTCATTATGAAGTAATAACATCAGTATCACTCATATACTGATATGTTATTTTAAGTATGAAACAACCCTATTTCACCATCTATCCATCCTACGGAAAAAGAAATAACCGCACGTGCGTACGTACGGAATACCGTCTCCACGCCGTGGTGTAATCTATTTTCCACCACCACCTTACATGGATGGGTATAATGGTGTAAAGAATAACTATACATAGTTATTACAACATCATATTGATTCTGATATATTGTATAATTCACTCCAATTCAATTCAATAATTATGGAAATGATATCATCGCTCGTGCGTACGTACGGACTACCGTCTCCACGACGCGATGAGATTCATTCTTAATGATTAACCATTCATGAATGATTATAAAGTATATATAATAAGTACTAATGAAATATATGACATAATAATGATACTGGATTTATGTATATATATATGTATGTCTTCTACTTACTTCCATTCAAGACAATAAGGAAATAAAAACAGCGTTCATGCTTACGTACGGACTACCGTCTCCATGAACGGCGTTTTTCATTTCATTTATCTATCTATTATATATATATATATAATTAATATATATGATATATAAATCATATTTTATATTCTGGAAGTAAGTAAGTCATGATATAAGTAATAATAATGTGAAGAACAACAATTCAAAACACCTACGATAAATGAAACGATTTTACCCAAAACGCTTCTTTAACATGGAATTTACAAAAGAACGGGTAATATAATGTCATAAGTGAACCATATATGATATCATAACAATGAATATGATTATTTAATAAGTCAATGACATTATTTAAATCATTATACAGGAGGTTCGGACACATACGAAGCAAATCGGACCTAAGGTAAGGGAAAATATCACAATCTCATTTTTATCCGAGATTGTTTATACTTTGGAATTTACTGGGGTGTATTTTATCATCCACATCCATGTTTCATAAATAATATTATTTCCATCCACCTACAATTGTTTAAATCCATTTTTACACTTCGGTGAGTTTTTAGTAAAAGAAATGAAAGGAATCTTTTGTCGTTTTTCGTACGAGGTACTTTTTGACTTTTCCGACAAAAGTACGAAGAATGTTATTTTTAAACTTATACGGCATGAATGGATTTCTAAAAAATTATTTCCAAGAAGCTTACTTTACAAGTATTCAAGTTTATTTTTAATCAACTTCTTTTATTTTAAAATTGTATGACATGTTAATAAAGGAAAAGTGTTTTTGAAGTAGAAAGGATATTTTCCTCAAGAATGAAGTTCAAGTATTTTATCAAAATTATTTTTCATCTAAGATAATAAAAGGGTTCTGTTTTTACCCCTATTATTACAAGGATTTGATTATGTTGTGATGGAAACATTTTTATGAATTCATTTATCTTATATGAATTTTTTTATGATTTCATGTTGTTTAAGAATCCCATTTTTATTACATGGGTTATGCGATGATGTATGATTTATGATTATGTGGCACACATAAGAAAGGATTCATTATAAGATGGGTGGGACCTATATCTCCCTCCAATGCATTGGGTAAAGATTTTATATCTCATTAGATAGACATGGCTGAAATGGTAGGTTATACCGGTTCAGTGAAACAGGACTGAAATGAGGGTTACTCGATTCAGAAAGGGACTTTGTCCACTATGATAGTCTTGGAAATGAGTCTTGACTAACAAGAAATGATTCTCTATGATTATGTGAGAATGCCAAAAAGTTTCATGTTTTATGTTATGATTATTGTGATTACATTTCACTACCATGATTTACCCCAAGTTCTGAAATTATGATCTCTTTTGCAGGTTATGATTTCCAAAAGTTATGTGCTTATGCATATGATGTGATTGATATTTCTTTTGTTTACCCTTACTGAGCATTTGATCTCACCCTTTTATGTTTTCTTTTCCCCAGGATATAAAGAAAGGTTTTAGGTAAAAAAGAAGAAGATCTTTATAGGAGATTTTGAAGATCTTTCACCACGATTAGAAGATTACGATCCGAGTTTCCAAAGACACTAAACTATTACGATCCTTGTGTGTGTGTGTGTTTTTGTTATGTACTAAGTATTCCACAAAAGTAAGGTAAAGTCTATGTACGTCAGGCTTCAGGTCTCTACAGTTGGTATCAGAGGAAAGGTTTAGTCAAACTTTGGAAACTAGGATGTGAGAAATTTACTGAGATCCTTAGAGATATTTCTAAGGTATGTCTAGGGATGCCTATAAGGGTAAGTATACGTATAGGTTATATTACTAGAATTACGCTAACGATCATAGAATTAAACCTAATATGTTAGATATTGAAGGTACTCCCCCTTTATTATGTTGTTTTCCCTGGCATGATTTTTTCCTCTCACACTATTCTTTTTGGGTTTTAGACGATGGCTGGAACCCGAAGGAACCGTGTTGATCAATGCAATGGACAATGCAATGATTGTCCTCCTGAACAAACAAATGTTATGGGAGATGGAGTGAAAAATCTTATTGCTATACTTACACAAGATATGAATCATTCTGGACTTCCAAATGAGTAGAGAAGGGAACAATATTCTATTGAGTCCTTCATGAGGCAACGTCCACCTTCTTTCAGTGGGTCTTCTGATCCACTTGTTGCTGAACAATGGATCAGTACCACTGAAAAGATATTTTCAGTCCTTCAATGTTCTGAACATGATAAAGTCATCTTAGCAGTATATCTTTTGGAAGGTGAATCTGATCAGTGGTGGAATCTTATCAAGAATACAAGGAAAAGAGATGAAATTGAGTCCATGGAATGGGACGAGTTCAAAAACTTATTTTTCAATAAGTACTTCCCTCGTATTCTTCGAACAAAGATGGAGAAGGAGTTTCTTGAACTAAAGCAAAAGGATGATGAATCTGTTGGTAAATACGAAGCGAATTTTACAAGACTTGCAGGGTATGCATCTGGCATTATCATCCAACCTGAAAGTAAAGTTGATCTATTTTTCAGTGGCTTAAAACCAAGTCTTCGATGGGAATTAGCTATAAGAGACTTCAGTAGCTATGAATAAATTGTGCATTGTGCTATCAAGGTAGAAATAGAAGTTGGTGTTACATATCCATCTCATGGTTTTGACAAGAAATGAAAGATGGAGTTCAGGGATAAATCTCAGAATAATGGTGAAAAGAAGATGAATGTTTCCTTATGCACAAAGTGTGGAAAGAAACATGGTGGATATTGTCTTAAAGGGACTAGAAAATGTTTTAAGTGTGGAAAAGAAGGTCATCGAGCAGCTGAGTGTCGAAGTAATGGAAAAAGGGTTTCTAATGATGTGAATGAAGCAAACACTGCAGAGAACGCACCACCAACACTTCAATGCTTCAAGTGCAAGGAAATGGGGCATTATGCTAATAAATTCCCTAATCCAAGGGTTAGTGATGATCGACATGAGCAACCACTTAAGGCAAAGGATAAAGGGAAGTCACATGCGATCACTATTGGCGATGTTGAATATGACAACGATGTGGTAGAATGATTAAGTGTTTATGTAATGGGATTCCAAAATAATGTTGTATCATTGAGTATTGCAATATTTATTGATGTGGTATTCAAAGTGATTGAGATATTTTTTGGAAATAAGATGATATGTGAGAAAATGAAATGTTTAATAGTATTCATGAGCTCATGATTGATATAAGGACTAAGTGATATCATGGTTTGAGTATATAGAATTTTGAGGATTTTGGTATGTGGAAAGTGTTATCTTTAAACTGCATTCATGTTTTCACTAAGGTATTCAAGAGAATACATGATTAAGGACTTTGAATGTTTGGAATGTGACCAACTAAACATATCTTATGATATATGGGGATCAACGATGGTATTAAATCTCTGTTAATCGTTTTCACTATGTTATGAGAGTGGACTGCAGTATTATGGATAAGCCTAAAGATTGAAATGGATTATGTTGGACATAAGTGAGTATTGTTTAAGGATAGAAGTTTTTTTTCGATATTATTGATGGGATGTTATAGTAATGTAGTTTTAGAAAAAGGAAAACCTGCAGGACGAGCGACAGCCCATCGCTTCGGACAAGGCTGTGGGAATCGAACCCACAACTGAAGTGCGACTGGCCTTTATCGCCTACCACTGGCCTACAGGAAGTCCCAGTTTAGGAGAAACTAGTTTTATTATATTAAGCAGTATGATATATGAAGTATAAGTCCATTTTAGGAACCATATGTGATTAATCTCACTATAGATCGACTTATGTATATAATTTTTTGCTAACATTTTGTTTGAGACAAATGGAATGACCCGTCATTTTATCACATGATCTGCTAACACTTCACGAATAATAAATTCAACTTCATTTATTTAAGAGATGAAGTGGAAATTGTTCAAGGCATGAACAATAGTGAGATTGTACGAAAACAAAGTAAGTATTTATTCTAATTCAAATTTTCAACTTTAGGGAAATGATCTTGAAAACCAAAAATGTTGTCCTAGTGATCATATACCTGATGAATCGGATGGTACCTTAGATCGTCACAAATTTATGGATTTGTGATTTTTGGCTTTTCCATAGCCATGTTCTCTACCACTCTCCATAAGAACATGATGGTTAGATTTTTCTTCCATATCCATATTTTCACCTATGTGGAAACCCAGTGATTAGTTTATTTGGGTAATCGTTACATTTCATACTTTAGTTTTTAAATACAAGTTTTGGTATTCCTTTTTATGATGTGGGTTTCTATTAAAGAAACTTTCGAATAGTAAACTATTTATAACCCCAACGAATTTCGAGGGCGAAATTCATTTTAAGGGGGGTAGAATGTAACAGCCCAAGATTTTATGAAAAATATTCTTTTTAATTTCACTAATGTCTTGTGTTGTACGCTACACCAAAAGGAGCTTGCACAACACGCATCCTTGACTTGCCTTGCATTACACGCAATCGCGACCTTCCTCGATAGCGTGTGTAGTACGCAATACCAAGTTTCACTAAACAACGATATGCTATTAAAATATTATTATAACTAGCCGTTATGAATAATAATAACCACTTTTTGAAATTTTATAAATTTTATTTATCAAAATGGACTTCATTTTTGGATTCGGAATACCGAAATTATCCTAAGGTGAAATTTTGGTATTTTTATGAAAACATTCAATTTTTTATGAATAGTGAAACCACTAAGTGGTAGGTTAAAAACTGAATTTTGCATAAAACTTAATTTTACCGCTTCTGTAAATGGAATTTCAAAAATCTGACAGACAAGGTTGATGTCAGTAAGTAAAATGTGGTTCAATGAGATAAAAATAATTTTTTTGGTGAATAGTAACTTTTTACTTTTTTTTACCGCGGTTAATAGTAAATAGGGTAACTAAGGGTAAAAATGATATTACTATTACCCTAACACATGTCCTAATTCTATTGGATAAGTTTAATTCGGCCAAAAACAACCTTATGAATAAAATATGACCATTTAGGCCCACTTGGATTAGATTAGGACATTTATTATTAATTTATTTAAAGAAGGGTTAAAATAGTTAAAATCAAAGTTTAATAAGTAAATCATTTGTAATATGGGGTTATACATAAGATAAATTAGACTATAAATATTCATTAGAAATATAAAAAGATTTCCAACATAATGGTATTTTATTTGTAATTTTTAGACATTAAATAAT
The DNA here is from genome assembly GCA_963277665.1 of Viscum album. Classification (NCBI taxonomy): domain Eukaryota; kingdom Viridiplantae; phylum Streptophyta; class Magnoliopsida; order Santalales; family Viscaceae; genus Viscum; species Viscum album. Next base: position 1,159,560,074 of record OY728125.1, read on the forward strand.
TTAATTTATTTATGACACAATGATGATGCAGTAATTATCTTATTTATGAAATATTGACATAATTGATGTTATAAACACCAAAATAAATGTAATTTGAGACTTTTTATGAATTAAACTAATTTTTCTAGGTTACTATGATATATTAATGTTGATTTAATCAACTTGGTTCGAACATATAATTCTGTTATGACTTTCACAAAAATCATATATCAAATAGTGTCAAAATTGACACCAAATAGTTTTTAAATAAAATATTATATTATTAATTGTTATTTTATTCCTAAAAATCTATGGTTAGGCCAAATGAATTAGATAAGGATATATATATATTAATAATAAACAATTTGGGGTTCGTTTTGAATGTTATAGTAAGTGTATTAACCATATAGTGAAAGAAAACAAAAAGACACGGTAAAAGTTAAATTATTTAACTTAGAGTTAAATCTAATTGATAAGGATAAAATAATACCCTAAACTTGTCTAAATCCTATTGGTTGATAGGATTTAGACCCATCCCCACTTTAGCTTCGAAATAAGTCCCTTTGGAACCATTATAAACCGATTTTGACATTAATATAAAATAATATTTTGAGGTATTCCTAAGGCGCCCCTCTCCTCCCTTATAAAAGGACACCTCCTCCCCCTCCTCCTCACACCAATTTGAGCACTCAAGCTCGGCCAACCCCTGCCAAAATATCTTCTCCACTTCCCTAGAAACATCCTAGAGGTTCTGGTCTTCCTCAAATACCAATTTTAGTGCCCTAAGAGGAGGTCTCAAAGAGGCGCTTCAAAGAAGAGGTAATTACCGTTACCAATTCTTTCATCTTTATTTCTTCTTCCACTTCTTCTTCTTAGGTTGTTTCATTATGAAGTAATAACATCAGTATCACTCATATACTGATATGTTATTTTAAGTATGAAGCAACCCTATTTCACCATCTATCCATCCTATGGAAAAAGAAATAACCGCGCGTGCGTACGTACGGAATACCGTCTCCACGCCGTGGTGTAATCTATTTTCCACCACCACCTTACATGGATGGGTATAATGGTGTAAAGAATAACTATACATAGTTATTAAAACATCATATTGATTCTGATATATTGTATAATCCACTCCAATTCAATTCAATAATTATGGAAATGATATCATCGCTCGTGCGTACGTACGGACTACCGTCTCCACGACGCGATGAGATTCATTCTTAATGATTAACCATTCATGAATGATTATAAAGTATATATAATAAGTACTAATGAAATATATGACATAATAATGATACTGGATTTATGTATATATATATATATATATATATATATGTATGTCATCTACTTACTTCCATTCAAGACAATAAGGAAAGAAAAACAGCGTTCATGCGTACGTACGGACTACCGTCTCCATGAACGGTGTTTTTCATTTCATTTATCTATCTATTATATATATATATATAATGAATATATATGATATATAAATCATATTTTATATTCTGGAAGTAAGTAAATCATGATATAAGTAATAATAATGTGAAGAACAACAAGTCAAAACACCTACGATAAATGAAACGATTTTACCCAAAACGCTTCTTTAAAATGGAATTTACAAAAGAACGGGTAATATAATGTCATAAGTGAACCATATATGATATAATAACAATGAATATGATTTTGTAATAAGTAAATGACATTATTTAAATCATTATACAGGAGGTTCGGACACATACGAAGCAAATCGGACCTAAGGTAAGGGAAAATATCACAATCTCATTTTTATCCGAGATTGTTTATACTTTGGTATTTACTGGGGTGTATTTTATCATCCACATCCATGTTTAATAAATAATATTATTTCCATCCACCTACAATTGTTTAAATCCATTTTTACCCTTCGGTGAGTTTTTAGTAAAAGAAATGAAAGGAATCTTTTGTCGTTTTTCGTACGAGGTACTTTTTGACTTTTCCGACAAAAGTACGAAGAATGTTTTTTTTAACTTATACGGCATGAATGGATTTCTAAAAAATTATTTCCAAGAAGCTTCCTTTACAAGTATTAAAGTTTATTTTTAATCAACTTCTTCTATTTTAAAATTGTATGACATGTTAAGAAAGGAAAAGTGTTTTTCAAGTAGAAAGGATATTTTCCTCAAGAATGAAGTTCAAGTATTTTATCAAAATTAATTTTCATCTAAGATAATAAAAGGGTTCTGTTTTTACCCCTATTATGACATGGATTTTATTATGTTGTGATGGAAACATTTTTATGAATTCCTTTATCTTATATGAATTGTTTTATGAAGTCATGTTGTTTAAGAATCCCATTTTTATTACATGGGTTATGCGATGATGTATGATTTATGATTATGTGGAACACATAAGAAAGGATTCATTATAAGATGGGTGCGACCTATATCTCCCTCCAATGCATTGGGTAAAGATTTTATATCTCATGAGATAGACATGGCTGAAATGGTAGGTTATACCGGTTCAGTGAAACAGGACTGAAACGAGGGTTACTCGATTCAGAAAGGGACTTTGTCCACTAAGATAGTCTTGGCAATGAGTCTTGACTAACAAGAAATGATTCTCTATGATTATGTGAGAATGCCAAAAAGTTTCATGTTTTAAGTTATGATTATTGTGATTACATTTCACTACCATGATTTACCCCATGTTCTGAAATTATGATCTCTTTTGCAGGTTAAGATTTCCAAAAGTTATGTGCTTATGCATATGATGTGATTGATATTTCTTTTGTTTACCCTTACTGAGCATTTGAGATCACCCTTTTATTTTTTATTTTCCCCAGGATATAAAGAATGGTTTTAGGTAAAAAAAAGGAAGATCTTTATGGCATATTTTGAAGATCTTTCACCACGATTAGAAGATTACGATCCGAGTTTCCAAAGACACTAAACTATTACGATCCTTGTGTGTGTGTGTGTTTTTGTTATGTACTATGTATTCCGCAAAAGTAATGTAAAGTCTATGTACGTCAGGCTTCGGGTCTCTACAGATACGATTTCTCACTCAGTCAAAAACATTATTTTGGGAACCATGTGAGTCTTAAAACAATATAACATGGAAAACATATTTATAACAAATAAACTATATATAATGGAAATTATTATGAATTTTATATATGATCAACTAGGTCTATTACTCATTATTTTGATTGCAACCACTTATAGGGTGAATGAGTTTTTTAATGACAAGAAAATAGAGAATATACATTACAAACTTCTTTATTCATTCAATAATCATATTGTAGAAAAAAGGCTCCAAAAAATTAAATATTTATATCATATTATACAAGTAAATATGTTTTATTAGTCATATATGATATAAATACATATTATATTTCAATTAGGTGTTTAAAAATAACAAAACCTGAACCAACCATGATTAATGGATGATTATGAGGTGTATTAGTTCTAATATCATTATAAAAAATGAATAATGAACTAATTTAGTTTTTATTATATTGATATAGTAATATTATAATTTTGTAGCAGAAGAAGTAAGGGATATAAAAATGTTACGTAGTATGAATAAAAATATTTTGTTATTTGTATGTTTGTTTATGAGTGTCAATTATACAATGAACATATAATTATAATAAAAATAAAATATTTCCAAATTTATATTAAAAAATATATAAGTCTCAGAATAGATAACCTATAAATTCAATTAACCATTTTATTGAACCAACATAGAAGGTGGTGAATAAAACATAACATGTCGTTCATGGAGGCAGTAGTCTACACACGTGCTTGAGCAACATTTTTATTTCATTGAATGAATGAGAGGGAAATTTTTAATGGTTGCAATTACATTTAAGTGTATTATATATATATATATATCATTATATAAATATTTTTATAATAGTTTTTTATTAGGGTGTATGGAAATTATAACTAATAAAATTAAAATGATACGTATAACTTTTCTTCAAGAATTTTAATCTTCCTTTGATGTATCCTTTTGAAATAAGGAAAATTATGTACTTTTTTTATGAAATTATCTTTAAAATGTGTTTAGTGGATCTAGGATATGTAAATTGGGTAGTTTTTTCTATTAAGTTGTAATAATAGGTGTCTCTTGGAGTGGGATGATGTGAGCTACTTTTATAGATCAAAAATAGGGACAAATCATTGGAATAAAATGTTATCTATCAGATAGGACGGGAGTTTCTTTATAGTTAGGTAGATAAATGGTAGTGAGGCATGAAATTTTGAATTTGATACCCAAAAATGATCTCTATAAGGTCTATATGTCCTTTTAATTATCAATAATTTGAGATAAATCATTTTCCCATTTTACACTTATAAATCTTGATTAGAAATTAATCATTGGAATTATTTTTCTACAAAAAATATATAATGATCCTGCATACTATATTTTTTGTGGTGAATCAAAACATGGGATTCATATGACATTATTAAATTTCTATATCTGAGTAAAATAACTTTTAGACTAAAACACGTGATACAAAAAACAGTTTTTATAGAAAAATATCTTTTTGTTTATGAAGTGATTTTTAACCTTATTTAAGATTTTTTTATCATTTTAAAGGGTGTTTATCAATTTTTTGATGTGTTAATAAATCATATTATAGTAATATTTTAAATATAATTAATCTAATTTTTGAAAAAAAAATTATATAACATTTAAAACATTAAATCTCCGAAAAATACCATTTTACTTTTTCTATGGTAATTAATAGTTATACATAGTAATTTCATTCCAATGAATAATGATTAAATTTTTATAGTTATCTAATATGGACATAATAAATCTTAAATATGGAACCTATTTTATAAAAAAAATTAATATTCATAGGGAAATTTAATTTCAACATTTTCACACTTAATACTCATTTTAATAAATCCCAAAAATTTGTATTAAGAAAATAATTTTATGATTAATAAAGAAAATTTATTAAATTTATAAATTAAATTTCAAAAATATAATAAATAAAAATTTTATACAATATTAAAATATATTGGGTATTATTCATATTGAATTTTTTTCTTAAAACATTAGTTATTTGTTACTTATATTTACAATAAATTAAAAATTAATTCACTGGTGATATATTAATTATATTATCAATATATATTATTGATTTATAATTATAATATTATATGATTATTGAAATTAAATAACATTCTTGGAAAAGAATATTTCTGATAATAAAACTATTTTCTTAATTTTTTATCTGTTCTAATTGAAATCTATTCATATTAAAAGTAGCCATTATGTTTTCCATATAAATATTTACTAAATTACTCAATCATAATCATTACAGGTAATTCTATTTATTGGTTTTCATTCCCATACATAATATTGTTAATTTATTAAAATATATCAGGTTTTTATTTTAGGTTGGTGTTTCGCATGGGGAGAACTTCAAACACATTAACATATTTAACGGTAGTATTATATTATGTCCTCTATCATATAGAAAAAATATATTGATTTGGTGTCTATGTAACTATATTATGTTATGTTTTGATAACATGACATCACTTTACATCATAATTGAACATAATAAAAATAATGATGAATCCTTGTTAAACAACCCAGAATTATTATTCATCATGATTAAGAAATGGAACCAATCATATAAAAAAGATTAACAATCATATCTGAAATTCCATTATTATATTTGTCATATAAATATTAATCATATCAACACACTAAATGTGATGCTATTGGAGACACACATCCCCAATTATCATGGATTTTATATAAGAAATACACATAACCATAGATGATAGTTTTACACATGTCTATAGAATAGAGTCAACTCAGGTGTTTGGGGATGTGATGTGGCAGCATATGATTAGAGAAAAATATTATAAATATATATTGTGTTAGGACTCAACCAAAAAAAACACATCAATCATAGCTCCAAACAAGACTCTTATAAGATATTAAAGGATTTCTTATTCTCAATGGGTTACAGTCTAGCCCTCATTCTTCCAACATAAACTTGAGAGAATGATATCCTAAAAATAAAATAATATATATTTCCTACATATAGAGGAGGACATCCAAATATGAAATATTAAATTAATATAAACCATCAAAGGTAGCAATACAAATGTTGCAACGAGGCAAAATAAAGTACATGTTAATAACTAAAACCAAAGGAAATAAAAACTACCAATAGCTACCCTATGTGATACGTGTGATACATTCTATAGTCTCACTGTCAGATTCCCTTTCCTATATGACATGAAACACTTCCATACACTATATAGCCTTTAAAATTTCTTTATTAGACAAAGAAATATACCCACCCCTAGGGGAGTGTGAAGGTTGTTGGAAGTGGAATAAAATTATGATCCCACCCTAGAATTACATAACAATTATGGTTCAAATAGTCCAAATATGCTCAATATTTGAAAAATAAGGTATGATAATTTTGTTCACTTTTTTGCCTAATAAATTATAAACAAAATTCCTATTTTTAGTTATAAAGATTATACCATATAACATAAGTCAAATCAAACATTTATATAAACAATTTATCAATAATTAAATAATTTTATATATCAATTCCATTACAAAATAAAAACTAAACATGGAAAAGAGAGTCATTATCACCAATAGGACAACGTTGTTCTTGGATAGGTAGGTCTCTCATAAATTAGTAATCAAGCCATGAATTAGTGTTCACTAATAAATTAAAGAGAATAATAGGGCCTAAGGAATATAAGAATACCACATGAATGAAACCCCTATGGTTTTAGATAATCAGGTCTATATTACAACATGTTCAAGGGAACAAAGGAATAGTATATGAGTGAATACCATTTGGAAACAAAAAAATTCCCACGTGCTGATAATCTATTTTTATTACCAAAGGATCACATGTGTTTTTTATTTTAAAACGTTTAAAATTTCATATATCATTACATAAAATATATTCCAAACAACCCTTTTATATTAACACCACATGATTTCATAGTACGTTATCTCATTAAAGTAATTCAGTATCTTGGGCTACACACAACATCGAGTTTGAGCACACCACAACTTACCAAACTAGGAGATTAAAAAGAAGTTAAGAATAGTATTAACTGAATTTCGAATCTTATATACTCTATAAATTTTTTACACCAATATTATATGTTTCTTATACATAATATGCGAACAAATTCAATTTTCACATAAAAGAAGTATTTTTCATAAAATGCAATTTTACCACCTTTTAATGGAGAACCCTTTTTAAAACTAGTATTTGACAATTTCATATGTTAAATTTAATGAAATTAGATTACATATTAGAACTGGGACATAAAAATTTAGTTTGTATAAACTTTTGGAACTTTTCTGATACCTTTCATATTTTTATGAATTGTGAAAATACTAAATTTTAATTGAAAACAAATTTTTTAATAAAAATTCTTTATAGTGATAAATTATGCATTTTATTGGTTTGGATTTATAATTTGATTATATTTTCATAATTTAATACAATTTAGGTTATTATAAGTAATTTCACATTTAAAGTTTACACAAACACGTGATATTCTTTTGATAGTTTTTAAATTTAAAAAACTCGGTTTTTTGTTTTTACAAAGGGAATTAATATTAAATTAATTAATGTAACTTATATGTTTTGAATTCAGTAAAATAGAATTAATTTCTGAATTCAGAATATCCAAATTAGCTTAGTTAGGATTTTTGGTATTCTTCCGAAAACAACCAATTTTTTATGAATAGTGATAAACACTGCGTTATTGTTTAAAACATTCTTTTAATTTAAATAATTATTATATTATATTATATTTTATTTTATTTTAATTAAAAAATAGATATATAGTACCTATATAAGTTCAAGGTAATTCATAGGAGTCATTTTATAATACAATTAGATGTATAAATTTTTATTGAACTTTTTACCGTCTTTTATCCACCTTCTAGGAGCATTTGAAAATTTGCATAAAACTTAATGTTACCGATAATGTGTGTAACATCCTAGATAAATAAGGAATAAGACACATTTCATATTTATTTATATTTTTTAATTAAATATTAATTTTACATTAAAGGGAATTCTATGTTCGATGGCATACCTGATACCCAACAACGAGTTTCTTTGAAATCTTGTGTTGCACACTAATAATATTATATTATTATTTTAAAATGGTCATTAATGCCTAGCCGTTGTATTGGAAAAAATGAATAGAAATAAATAAAATATGATTAAATAATTTTTTAAATGTTTTTACAATTATCCAATAAACGTTAGGGGCTCAAAATTTGAATGTATCTAATTTTAAGCATGAATACTCTAATATTCAGTAGCAGGTCGATTTACCGCCTTTTGATGGCGAACCCTCATTAAATCTAGTTTTGTTCATTTTTATATGATCTATTTGAAAAAATAAAATTCTTCTTTAGATTTGGGACCTAAAAATTTACTTTGGTTATATTTTTGGTATTTTTCTGATAATGATCATTTTTTAATGAATAGTGAAACATACAGTATTTTAATTTAAAAGTGCCTTTTCATATAATTTTTATAAATGGTTAGATTATATATTTCAATTTTATATGTGTAATTAGAATATATTTTTACCATTTAATCTAATTTTTGTCATTGAAAATAATTTCATTTTGAAATTGGACATAAACAAGTGTCAATCTTTTGATAGTTATTCTTTCTATAAAACACGCTATTTGTTTTGACAACATGATTTAATTTAAAATTAATTAATGAAATTTTCTGTTTTTAATTTTTTAAAATAGACATAATTTTTTAATTCAGAATATCAGAAATATCTTAGGCTAAAGTTTTGGTATTTTTCTGAAAAACATCAATTTTTGATGAATAGTGAAACCACTTAGTAGTAGTTTAAAAAACTAACTTTATTCATTTAAATGAAAATTTTCCGCTTCGTTGAATTGAATTTAAAAAATCCAACATATATGGTTGTTATTAGTAAGTAAAATTTGGTTCAATAAGATGAAATTTCTTTTGGTGAATAGTAACTTTTGACGTTTATTTACCGCAATTAAAGGAAAATAGGGTTAAAATAAAAAGAATATAATAATAATAATAAATTACATTAACAATTGTCATAACATTATTATAAGGGTCATGAATGCTTATAGGAATATTTTGGTCGATTTTGGGACCCCATGGAGCCACTTATGAGTGATAATGACACTTTAGATTAATTAATTTAATGTAAAGGAAAAAATGACACAAACAAATATCTTTTGGTAAATTAATTTTTTACATTAGGATATATAAGTTATATTTTTGACTATAAATATTAATTGGAATGAAAAAAATATTTCCTACATCATGGGATTTTTTTATAATTTTTAGACAAAAATAAATTAAATTATTTATGACACAATAATGATGAAGTGTATACCTCATTAATAAATGATTTAAAAAAACAAGATTATAAATTTTAAATGAACATAAAAAAACTATCCAATTATTATTGGATGATTTTATTTCTACCAATAGTAATATTATCTTTGACTTTAATTAGTTTTGGACCTTTAGGAACCAAATATCATTATATAATAAAATAATATTTTCACACTTTCCTAAAGAGCCCCTCCTCTCCCTTATAAAAGTACACCACTTATAACCAATTCCTCACACCTCCCAAGCCTTTTGGCTCATCCAAACTCTACCCAATTAATCTCTCTACATCACTCCCCTCCTCCTAGAAGCCTTAACATAGGCATAAGGCACTTCTTGAAGTCCTTTTGGTTCAAACCAAAGGAAGTTACCCAAATTAAATCTAAAAATTGCCCTTAAATTCTATTCTTTTATTTTACTTCTCCAACCCCTAAACTCTTTTTATTCCATTCTTTAATTACAACACTAGTATCCTCAATATACTATTATTTGTTATGAATTTTAACTACCCTTACACACACATCCATCTAATGGGTGAAAAACATATTGTATCTGTGGATGGAAAACTAACGCCTCACGAAATGATGATTGTTCGATTATCTTCTAGAGCCTCTCATGGAGGAAATTATGATTTAACTGAATTTATATATGATATATATTATTTTTATAGTATTTATACTTCTGTATTTTACATTTATAGCCTACCATTATGGTTTCCATAATGGGTAAACGTGATAATTTATTTTGAGAAAGTGCGGACTACCGCACCCTCAAAGTGATGTGACTCGTTAATGCCATATATGGGATGTATATAGGATATAGTGAATTATATTATATATGATATTATAATTTAATTGTAATATACTTATGAATTATTATGTTTTAATTCCATTAAAATTAGAAATAGAAATGAACGTAGCGTTCATGCGTACGTATGGCTTACCGTCTCCATGAACGATGCATTTCATTTATTATCTCCAAAATGATATGTACTGTTATAAAAGAAATATGTACTGGATATACATGATTTATATGATATCTAAATCATGAATATAATTTCGAAGATAATGGACTATTGACCACATGGACAACTGTTAATTATAAGGTGATCATTTTTGACTCAAGTACCAAATATCAACCAAACGACCATTATTAACTAAAATGATGGAATAATGTTTATAACATGGAAATAAGTGATATAAAAAGGATAATAAACTTGAAAAGGGTTCTTTAGAAAGTAAAAATTAACTTTTGATTATTATTCCTAAGATTAAAGAATGAACGGGTCAAGTCGGACATGAGGTAAGGGATTTTCTTTTCTCACTTTTAATTCCATGAGATTTCCATTATTCGACACTTATTCATTCCATGTGGTGTATTGTGTAATTCCATTATATATATATTATCATTATTCACACTATATTCATGGTATTATATGATTCATTTCGTGGTTATTAAATTTTGGTCATCCGACTCCATTGATTACAACGTGGTAAATGGTTTCATCTCACTTTTTATTATCGTGAGATTAATTCTATATTTTCCACTATTTCCTTTTGTGTGGTGTATGTACGGAAAATGATTATACTATTTGTGTTATATATTCTCATTTATGAGTATTTACATCTTTATTTAATTATCCTTCTTTCATGTGGCATATGTTTTGTATGTTACAAAATCGGTAAGGGAACCTTTCACCATCCTCTTTTTAAAAGACTTTTTTTGTTATTTATTTTAATTTACATCTTATTATGTTTGGATATGATATTATAAATCCTTATTGATGTAATAATTATGTACAAGTGATGAGATACCCTTTTTATCTCATAAAATCATTTTCTAAATTTTAAAGTGACGTCGTTAGGCTGTTGAATTTATAAAAGGGAACTTCTTAACCCAATTTCAATTCTTTGGGTTCAACTTGTACTTCATGAATATGTCATCCTATGAATATTTATGAATTATATATGATTGTTTAACACTTAATATCCACTTATATTGGGTGTATTTATACATTTCACACTTAATTATGTGATTGATTTATCATTAATTTAAGGATACTGTCTTTATAATGGATTTCATCTCAATTTACATTTCCACTAAGACTTCATTGTTGTTATGCACCAATTCACTCTTATATAGGGAATATACTATCTTTTAACATATTATATCATGAATCCCTTTATTCTCATGATATTATAAAGTTTTGATTAAATTTTATTCCTGAAATAATTATATTCAAAAGTCTATCTTTTTGTTTAAAAAAAACTCGTTAACTAAAATATAGTTTTCAATGTTTTAAAGATTTATTCTTCAAAATATTTCTCATTAATATCCATGTTTTCAAAATTGGTTTCATGATTTATTGATATGTACATTAATGTATTCAAATGATAATTCATTTAAAATTTTCAAAGTGGTATGGGACAGTTTCATTCAAGAATCTCTTTTTAAATGGTTTTTAAAATGATTTGATAAAGCATTATTTATTTCAATATCTTGATTTTATATATTGGAATGTGGAAATGTTATCTTGCCTTTATACTTGTCTTAGTGTTTTGATTATGTTATGGTTATTGGGAATTGTTTATGTATATGGGTGGTTTTGTAATAAACCTGGGGTGGGTGAGCCCAAGATAGCTCTCCAATGCATTGGGTAACGTGGCAGAGGTAAACAAGATGTTTATCCTAAGAGATTTAGGGAATATAATGTGATGGGTATTCCAAGTGTAAATCCCAACTTAGCTGTGATAGATACAATGTATATTTGATATTAATGCCATAAGTAACCTTTATGATTTATGATCTGTGTGTGTTATTCATAAATATTATGATTTCGTAAGGTATGTTATGATTGAAAAGTATGGTTTCATTGATTTGTATTTATTGATGGGATAATGTTTTCCTTCTTTATTTTATAACCCTTACTGAGATTTTTATTCTAATCCCATGTTTTTGAAATGTTTTCCACAGGACTTAAATATGAATAGGGTAAAGGATAGGATTAAGGAAAAGTCATGCTGTAAAAAACATGGAACTAGACACGTTTATTTTTAATAGTTTTTATTTTATGAAAAAATGGATACTGAGTAGTAGTGTCTATATGAATTTTTCAAGTTGTTATGTAATAGTTATGGCCTAATTCTCTAAAACTATAAACTTGAAAAGATCCCCATTGTAAATTATTAACTTATTCAAGATTATGTAATGTTGTAAGGTCGGGTCCTTATACTGTGATTTTAATTTCAAAAATATGAGATATGTGGTTGACATCTATAAGTAAAATGTGGTTCAATAAGATGAAAATAATTTTTGTGAATGGTAACTTTTGACATTTATTTACCACGTTTAAATGTTTATAGGGTAATTAAGGGTAAAAATGATATTATAATTACCCTAACACATGTCAAAATTCTATTGGATAAGTTAAATTAGACCAAAAAAACCTTAGGAATAAAATATGATCCTCTTTGGTCCACATGGATTAGATTAGGACATTTATTATTATTTTATTTAAAGAAGAGTTAAATTTTTTAAAATTCAATGTTTAATAACTAAACAATTTTTAATATAACGATATAGATAAGATAAATTTGACTATAAATACTAATTCGAAACCTAATAAGATTTACTAAATCATGGTATTTTATTTATAAATTTTATAGATAAATTTATTAAATTTATTTATGACACAATGATGATGCAGTAATTACATTAACAATGAAAGAATCAAATAAATGGTATTATAAATATTTAAATAATTATAATTTCAAATTTTCTATGATATAAATGAATTGTATAGGTGAATATGACATTTTAGTATTGATTCAATGTATTTTTTTCGAATTAATCATGTTGTGAAGACTTTCACAAAAACCAAATACCAAATATAGTCCAAATTGACATAAATGAGTTTTTAAAACAAATATCATATTATTAAATAATAAAATATTCTTAAAAATAGAATCATCGGCCCAAGGGCTTAAATAATATTAAATATGTCATTAATGAACCACTTGAGGTTCTCTTGGATGTTTAGAGTAAGTTTATTAACCATATCGTGTAAGAATACCAGAAGACACGATAAAAGTTAAACTATTTAACTTAGAGTAAAATCTAAAAAATAAGGTTAATATGGGAACATAAACATGTATAAAACATATTGGTTGAGTGTTTTGCAACCAGAACCCACCTTAGACTAGAAATAATTCATTTTAGATCCATTATAAATGGAAAATGATATTATTATAAAATAATATTTCATGCTTTTCCTAAAGTGACCCTCACCTCTATTACAAAAGGTTACATCCCCTACATTGAAAATCACACTTTCTAAGCCATTTGGCTCAGCCAAACCCTTCCCAAATATCCTCTATACTTCAGTCACATAATCCTAGAGTCCTTACTTTGTTCTAAATGACAACCTAAGAATCCCTTTTGATCAATTTAAAAGGAAACACCCGAAGGAGAGGAGGTTAAACGTACCCTCAACCAACAGAAATTGCAAGGTAAGGGTTAATTCCACAATATCATTATTATCTGAAGTTGTTTTTATATATTTCTCTACTATGAAATATTTATTATCTATATTCATGTTTCATAAAATAATTTTCAAAGGGATTTTTTAAGGTACTTTTTTACTAAAACATCATTTTAAATGTTTTAAAGATTTATTCTTCTAAACCATTATCATTAATGTCCATGTTATCAAAATGGTTTTAAGGATTTATTTACATTGACATGAATGTTTTAAAATGCTAATTCCATTCAAAATTTTAAAATTGGTATGGGATACTTTGATTCAAAATAATATTTTAAATGACTTTCTTTTGTAAATTATGTGACAGTTAAATGATTTCATGAAAGAGGGATATTTCTCTCAAATAATTTTACCTATCATTTTCAATTATGTCAACATTATATACAGTATATTATTCTTGATCAATGTTGATTTATTATGATACAAATTTTCCATATTTTATTTATGGTTTTGTGTTATGTTTGACTATGGATATGTTATTTTTATACCATTCATGATTTATGGATAAAGTATTGAAATTTCGTATGATAGTTTTAATACAAATGATTATGTTATGTTTAAACCTTTTCATATTAGGAATGAATTTGACATAGTAAATGGCAGGTGGAGCCCGCTATATCTCTTTGATGCATCGGTAGGTATCATGAGACAAACGAGTGTCTTAGCACAAGTCCTTGACAAAATCTAATTTGTAGTCTTGACACAAGGCCTTGAATATGTGGTTATGAAATCTGGAATTATGCATTCCATCATTATGAAATTGTCTATGGATATTGCATGTGATTATTTGACTAGTATAATATCCATGTGAATAATTAAATGGAATTATTCAATTTATCTTTGCAATATTATGCTGAATTTTATGTTTAAAATGATTTTGTTTTAGTTTTATACATTTCATTAAAAGTTTATGCTTATTTATGAATGTTTCTTCTATATTGTCATCCTTACTGAGCATCTTAGCTAACCCCTTTAATATGCTTTATTTCCCCAGGATTCCTACAAGTGTATTATGATTGATAATCTAGGTCAGGCTAGGGGATTAATGGTGTTCTCAAAGGATCATTTATGTTGTGTTTTATTTTCTAATGTGTAATGTAATGTTCATGAATGTAATCTATTTTCCAAGACTGCTAAACTGATTGGTATTTCTAGACTTTAATCCTTGTAACCATGCCAATGTTATGCAATAAATTAGTGACTCTAGGTAACTCGGGTCTGGGTGTTATAGTTGGTATCATAGGAAGTTTAGCAACAACCTTGAAAATATATTTAGATCAACTCTGATTATAGAACATTTCCCTAAGATAGTATTTGAGGATTAGTATAGAAGAACATCCTAGAATATTTGTAATGTAGAGATTTTGTGTATTTTTCATGGAATACATCTTTTAATAGATATGAGAAGGTAGAGGCATCTTGGGCCCAGATGTACCTAAGAGTGGAAACATCGACAAGGAGTTTTGGGCTTGACTCGGGGTATCTAGGTAAACGACAACAGGCCTTGCTACACTCTTGGTTAGGACACTCCCAAGCGATATGCATAGGATAATTCACATTTTCTTTACAATCCATTATGAAGGATCTTGGAGTAAATACTTCCTCAAAAAAATCAGTTTATGATTATAGATTATATGCATAATCATTCCAAATTATGTTAGGATTTTTTCATGTTTGGAATTATGCATTGTGATTCAGAAACTAACCTGGTGTATGACATTGTTTAGAAATTTAAGCTAGTAGAATGAATGTGAATTCTAGAAATACGAATTATTGAAGGATTAAGAAGAATCATATCTTTTATGGTATTAAGCCAAAATTTAAAATAGAAATAGTATCCCCATATTCTCATCTTAGGAAAAAATAATATCATGTGTTAATAAAATAAGTAAATAATTCCTTGAGTCCTACGGCTTTGAAGGGAAGAAAGAGAAGAAAATGATGTTAGAGAGAAAGATGGATAATGGGAAGAGGGGAAAGAAGGATTTTTCCAATATGTGATAACTATGGAAAGAATCACCTTGGTGAATTTTTTATGGGAATGAGAGTTTTTGATAAGTGTGGAGAAAAAGGGCACCAAGTATGTGATTTCAAGGGTAAGAAAAATGTTTCAAATGTACAAGGCTTCATCAGCAAGGAGTTGGGACACTACGTGAATCAATTTCCAAAAGATCAAAGTATACCCCAAATCATGATATAGGATAATAATCAAGTTATGATACAACCGAAGATGAAGAGTAATGGTTTGAGTTATTTTGTTTTTATTAACGTATTTTTTCATTTAAGTATTGTATTAATGATGTACATGTTATAAGAATTATTGAGTATATAAGGGTTGTATTGTAGTACTATTTCATTGAGGACTTGAGATTTTTTGGAACCAAGAAAAGTGACTCAATAGAAGTTATTTTTTTAGAATATATATGGTTGAGAGAAAGATAAACCATAATATGGTTTTGATAATAAGGTAGTGATTTTGGAATAATATAGGATTGATTTGGTTAAATTATATTGGATATTTTTGACTACCTTAAAACTGATTAATGATTCGTATATTCCATCATTGTTGGAGTTTACAACATTTTTGGATTGAAGGAGTATATCTAGTATTTTATAAGGAATAAGGGATAATGAATGTAATCAATAAGGTTTTATGGTAATTTACGGTGTTATGGTGTTTTAATAGAATGCATGATGAAGGTATTCACATGTTATTACATGGAAAAAAAGGATCTTAATTCTGTTTACATTCATTATAAATTTTGGATTGTGAGTTTTGACAGAAGTATTTTGGATAATTCTAAAGGATGTAATTGATTAAATTTGACATTGGAATATATTGTTAAGGTTAAATCATTTATTAATATTATTTTTGGATTGTCATAAAAAGGACAACTCGGAGGTCGGGCGACTACCGGTCACATCCAACAAGGTCACGAGACTTGAACCCGCAACTGAAGGGCGAAAAAGGTGCATAACCTACCACTATCCTATATGATGTCCAGGTTTATATAATGTAGTTTTTAATGGAATATCAATTTAGTTTTAAATTATTTATTTTTTGAACCTTATACGATTACGATAGATAGAATATTTTGGAATTCTATTATCTTTTTCAGCGAAAGATGAGTTTTTGGTTGGAATTAATTAAAAGATGAAATTATACTTTTGAAGTATATTTTTTCTATTATTATATGAATAAATTAATTATTAAACATTAGGAAGGGGTCTCAAAACCAAAAAAGTGTTATCCTAATACCATAAGTTTTGTTGAACCGATAATATTTTACATCAGTTATATTGATGGCTTTGATGCCCTCAATTTTACACTTGTTTGTGATTGATGACCTCAACCACTCCCTATAAATATTTATATTTTTCCTCTAATTATGTATATCTATTTTCCAAAAATGATCTCCAAATCGAGATCAAAATTTGGTGGTGACTTTTTCATTTCCCTTTCCCTCTTATTAAGACTACATTTTATTAACCCAATTTTCGATGTGGGTTTTCCATAAAGGTATTTTTCTATTTTGAACCATTTACTTTTTAAGAACAATTTCAAATTTCAACAACAAAATTTATTGAATGAGGGGATAATGTGACACCCCAATATTTCATATTATGTTATCTCGTTAATGTAATTTAATAGCTTGCACTACACACAACACCAAGTTCGAGCGCACCACAACTTACCAAACTAGCCATTATAAAAGCAATTATGAATATTATTAACTGAATTATGAATCTAATATACTCAAAATAATTTTAACACCCATATTATGTAATTCATAGACATAATATGACAACAAATTCAATATTTCATATTAACGAAATATTTTTAAAAAAATGCAATTTTATCACCTTTAAATGGAGAAACCATTTTAAAACTAATATTTGAAACATTTATATATACATTTTATTGAAATTAAATTCTTATTTAGAATTCGGACATAAAAATTTAGTTTGGATAAAATTTTATACTTTTATGATAACTTTCATTTTTAATGAATAGTTATAATTCTAAATTTTAATTGGAAACATCTTTTTAAATAGAAATAATTTATAGTGATAAATTATGATTTTTGAATTTTTTAGAATTATAATTATTATATTATATTTTTTTTCTTTTAATACAATTTAGGTCATTATAAGTAATTTCACATTTAAATTTAACTTAAACACTTGTCAATCTTTTGATAGTTTGTACTTTAAAAAAAACCCACTTTTTGGTTTTGATAATGGGAATTAATTTCAAAATAATTAATGAAACTTCTATGTTTTGAATTTGGTAAAATTGAATTCATTTTTTAATTTCAAATATCAAATATAGCTTAGGGTGATTTTTTGGTCTATTTCCGAAAACATGTAATTTTTAATGAATTGTGATAAATATTGCATTGTTGTTTAAAACCAACTTTTAGTTAAATAATTATTTATTTTATTTAAATCTATTTTAAGTCAAAATAGATATATAGTACCTATATAAGTTCTATGTAAATCACCAGAGTCATTTTATAATAAAATTAGACATATAAATTTTCATTAAATTTTTTACCGTCTATTACCCACCTCCTTAGAGCATTTCCAAATTTGCATAAAACGTAATTTTTCCACTTCTGTGAGATGAATTTTAAAAATCTATGATAAACGGTTTGCATTAGTAAGTAAACTATGGTTCAATAAGATAAAAATAATTTTTGGTGAATAGTGACTTTTGACTTTTATTTACCACGGTTAAATTGTAAATAGGTTAATTAAGGGTAAAATGAAATTATCATTACCCTAAAAAATTTCCTAATTCTATTGGATAAGTGAAATTTTACCAAAAAATAGCCTTAGAAATAAAATATGATCCTATTTGGTCCACTTGGATTAGATTAGGACAATTGTTATTATTTTATTTAAAGAAGAGTTAAAAGTGTTAAATTCAATGTTTAATAACTAAACCACATTTAATATAGGGTTATACATAAGATATATTCAACAATAAATATTCATTAGAAATATAAAATTATTTCCTATATCGTGATATTTTATTTATAATTTTTATATTTTAAATAATTAAAAATATTTATGAGACAATGTGGATACAATGATTACTTTATTAATGAAAGAATCAAATACATGGTATTATAAATATTAAAATAAATATAATTTCCAAGATTTTATGACATCCACTGATTTTATAGGTGAATATGAAATGTTAGGCTTGATTCAATGTATCATTTTTTTATGTAATCAAGTTGTGATGACTTTCACAAAAACCAAATACCAAATAGTGTCAAAATTGACATAAATGAGTTTTTTTAAAATATTATACTATTAAATTATATAATATTCTAAAAAATATAAGGTTCTGCCAAAGGGCTTAAATAATATTATATATGTCATTAATTAACCACTTTATCTTCTCTTGGATGTTTAGAGTTATTTTATTAACATTATAGTGTAAGAATAGAAGAAGTGATGGTAAACATTAATTTATTTAACTAAGAGATAAATCTAAAAGATAAGTTTAATATGGTGACCTAAACCTAACTAAAACCAATAAGTTGAGTGTTTTTCAACCCATCGCCTCCTAATCCTAGAAATAAATCATTTTGAGCCATTAGAAACCGAAATTGGTTTTACTATAAATTAATATTTGAAGCTTTTCCAAAAGTGACCCTCACCTCACTAATAAAAGGGTACTTCCCTTTATCTCAAAATCACACCTCATAATCCATTTGGCTCTGCCAAACCCAACCCAAATATCCTCCCAAATTCCCTCACATATACTTAGAGTCCTTACTTTGATTTTAAATCCAACCTATGGATCCCTTTAGATCAACTCAAAAGGAAACACCTAAAGAAGAGGAGGTTAAACGTACCCTCGACCAAATGAAAGTGAAAGGTACGGGTTAATTCCACAACCTATTTATTATCTGAGGTTGTTTTTACATAAGTATATACTGGGACACATTTATTATCCATATCTATATTTTATAGAAGATTTTTCAAAGGGATTATTTTTAAGGGACTTTTTTTTACTAAAATGTCATTTTAAATGTTTTAAAGATTTATTCTTCTAAACTTTTCCCATTAATGTCCATGTTTTCAAAAAAAAATTTAAGGATTTATTTATGTGGACATGAATACTTTAATATGTTAACTCTTTTCAAATTTTTCAAAGTGGTAAGGGACACTTTTATTCAAAACTATCTTTTAAATTACTTCCTTTGTAAAATATGTGACTTTTAAATGATTTCATGAAAAAAGGATATTTCTATCAACTATTTTTACTGATCATTTTCAACTATGACAACATAATTTACGAGATATTATTATTGATCAAGGTAGATTTATTATGATAAAAAGCATCCATATTTTATTGAAGGTTTTCTAATATTTTTACGGTGGATGTGTAATTTTTATACCATTAATGGATTATGGATAATGTATTGACATTTCGTATGCAAGTTTTAATACGAATGTTTATGTTATGTTTAAACCTTTTCATATGAAGAATGAGTTGTACTTAGTAAGTAACGGGTAGAGCCTCTATAGCTCCTCGATGAATATGTAGTTCTCATGAGACAAACCAGTTTCTTGGAATAAGGCCTTGAAAAAATATTATTTGTAGTCTCAGTACAAGGCCTTGACTATGTGATTATGAAGTCTGGCATTATGCATTTCTTCATTATGAAATTGACTATTGATATTTCATGTCATTATTCGACTAGTAGAATATCCATTTGAATAAGTAAATGTAATTATTTGATTTATCTTTTCTATATTATGCTGGTTTTTATGTTTAAAAGGCTTTTGTTTTAGTTTTACACATTTCCTTAAATGTTTATTCTTATTTATGAATGTTTCTGCTGTATTATTATCCTTACTAAGCATTTGAGATCACCCCTTTCTTATGTTTTATTTTCCTAGGATTCCAAGAAGTGTATTATGATTGATAAACAGGGTTAACCTAAGGGATTAATGGCGTTATCCAAGGATCATTTATGTTGTGTTTTATTTTCAAATGTGTAATGTAATGTTCATGTATGTAATCGATTTTCCAAGACTGCTAAACTTATCCATCTTTCGGGATATGATTCATTGTAACCATGAGAATGTTATTAATAAAGAACTTACTTTTGGTAAATGGGTTTTGGGAATCACATTTATCATCAAAATAAGTCACTAAAATTTGAATATATAAACCATTTAATAGTTATTTTAAAAACTATTTATTTTTCAATGTTATGTGAATCCATTTTTTATGAAAATTAATTTACAAATTAATATTAATAAGATCATGAATCATGTCATTCATCAATTAGAAAACAAGTTTTAATACTATAGAATGTGTAGTTCACTAAATAAATACAAAGGGAAGACACACATACCTCACAATTGGGTTCCCATGAAAAAAAACAATGATCCCCACATGAAGGAAAGAGACACACATAAAATCTAGTGCAGAAGAAAAATTGATTATAATATCGTTGAATCATGTCCATACACAAAATGTTAGTAGAGAAGATATGAGATCTTATAGCCAATAGAAAAAATATCCACACCCAACAAAAGAATATCAGGCCTCTATAAAAAAAGGCATGACATATATATGATAAACATGTTATAAATCATCAAAAAACTGATAGACCCAATAAAAATAACATGGACCTTTTCCAATTGTTAAGTAGAATATTTTAAGGAATATACTGAATTAAACATTCCAATTTTGTGGAAATGGGTTGACTAATTATAAAAATGTCGACTAGATAAAATATAATTATCTAATTGAACCAAATTTAAACAACTACAGTATACATGGAATGTTTTTAGTTTAGGAAGATTTATTATTTAATTGAAATATGTTTTTGGTTTTAAAAAAAATTTAACCCGAAACATTTCATATCAAGACATACATTATTGAATTAATTTTTGTTTAGCCTGACTAGCAGGTGGTTCTAGGAATAATTCCTTTAGAAATGTAAAACCACTAGTAGGTCAATGGGATTTCACCATTCATCCCATGGAATTATTATTGGAATTTACTTCTATCAGTATACCACTGGATGGTCGATAGACTCCCACTAGATGAATATGGGACCTTTTCATCCACTATTAAAGCTATACCACATTGAAAATGAATCGCTTCCCCTCATCCACCACTGAAACCCAGTTGATAAACTCTTAAAAAAAGTAACAATACTCTACTATACAATTAAAAGTTTCCCCATCATAGGAATTTTGGTCCTCTAAAAATTAAATTGGAAGAGTGATGCACCAAAAATAGATGAATCCAAATCTCCCACCTCAATGATTTATTATCCTAACCCTCATGATAATTTAATAAATACTTAAATAATCCCTTGAAAAATAATACAGAATTCCCTTTACAAAATTTCATCAGTGGGTTCAATATCTCCCTTGGATGCTCTAAAAAATGAAACTTCATTCTCTAACTCAAAAACCTTCTCATTCATAAAATGGGAAGGGAAGTGATCATACTTCTTGTGCTGAGATATGTGTATAAAATTATTAACTCTTATATAAAATTTATTGTTACTATAAATATTATGACACTACTATAATCCAATGATAGATCTTGAATGGCTAAAAATATCTCAGATCCATCTTCAACATAATCCCTACATGTTGGTGACCAAACCATAATGAAATATACCAGAAGATGAAATTTGAAATAGAGAATAAAAAAATGGTTTCGATAATCTCAATACGATTTATGAAATCGTTGAGTTATAAATAATCAACAACATATATCATTAATCCTCACAGACATCTCTTGAATGATACTCATTCCCATGATAATGGCCATTCCCATCTCTTACCAACAATGAGTTGATCTGTTTGGGAAACTATATATGGACTCCAAAGGATCCACTTTTATAGATGACTGGTAAATGTTATTTTATGAAAAAAAACAAAATTACTAGAAGGATATACCGGGATCCTCTAAAGTCAAAGACACGTGTTAGAAAAATATCTCCTAGAATTTTAATTTTATGATTTTTATGGACTTCTGTCTATGGCTGATAATCTCTAATCATCTTTACCTAAGTCCCCATCACCTATCAGAGGGAATTAAGTAATAAATATATTAAATTTGTCGTCCCTAAAATATAAAATGGAAACTTAATCCCCATGTAAACTTATAATTTCCTACACTTACACCATACTCTGATTTTCGACCACTGTGGTGTCACTAGTGTTATGATATAAACCGATTTCATCTATAGATTAATCACCTATGAGATAGAATAATTTTTTATTGATTCTGTGTAAATATAAAAAATATGTCTACTAAAACCTAATCCCATTTCAATACCTTCAACATAATTTTTTTAAGAAAAATATAATTATTCAGGTATTCTATATTAATATGTTGTAATGTGTAATAATGAGACACATAATTAGTAATGTTTCACTTCATACATATCCAGCAGATATTCTATATCATGTCACAATGAATAATTATAATTCCACGGTTAATGAATAATGAATAATAATGCAGTCACACATCAATAAATTTTTTATACATAAAGGGATGGAAATCTTGTCCCAAAATCAAAGAGCTCAATCATCTGGGAGAGACTTGATTAAATTCAACATAACACTCTATAGAGATTCCCTTATTCCTCTGAACACATCATCAATTTTATTATTCCTAAAGAAACTAATAAAATAGTGATGATGAAAACTAAACAATGGTAAAAAACATACCAACATCATATTCTTACACATCATGTTGAAACTATGTCAAAACCCTATAAGATTCCACTCCTCTTTCTCTTGTAATATAAACTGGGATGAAACTTTCCTACTGAGATAATCATTAGAAGTATTCTATTTTTTATGTGTAAATGTGATTTCAATTTTAATATACTAGAGATACTCCACCCATATAATTTCCCTTCGGTTCGTGTCTTTCTATGAAAATTTATATGCCAAGATAGTATGATTAGATTATATTGTGTACCTATCAATAACAATATAGGGCCACAATCACATAAGAGAACTCATTAAAAAAATGAGTTCCATTTTCTTTGAGGGATAATTCATGCCATGCATATCTATCTAAAGATAATAGTATTCCACCACATTATCATCCAAAATAACCATGCACCCCATTCCAACACCAGAATGACCACAATAAAATACATGACCCATTCATTGTAAGAGTCATTGATAATGATGTTTTTTTTAGAATTTTTTTAAAACCCGTCGATAATATCCATCTAGTCATATGAGTATTTGAATCATTAGTAAAATCTATTTTTGAAACTTTTAAAAGATAAAATTTACATATTAATGATTAACTGAGAGGTATTGTATAATATTATTTTCCCACATAACCTCACCTTATAAATCTTGAAATAACATTTCGATTTCGTCATATAATGTATGGGACTCCTCATAAATCAAAAATGTTAATTTATTTGATACACAATGTCTTTCCTTTTTCGTGAATATATAATGTTATAATCGATGATAAACACAACCAATGCATCGGGATACTCATTGACATATAAATTCATTAAGGAATTAAAAACTAAAAGTGAATTAGTTAATCTAAGTAGAACTATGAGATATTTAGAGAGTATATACCTAATCCTAATATTATTCTTTAGGAAAATAGAGTCATTAACTATGAGCTTATGATAACCTAACTGAATGTATATTTTTTTACAGTACTCTTCCTCCTTTAATCAATTTAATTGGTCATCCACTTAGGAAAAATGATACTTAATATATTTTTTTACCTAACCACGATTTCAATAAAATATAAAAATATTATTAGAACCATTATAATTAATATCAAAAATCATAGGTGCTACAAATAGTTTCACACTTGTAAGAAAAAAATACATTCTATAATAGTTCATACAACTACTTGTTATTCACTTTTAACTCAAAAACTGGCAGATGATTATATGTCATAGAATGTGGTTGGGAACTATAAAATAGATCGACAGTTAAATAAACCTCCCATTTCGAAGGAATACAAGATATGTGATTTTGGAATACCTTGTGAAATTCACAAACAGCTAAATAAATATCATCATAAGAATATTGAACCGCCTGCTTAATCACATCTATTGAAAACTGATTCATGATATTCTAGAAAGATGATCATTTGTGACTAAAACTGTGATCTAACTCCCCTAAAAATTCCAATGAACTCCCAATGGTAGCCAAGAATGAAATATTCTAATTACGAAATTCAATATTAGCCTCATGATAAACTGGAAAATTATTGCGGATGATAATGTTACAAATATCTTGATCAAGAACTAAGAAATCCATGACTTACACAATGTCGTCTTTCAAAAAATAACAGCATTGATATTGAAACCACTTCTCATTTCCCATTCTAGGAGTAATTAATATATCAATTTCATATGAATTTATCCCATCCATTTGTTTTATAAAATACATGAAATAAGATTATATAAATGATTTTGAGGCACTACTACTAAATAATGTAGTTTTTATAAAGGATGATTTTTTTACCTCTCACTATAGTTGGATATGCATCATATTTCACCAATTTATCTTCCATTATGTGAAACTACTTCACAAAAAAGGCTAATGGAATGAGACATGTAGAAATATAAACGGGTGAATTGTAAAAAGTTACCTTTGGAGATTATGATAAATAAAAATAACTGGTCATAGAATGATCTTCGATGAATCTATAGATATTACCCCGGTGACCACATGCACGGTAGGTGTTAGAAGGTATGGGAAAAGGTCATTGGGTGTACCCTATCTTTCCACACTGGTCGTAGAAAATTGGTACACTCATAGACACTACTAAACGAGTAGAACGAGGGTGGTACTGAGATATATCTCTACAATATAAACCATTATTATTCATCTTCCACTTCTTCTCATGCGTTCCATTGAAATTTCAACTGGGTGAATGGGGAAACCCAAACATACTAGACCTGTCATTTTGATATCAATATTTTCCATCCGATAATTATTAACTATATAAGAATAGGTGTATATATTTAGTATTTACACATATTATAGCACATTGAGATTTTATTATTTAAAAAAAATTAAACTATTTGATATTTTTCAGTACATACAACACCATGTTGAGCTTATATTCAACTCAACACCAAGTTTTATTAAAATTTGATATACTATTAAAATATTATTATGTAGTAAAAAATTATTTTATAGCCATTAGAAATAAATAAGTTAATATAATTAATTAAATTATAGAAAAATATAGTCCACATGTCTATATAAAATTAATTTTTAAATGACTAATTATTTTTAAATGAAAATATAAAACATTTAAAAACAAAGGAGATCTTTTTCTGAAAAAAAAATTTATCTTTAAAAACATGTTTTACCTCTATAAAATAAATTAATAAATTTTTATGAATGATCTAAATGATATTTTCAATATAAATATTTAATTAAATTTTTAATATTTATCTTATGTGTTTTCAAGACAATAGATAAGAATTAATTCAATTTTATGATTAAAAATTGTATTTTCCAAAATATAATTAATGTCAATTTTTTCAAAATGATTTTTTTAAAAAATATTTACATTATTAGAAAATATATTTGTAAAAATAATTTCAAAATTTTCTAAATATTATCATTTATAATTTTCAGAGAAGATCATGTTTTCAATGAATAGTGATAAATACTAGTTTTAATTAGAATTTCAATTTATTTAAAGCATATAAAATTATAAAAATTATTTTATGATGCTTATAAAAGTAAAATTATTTTATTAATATATTTACTAACAAAATTCTCATCATTTTAATAATATTTATGATGAATTTTTATATAAAAACTATTTAATCTTTCATAACATTTCCCTTTGTGAAACTAGTTTTCCATTGTGTGTTTAAGATTATTTTTACAGAAAATTATAAAATTATGTTAATTTAATTAAGAGAAATGGATTTAATATTTCAAATCAGGATAATTTTTATTATTAGATAATCTCAAATTAATTTTTGACAATAATGAATTTTATGAGAAAAAAAATTATTGTTGATAAGGTGAGAATTGTTTTAATGGGGGTTAAACAAAATGGGGAAGGGATAAAATGACTTGGAAATATGTCCAAACCCTATTGGATGGACATATTTTGACTATATAAGTACTATTATTATATGATTTCCCAATTTATAGCCTTATTCCCTGAAAAAATATAGGTAAAACGTTTCCAGAATTATAAGGGATCCACTTGCCTCAGTTATTACAGGTCACCAACTATTCTATCCTCTTCACACTTGCAAAATACTGTGGATCCTCTAATACGTAGAAAAAATATTTATTTCCCTCACCTAATCCTATAATATTTTTCAGGTCAGAAATCCATTCAAGGATGGATTTTTTTGAAACCAAAATGTGTTTTCCAAATGAGAGATCATGTTTTACACTACACGTTCTTGTTTTTGTAATTCTTATAAATTGTAAAAATATACAAAATTTATAATTATATAAAATTTATTTATCTACTATATTTTGATATTTTATTTTTAAAAGAAATAAATTATATCCCTTAATTCTTTTATCAATTGGATTACGAAATGATCCTTTGCATGTATGATAGATGATAGCCTCATGAACCAATGTAATATGAGTTTCATCTCTACCCTGCACAGGTGGATATAATGATTCATTAAATGTTTATATATGATATTTATGATATTATTATACTTTACTAACTATCATATCACATATAATTTCTTATATTCATTTAGGTGGGAACATGAAATCGTTTCTCAAGTGTACATGAGACTATTGCTTCAGGAAGCTATGTGATTCATTCAAACATTACATGGTAGGTGAAATGGAGGGGTTTAATGAAAATGAGAAATATATATATATATATATATATGAGACAAAAATGACTAAGTAATGTTAATATGTTATTTAAATTTCTTTCATTCAATCTAACTAGAAGATGGAAACAATGTTCATTATACAGACTTCCAACCTTCTCTAGGAATAGTGTATTTTATTTTCAATCACAAACATTTATGGATTACATTAAATTTGAATATAATGAATATATACTAAATTTATATAATTTTTAAAAGTATAGATATTTTTACCATAATTAAATTAAGAGGGAAATAAATAATAAATCAAAAGATACTAGAAAAATAAAGCCATTATTACCCAAAATGTAGTTTTAAGAGGAAATTATTGAAAAATGGGTAATAAAAGTTCATAATTAAATGGTATAAGGAGTGATTCATATGAATAATTTTTTAAATATATTTATTATAAATATTATAAATATTATTCATTATTTTAAATTTTTTATAAAGGATATTGAGATTTATGTTTTGATATTTCTAGTCACTTATATATGTTTTGAAGACATATAGAAATTCAAAACCGGTTACTTTTATATGGTGTATACACCGCCCCTTTGAAATTTTATATCACTGATTTGATTATTTTAATTATATTTTTAATTTCATGTTATTATGAATTATTTATTATGATTAAAAATATCTTTAGTGTGGTATTGGATTCTCATGTCTCTCCTTTTGCTTATGTGAGACACAAACAATATTAACCACCTATTCCATTTTTATGGGGAATATACGATCCATTAATTTATTTTTATTATAATTATCAAGAAATTTATATATATTTACATATCTATTAGTGTATCTATATTTCATGATGTTCACTGTTCAAAAGTTACAAAACTGGAAAGGAATTGCTTTCTCAAATTGCCTTCTTTAAAAGAGAAGTAATGTTATGCACTTATCTTCTTCTATGAGGTGTATTTACATACCCTTTTAAATGTTTTATCTTGAATAAAATTCATTTCATTCTATTTATTGTTTCATTTGATCTCATTCATTAATTGGTCTTAGAATACACAACATACCATTATTCTAACGGTTTGATGTTATAATCTCATTGTTTATCAAGATTTTTTATGATGATGCTTTTGATGAAGAAATACTAAGAACAATATATCATGAAAATGATGACTTTTGTTAACCACTATTTATTTCATTAGAATGATTTTTAATATAATTTTTTTATCATTACGTCCTCAGGATTCCAAAAGAATATCGGTAGTGAAATCTGACAATATTTTTATCTTAGATCAAAATTTTCGTTTATTCTATATCCATGTTCTATAAAAATTATTTCAACAAATGTTTTAACATCGCCAAAAATATTTTCTAATGAAGTATTTCCCAATTATGACTTTTTACAATGTTATTTAGAAGAAATATTTATGACATTTTGAAAACTTCCCGCTTTTCTATTTTATAAAAATGTGAAAGGAATATCTATTTTAAAAAATATGATTCGAAAAGATTTTATGACCATCAGGAACAATATATATTATATATATTATATTATAAGAATCAATATTTATTTTCAATGAAAATGATTTAAATTTTTTTTATAAAATTTTAGATTTAAATTTAATTTTAAAAATGTAAATCATATTTTCCTCAAGAATTTTTTAACTAAATTTTAAAAATTACTTTATAAGTTTCATTTATTATTTTAAATGACAATTATTTACAAAACATTGAAGGATTTTTTATAATTCTTATTTATATTAAAAATGTAAAGTGAATTTTACTCAATAAATATTTTAAATTATATTCAAAGATTGGTTTTTCTGTTTTAATGATTATTCTAAAATAATCTTTTATTAAAAATTATTTACATATAATTTTTTTTAATGTGGAAAGGATATTTCTTTCATGGAATGTTTCATGTGGTATTTTAAAATAATTTTCCATCTAATATTATGTCTTTCAGTGTAACTTAATATTTTTGTTGGATATGATTCACAAACACCATTCTTATTATTTCCCTCGATGATTAATGATTATGAAGAAAAGATATTTATGAACCCATTTCACTTCTACTAGTTACTCCATGATTAATACCTTATGAAACCAAAATCTAATTCCTTTGGTTAATTTTTGATGAAATGATGATGTTATTATTATTACAATTACTTCTCCACATGTTATGTTTTGAATTAATATTTTTGAAACTAATTTCTTTTCATGGCTTCTGATATTCTAAATATTTTATGACCTGGTGGCACACAGATGTATAATTTTCATTTCATGGTGGGTGAGACCTTTATCTACCTCTTATTAATTGGGTAATGAAAAATAAATCTTGAGTAAATCTGATCTATATGAAATTGATTACATGATCACAATGTTATGTATGGATCTAGATAACATGTCTATATGGTTATTAATTAACATAGGTACATGTCTATAAATTTATGCGAGGGATTGATTTCATGTCCTTAATATAACGATTGAAGCTATATCTAATTATAAATATTCAAACTTTTATAAGAATATATTTATTTCATATATATATTCCTTATTCTAGTTTTATGTTCCCCTAGTTCTTGTTTTTTGATTCTATAATGATTTATGTCTTATGATTTTCCATGATTTATTACATGACTTATACTTACAATCTATGATATAAAAGGTGTGTCTTAAAAAAACTATTGTGATATTCTCTTACCCTTATGATCATGATAAGATGATATATCCCTTATTATAATTACTGTTCATTTAATCTCACCCTTTCTCATGATATCTTTCCCTAGGGAATAACAAATTGAATATTTTGCAATGTATATAAGAAGGGTGATAGTTGTGATGAAAATAGTGGGAGATGACACATCTGACTTATGAACTTTATTATTTACGTGTACATGTTTACAAAGGAAATATACCAACACTATTTTAGTGTTGATTTTTATATTATATAATTAATATTCATATATTAGGATGCAATATCTTTGTATGAGAAGTTGGGGTCTTTAATGTTTGTATTAGACGATGGATTAGATAACCATACGAAACTGGTATGAAAATATATTAGTGGGATATCTAATGATATTTATAATGATATGTAAAGGTTATTTATAAGGATAAGTATAAGGATAAGTTAATGTATAAGAAATTTTCCTAGAAATTAGAGAAATAATATAGAGAGAATCATTGAAGAAATTATTCACTGTCTGGATAATAAAAGATTATGTGGCTCTGGAAAAGAGGTACATATCTTTAATAACACTAAATATGGATCATTTTGATGGAAAAGATCATCACCTAGTATACGAAAATAGGTTTTGACACACATAATGTTTCATACTATGGAGGGATATAATTTGTAAATTCATGCACTCTTTATAAACTATCATAAAGGATTTGAATAATGACCATGGATAACCATTGTCCAACCTAAGGTGTAATTGATTTAAAATAAGGATACACTATTTAGTAATCCTGTACGTGATTTTAATGAATATATTGTTTCCCACTATGATTATTATTTCTTAAAATATGTGTTTTGTTTTCAATCAATTTTGGGAACCCAAAAGCATTTGTTTAACATTGAATGCAACATATAATGTTTTAATGAGAAAATAAATGGGATGACAACTCGAGAGAAAGATATTGTGATTATTCATAATAATATATCATGATATATATTTAACAACTTACACATTAACTAACTCCCGGGCACACCAAAGAAGAGATGAATAGTGTTTGTTATTATTTTTGGTGGTGCATACTATAAATGAATAAATAACGATTTTCCTATATATCAATAATATGGGAAGAATAACTCAATGGAATTTCTTTATTGGATGAGATGAGGTTTTTAATTTGGAAAAGATGGACACAATTCGTGAAATTTAGAAGGAAACCTGAAAAAGTTGGAAAACACAATGGAAGATAATACTGTTTTTCTTATGTTATCATCTACGCATGAATATTATAAATGTTGAAATTATAGGAAATATAGAAACCAAAGTTCTATGGAAAAAGTTAATGAATACAATCATCAATGTTATATGAGTAATGGTTATACTACTGTTGTTGAAGACCTAATGGATGCAATATTAAACAAAATAGCTATTAAGGAATAATATAAAAATCATAGTTAATGGTTTATGAATTATTTGGAATTATTTAATTTCGTTACGTGTTGGAATTCAATTATTTTAAAATATAGAAGTATTTTTCAATATATGGTTTCCATTAACGATTTATAAAAATATGTTGAGTGGTACCATGGAACTAGAAAAGCGATTTAATGAAAATGTGAAATTTTATAAAAAACATGTGATTAAGGGAAGATGATCTTTGCTATGATACTCATAATGAGAAAATGGTGTTTAATATTGATAATTACATTATTGATATGGATAAGGTAAATTTGGTTATATTAATGATCATTGAACTAGATAACGAATTTTTTAATAAGAATTTGTATTTTATCAATCATGGAGTTTAAATGATTTTTGTATTTAAGTAATATTTTGAAATATATATGGTTTTATTCATGGATATAGATAGAATTCATGTTTTCATTGTGGTTTTTTTTAATTATTGTAATTAAAAATATCTAAGAACATATACGACAAAGGTATTGACATATATTTCTTATGACCCTTAAGAAAATCTTAATGATATTTGTGGGATTAATGTTAAGATGGTTTTGAGAAATATAGTGAACATTGTTATAATTTTTTAATTTTCCAAGGGCTTTGAGGTTATCCATTTATTCATTTTGTTAAGATAAACTATATATGAGAGTTTAATGATTAATGTATTGCTCCAATCTATGATTATTTATTCATATTGTTTATCTTGTTCAAAACTTTTCTTATGATGACAACTATAGGTAAAATGTAAAAATTTCCATACTATTATGGATGTTGTGATCAATTAGTTCTTCATACATACAAAAATCATATTTATTTCTTTGAGTAAGAGATAAAGTTTAAATTGACCAATGAAAAATCAAAAGTTAAAATTTCTATTTAGATATAAAGTACTACTAATCCATAGGTATATCAGTACCCTTGATATTCTTGATCTTATTAGGATAGTATCCTATTGATTGGTGCATACACAGATCTAGTTTTAGTCACATGATGTGTTCCATGTATCTCTCCTATGAAAGTACATATATGATCCTTCCCATGTAATGAACACAAAGGTTGTACCACTGAATAATGGTAAGTATTATATGTAATAATTGGTTATCATTCATTATCATACCGGGATTGTTTTATAGACAAATACCACCCACCTTGTAAAATGTTTGTGGAAACACCACTTTCTTGGGGAAGATATAAGGAAACCTGTAGATGTATTGAGGTAGAAGTATCCTTAATTTTTTGTAAAAATGAGAATAATTTATAGGGTATAATTTATTTTAATGAGGATATAATATAAAATGATTACATTTTGTGAAATTATTTTCAAATAATTATTTTTTTATTTTTTGATACATGAAACACTAATATTATCTTTTTTTATGTGAAACATCATGTTTAAGTTATACATGACATACAATTAAAATATTATTATTTTATGTGATATTTATTGCATAGTTATTAGAACTGTGGGTATGAATAGTACTAAATAAATTATGAAAATATTTTTCTTATACATGTGTATAAAATGAATAATTTGATGAATAAATCATTAATAATAAAATTAAAATCCATTTGAAAATACAGGATATATTTTCTCTAAAATTTGTTTTATTTGTATAAACATCTATTATCCCAATAAATTAAAAAAATAACAAAAGGTGATTGATTTTAAAGAAATTAATATAATATATAATCAATGACATTTTTAACATTCATCTTCTGTTATTTTTATACAATAGATAAAGAAAAAAATCAAATTTTATTGCTACAAATTTTATTTAGAAATAAATATTTTGTTATATTTTGAAAAATTAAAATTAAATTAGTTTTTGGAATGTTTTGAAATTTTGTTTGAATTTTTAGTCATTATTTATGAAATAAACATGTCAATATTATCTTTGGGTGATTTTTTTGAAATTTCTTCGAAGATAATTTTTTATTAAATAGTGAAAATATTGAAATATATTAAGAAATGTAAATTATTTTAATTAATTTAAACACATGCAACATATTTTTGGATTTTTATAAATGTAATTTTAGTTATATCATATAAATATTAATAAAATTTATGTAATTTTGATTCATTCCTATTGAATTTGGAAAAAAATACTTTTTATGTTTTTAGTCATTTCTTTTCTGAAAAGTGCTTTTTCATTACCTCTATGGTATTAATTTTAAATTAAAATTTTACACATATAATAATGGAATTTATAAAAATAAATTAAAAGTTTTGAATTAGAATAAATTATACTATCTAATATAGTAATATTTTTTTACGATAATTAAATTTAAAACTATTTAAAATAATTACAATGGTTGAGGTGAAAAAGGATTGAAAGGTGGGGGTAAACTAAAAAGATATTGGAAAAATAACCACGAAAAATTTACAAAAAATATATATAAATATATATATATTAAAACATGGATTGTTCAATAATGACTCATTTTGGTGCCCTGTGTAATGTTAAAAATATGGGTACTCATATTTCATCTAAACACTTATAAGTGTTTCACTAACATAGATTTCAAAAGGCCACCCCTACTACTCTCATATTGACAGGTACTAAACCCATGTAATTAGATGATAACTACCCAAATCACTACCTTACATCCCACCCATCACTCTGTAAGACTCTTCTTGTTCAAAAATCCGATGTATGAATGAATTAGGTTAAACCTTAAGAGGTCAACCAAATAAGAGGTAATGTTCTATACTTTGCATTTTTTTTACTTCTACTTATAACTCCATAAACTTCACATAAATCTTGAAGATATAATAACACTATTATCTAACATATACTAATGGTATATTGTAACACCCTGAGATTCTATGAGGAATTTTTTTATGTCTTATGTTATACTCAACACCAAAGGAATCTTTCACAGCACACAATAAGGACTTGGCATGCATTACACGCAATCACAGCCTTCCTCGATAGCGTGTGTGGTATGCAATACCGGGTTTCACTAAACAACAATATACTATTATAAACTAGACATTATTAATAGTATTAACTACATTTTGAATTTTATTATTTATCATACACATTTTCTAGAACATGGTAAGAGAACAAAATAAAGTTTTCGGGTAAAATAAGTATTTTTCAAAAATTGCAGTTTTGCCGCCTTTTGATGGTGCACCCACATTAAATCTAGTCTTTGTCATGATCATAAGTATAGTTTGAAAAAATAAAATACTTCTTTTGAATCAGAGTATAAATATTTACTATGTATAAATTTTTGATATTTTTCTGATAACTTTCATATTTTGATGAATAGTAAAAATATGATAATTTTTAATTAATTTTTTTTTTCATTGAGATAATTTATATGGTTAAATTATAATATTGAATGGTTCTAAAGTATAAATAGAATATATTTTTACCATTTAATATAATTTATGTCATTATCATTAATTTCACATTAAGTCATAGGTAAAAACATTTCAATCTTTGACAATGTTTTAACTTCTAAAACCCGTTTTCTTAACAACGGGATTTATTTTAAATTAATTAATGAAACTTATATGTTTTGAATTTTTAAAAATGGATTACATATTTGGAATTAGTAGGGAAAAATTTTGTTAATAGTCTACCTTTTATTTTTGGGCATTATGAATTTTAAGTGGGGTTGGGATTTAATATAAACTAATATTTCTTATATTTCCAAAGGTGCCCCTCTCCTCCCGTATAAAAGGGAACCTCCTCCCTCTCCTCCTCACACCAATTTGAGACTTCATGCTCGGAAAATCCCTGCCCTTTTCACTTCCCCACTTTCCTAGAAACATCCTAGAGTTCCTAGTCATCTTCAAAGTCCAATTGTAGTGCCCTAAGAGGAGGTCTCAAAGAGGCGCTTCAAAGAAGAGGTAACGTCCGTTAGTGATTCTTTCAACATTATTTCTTCTTCTACTTCTTCTTCTTTAGTTGTTTCATTATGAATTAATAACATCATTATCAATAATATACTGATATGTTAATATATGTATGAAACAACCCTATTTCACCATCTAACCATCCTATGGAAAACGAAATCACCGCGCGTGCGTACGTACGGAATACCGTCTCCACGCTGTGGTGTAATGTATTATCCATAACCTCCTTACTTGGATGGGTATAATGGTGAAAATAAATAAATATATATGATTATTATAAAGTGGTATTGAGTCTGAAATAGTATACATACACTCCAATACAATTCCACGATCATGGGAACGATATCTTCGCTCGTGCGTACGTACGGAATACCGTCTCCACGATGTGATGCGATTCGTTTTACATGATCTTCCTTTAATAATGATTATATAAATGAATTGAATGAATAAATATGATATATATTACACTAATAAAATTCTGAAAAAGAGGTTTCTGTAACCTAAAGAGAAGAATAAGAATGTATTCGAAAAAACACCCATAAGAACAAAAAGTAATAAACACCCAAATAACAAGTAGTAATGAAATATTACTAATAAGAAGATATGAATATGACCATATATGATATCCTAACAATAATTATGATTCTGTAATAAGTCAATAACATTATTTAAATCATTATATAGGAGCATCAGACACTTACGAATCAAATCGGACCTAAAGTAAGGGAAAATATCACAATCTCATTTTTATCTAAGATTTTTTATGTACTTTTGTATATTGGGGTGTATTTTATCATCCACATCCATGTTACCTAAATAAGTAATATTGTTTCCATCCACCTACAATTTTTTATATCCAATTTTACCCTTCGGTGAGTTTTTAGTAAAGGATATGAAAGGAATCTTTTGTCGTTTTTCGTACGAGATATTTTTTGACTTTTCTGACAAAAGTACGAGAAGAATGTTTTTTAACTTATACGGCATGAATGGATTTTTAAAAAAAAATTTCCAAGAAGCTTTATTTAAAAGTTTTCATGTTTATTTTTAATCAACTTATTATAGTTTAAAATTGTATGACATTTTAAGAAAGGAAAAATGTTTTTGAAGTAGAAAGGATATTTTCCTCAAGAATGGAGTTCAAGTGTTTTATAAAAATTATTTTCCATCTAAGATAATATAGGGTTCTGTTTCTATCCCTATTATTACATTGATTTGGTTATGTTGTGATGGAATTATTTTTATGAATCCATTTATCTTATATGAATTGTTTTAAGATGTCACGATGTTTAAGAATCCCATTTTTATTACATGGGTTATGCAATGATGTATGATTTATGATTTTATGGCACACATAAGAATGGTATAATTATGAGATGGGTGGGACCTATATCTCCCTCCAATGAATTGGGTAAAGATTTTATATCTCATGAGATAGACAAGGCTGGAATAGCAGGTTGAACCGGTTCAGTAAAACAGGACTGAAACGAGGAGTGAACTCGGTTCAGAAATGGACTTTGTCCACCAAGATCGTCTTGGAAATGAGTCTTGACTAATAAGAAATGATTCTATATGATTATGTGTGTATGCCACAAAGTATCATGTTTTATGTTATGATTATTGGTATTACATTTCACTACCATGATTTATCCCATGCTATGAAATTATGATCTCTTTTGCAGGGTAAGATTTCCAAAATTTTATGTTCTTAGGAATTTGATGTGATTGATATTTCTTTTGTTTACCCTTAATGAGCATAAGAGATCACCCTTTTTGTATGTTTTCTTTCCCCAGTCCAGGAAGAAGGGTTTTAAGTAAGATATGCCAAAAAGGGACTATAGATATGATGAAATAAATGGGAGACTTTGTATATGCTTTATGAACTAGTTGTTTATGTTTCCCAGTTTCTAAAGACACTATACCTATACGGTCCTTTAATTGTTTTGTTATATGTTTTAATATGTATGCTTCAATTTTTAAGTATTAACCATGTATGTAAAGTAAGGGTCGCTATAGTTGGTATCAGAGGGAGGTTATAGTCAACCTTTGGAAACTAGGATGTGAAATCCTTAGTAAGAAAGCTAAGGATATGTCTAAGCATAGAACACAATCTTATTTTTTTAGAAATGGCCATGAAGAACCTATGATAAGACCATAAGTGTGAAATTTTATTCTTGATTATGTGGTTTTCCTATAATAATTATTGTTTCTCACACTATTCTTCTTTTTTTTAGTCAATGGACGGAACCCGGAGAAACCGTGTTAATGAGGAATGCGATGGGAAATGAAATGATTATCCCCTTGAGCAACCAAATGTTATGGGAGATGGAATGAAAAATCTTGTATCCATGCTCACACAACTTTCTCAAGCTATGAATCTTTCAGGACTTCCAAATGAGCAAAGGAAGGAGAAAAATTCTGTCGAATCCTTCATGAGGCCGCGTCCACCTTCATTCAGCGGGTCTTCTGATCCATTAGTGGCTAAACAATGGATCAGTAACACTGAAAAGATATTTTCAGTTCTTCAATGTTCTCAACATGATAAAGTCATCTTAGTAGTTTATCATTTGGAAAGTGATGCTGATCAATGGTGGAATCTTTTTAAGAATACAGGCAAAGGGATGAAATGGAGTCCATGGAATGGGACGAGTTCATGAACTTGTTTTTCAA
This sequence comes from Viscum album, assembly GCA_963277665.1. Classification (NCBI taxonomy): domain Eukaryota; kingdom Viridiplantae; phylum Streptophyta; class Magnoliopsida; order Santalales; family Viscaceae; genus Viscum; species Viscum album. The sequence goes on from OY728125.1 coordinate 1,159,598,520, forward strand.
TAAGTATTTCCATCGTATTCTTCGAACAAAGATGGAGAAGGATTTTCTTGAACTGAAGCAAAAGGATGATGAATCTGTTGGTACCTATGAAGAAAATTTTACAAGACTTGAAAGGTACGCTTCCAGAATTATTATCCATCCTAAGAGTAAGATCGATCGATTCATTAGTGGCTTAAAACCATGTCTTCGAAGGGAGTTAGCCATAAGGGATTTCAATAGCTACGAGGAAATTGTTCGATGTGCTCTCAAGGATGAGATGAAGATTGGTGTAACCCATCAGTCACATGGGTTTGAAAAGAAGAGGAAAATGGAATTCAAAGGAAAATCTAACGTCCACACTGAAAAGAAGATGAGTTTTTACTTATGCTCAATGTGTGGAAAGAAACATGGAGGAAATTTTCTTAATGGGAAAAGAAAATGTTATAAGTGTGGAAAAGAAGGTCATCGGGCAATTGAATGTCGAAATAATGGGAAGAAGATGTCTAATAATGCAAGAAAATGAAGGGATACACAGAATGAACCTACTACAGTTCAATGATTCAAGTGCTAGGAGATGGGGCATTATGTCAATCAATGCCCAAATCCAAGGGTTCATGATGATGATCGACATCAACAAACTCTTAAGGCCGAAGACAAAGTAATGTCACACGCAATTACTATCGGCGATGTGGAGTACGACAATGAAGTTGTGAGAGGTACACTTACCATCCACTCTAATGTAGAAAATGTTTTATTTGATTCTGGATCCACCCACTCTTTTATTTCTGAAGAATTTTATAAGGGAATCACCATATTACCTCGATAATTAGATGTTGAGTTGGCTGTGACAACTCCTAATGGCACAACAGTCGCATCAAATGTTTACAATTCTTCTCCGATTGAAGTTTGTGGGAAAGTGCTTCCTGCAAATCTTGTGATCCTTCCTATAGTGGAATTTGATATGAGTCTTGGCATGGATTGGCTTTTTTTATATGGAGCTCATATAAATTTCCAAAGAAGGGAAGTCACATTTCATATTCCAGATCAATCTATGATTGTCTATCGATGCAAGGATGAACATAACCTTCTAGTGGAAATTTCTTCTATCTTATGGGTCTTGATTCCACTAAATGAAGGTTATTTATCTCAAATGGTTGGCGAGAAACTCACGATTAATAATATGCCCATTGTACGGAAATTTTATGATGTCTTTCCGGAGGAATTTCCAGGTCTTCCACCAAATCGTGAAGTTGAGTTTTCAATAGAACTCGTACCGGGTGCTTTGCCTATTTCAAAGAAACCTTGTAGAATGGCCCCAATTGCATTGCAGGAATTGAAGAAACAACTCCAAGAGAATCTTGATAAAGGATTCATACACCCTAGTGCGTCACCTTGGGGAGCACCAATTCTGTTTGTCAAGAAGAAAGATAGATCAACGAGACTCTTCATTGATTACCGAGAACATAACAAGATCTCTATCAAGAACAAGTATCCTCTCCCACGCATTGATGACCTATTTGACCAACTATGTGGAGCTCAATACTTTTCCGAGATTGATCTTTATTCAGGGAATCATCAATTAAGGGTCAAAAGGGAGGAATAATTTTCACTTCAGTATTTAGATGTCTCTTTATGAAGCTCTATATGGAAAGAAATGTAGGACTCTAACTTACTGGGATGAAGTTGGAGAAAGAAAGCTATTAGGACCTGATCTTGTTGATGAAATGGAAGAAAAGGTCAGATCTATTCAACAACACATAGGAGTAGCTCAGAGTCGACAGAAAAGTTATGCCGACAACCGAAGAAAAGACCTAGAGTTTGAAGTGGGTGGTAAAGTGTTCTTTCGAATATCTCCCTAGAAGAGGGTCATGAGATTTTGAATGAAGGGAAAGTGGAGCCCTAGATATATCGGTCCTTTTGGAATTCTGGATCATGTTGGGAAGTTAGCTTACCGATTGGCGCTTCCACTGAATCTCTCTCAAGTTCACAATGTGTTCCATGTATCTCTCCTGAGAAAGTACATACCTAACCCTTCACATGTACTCAGCTCAGAAGTTGTACCGCTGGAGAAAGATCTTTCTTATGAAGAACAACAGATAGAGATTCTGGATCTTAGTGAAAAAGTCATTCGGAACAAGACCACTCTCTTGGTGATAGTTTTATGGAGGAACCACCAATTAGAAGAAGCTACATGGGAACATGAGGATATGGTGAGGGGGAGGTATCCTCATCTGTTTGTAATGAAGTGACGAATTTCGAGGGCGAAATTCATTTTACGGGTGGTAGAATGTAACACCCTGAGATTTTATGAGAAATTTTTTTATGTCTTCTGTTATACGAAACAACAGAGAAATCTTTCACAGCACACAATACGGACGTGGCTTGCATTACACGCAATCGCGACCTTCATCGATAGCATGTGTAGTACGCAATACTGGGATTCACTAAACAACGATATATTATTATTAACTATCCATTATGAATATTATTAACTACATTTGGAATTTTATTATTCATCTTACATATATTCTAGAACATGGTAAGAGAACAAAATAAATTTTTCGGGTAAAATAAGTATTTTTCAAAAAATGCAGTTTTGCCGCCTTTTGATGGCACACCCACATTAAATCTAGTTTTTGACATGATTATAAGTTCAATTTGACAAAATAAAATTCTTCTTTTAAATCAGGGTATAAAAATTAAATTTGGATAAAGTTTTGATATTTTTCTGATAACCTTCATATTTTGATGAATAGTAATAATACGCTAATTTTTAATTAAAAAAACATTTTTCATTGAGATAATTTTTATGGTTAAATTATAATATTGAATGGTTTTAAAGTATTAATAGAATATATTTTTTCCATTTAATATAATATATGTAATTAGTATTAATTTCACATTGAATTCATAGGTAAAAACATTTCAATCTTTGGCAATGTTTTATCTTCTAAAACCTGTTTCCTTAACAATGGGATTTATTTTAAATTAATTACTATAACATATATGTTTTGAATTTTGAAAAATGGATTCCATATTTGGAATCAGTGGGTCCAAATTATGTTAATCGGATACTTTTTATTTTTGGGCATTATGAATAGTAACTACGATAAATTTTATTTACCATAGTTAAAGATAAATCGGGTAATTAAGGGTAAATATAAGATTATAAAATTACCCTAACACCTGCCAAAATCCTATTGGATGACTAAAAGTCGACCCATATACCCTAAGGGTCGTATTAGATTCATTTAATGGAATTTTTTCCAAGAAAATAATTTAATTATTATTAAAAACAAAGAATGTGACAACATGTGAATTTCTTAAATTTTATAAGATTAATAATTCTAATTTAGTGATAAACTTAATGATACTTCGAACATGAATAGTATCCATAAATTTAATACAATTATCGACATCATAGAATTTTATTTAGAATTTTTAGGTATTAAATAATTATTATTAATTATGACACAATAGTGATGTTGAAATTATTATATTAATTAAAATATCAAATAAATGGTCTTAAAAATATTAAAATAAATATTATATGAACTATTTAATGTGATAAACTAATTTTATATATACATATGTCATATTATGAATCTATTAGAGCTTTTATTTTGAACATATCTTCTGTGTATAATTTATTTAAATTCAAATAAATGAATAGTGTCAAAATTGACACTATTGTTATTTTATAAAAATAACATATTATAAAATTGTGTAAAAATCACGAAAAGTATTTAAAAATTATAAATTAAAATTTATATGGTCTAAAATGTCATAAAGTGTCAAATTATGTAAAATTCACAACACTTATGTAATTATTTATAATAATTTAAAATTTAGAGTATTATTACCACAAATAAAATTAAATTGATAAATAATGATAAATCAAGTTGATAATGTTTAAAATAAATTCCTAACATGTATAAATTTTATTGGTTGATGGGATTACAACCCTATCTCATCTAATATTCGGATATGAGTCATTTTGGAAGTTTTTAAGTGGGGTTGGGATTTAATATAATCTAATATTTCTTATATTTCCAAAGGTGCCCCTCTCCTCCCTTATAAAAGGGAACCTCCTCCCTCTCAACATCACACCAATTGGATCCTTTAAGCTCGTCCAATACCTTGACCTTTCACTTCCCCACTTCCCTATAAACATCCTAGAGGTCCTGGTATTCTTCAAAGACCAATTGTAGTGCCCTAAGAGGAGGTCTTAAAGAGGCGCTTCAAAGAAGAGGTAATGTCCGTTACCGATTCTTTCAACTTTATTTCTTCTTCCACTTATTCTTCATTAGTTGTTTCATTATGAATTAATAAAATCAGTATCACTCATATACTGATATATTAATATAAGTATGAAACTACCCTATTTCACAATCTATCCATCCTACGGAAAACAAAATCACGGCGCGTGCATACGTACGGAATACCGTCTCCACTCCGTGGTGTAATCTATTTTCCATCAGCACCTTACTTGGATGGGTATAATGGTTCCAATAAATAACTATATACGATTATTTCAAATTGGTATTGATTATGAAATAGTATACATACACTCCAATACAATTCCACGATCATGGGGACGATATCATCGCTCGTGCGTACGTACGGAATACCATCTCCACGATGTGATGCGATTCGTTTTACATGATCTTCATTGAATAATGATTATATAAATGAATTTAATGAATAAATATGATATATTTTACACTAATAACATTCTGAAAAGGAGGTATCTATAACCTAAAGATAAGAATAAGAATTTATTCGACAAAACACAAATGAGAACAAAAAGTAATAAACACCCGAATAACAAGTAGTAATGATATATTACTAATAAGAAGCTATGAATATTAACATATATGATATCATAACAACAATTATGATTATGTAATAAGTAAATAACATTATTTAAATCATTATACAGTAGGTTCAGACACTTACGAAGCAAATCAGACCTAAGGTAAGGGAAAATATCACAATCTCATTTTTATCCGAGAATGTTTGTCCTTTGCTATTTACTGGGTTGTATTTTATCATCCACATCCATGTTCCCTCAATGTGTAATATTGTTTCCATCCACCTACAATTTTTTTATATCCTATTTTACCCTTCGGTGAGTTTTTAGTAAAGGATATGAAAGGAATCTTTTGTCATTTTTCATACGAGATATTTTTTGACTTTTCCGACAACAGTACGAGAAGAATGTTTTTTTAACTTATACGGCATGAATGTATTTTTAAAAAATTATTTACAAGAAGCTTCATTTAATATTTTTCATGTTTATTTTTAATCAACATCTTTTAGTTTAAAATTTTATGACATGTTAAGAAAGGGAAAATGTTTTTTAAGTAGAAATGATATTTTCCTCAAGAATGGAGTTCAAGTGTTTTATCAAAATTATTTTCCATCTAAGATAATATAGGGTTATGTTTCTATCCCTATTATTACATTGATTTGATTATGTTGTGATGGAATTATTTTTATGGATTCATTTATCTTATATTAATTGTTTTATGACGTCGCGATGTTTAAGATTCCCATTTTTATTACATGGGTTATGCAATGATGTATGATGTATGATTTTGTGGCACACATAAGAATGGTATCATTATGAGATAGGCGGGGCCTATATCTCCCTCCAATTCATTGGGTAAAGATTTCATATCTCATGAGAAAGACATGTCTGGAACGGCAGGTTAAACTGGTTCAGTAAAACAGGACTGAAACAAGGAGTGAACTAGGTTCAGAAATGGACATTGTCCACTAAGATAGTCTTGGCAATGAGTCTTGAATAATAAGAAATGATTCTCTATGATTATGTGTGTATTACACAAAGTTTCATGTTTTATGTTATGATTATTGGGATTACATTTTACTACCATGATTTATCCCATGTTATGAAATTATGATCTCTTTTGCAGGGTAAGATTTCCAAAATGTTATGTTCTTATGTATTTGATGTGATTGATATTTCTTTTGTTTACCCTTACTGAGAATTTAAGCTCACCCTTTTGTATGATTTATTTCCCAAGGTAAGGAAGAATCGTATTAAGTACGATATGCCAAAAAGGGACTATAGATATGATGAAATAAATGGGAGACAGTGTAGATGCGTTATGAACCAGTTGTTTATGTTTCCTAGTTTCTAAAGACACTATACCTATACGTTCCTTTCATGGTTTTCTTATATGGTGTAATATGTATGATTCAATTTTTAAGTATAAACCATATATGTAAAGTACGGGTCACTATATATATTATGGTAATTTCAAAACCAACATCCCTATAGTCTTCAACAAAATGGGTTATGGAAGCATCATTAATTAGTACAGCATAATTTTACATCACGAACCGATGTTGTACGTGTTTTGAACACTGCCTATCATGGTTGTATATAATGATGGATTATATTTTAAATATTTTATCATTTATACTAATATACTTACACAATTATCATATTACAAATAACCTCTTACAATCCATTCGGTGGGAATATGACAACATCGAACGTGTGTATATTGAAGAGAAATGATTCATTCACACATTACATGGAATGTAATAAATATAGGTTTAATGTAAATATATAATATAGAAAATTTTAAATTATTTTTTAATGGTAATATATTATTTACTAGTCTATCTTTTAATATGTTTAGAAAATGGAGTCTACATTCTGATGTACATATGGGTTACCATCTATAAGAAAGGTGTATTTCACTTTCTATATTTAACACTTATATGTGAATAAAAATACATATACAAAGAATTTCTATTAAATATATATCATTTAAAACATTATTTTTATGATTTAACTGTGATCTTATTAACAGGACCAAAAATAAAAAATTATAATATTCTCAAAAAACAGTTTTTTTATTACCTGAACTGTGGTTTTAACGAAGTATTGTGTATAAATGAGTAATAAAATTGATATATAAATAATATATGTTATGATAAATACGTTTATATTTCAAAAATTTATTTATAATAAACATATATTTGTTATAAATGGGTTTCAAAGTTTTAATAATGAACTCAAGACTTAAGATAATGGATTTCAAATATCTTTTTTATTTCTTCGAGACATATGAAAATTCATCCCAAGACTATTTTTTGTGACTTATATAATTCCAGTTTGAAATTTTTTACCATGAATAACATGATATTTTAAGTAATTAATGTTTCATTTTATTTTATTCTATATTGGTTCTTATGATTCAAAATATTATTAAGGCAGTATGGGATTTCTATATCACTTTTTTACTTCTACGAGTCACGTGAAATATTAACCATATTTTAATTTTATGTTCTGTATATTTTGGCCATGAATGTTTTTTATTATACGTAAAATTAGTAGTATGTACATATTGATTTAATTTTTTATCTTTCACTAGGTTTACTATTCAAAATGTTATTAATGCGGTTGGGGATTTGTGTCTCAAATTGTTTTCTTTGGGGCAGAAGTTCTATTGTGAAACTATATTTTTATATGAGGTGTATATCGAGACCATTTGAAATTTTTATCTTGAATATCCTTATTTATTTGTATTAAATTATCCGTTATATGAAATTTTTTAATGGATCATACTATTCAAAAGATAAGAAGGTGTAAGGGTTTGTTGTTACAATCTCATTATTTATCATCATTTCTTACTATGATTCTTCCGATGATGTAATATTTTGATATATCTCCATATAAACTCTTTAATTTTGAACTAATACAGTTAGTTTATGATAATACATTTTTTCCCATCATTATCCGATTTTATGTACACATTATTCAAAAATAATTTATTAATTAAAATTGACTTTATTTCTCTCATCCATCAAAAAAAAATTTTCATCCATATCCATGATTTTAAAAAAAAATTGATATTTTTAAATTTCCTAAATTATTTTTGGAATAAATTTTATCCATATTTGAATTTTCACTATCTATTTTAGAATAAATATTCACGTTGTTTTCAAACAAGGCTTACTTGGATTTTACAAAAAAATGTAAATGGAAACTTTTTTAAAAGTATAGAGTTAATATAGTTTTCCACCATCATGACCACATGATGTTTTTAAAATTGCATTATATGTTTCATAATTTAATTTCCATAAAAGTATTTCCCAAATTTTTTATGAATTATTTGTTCTATAAATTTATTTTTGAAATTGAAAGGATATATTTGTTACAAAATGTTTTAAATGGTTTATGATGATTTAGTTATTAGCTTAAATGTTTTTATTCAATATAAAGGATTTTCAAATCATTTTATGAATTTTTAGTTTTAAAATAATATTTTAAATATTGAATAAAATATACTAAAGAAAAATTTTAAATTATTTTAAAGACACAATTTTATATTTCAAAGGTAATTAAAAAACATATTTTATAAAAATTTTATTTCAAAGAATGTCTTTTTCAAAGTAGAAAGGATGTAATTATCATGATATTTTTTATGTAATATTTTGAAATAATTTTCTATATAACATGAAATTTTTTATGTTAGCAATAATTTATTAGGGATATGATCAAAGGATTCATTTCCTATTGTTTATTTGGATGGTTCTCATTTTTGAAGAAGATGTGTTTATGGAATGTGGTTCTATTCCATATGTTATACCATGACATATTTCTTAGGAAATTGACATTAGTTTCCCCAATTTATGCTCTGATGATTTGATGAAAATATTTTGTAACCGATTTCACTTTAAAAGGATTTTTTATAATGAAATTTATATAAAACCAATTTATTTTCCTAGGTTCGGATATAATGAATATTTTTTAAGCATGTGGAAAAAATATATTTTATTTTCATTATGTGATGTGTATGACATATATCTACATTCAATTCATAGGATAGTGATAGATAAATCACAATTAAATATAAGATAAATGAACTTCATTACATATTCATATTGTTATGAATAGACCTTGATTTCATGCCCAGAATGTTATGCATGGATCAGGATCCATGTACACAATTTCATGCAAGGGTCTACAATCATGACATTAACTTAATTATTTCACCTGTTTATAATTCTAAATGTTCAAAATGTTATAAGATTATTTGTATTCCATAGGTCTTTGCCTTAAACCATTATTTTGTTCTCATGGCTTGTGTTATTGTATTATATTATGATTAATGTCTGATGATCTACCATAATTTATTTTATGTATAGTGTTTCTGATATATGATATTAAGGGTATGGTTTTCAAATGTTATTCTAATGTTCTCAAACCCATGTGATCACGATACATAGATATCACCCTTGTCGACCCATACTATGTATCTAAACACACTTGTTATTATATATCATTTCACATGGTTATGATTAATGTTATTATTTACAATATCATTAGAAAAAATATTAGATTTAACAACGATGATGTGTTGCTAGTTTTTTAAAAACAAATGAAAATTTTATATGTGATAAATTTTTGGCAACAAATTTAACATGAACCGATGAAAAAAATTATTTTAGTTTTGTAACGTCCCGGTTCCGGAAGCCACCATGAGGCGCCCCGTACCCGATTGGTCCCATGGCCTCAAGTGCATTTCCCTGAATGCCAGAGGCTTCTGACTAGTAGCGAGGGCCTTGTGTGTGATGGTGGGGAAACTATTCCCTCATTGGCAGAGTACACATCGAAAGTAAATAAATACATACAAGAGCGGAACCAGTAATAATGACATAAAACAGCAAGAGAAGAAAATATAAAGTATAAACTCAAGAACATATATAAAATTATGAAAGATACATATGTCTAGGAAGATATCCAAACATGTCACAATTCTTCAATACAATAGTGCTAAACCAAAGTGTAAAAGAAGAAATATAAACTTCTCAGTATCGCAAGCCATAGCTTGGTCTAATGCTCTCTAGCTCCACAAAAAATCCGGTACCTGAAGTTGAAGGGAACTTTCCCTTATCTATACCTACAATAACATAATCTTTTTGGGCCCAATAGCATGGCCCAAACAGGGTGTGAGACTAAATCCCAGTAGGCAACCACCTGATATTTGTGCCTAACAGTCAGTAAATATATGGTAGGTTGAAGTACAGAAAATAGTAAACAGTAATGTGATCAGTAGTAAACAATCCCCATTTTCAATATCTAGAAACATTGAAACAAACAGCTAAACCTCAAATAGTTAACCCTCTAGGAAGTACTCCCAACCATCCCCTCTATTCCTACATAAGAAGTATAAGAAACCCTCTAGGTAGTGCGGTCATCCTGACCCCACTAGTTCAGTCATAAGGATATAATAAGACTCTCTGAGGAAGTGCTCAGAGTCAATTTACCTTATAGTCAAATTCAAAGAAATACTCTTTGAGGAAGTTCACACATTCCATTCCTCATATAGTCTTTGTTAGTCAATGACTCTCTGAGGAAGCTCACACGGTCAATTCCCCTTATATCCCCAAGGTCTAGGACTCTATGAAGAAGCTCACTCGGTCAATTCCCCTTATAGGCCAGGTTGTAAAATTCAAACAAAGACACATTGAGGAAGCTCACGTGGTCAATCCCCTTTTTTTCTAACCAAATAAAGTACTCTATATGGAATGATCACTAAGTCAATCAACCTTATAGCCAAAAGTGCTCAAAGACTCTCTGAGGAAGCTCACCAGGTCAATTCCCCTTATAGTCTACTACACCAGGATCTCACGGCCCCGTGTAGGTCAACAAGCATAGTAGTGTAATATGTCAATGTAAACCTACAGAACTACTTGGAAAAATAGTCTACAACATTACAAGCATGTCAGAAAACTAACTCTCCATCCAACAATAATAGGCATGGAAAACAGGCGAGGCAGGCAAACTGGCTAAATAGGACCAATCGGTCGTAAACAGAACATGGAAGGGAAAAACATTCAAAGCATAAAAATTATCCCAATTCATAACCAATTTACCTCTACACAGGCATACAAGCATGGAAGGAAAACAACAGGGGTAAAACGGTAAACATGCAATACCCCGTTCAAGGGTATTGGTGGAATTTTCTCATAATACTCAAAGACATTGAACAGAAAGGCACAAAACACCTATCTAGACGTTAGGAAATAGCTATATGTGAAACACGAAGGTTTAATATCCATATATCATCGAAGATCTACAAAAACATATAAAATTTTCAACCCAAAATATCTCATTAGAGAGGAAAAAAAAGATGATTCTCAAGGAGAAGAGAGAACACACTGATGCAATTCTAATGTAGTCAACAGTGTTCGAATCAGAGGACGGATGAAGGTTTGGGGGTTAGTCAAAGATCCGCAGCCGTATTGGTTCTCACGGTCAAATGAGACCTAAAAGAAGAGTGTTCTAGAGATTAGATGTGACCCTTCTGCGTTTAATAAAAAAAATAGAAAAGTACACGTCATTTAATTTTTAAGTATACAGTTTGTACTCACCTTTTAAGTACCCCGCTTTAAGCGGCCTCCAAGTCACTCCCACTTGGTCGTGAGTGTGGCGACTACACGGCCAGCACACGGCCTCCTGCAGTATTGCAGTACATGGCGTGTGCTCATAAAGGACACAACGTGTACTTAAAATTTATCCAGAATTTCCTTTTTCCTAAAAAATGACCAGAAAAGGAAAAACATACCTGAAAATAAGATATGAGTTCTTACAAACATCCCCCTTTGAAGAATTTTGTCCCCGAATTTCCATAGTGTGGCATCGAAAAAGAAACCCTGAACAGTTCCGGCCACTATGCTCGTACATCAGCCTCCCTCTCCCAAGTCTCCCCCTACACCCGCCTGTGACACCATAGCTCTTGTACCAGAGGAATAGAACGGCCATAGAGAACCTTTGTACTGCGATATGCAATCTGAATAGAATGCTCCTCAAACGACGTATCAACTTCGAGATCAACCTCCTCAGGTTGATAGACATGAGACGAGTCTGAAACGTAACGTTGAAGCTGAGAAACAAGGAAGATGTCGTGCATATCCTGGTACCTCTAAGGTAACTGCAATTGATAGGCATCTGGCCCAACTCACTCCAACACCTCAAATGACACGACATACCTCGGTGAAAGCTTACCATATCTCCTAATCCTCTTGTGTCCCATCCTCGGTGTGACACATAAGAAAACCTGATCCCCAACCTCGAACTCCAGAGGTCATCTCCACCGATCAGCATAAGACTTATGTCGATACTATGCAGTATCCATCCTCTTCTGAATCAACTCTATCTACTCTGTGGTCTCTTATACAAGACGAGGTCCTAGAAAAGTTGCCTCTCCTGCCTCCAGCCAACAAAAGGGTGATCAGCATGGCCTACTATAAAAATTCTCATAAGGTTCCATATGGATTTTTGTTTGAAAACTATTGTTGTAGGAACACTTCACAAGAGGTATATGCTTCTCCCAAGAACCTATAAAATTCATAATGCATGCTCGGAGCATGTCCTTAAGACAAAGAATTGTACACTCTGACATGCCATCTATCTGGGGATGGTAAGCTGTACTCAAAAGTAACTGTATACCCAAAGACTTCTCAAGCCCCTACTAGACCTGAGAAGTAAGACGTGCATCACTATCTAAAACGATGGAGTGTGGAACTCCATGTAAACATGTAATCTGTCAGATGTACAACCATCGCAACTCATCAACACTGAAGATCTCTTTGATCGTCAAGAATTGGGCAACCATCATGAGTCTATCAATGACAACCAAAACATCATCATTCCATTAAGACGACCTCGGCAAACTGGTCACAAAGTCCATCGCGACGTCATTCCACTTACACTCGAGAATAGGTAACTTCTATAAAAGCCTTGTTGGTTGCTGATGCTCCGCCTTCACCTACTAACAAGTAGAACAGCTCATGTTGAAACCAGAAATGTCCCTCTTCATACCTGGCCACCAATACTAATGGTGTAGATCATGATACATCTTGCTGACACCAGGATGAACTTCCCAATCCGAGGAATGAAAATCACACATCAACTCCCCGCATATTTCTTCTGGGACCCATACGCACCCCTGGAAACAAAGGATCTCATCCTCGCCTATGGTCCATCTAGGAAAAGGGTCCTCTTCAGACACGCTTTCCCTTAAGACTAGGCCTTCATAATCTGATAGTTTCCTCTTTCGAACTCGATCAAGAAGTGTAGAGGTAACAGCTACCAAAGACAAAAAAAGTCTACCCCTATTTTTCATGCACCTCCTACTGCATCGTAGAGAACTTATCCATAAGCTTCCACTCACAACTTGCCTCCTGAACTACCTGTATCTGAATCCTCCTGCACAATGCATCAGCCACTTCATTTCCCATCCCAGGCGTGTAGGCAAGCACAATGTCAAAGGACTGTAGGTACTCAACCCACCTGCGCTGTCTCAAATTCAGATCAGGTTGAGTGAAGATGTACTTGAGACTTTTGTGGTCAGTGAAAACCACAAAATTCTCCCCCAGAAGATAATGTCTCCAACCGTGTAAGGCATGAACAAAAGCTTCCTTCTCTAGATCATGCATCAGGTAATTCCTCTCATGTGGCCTCAACTGTTGAAACCCATACGCAACGACTCCATCTCCCTGCATATGCAAAACTCCCAACCCAATACCTGATGCATCATAGTAAACAGTATATCCATTTCTTGGCTTCAGAAAGACTAGTATCGATGCTGAATTCAACCTCGCTTTCATCTCCTGAAAGGATGACTCACGAGAATATGACCACATGAACTTCACACCCTTCTGACTGAAAATTACTTTTTTTTTATTATTAACTTTGAGGAAAAAGTGAGAAACCATACAAGACTTCACTGACAAAAACCATTCAAAGCACCATGATACAAAAATTAAAGAGCAAACAACTCATTCGAGAATACACAGAAGAGCTCCACCCAGTATCATAAACATTAAATCAGTTTCTCCTAATCATCGCTTCACGGAAATCAGTCTTGTGTATGACGCAGAGGCACAGAACCGATGAAAAATCCATACCCTCTCAAACATCCAAATCTAAAAGCAAAACCCAGGAGAAAACCTCTGCTCTAAACCCCATCTAAAGCACTTCCAGTAAGAGAATGGTTGAATTTACTCTTAAACCTCAAACCACAGGCCACCAAAAACCCATCCTTAAACAGAAAAACTGCATCCAAGAAACTCCGAAAAACCATTCACCTCAACTCCTAAAATCACCAAAATAAATTAAATCAACGCCAATGATCGCATCTTGGATTTCTGACAAAACCAGAAAGAGCCTTGCCACAAAGATCCCACTATCCACCCTTTGTCTCCAAATTAGGAAGAATCTCGAAGGGGTAGGAGCTCCCCGATGTGAAATAACAAGTCAGCGCCACCTAGGGCTGGAAGACCCATCAAACACACAAAGGAGTTCTACCGAGGATGGGAACCAAGCCCACCTGTACCAGAAGCGCCGCTATGGGAAGAAACTAGGATGGTCAGTACGATGGAAGAACAGACACCGGATGCCGAGTCGAATGAACTCATGAAACCATGGAATAGAGGAAGTAGCAAAAACTGAGAGCAGGGATGTGCGGGCAACTTAGACACCACAAGATCAACCACAGGAACCGACAACCACGCATCGCGAACTAGAAGCCAATGAAAAAAGATTCTGAAATCAATACATTAACCAAAAAAACCGAACCAAAGTACCTCCCCCCTCCGAGACTTGCTTGAGACGCTGTCGAACCACAACAAAGGCTGATAAGGTCGTCATCGAGCTGCTCCCCCTAGCCATCCAAGAATATGAAATCCTGAAGACCGAGAAGCTGCCAGATTCCAACCCTTCGCCGAGAACCAGCTGAGGCCTACGACAAGATCCAGCTGAGATCCAACCTCCAACGCTGGTGTATCACCCATGGGCCACTGAGAATCAGATTATTCTATACACTTGGGCCATCCAAGATCCAGATCGTCAAAGCTGGAAGCACCACTGAAGGCCACACCTGAGATCGGAGATAGTAGTGATGCTCACTCCCGGTCCATCTGAGAACCAGATCGTCGAAGCCAGAGGCGCCACAAATGATCGAGACTCCAGATCAGAAGCAGCGACGCACCGAGAACCGAATGAGGAAGAAGTCGTGACTCCCGGTCACACCGGTGGAGGGAAGAATTGAACCACGAGAAAGAACCGTAGAAGCTACCGCATTGGGGGAACCACACCGCTCTGAGGCCTCCCAAATTCGAACCCATATTGGTCAGACCTTTAAGTGGTGCTGATAAGTGTGAAAAGTCTTGTATGAATCTTCTGTAGTATCCACCCAGTCCTAGAAAACTATACACCTCAACGAAGTTCTTCGGCAGCTCCCAAGAAACTACAACTCTCACTTTCTCTGGGTCTACTGATACATTTTCCTCTAAGATAACATGACCCTTGAAGTGAATATGATCCATTCAAAAGTTTTACTTTGAGAGCTTAGCATATAACTGATGCTATCTAAGTGTACTCAAAAATATCTCATGATGGGTAGAATGGTCGTGTCATGTGTGATAGTACACCAAGATATCGTCCATGAATACCACTACAAAATAATCTAAGTATGGATGGAACACTTAGTTCATCAGTGCCATGATAATTGTAGGTGTGTTCATGAGACCGAAGGGAAAAACCACATACTCGTATAGACCTTACCTGCTCCAGAAAGCTGTGAGAGGCATATCATATGGTCTAACGCGCAACTGATGATAATTGGGCCTCAAGTAAATCTTTGAGAACACCCAGGCTCCTTGAAGCTAGTCAAAACGATCCTCAATCCTAGGCAAGGGATATCGGTTCTTGACCGTGAACTGGTTCAACTTCCGATATTCCACACAATTCCTGAGGGTACCGTCTGCCTTCTCCCAAATTGGGCAGGCGAACCCCAAGGAAAATTACTAGGTCAAATGAAACCCTAGGCCTGCAACTCCTAAAACTATTTATTGAGCTTCTACAACCCAGGTGTAGCCATTCTATAAAGAGGAATGGACACTGATGCCACTCCTGGAACTAGCTCTATCGAGAAGTCTACCTCGCTCCCCAAAGGCAAACCTAAAATGTCTTCTTGAAGACATCTCTGAAATGATATAGCTCCTACGGAAAGCCTAACTATGATGTCCCATGGTCATCCAGATATATAGTAGCTATCTAGCTATATTTCCTCCCAACCAAGGATGCTTTAGACCCGCTCTGCTAACCTGGATATCCCATTCACCCCTATGAAGAAAATATCCACCCTTTGGTGATATGAAGCTCACCCTACGGTGATAAAAGACGATGACTTCCTGGAAGGGAACTAGCCAGTCCATTCCGAAAATTACATCATAGCCTTTCATCTCTAGGATATAGAGGTCCCATAAGAAGTGATATCCACCATCCTGTAGAGGGTACTCTCTGCACTAACATACACTAGCCGTTATAGTCCCCAACAGAGTGTCTAGCGTAAAAATATCAACAGAAGAAAATATGTAGAGCCCAAGGCTCTCCACGATAGTAATAGAGATAAAGCTATGGAAAGCCCATATATCTAAAATTGCTGATGGTAAAACTGAGGCTACTAAGATCATACCTCGAACTATAGAGGGTCTGAAATCCTGCCCGTGCTGGGTCTGCTCCACTGCAAAAGTTTGCCCTATACCGCAGTCATGCGACCCTTCTTGACCAATCTATACTGATCCACCCTGATGTCACAGAAAACCAGGTGACTGGATATAATGGACATGACCTCCACCTCGGCCTAAACAACCAGATGAACTCCAGTTCCCAGACTGGTGAGAAAATGGTGGTGTTTCCCTAGAACGAGGAGTCATAGAAGAACCCATGTCACCAGCTACTGGTGAGAAGAACTAAAAAAGGGATGAAGGTGACCCATCTTGCCACAAGATCAGCACTCCACTGGGTCTCTCAGGAAACGCGGTCTCATATTTCCACTACTCCCTCACTGGTAGCACACCACCTGGCTACCGGAAGATGCATCTCACCTACTCTGATGTCCTTGTACAACCTCCCTGTGGCGCTACATGCTATCAGCTGGCAGAGCACTAACTCTAGATGTTGAACCTCCCTAGTTCACTACACCAAAATACCTCATATTACACTCTGTGATCAGTTCCTGGTTGACGATAGAAGATATCGAAGTCAACCTGATGATATTCACCTGAGATCAGATGTCGTGCCTCAGACCATCCTCAAACTTCAGTGAAAGGAACAACTCATCACCTCCTGCAATAGGCTTGAAACGCTGCAGCTCTGTGAAGAGATAGGAATACTCCATAACTATAATATTACCCTACTCTAGACTCATGAAACCTCAGGCTCGATCGGCCCACAAGGTCTCCGGATAGAATAAATCGTAGAGGATTCTCTGAAACTCATCCCAAGTCATATTCTGCTGACAGCCAACCTGTGAAATCACATCCCACAACATCTTGGTGGAGTCTTGGAGAATTTAGGTAGTGAGCTTCAACCTCTTCTCTGGAGGTATCTATAGATGATCAAAATTTGTCAACGTGGCTTTTAACCATGACTCTACATACTAAGATCCTCCATCCCATGAGAATGTAGGAGGATGATGCTTCGGGAAGACCCATGTCAAAGCAGCCATCAACGGGGCAGGAGGCAGCGTTCTTTGAAAGGTCTGCATCATCCTTAGAAAACCCTCCATGAACAGTGCATCAGCTCCTATGTCAGGTACAATGGCTAGAGCCAAGGCTGGCACAATGGGAGGATCTGCCGGTAGTCCCTGATCGGCTATGTCCGATGTCAGATCACCATCTAGCAACTGGCGCACAACTGGAGGGCGTCTTAGTGACATGACTCTGCATGTTCAAGAGAACACCATAGATCATGATTATAAAAGACATAAAACAAGGAGTGAAAGAAGGGAACTGGAGAAAGAAAGCACTCAAGTTTTACAAAACTAGACTACACAGCGTGTACATTTCCTACACGGCATGTTCCATGAAGTCATTTACGTGGGAATGTAATCCTACCTAAACTAGTCGTGTAACACCCCAGACACATAGCATGTTTTGTAACACCCTGATATTTTATAAGAAAAATTTTTATGTCTTATGTTATACACAACACCAAAGGAATCTTTCACATCACACAATACGGACTTGTCTTGCATTACACACAATCACGACCTTCCTCGATAGCGTGTGTAGTATGCAACACCGGGTTTCACTAAACAACGATATATTATTATGAACTAGCTGTTATGAATAGTATTAACTACATTTTTAATTATATTATTCATCTTACACATTTTCTAGAACATAGTAAGAGAAAAAAATAAATATTTCGGGTAAAATAAGTATTTTTCAAAAAATGCAGTTTTGCCGCCTTTTGATGGAGCACCCACATTAAATCTATTTTTTGACATGATTATAAGTTAAATTGGACAAAATAAAATTCTTATTTTGAATCAGGGTATAAAAATTTAATTTGGATAAATTTTTGATATTTTTTCTGAAAACTTTCATATTTTGATGAATAGTAAAAATACGTTAATTTTTAATTAAAAATAACTTTTTCCATTGAGATAATATATATGGTTAAATTATAATATTGAATGGTTTTAAAGTATAAATAGAATATATTTTTACCATTTAATATAATTTATGTCATTAGTATTAATTTCACATTGAATTCATAGGTAAAAACATTTCAATCTTTGGCAATGTTTTAACTTCTAAAACCCATTTTCATAACAACAAGATTTATTTTAAATTAATTACGGAAAAATATAGGTTTTTAATTTTGAAAAATGGATTCCACATTTGGAATAAGTGGGTCCAAATTATGTTAATAGTCTACTTTTTATTTTTGGGCATTATGAATAGTAACTACGGTAAATTTTATTTACCATAGTTATAGGTAAATCGGGTAATTAAGGGTAAATATAAGATTTTAAAATTACCCTAACACCTCCCAGAATCCTATTGGATGACTAAAAGTCGACCCATATCACCTAAGGGTAGGATTAGATTAATTTGATGCACTTTTTTCCATGAAAATAATTTAATTATTATTAAAACCATAGAATGTGACAACATGTCACATTCTTAAATCTTATAAGTATTCTAATTTTAATTTAGTGATACACTTAATGAAACATAGAACATGAATAGTCTCCAGAAATCTAATACAATTATCTACATCATAGGAATTTATTTATAATTTTTATGAATTAAATAATTATCATTAATTATGGCACAATAGTGATGTTGAAATTATTTTATTAATTAAAATATCAAATAATTGGTTTTACAAATATTAAAATAAATATTATATGAACTATTTAATTTTCTCCACAAATATTTTAGATACATCTGTCATTTAATGAATCTATTAAAGCTTTTATTTCGAATATATATTCTGTATATATTTTATTTAAATTCAAATAAATGAATAGTGCCAAAATTGACACTATTGTTATTTTATAAAAATAACATATTATAAAATTGTTTAAAAATCAAAAAAATATTTAAAAACTATAAATTAAAATTTATATGGTCTAAAATTTCATAAAGTGTGAAATTATGGAAAATTCGCAACACATATGTAATTATGTTTAATAATTTAAAATATAGAGTATTATTACCACAAAAAAATTAAATTGATAAATAAGGATAAATCAAGTTGATAATGTTTAAAATAAATTCATAACATGACTAAATTTTATTGGTTTAGGATATTAAAACCCTATCTCATCTAATATTAGGATATGAGTCATTTTGGAAGTTTTTAAGTGGGGTTGGTATTTCATATAAACTAATATTTCTTATATTTCCAAAGGTGCCCCTCTCCTCCCATATAAAATGGAACCTCCTCCCTCTCCTCCTCACACCAATTTGAGCCTTAAAGATCGTCCAATCCCTGCCCACTTTACTTCACCACTTCCCTAGAAACATCTTATAGGTCCTAGTCTTCTTCAAAGACCAATTGTAGTTCCCTAAGAGGAGGTCTCAAAGAGGCGCTTCAAAAAGAGGTAATGTCCGTTACCGATTATTTCAACTTTATTTCTTCTTCCACTTCTACTTATTTAGTTGTTTCATTATGAATTAATAACATTAGTATCACTAATATACTGATATGTTATTATAAGTATGAAACAACCCTATTTCACCATCTATCCATCCTACGGAAAACGAAATCACCGCGCGTGCGTACATACAGAATACCGTCTCCACGCTGTGGTGTAATCTATTTTCCATCACCACCATACTTGGATGGGTATAATGGTGAAACTAAATAACTATATACAATTATTGTAAAGTGGTACTGATTCTTAAATAGTATACATACACTCCAATAAAATTCCACGATCATGGGAACGATATCATCACTCGTGCGTACATACGGAATACCGTCTCCACGATTTGATGCGATCCGTTCTACATGATCTTCATTGCATAATGATTATATAAATGAATTGAATGAATAAATATGATATATAGTACACTAATACCATTCTGAAAAGTAGGTATATATACCCTAAAGAGAAGAATAAGAATTTATTTGACAAAACACACATAAGAACAAAAAGTAATAAACACCAGAATAACAAGTAGTAATGAAATATTACTAATAAGAAGCTATGAACATGACCATATATGATATCATAACAATATGTATGATTCTGGAATAAGTCAATAACAATATTTAAATCATTATACATGAGGTTCAGACACTTACAAAGAAAATCAGACCTATGGTAAGGGAAAATATCACAATCTCTTTTTTATCCGAGATTGTTTATACTTTGGTATTTACTGGGGTGTATTTTATCATACACATCCATGTTCCCTCAATATTTAATATTGTTTCCATCCACCTATAATTGTTTAAATCCAATTTTACCCTTTGGTGAGTTTTTAGTAAAGGATATGAAAGGAATCTTTTTTCGTTTTTCGTACGAGGTACTTTTTGACTTTTCCGACAAAAGTATGAAAAGAATTTTTTTTTAACTTATATGGAAAGAATGGATTTTTAATACATTATTTCCAAGAAGCATAATTTATAAGTTTTCATGTTTATTTTTAAGAAACTTCTTTTAGTTTAAAATTGTATGACATGTTATGAAAGGAATAATGTTTTTGACGTAGAAATTATATTTTCCTCAAGAATGGAGTTCAAGTGTTTTATCAAAATTATTTTCCATCTATGATAATATAGGGTTATGTTTCTATCCCTATTATTAAAATGATTTTATTATTTTTTGATAGAATTATTTTTATGAATTTATTTATCTTATATGAATTGTTTTATGATGTCACGATGTTTAAGAATCCCATTTTTATTACATGGGTTATGCAATGATGTATGATTTATGATATTTTGGAACACATAAGAATGGTATCATTATGAGATAGGTGGGACCTATATCTCCCTCTAATTCATTGGGTAAGGATTTTATATCTTATGAGATAGACATGGCTGGAACGGAAGGTTAAACCGGTTCAGTAAAACATGACTAAAATGAGGAGTGAACTCGGTTCAGAAATGGACTTTGTCCACTAAGATAGTCTTGGCAATGAGACTTGACTAATAAGAAATGATTCTCTATGATTATGTGTGTATGCCACAAAGTTTCACGTTTTAAGTTATGATTATTGGGATTACATTTCACTACCATGATTTATCCCATGTTATGAAATTATGATCTGTTTTGCAGGGTAAGATTTCCAAAATGTTATGTTCTTATGAATTTGATGTGATTGATATTTCTATTGTTTACCCTTATTGAGCATTTGAGCTCTCCCTTTTGTATGTTTTCTTTCCCCAGGTTTGGAAGAAGGGTATTATGTAAGATATTCCAAAAAGGGACTATATATATGGTGAAATAAATGGAAGACAGTGTAGATGCTTTATGAATCAGTTGTTTATGTTTCCCAGTTTCTAAAGACAGTATACATATACAGTCCTTTCATGGTTTTGTTATATGTTGTAATAACTATTCTTTAATTTTTAAGTATTAAACATGTTTGTAAAGTAAGGGTCGCTATAGTTGGTATCAGAGGGAGGTTATAGTGAACCTTTGGAAACTAGGATGTGAAAGCCTTAGTAAGAAACCTAAGGATATTTCTAAGCATATAACTCAATCTTAGTTTTTTAGAAATGGCCTTCAACAACCTATGATAAGACCTTAAGTGTGACATTTTATTCTTGATTATGTGGTTTTCCTATTATAATTTGTGTTTCTCACACTATTCTTCTTGGTTTTAGTCAATATCTGGAACCCAAAGAAACCGTGTTAATGCAGAATGCGATGGGAAATGCAATGATTTTCCCCCCTGAGCAACCAAACGTTATGGGAGCTGGAATGAAAAATCTTGTATCCATGCTCACACAACTTTCTTAAGCTATGAATCATGCAGGACTTCCAAATGAGAAAAGGAAGGAGCAAAATTCTGTCGAATCCTTCATGAGGCAGCGTCCACATTCATTCAGCGGGTCTTATGATCCATTTGTGGCTGAGCAATGGATCAGTACCACTGAAAATATATTTTCAGTTCTTCAATGTTCTGAACATGATAAATTCATCTTAGCAGTGTATCGTTTAGAAGCTGATGCTAATCAATGGTGGAATCTTATTAAGAATACGAGGAAAAGGGATGAAATTGAGTCCATGGAATGGGATGAGTTCAGGAACATGTTCTTCAATAATAATTTCCCTCGTATTCTTCAAAAAAAGATGGAGAAGGAGTTTCTTGAACTGAAGCAAAAGGATGATGAATCTGTTGGTACCTACGAAGAAAATTTTACAAGACTTGCAAGGTATGCTTCCAGAATTATTATCCAACCTGAGAGTAAGATCGATCGATTCATTAGTGGCTTAAGACCAAGTGTTTGAAGGGCGTTAGCCAAAAGGGATTTCAATAGCTATGAGGAAATTGTTCGATGTACTCTCAATGTTGATATGGAGATTGGTGTAACCCATCAGTCACATGGGTTTGATAAGAAGAGGAAAATGGAATTCAAAGGAAAATATAAAGACCACACTGATAATAAGATGAGTTTTCCCTTATGCTAAAAGTGTGGAAAGAAACATGGAGAAAACTTTCGTAAGGGTACAAGCAAATGTTATAAATGTGGAAAAGAAGGTCATCGGGCAATTGAATGTCAAAATAATGGGAAGAAGATGTCTAATGATTCAAAAAAAGGAAGGGATACACATAATGAACCTACTACACTTCAATGTTTCAAGTGCTAGGATATGGGGCATTATGCCAATCAATGCCCAAATCCATGGGATGATGATGATCATCGACATCAACAAACTCTTAATGCCAAAGACAATGGAATGTCACATGCAATTACTATAGGCGATGTGGAGTACGACAACAAAGTTGTGAGAGGTACACTTACCATCCACTCTAAAGTAGAAAATGTTTTATTTGATTCTGGATCCACCAACTCTTTTTTTTTGAAGAATTTTCTAAGGGTATCACCGTATTACCTCAACAATTATATGTTGAGTTGGCTGTGACAAATCCTAATGGAACAACAGTCTCATCAAAAGTTTACAATTCTTCTCCGATTGATGTTTGTGGGAAAGTGATTCCTACAAATCTTGTGATCTTTCCTATAGTGGAATTTGATGTGATTCTTGGAATGGATTGGCTTTCTTTATATGGAGCTCATATCAATTTCCAAAGAAGGGAAGTCACATTTCATATTCCAGATCAATTTATGATCCTCTATTGATGCAAGGATGAACATAACCTTCCAGTGGAAATTTCTTCTATCATATGGGTCTTGATTCCAATAAATGAAGGTTATTTATCTCAAATGTTTGGAGAGAGACTCACGATTAATAATATGCCCATTGTACGAGAATTTGATGATGTCTTTCCAAAGGAATTTTTAGGTCTTCCACGAAATCGTGAAGTTGATTTTTCTATAGAACTCGTACCGGGTGCTTTGCATATTTCAAAGACACCTTATAGAATGGACCTAATTGAGTTGCAGGAATTGAAGAAGAAACTCCAAGAGAATCTTGATAAAGGATTCATAGGCCCTAGTGCGTCACCTTGGGGAGAACATGCTCTGTTTGTTAAGAAGAAAGATGGATCAATGAGACTCTGTATTGATAATCGAGAACATAACAAGATCACTATCAACAACAAATATGCACTCCCATGCATTGATGAACTATTTGAACAACTACGTGGAGCTCAATAATTTTCCAAGATTGATCTTTATTTAGGGTATCATCAATTAAGCATCAAAAGGGAGGATATTCCAAATATGGCTTTCCGTACAAGGTATGGACACTATGAATTTATAGTGATTCCATTTAGTCTTACTAATTCCCCTGCTATCTTCATGGATCTGATGAATAGAGTCTTTAGAGACTATCTTGATCAGTTTGTGGTAGTCTTTATAGATGATATTCTTTTCTATTCAAAGAGAAAGGAAGAACATAAAGATCACTTGAGAATTGTATTAAAGACCCTAATAATGGAGAATCTTTATGACAAATTTACCAAGTGTGAATTTTGGCTTCAAAAAGATGCATTTTTTGGTCACATAATCTCAAAAGAGGGGATATATGTGGATCCAGCAAAAATAGAGGTGATCGAAAGATGGTCGAGACTAATAAAAGTAACTAAGATCCGAAGTTTTCTTGGTTTGGGTGGATATTATCAACGTTTTGTGATTGATTTTTCAAGGTTTTCTAACCCACTCACCAAGTTGACTCGAAAAAGAGTTAGGTTTGTTTGGACAGAGGAATGTGAAGAAAATATCAAAGAGCTAAAAAGATGGTCAGCCAGTGCACCTATGCTCAAACTACCTTGCAGTGGGGAAAGGTTTGTGATCTACAGTGATGCATCCATGAAGGGACTGGGGTGTGTTCTCATGTAAAATGATATGGTGATAGCTTATGCCTCACGAGAGTTGAAAATACATGAGCAAAATTACCCAACTCATGATTTTGAGTTAGCTGCGGTAATTGTTGCATTAATGATTAGGAGGCATTACCTTTATGGTGAAAGGTGTGATATTTATACTGATCATAAAAGTTTAAAGTATATTTTCAGAAAAAAGGAGATGAATATGCATCAAAGAAGAAGGTTGGATCTGATTAAGGATTATGACTGCTCAATTCATGACCACCCTAGGAAAGCAAACAAGGTAGCAGACGCATTAAGTCAACAAGACCATGCTAGCTTATACATTATGAGGATAAAAAAAGATCCAATATTTATGGATTTACAAAGGATGGATATTGGAATTTTAATGGAAGGGGATAAATCTTATCTTTCTCAAATGAATGTTCAACCATCTATACAAGTGAAGATTCAAGAGGCACAAAAAGAAGATGTTGAGTTACAAAAGAAAGTGAGAAATGTTCCATAATTCAACCCTGATTGTGATGGGATAATAAAGTTCAGGAATTGGGTTTGTGTTCCTCCCATCCCCGAATTAAAGAAGGAGGTGCTGGATGAGGCTCATATTTCTTCATTCTCTATTCATCCTGGAAGCACGAATATGTATAGGGACATGAAAGAGTACATCTGGTGGGATGGCATGAAAAGAGATATTGCTGAATATGTCTCTCGATGCATGGTTTGTCAGAAAGTTAAAGATGAGAGATAGATTCCTAAGGGGTTGTTACAACCGTTACCCATACTAGAATGGAAATGGGAAAACATCACTATGGACTTTGTCACTGGACTTCCTAAAACATCCAAAGGCAATAATGCTATCTGGGTCATAGTTGATCGTCTTACAAAGTCTAAAAACTTCATTCCTATTAGAGAGGATTTCTCTCTAGATCAGCTTGCCAGGATATATGTAAAGGAAGTGGTAAGATTGCATGGATTACCACTTTCTATTATATCTGATCGGGATCCAAGGTTTACCTCAATGTTCTGGCGAAGTCTTCAACATACTCTGGATACAAAGTTGAGTTTCAGCATTGCTTATCATCCTTAGACAGATGGTCAGTCTGAGAGTACAATTCAAACACTAGAAGATATGTTGAGAGATTGCTCTATAGATTTCAAAGGTGGTTGGGATCAACACCTACCTTTGGTGTATTTTTCTTATAATAATAGCTTTCACTCCAGTATTCAGATGGCTCCTTATAATGCTCTCTATGGAAAGAAATGCATGACTCGAACTTGTTGGGATGAAGTTCGGGAAATAAAGCTATTAGGAGCTGATCTTGTTGATGAAATGGCAGAAAAGGTCAGATCTATTCAACAACACATAAGAGCAGCTAAGAGTCGATAGAAAAGTTATGCCGACAACCGAAGAAAAGACCTAGAGTTTGAAGTGGGCGATAAAGTGTTCTTACGAATATCTCCCTGGAAGAGGGTCATGAGATTTGGAAAGAAGGGAAAGTTGAGACTTAGATATATCGGTCCTTTTGAAATTCTAGATCATGTTGGGAAGGTAGCTTACCGATTGGCGCTTCCACCGAATCTCTCTCAAGTTCACGATGTGTTCCATGTATCACTCCTGAGAAAGTACAAACCTGATCCTTCACATGTACTCATCTCAGAAGTTGTACCGCTAGAGCAAGATCTTTCTTATGAAGAACAACCGATTGAGATTCTGGATCGTAGCGAAAAACTCCTATGGAACAAGACCACTCACTTGGTGAATGTTTTATGGAGGAACCTCCAATTAGAATAAGCTACATGGGAACATGAGTATATGATGAGGGGGAGGTATCCTCATCTGTTTGTAATGAAGTGACAAATTTCGAGGGCGAAATTAATTTTAAGGGGGGTAGAATGTAACACCCTGAGATTTTATGTGAAATTTTTTTCTGTCTTATGTTATACGCAACACCAAAGGAATCATTCACAGTACACAATACGGATATGGCTTGCATTACACGCAATCGTGACCTTCCTCGACAACGTGTGTAGTACGCAATACCGGGTCTCACTAAACAACGATATAGTATTATGAACTAGCCGTTATGAATAGTATTAACTATATTTTTATTTATATTAATCATCTTACACATTTTCTAGAACATGGTAAGAGAATAAAATAAATTTTTCGGGTAAAATAAGTATTTTAAAAAAAATGCAATTTTGCCGCCTTTTGATGGCGCACCCACATTAAATCTAGTTTTTGACATTATTATAAGTTAAATTTGACAAAATAAAATTCTTCTTTTCAATGAGGGTATAAAAATTTACTTTGGATAAATTTTATATATTTTTCTGATAACTTTCATATTTTGATGAATAGTAAAAATACGCTAATTTTTAATTAAAAACAACTTTTTTCATTGAGATAATTTATATGGTTAAATTATAATATTTAATGGTTTTAAAGTATAAATATAATATATTTTTACCATTTAATATAATTTATGTTATTATCATTAATTTCACATTGAATTCATAGGTAAAAACATTTCAATCTTTGGCAATGTTTTAACTTCTAAAACCCTTTTTCTTAACAACGGGATTTATTTTAAATTAATTTCTGCAACTTATATGTTTTGAATTTTGAAAAATGGATTCTATATTTGGAATCAGTGGGTCAAAATTATGTTAATAGGCCACTTTTTATTTTTGGGAATTATGAATAGTAACTACAGTAAATTTTATTTACCATAGTTAAAGGTAAATCGGGTAATTAAGGGTAAATATAAGATTATAAAATTACCCTAACACCTTCCAAAATCCTATTGGATGACTAAACGTATACCCATATCACCTAAGGGTCGGATTAGATTCATTTAATGGACTTTTTCCCTTGAAAATAATTTAATTATTATTAAAACCAAAGAATGTGACAACATGTCACTTTCTTACATCTAATAATTATATTAATTTTAACTTAGTGATAAACATAATGAAACTTCGAAAATGAATATTCTCCAGAAATATAATACAATTATCTACATCATAGGAATTTATTTAGAATTTTTAGGGATTAAATAATTATCATTAATTATGACACAACAGTGATGTTGAAGTTATTTTATTCATTAAAATATCAAATAAATTGTTTTAAAAATATTAAACTAAATATTATACGAACTATTTAATGTGATCCACTAATTTTCTAGATACGTATGACATATTTGGAATCTATTAAAGAATTTATTTTGAACATATCTTCTATATATACTTTATTTAAATTCAAAATAAATGAATAGTGTCAAAATTGACACTATTGTTATTTTATAAAAATAACATATTATAAAATTGTTTAAAAATCACAAAAAATATTTAAAAATTATAAATTATAATTAATATGGTCTAAAATGTCATAAAGTGTCAAATCATGGAAAATTCACAACACATATGTAATTATTTATAATAATTAAAAATTTAGAGTATTATTACCACAAATAAAATTAAATTGATAAATAAGGATAAATCAAGTTGATAATGTTTAAAATAAATTTCTAACATGTCTAAATTTTATTGGTTAAATATATTACAACCCTATCTCATCTAATATTTGGATATGAGTCGTTTTGGAAGTTTTTAAGTGGGGTTGGGATTTAATATAAACTAATATTTCTTATATTTCCAAAGGTGCCCCTCTCCTCCCTTATAAAAGGGCACCTCCTCCCTCTCCTCCTCACACCAATTTGAGGCTTCAAGCACGGCCAATCCCTGCCCATTTCACTTCAACACTTCCCTAGAATCATCCTAGAGGTCCTGGTCTTCTTCAAAGACAAATTTTAGTTCCCTAAGAGGAGGTCTCAAAGAGGCGCTTCAAAGAAGAGGTAATGTCTGTTACCAATTCTTTCAAATTTATTTCTTCTTCAACTTATTCTTCTTTAGTTGTATCATTATGAATTATTAACATCAGTATCACTCATATACTTATATGTTATTATAGATATGAAACAACCCTATTTCACCATCTATCCATCCTACGGAAAACGAAATCACCGCACGTGCGTACGTACGGAATACCGTCTCCACGCCATGGTGTAATCTATTTTCCATCACCACCTTACTTGGATGGGTATAATGGTGAAAATAAATAACTATATATAATTATTTTAAATTGTTATTGATTCTGAAATAGTATACATACACTCCAATACAATTCCACAATCATGGGAACGATATCATCGCTCATGCGTACGTACAGAATACCGTCTCCAAGATGTGATGCGATTCATTCTACATGATATTCAATGCATAATGATTATATAAACGATTTGAATGAATAAATATGATATATAGTACACTAATACCATTCTAAAAAGGAGGTATCTATAACCTAAAGAGAAGAATAAGAATTTATTCGACAAAACACGCATAATAACATAAACTAATAAACACCTGAATAACAAGTAGTATTGAAATATTACTAATAAGAACCTATGATTATGAAATATATGATATCATAACAATAAGTATGATTAAGTAATAAGTCAATAACATTATTTAAATCATTATAAAGGATGTTCATACACCTACGAAGCAAATCGGACCTAAGGTAAGGGAAAATATCAAAATCTCATTTTTATCCAAGATTGTTTATACTGTGGTATTTACTGGGGTGTATTTTATCATCCACATCCATGTTACCTCAATATGTAATATTTTTTCCATCCACCTATAATTATTTAAATCCAATTTTACCCTTCGGTGAGTTTTTAGTAAAGGATATGAAAGGAATCTTTTTTCGTTTTTCATACGAGGTACTTTTTGACTTTTCTGACAAAAGTACGAAAAGAATGTTTTTTTAACTTATACGGCATGAATGAATTTTTAAAAAATTATTTCCAAGAATCTTCATTTACATGTTTTCATGTTTATTTTTAATCAACTTCTTTTAGTTTAAAATTGTATGGCATGTTAAGAAAGGAAAAATGTTTTTGAAGTAGAAAAGATATTTTCCTCAAGAATGGAGTTCATGTGTTTTATCAAAATTATTTTCCATGTACGATAATATAGGGTTCTATTTCTATCCCTATTATTACATTGATTTGATTATGTTGTGATGGAATTAGTTTTATTAATTGATTTATCTTATATGAATTGTTTTATGATGTCACGATGTTCAAGAATCCCATTTTTATTACATGGGTTATGCAATGATGTATGATTTATGATTTTGTCGCACACATTAGAATGGTATCGTTATGAGATGGGTGGGACCTATATCTCCCTCCAATTCATTGGGTAATGATTTTATATCTCATGAGATAGACATGGCTGGAACATCAGGTTAAACCGGTTCAGTAAAACAGGACTGAAACATGGAGTGAACTTGGTTCAGAAATGGACTTTGTCCACTAAGATAGTCTTGGAAATCAGTCTTGACTAATAAGAAATGATTTTCTATGATTATTTGTGTATGCCACAAAGTTTCATGTTTTATGTTATGATTATTGGGATTACATTTCACTACCATGATTTATCCCATGTTATGAAATTATGATCTCTTTTGCAGGGAAAGATTTCAAAAATGTTATGTTCTTATGAATTTGATGTGATTGATATTTCTTTTGTTTACCCTTACTGAGCATTTGAGCTTACTATTTTGTATGTTTTCTTTCCCTAGGACAGGAAGAAAGGTATTAAGTAATATATGCCAAAAAGGGACTATAGATATGATGAAATAAATGGGAGACAGTGTAGATGCTTTATGAACAAGTTATTTTTGTTTCCCAGTTTCTAAAGACACTATACCTATACAGTCCTTTCATGGTTTTGTAATATGTTGTAATAAGTATGCTTCAATTTTGAAGTATTAACCATGTATGTAAATTAAGGGTCGCTATATGTTGTCTTAACACATGGTGTGAACATGAATCCTCTTTCCCTTCCAGAGACATTCTATACTTTTAAGCCACACGACTTCCCTAAAACTGGACTACACAACATTTTCAAGATAGACACGACGTGTACTAGAACAGATTCACCTGGACCGTGTTATTAGTGACACGGCCTGACAAACGGCTCACCCTACATGGTGTGTTTAGGAAGGGATAACACCAACCCGTGTTTTTTACGACACGTCCGGGTACCTGGGTCAAACTACACGGAATTTTAAATGCAGACATGACATGTATAGCTTAAGGTCTTATCCATCCGTGTTGTTGGTTACACGGGCGGACACATGGTCGACACTACACAACGTGTTCTCCTGGTACACGGCGTGTTCCCACCAGACTTTCCATAACCCATGTCTCTGCCCACACAACTATGACACAGTTAGAGACTACACGGCGTCTACATAATGTACACATCGTGAACATAAGAAAAATAGTTTATTCCCAAACAGAGGAACACATGGCATGTACATAACACTACATGGTGTGTATTATGGGTTTTTCCTGACAAGTAGTGTCAGAAACTACTCCGGAACCCCTAAAAACATTGAAATGAGCATTGAAAGTGCCAAATTTTAATTCGTGAGGGCCCATACTCCCCTCTAATTTATTTTTGTCATCTTGTACACATTATAACATGGGAAAAAGGAAATGATCCACCAAATTCCAGACCATGTGGGCCCATAACTCCTCAAGAACCAATGTTTGGCGTTCATTTATGCAAATATCTACACAAAACAATACCCTATTAAATAACAGGTATTTTTATCAAGGAAACTATCAAAACAACAAGCATATTTTACACAATATCTATCAAAACAACATGAAGTTACTAATGAATCCGTAATGGCATGGAAAAAATGTAGGACATGTGATTTCTAGAAAGTGCTTATATGATACATGAGATGGCATACCCTCATCTCATCGGGTTGCAACAAAAATAGAACCTCAATATTATCAACAACAATAGCTCAAATCATGTGTATCACACAAGGTGAAATCAAATAAACTGTAAAAATTGAAAAAGCAGAAAAATTGAAATTACCAAGGTAGACTGGCTTTTCCCTATACATGGGTTAGCTACCCCCGGGAACATCTTATTACCAAGTACCTATTCCTTCTTATCCCAAGCTAAAGGATCCAAACAGTAATTTAAGAAGAAAATAATTCCTCTGATACCACTTTGTAACGTCCTAGTTCTGGAATCCACCCAGAGGTTCCCCGTACCCGGTTGGTCACATGGACTCAAGCGCATTTACCCAAATGCCAGAGGCTACTGACTAGCAGCGAGGGCCTTGGGTGTGAAGGTGGGGATACTATGCTCACATTGGCAGAGTACACGGGGGAAGTAAATAAATATATACAAGAGGGAAAAAGTAATAATGACATACAACAGTAACAGTAGAAAACTGAAATTATAAACTGGAGAACATATATATAATGATTCTTGATACTTATGTCTAGTAAGACACCCAAACAATTCACAATGCTTGAGTACAACAATGCTAAACCAAAGTGGAAAATAAAGCAGATAAACTCCTTAGCATCACAAGCCACAGCTTGTTCCCATTCTCTCAAACTCCACATCAAATCACATACCTTAATTTGAAGGGTGATTTCTATTATCTATACCTAAAACAGTATAATCTGTTTGGGCCCAAAAGCATGGCCCAAACTTGGTGTGAGACTAAATCCCAGTATGAAAACACCTGAAGATCAGTGCCTAATAGTATGTGAATATATGGAAGGTAAAAATACAGAAAATAGTAAACAAGAATGTGCTTAGTAGTAAACAATCCATAGTTTCAATATCATGCCACAATAAAACAAACAGCTGAACCACAAATCGGTAACCCTCTTGGAATTACTCACAACCATCTCCTCTTTTCTTACTTAAGAAGTACAAGCAACCCTCTGGGAAGTGTGCTCAACCTAACCCCTCTAGTTCAGTCATGAGGATATAATAAAACTCTCTTAGAAAGCACTCACAGACAATTCCCCTTATATTCAAAGGTAAAGAAAGACACTGTGAGGAAGCTGATACAGTCCAATCCCCATATATTCCATGGAAGTTAAGGACTCTCTGAGGAAGCTCACATGGTCAATTCCCCTTTATATCCCCAAGGTCTAAGACTCTCTAAGGAAGCTCATTTGGTCAATTCCCCTTATATCCCAAGTCATACAATTCCAAAAAAGTGTCTCTGAGGAAGATCACATGGTAAATCCCATTATAGTCTAAAGAAATAAAGGACTCTCTGATGGATTCTCACTCTGTCAATCCTGTTTATATCCAAAAGTTCTCAAATACTCTCTGAGGAAGATCACTTTGTCAATTACCCTTATAGATTACTACACTAGGTTTTCACGGCCCTGTGTAGGTCAATGAGAATATTAGTGTAATATTGCCATGCAAACCTACAGAAAAACTTATCTAAACAGTCTACAATATAAAAAGCATGTCAGAAAACAAACTCTCCACCCTACAGCAACAGGCATGGAAAACAGGCAAGGCATCCAAACTAGATAAACATGACCAATCAGTCGTAAATAGAACATGCCAGGGAAAAACATCCAAAGCATAGAAATTATCCATATTCATAAGAAATTTACATCTACACGAGAATAAAATCATGGCAGCCAAACAACAAGGGTAAAATGGTAAACACGCAATACCCCGTTCTAAGGGTATTGGTGGAATTTGCCCATAATACTCAATGACTTTGAATGGAAAGGCACCAACAACCTATCTCGGTATTAAGAGATCACTATATTTGAACCTCGAAGCCTAAACCCCATTAGAACATTGATGATCTACAAGAAAATATAAAACGTTCAACCCATAATATCTCACTAGAGAGGAAAAAATAGAAGATGATACTCTAGGGGAAGAGAGAACTGACATATGTGATTCTAATGCAATCAATACTGTTCGAATCGTAGGTCGGATGGAGGTTCGGTTGTTCATCAAAGATCTGCGGTCGTACAAGTTATCTCGATTGAACAAGGCCTAAAAGGATAGTGTTCTATCTATTAGATGTGACCCCGATGCAATTAATGAAAAAAAGAAAGTACATGATGTGTACTTTCCTTTTCCACACTCCACTTTAAGCGGCCTCCAAGTCACTACCACATGATTGTGAGTGTGCCTACTACACGGCCAGCACATGACCACATGTGGCAAGGTAGCACACGACCTCCTGTGTCAAGGGAGCACACAGCATGTACTCATAATGTTTACAATGTGTACTTAGAAAATTTCCAAAATTTCCTTTTTCCTCAAAAAATGAACAGAAAAGGGAAAACATAATTGAAAAGTAGATCCGAGTTCTTACATGTTTTTGGTTTCAGTTTTTAAAAAACTAATTTCAAAAACAAGAATAAAGTTGATTTACAGTGTCAGTTATTATAAAAAGAAAACATTGTAAATGAAAAAAAAATTCAGCATCAGTTTTCAATAAACTAGTCTCTATAAATAAAAATATTTGGTGTTAGTTTTAATGAAAAATGATTTCATAAATTAATTAAAATCAGCCTATTTTTTAAAAAACTAATTATAGATAAATTTATATATAAAAATAGTATACTGAAACCATTATTT
This sequence comes from Viscum album, assembly GCA_963277665.1. Classification (NCBI taxonomy): domain Eukaryota; kingdom Viridiplantae; phylum Streptophyta; class Magnoliopsida; order Santalales; family Viscaceae; genus Viscum; species Viscum album. Next base: position 1,159,632,843 of record OY728125.1, read on the forward strand.
TTTAGAACATTGAAACCCTCTATCGACTGCTAAGAAGCCCAATAGTGACCTAGTGATCCCAATTATATTTTTTGATATTTTTCATAATATTTTGTTTTATGGTATTGATTCCTCATCCTTTGTCTTTATTTAAGTGTATAATTCTTTTCCCATCACAAATAGTTTTCCAGCTAACCATCATCCACAATTTGAATTTCTTCTTTTGTTCTTGTTTATTGTTCATTTATAAAAACAATTTTGATCAATCCTGTAGTATTTGTTCTTCCCATGAATTTTAAAGAGCGCGTTCAAAATAAGGATACAATTTTCCTTGGTTAAAATATTATTATTTATGTTTTTTTAATTATGATGTTAAATTTTTTATCATTTTGTTATATTGGTGACTTATTTTTTCAATAATGTGTATACGGTTGATTCTTATTTATAAATATTGTTGTTAATGTTTGTTTATTTTGAATTATTTTATATGGAAAAATTATTAGATGGTCATAATTATATATATTAATTTTTTTTGTGATAAATGATATGTAAAATATATTTATTTTATATTTTTGGTTTGACAATTTGTTGTTTTTTAAATATTGATTAATGTTTTGATTATACTTTTAAGATAGAGTGGTTAATATTGAACTAGTTGGATGGTTTTCTTGGAGATGTTATGGATAAATTTACAATTTAATTATATTAGATAAAAAAGGACGGGTGGGTTTTATTCGACTGATGATGATGAATTTAGATTAATTTATAATAGTAACAATAGAAAAATAAATCCATTTGAAAAACTTCCCCTAAATCATGTGGTTTCTAGTAGAATTGGTGTTTTTTTATGCTTTCATAATAATGATGGTATTATTAGTTGGAATGAAATGATGAAATGATATTGTGACATGATAAATAATATTATGATATTTTTGGATTGGTGGTCAATTTTATTATATATAATTATATGGTAAATTATTTTTTGGACATGGTTATTCAATTATTAATATGATATTCTAATTTGGATATAATATGATAATGTGATATGACAACTATCTCTAAATTATATATTATTGATATAATTATTATGGTCTATTTGAATAATGTTATATTTAGATATTTTTCATATCATGGTATGTCATATTCCCCAAGGGATGTTCTATTCACTATTTGATTACAAATCAATTTTATTCGATGTTTTTTTTGAGATTTTATATTTATATATATATATATTTAAATTTTTATATGCTTTAATATATTCTTCAATCATATTGAGATATCTGGTATTGAATGTATCATAATTGGTTAAATTTACAAAGAACCTCTTGTGATTATGAAAATGGAGTTAATGAATTGTTGTAGTTTAATAAAAAAAATCTTCAAAACATTGATTTGATTTGCTGTCAACGTGTGCAGAGTTTGAATTTGAGAATGTTAATGTCTAGTTAAATCAAGGATCATCTCATTTAGTAGGGTTTAAAATTAATTATAACCATTAGATCTTTCATGTTAAAATAATTGAATATTCAACATCTAATGTTGATAACAATATTCATAATTAGGCACGTGACCATATTGAAGAATTAATTCACGATTAAGGTGTTGAAACCACCAAAAAACAACAACTGTTGAAGGATTTTATGGAGATCCTAAGAAACCATTATTCCCATGTTGTAGAAAATATATTGTGTAATCAGTATTTTTGAGATCAGTTAACTTGAAATAACGAAATGGTTGGAGTGATAAAATATTCTCCAACGTACTTGAGTTTTTAAAAGAGAAAATTTCACATAGAAATGGGATACCAAATTTCAATTATGTGGTGAAGAAAATATTATTCCCAATGTGATTGGAGTATAAAAATATAAATTCATTACCTAATCATTTTGTGTTGTATAAAAAAGAATATGATATTAATCATGTTGTACTACATGTGATACATCATGAAATAAGATGGATGAAATAGTCAACTCAGATTCATTCTTAGGTACTACTATCTAACATCAGGAAAAATTAATTTTTTACTTTCTAGTGATATCATCCATTAATTCATTCATATGATTCTAATAATTCAACTATGATTAATTCTAAGGTACTAGAATCAAATATATTGATAATGATAATTAGTCTCCTCCAAATATTCCTCATTTGAGGCATCTATTTGAAAATTCAATTTACAAAATAAGGTTTAAATTACATTTAGATGATTGAATCTCAGATGGTATCATAGGTCACCCAGTTGATTCACCACTGTGTAAGAGATTTGATATCCAATTTTGAGATTTTGTAAGTAAAGTTAGAAATTTCATAATAGGATTATGTACTGATGGAATGAATCCATATCAGGGACTATGTATCTAACATAGTTCAGGGCCTATTTTTTGGTAATTCAAAACATTTCCCCACATATAACCATGGAAAAAAATATATTATGATGGGCATGATGATTTCTCGACCAAATAATCTATGAGATGATATTGATGTGTATCTTTCAAAGTTGATTGATGATTTGGAACTGATAGGAGAGACATTCTTTAATGTTTTCAAAACATATATTAAAGAGTATTTTTAATTGTGCACTATGATAATTTTCACTATAAAAAAATTTATTTTAAATGAAAAATATCTCGATATAGTGTTAAGAGACATAAATCATGTGAATTTCTGAATAAGATACAACATATTATAAATTTTAGAATTGAATAAATATAGTGTAATTTGGAAATCTATGTTTTTTGTGAATTTAACATCCTTATCATAGATTGAAAAAACCATTTAATAGTTTAAAGGAATAAAAGCTTCACCCACAACCATTGATAGTTGAAGAATATTATGACAAGGTAGGAAAATTGATTTGACATTTGGAAGGAAAAGATGTTCTGGTCTTCAAAATAATATATGGAAAAACAGTCTATCTTACCCAAACTTACTTATTAGAGATTTTTATAGATAACACATATCATCTATTCTATGCATGTCGATAAAAACATATGTGGATGTTTGATTGGAACATTATTGATAGAAAAGAAAAGAAAAAAATGGATTGAATGATATATTGGACTTGATATCAATTGGAATACGTTGGAGTAAGCACCCACTATGAATGGAAACATAATATATTTACTTCCATCCTTTCACAGCATAAAATTATTGAGAATTGTAATTTTTGTTAGTGTATTTATGCTATTAAAGTACCCAGTGGTTTTTCTTAAAATGTGAAGAATTTGTTGTCATTTAAGGATTTTAAATTAATTGATATGAAATATCATGACTGTCTTGTATTGATGAAACAACTTCTACCAGTCACAGTCTATAGTATATTACAAACAGCTGTTAAAAAGACAATCATCAGGTTATGTAATTTTTTATAATCAATTTGTAGTAAATTCATAGATAAAAATTTGTTTGATGTGTTGAGAATTAATCTTCTCTTATTCTTTATCATCTATAATTTTTCTTACCACCTATGTTGTTTGGTAAAATTTTTCAACTGGTGAATCATTTGATGTCTGAAATTAGAATATGTGGGCATATTTATTTACAATGGATGCATCCTTTTGAAATATATATGAAACTTTTGAAGGGATGTGTTAAAAAATATTTTTGAATAGAGGCTTGTATTATTCAAAAATATGTATCAGAAGAGGTGATTCAACTATGTACTGATTATTTGGATGATTTCAGGCATAATGGTCTCCATATATCTAATCATATGATCATTGATAGTGATGGTAGAGGAATTCAATAGTTAAAAGTAATGGTCATTCCATGTGATTAAGTGATTCCGAAACATTTATACATTTTAAACAACACAAATGAGGTTCAATCATTTATATCATCATATATTATAGAATAAATGATAATACATTTGGAAAAAAATGAAAACATGATGATGATTTAACATTAAAAGATATTTTTTAATGATTTAAAGAGAAATTCAACTTAGATATATCATTATCATAAACATAGAAAACATCATCAAGGGGCCATTCTTTAATGTGATCAATTGGTATGGTTTCTATATTAAAGGGTACACATTTTACATAGATAAGATGGATGACAAGAGTAATGTTCAAAATAGTGGTGTAATGGTTGTCGATAAAGTACTGCATTTTTCAAGGGGAAAAATATAAAAAACCAATTTCTACATCATCACTATATCTTGGTGTTCTATAAGACAGATGAGAAATTTCCTATATTATATTTTGTTTCCCCATTTTTAAGTGCAATTAGGTTGCAAGTAATAGTGGTGTGAATCATGATGAATATAGGTTCAAACTGGATGATTTGAAAAGCTTTAGTTGCAATGAGGAACCATTTATCAGGGCCACACATACAAAAGAAATATTTTATTTCATTAATCCATCGATTGACCTATGGTAAATCATTTTTCAAGGGAAAATGATCGATTTGGATGGTGAGGATGATGATGAAGTAATTGATTTATACAAGGATTATTCCTTTATTACACAATATCATGAAAACAATTACCATAACATAGACATAGTGCTTTCAATACAAAATGATCATGTTGAAGGGATATGGGAAGGCACTAAATTACCATCATAATTAATATAGTATTTATTTACATTACATTTACTTTTTCAAATTTAAATGTGTGAAAACAATATTATTTAATAACTCTTGGATATTTAATTATATATATTATTATTTATTAATTTTTTTTTAAAATTTAGATATTCCATAGTTATGATTAATCATTTTTTATTTGAAATACCCGACAAAATTATTATATTTTGTGTTAGATTATAAAAATGAGAATAACTTTTCAAACAATGATATTAATATTTTTAGATGTTTATTTTTATTTTTTTTATATATTTAATAGTTAACCATTCAGATTTTTTTTTGTTTACGAAAAATAAAATTATTATTTAAAAATATACATATGCCTGAAACTTTTTTTAATTATATATTTCTATTTTCCTATTTTTTATTACTGACTTCTATAATAATGTCCTTGTATACAAGAATTTCATTACACTTCCTCTTTATAATGACAGATATAGAAACAGAGATAGAGTAACATCTACCATGGTATTTTTCATTTTTAATATTATTAAATATCCTATAATATAATTATTCAATGAAGAAAACTATTTAATATAAAAAAAATATAAAAAGACCACAAATGAGACTCTAGTGGGGGATTCTTCTGTTTTTACTATTTAGAAATTGAATTCTCAAGTTGGAAATTGTTGAAATACACGTTTACCAGAACTATCACTTTCTTATGTAGACGAGTAATTACATAATAGTTTTGATTATAATAATAATTCAAGTGTCCCAAATGTGACATATTATATCATATATATCGGCATGCAGACCCGTTATAGGATTAACATTTTATATCCGGATTGGAATTCTATCAACAAGATAGTGATAGATCATTTTTGGAGGCCGTGAAGGTAAAATATCTCAATTGGTATATTTTATCACATTTTTTGAATATGATTTATTTTAAATGACTAATATTTATGTTATTCAATTTCAGATGACATTCAATTTTTATTAAATAAAAGAATTTATGAAATGATGTCTAACATAGGCGGTGGTTCAATGAAGGAATTTGAAAACAAAGTTGACCAAAAAATTATATGATTTTATGGAGACAAAAGAAATCCCAAGATTCAAGTATATGTTGTTAGATGAAGATAAATGGAATAAATTTTCTTCCACCAAAAAAGATGAAACATTTCAGGTATGAAAATTATATTATATTATAATATAAAATTTCTTATGTATATACCTAATTAATTATTAGTTTACATTTTATATAATAGGTTTCTCTAAAATCCCATCATGAAATCCATAACCTTATACTTTATCACATGGGGGAATAATTTATTGGAGAAAAAAATGATTTTGGAAAAGTTTGAAGCACTAAGAGCTCAGTCTGATAGTGATTCAGATGTGGTCCAATTTGGTCTTCCATCACCACCAACCCTTCATGAGAAATTGAAAAACTAGAGAAGAATAAAAATTAAAATTATCATATAGAGAAATATAAGTAAGTAGCTATATAAAATGCAATTAAATAATTTTTATATTTTAGGAATTTTTGTAATTAATAATTTAAGAACACTACTATACCATTTTCAATTTTAATTTTTGGATTATCATAGGGAGAAATTAACAAATGGAACATTTGTCCATGAGGTTTGGATGGATATCCTAGCCACATATTTATGAAAGCTAGAACACCCAGTTCGTAAAAGGGGATATGAGTTGGCTCTTTGTATTTGGAATTTTTTTGGTCATAAAGGTAAACAATCATGAGACCCGAAAACTAGATACTTATATCAATAGATGAATGAAATGAAATAATACATGGGAGATCAAATTCAAGAATATGTGCAGTAGGTTATGTTAGAACAAATGATGAGACAATCACAGTCTTCACTACCTTTTTATCCTGCCCTACCTACCCATCCTTCCTACTCATATTTTCGACCTCCTCTCTCATACCCAACCTTATACTATGAGTTGTATGCAGGTGATCCAGATATACATACTATATCATTCAAATTTACTTGTGTTTTTTGGGGGATTATGTACATAATAGTCCAATTAAAATGGGCTAAGTTAGAGTATCGATATAAGATATCATAAATCATACTACTCTACTATCATTCCCTATAATAATAATTACCACGGTTGGTGATTGTATGGGACAATATTTAGATTTTCAATCTATTATATTTTGATGTATTTTATATGAGGAATTTTTTTTTTAAATATTAATTACATCTGATTGAAATATACTTATATTTTTTCTAACATTTAACTTTTATAGGAGTATATAAAATCCAATGAAATAGAAAAAAAGAAAATAAAATGTTCATGAAAAAAAAACTAGATATAAATCATATATATCTGCTGAGATGTGAAGATTATATAGGGTTTCATCATTCTTTTATAATATCGAAGAGTTTTAGATGACATTCTATATTTTTGGAAGAGATGTCCATTGATAATATTCTACAATGGAATCATTGATATAATTGATTTTACTGAGCTTATCATGCATGTTTTGTAGTTGTTTTCCATGTAAGAAAATTGATGTTTTATATTTTATTTTATTAATTAATGATTTTTTAAATTTCCTAACTATATTAATTTTTCAATTAGGTATCTAAACATGCTGATTTTAAAAATTGATAGCACATGAATTTATGGTTTTATAAATCCAGAATATGTTTTGACAATTAGCAATATGTGTTGCTGAAAATAGAGTTACATATATATGTCAAATTTTATCAATTATGGATATTTGGTGTTGGGATTTTTCATTTTTATGGGTATGATAATTAATGTGATGTCCGAGCTCCGGATTCCACTAAACTAGTGCCCCATACCTTGTTGGCCACATGGCCTCTTGTGTATTTCCTCAAACGCCAGAAGTTGTTGACTAGAAGCAAGGGCCTAAGGTGTGATAGTGGGGAAACTATGTCCTCATTGATAGATTGTAACACATTGGAACAAATAATAATGTAATAGTTGAAGAAGTAAATAGAATACGACTAAAATAGATGGTGGAAAACTAAAAAGATAAATAACTAAGCATCATTCCTTAAAAAAGTTGTTGCAGCGTGTTATATGTTCGAAGAAAGTTTCCAAAAAAAAGTACACTATAGTAATACGCAATATAAGTCTCAAAAGGATAAAATATATAGAAATAGATGAGGAATTATCGCATGCCTCATCTTGGGTCCATTCTCTCATACTCCTATGTATCACATAATGTACATGTAGCATGACGCTTTTCCCAATCAACACTGACAATCATATAATCTCCTTGGCCCAAAAAGCATGGCCCAAATATGGTGTGAGACTAAATCCCATTTGGAACCCCCCCCCCATGGTCTTTTCCAATCTGTCAGTTGTTATATATAATAGGATGTATACAATAGTGAAAGCAGTAAACTATGAGTACTAAAAAACAAGCATAATAGGTGTCTCAAAAAACAATGTAAATAGGTATATGGAAAGGCCGATTGAGAACTTATGCTTTGTCTTGGAAGAGGTGTCATAAGTCATCGATTTCATTATTCATGTTTCACGAATTATATAATGTCTTGTGGTTAGGACTAGGCCCAACGACCTCATGTACGAAAGTAACCATCAACTCTTAACATAATATTAGATTAAATAATTTTCCAATAGAGCCTGAGATGGGTATCCGTCAGTGGATCATAGGTTCACTTGACATTTTATATAAGACTTAATGATCCCGAAAAACCTATATGTGGATCGCTCATGGCCTTAACATAGTTATCATATTGATCCATTCCATTTACTGTTAGACTGACACAATAGTTCGAACAAGGTATATAAGCTGAAATTAGTCACAAGAGCCTGACCTTGACTTTTAACCAAGACTATGGCTCACCCTTTGCTAAATAACACATTTTTATCAATTAATTTAATTAAAATTCCAACTCCCAAGAAACACATGTGAATTAATCTATCACATGGATTTACCGTAAACAAATCACATTGGATCAGTTTACATAATAACAAAAATATGTAATTTAATCTATTACGTGGTCAAACAAGGATATATCACATGAGAAAAACATATAACAAGACTATTGTGAAATTTAAATAATTACAATGATTAAAAAAACAAGTATCTCAAGTGATCAATTCATATAATGATCAATACATTTTTAAGAACCCAATATTTAGAATTCAAGTCATGCCTCATAGGAAGGGGATCGATTCATTGCATGCGAGCCTAGCTATCACGTCCAAACCACTAAATCAGCTTAATTGTAATAATGATTTTTTGTTCCTTAACTGTTGAGAAGTTGCTAACCCTACTCCTGAACATGGAGTTGGAGAAGACCCTATCTCATTAGATGTTGGTGGAAACATCCTGTAGAAACGTGGTAAATGTTCCCTCTTGCTGTAAGCTCAGCACTGGACTAGGTCCATCGGGCACAAAGCTTTAGTATTCCCAATTCTTGTACACTGGAAGCACCTCAACTAGATGTCAAAAGATACATTCTGAGTAATAGATTCATTGTGTGTAAGATTCTGACCATGCTTCATGCTACCGATGAAAAGAGTACCTAATCTCGGTGTTGAGCTACCATGGATCACACCTCCAGAGTCTCTATGATTCTGCTCAGTAATCAATGTGTGATTAACAATTCTAGATATATAAGTCAGCTGGAATATATTCACCTATGACAAGATGTATAACTTGAGAACATCCTCAAATCGCCTAACATTTGATAGATCGTCACCCATTAGAATAGGTGAAAATAACTGGAGCATAGTAAAGTGGGAAGGGTAAACCATAATTGATAGAGCACCCTTCTCATGAAGAACAAACACATGGTATTTGTCAACCCTTGGTGTCTCGGTATAGAAGTAGTCATAAAATACTATCTAAAATTCTTCCCAGGCCATGTCCCACTAACAATCTATCTATGTGGTAACATCCCACCACCTCATGATTGAATCAAGAAATATATAGGTCACAGGCATGACCCCCATCTCAGGAGGTGTCTAAAGATATTTTTAGATTAATAAAAAATCCTCTGGCCATGACTCAGCAGCCTATAGCTCACCTTCCCTAGAACATGTGGGTGGATGCTGCGTCTAGAACACCCGTGTTAGTTCATCCATAGATATGGAAGGTGTTTAGTCTCCCTAAAAGGTTTTTATAAACCTCATAAAAAATTCATATAAAATTTAATCAGTGCCTACATCTGGTATAATAGTTGGTGAAGCTACTAGAACTACTAGAGGATCCACTAGTAGCCCTTGAACTACCAACTCCAAGGTATTATCATCGACAACATTCTAGAGCACTATCAGTCGTCTTCATGGTAACATTTCTTGGTAAAGTCTATAACATACACCTCATTATATTATAATTCACCAAGGTACAAATTTCAAGAGGGAAAGAACTAAACACGAGAATAAAAGCATCAAAAGTTCCCAAAAGTTGGATACACGACATGTATAAACTAAACATGGTGTTTCCCCTTAAACTATCACGTGGGCATGTAACTCCGCCTACCTTTGCCATGTAAACTACCAAGGTACAAGGCGTGTATGGATGACACACAATGTGCCCCATTAAACTCTCACTTGGGAATGTAACCCTTTATATTGTGGTCATGTAAACTTATTAGGTACATGACATGTTTGGACGATGCACGGTGTCTACTCCTGTCTTCACTCGTGGACATGTAGTACTACATGGCCAGAGCCACACATGTCCACCTATGAAAAACTACATGGGGTGTACATGAGGTACATGATGGGTTCTAATCAAAAGTCAACAACTCATTTGTTCTCTCACATAGCAGATGACATGGTCATTTTCCACGCGATGTGTACTTATAGTACACTGTGTACTTGAAAAAGTTCTTTTCTTCCTGAATAGAAGAACACATGGTGTGTGTTCACATGACCACATGTCGTGTTGTCTTGGATTTTGGATTTTAAGCCTAAAAAACGTCCCTAAAACCCCTATTTTTGAAAAATTAAGAAATGGTGTGCCAAATTCCAAACCATCGGGACCCATACTCCCCAAAAATCAATTCTTGGAATCCACACATATCATATACAAAAACATTTATATATCATGCTTGAAACATGATCCACCAAATTCTCATCCAAGATGGTCGTACTGCTTTGGGAATAATGTTTCGCATCCATCTAATTCAACCACAACATGTACCAATACACCTATCACTACAACATACATATATATCATGTTATTTACCATTACATCATGTATATCAGTCCTGACATATATCACAACAGTAAGAAATCCGTAATGCTCTTTAAATGTCATGGAAAGAATGCATGGAATGTGATTTCTATCAAGGTCCTATATAATGCATGAGATGGAAGACCCTCAACTCATTCTGTTTTAACAAAATAGAACCACTATAATATCAATAAAAATAGAACAAATACGATTCTGTCACCCAATGGTGAAATCCAATCAACTGTGATATCTCAAAATCAAAAATCACAATTCGATTTGTGGAAAATTGGATTTTCCCAGCACATGGGGTAGCTTCCTCATGTACAACTAATTATTAAACTACAAATTCTTTCTATAATCTCCAAAAAATAATACAAATCATAAAAGAAACCATTTGTTACTACTTTGTAACTTTCCCAATCCGGATACCACCCAACATGTGCCCCATACTTAGTTGGCCACATGGACTCAAGAGAATTTCCTAAAATGCCAGAGGCTTCTGACTAGCAGTGATTGAATGAGGTGTGAAAGTAGAGAAACAATGACCTAATTGGACGAGTGTAACACAATTGAAAAAAATAATAATGCTATAATGTAATCATTAAATAGCATATGACAGAAATTAATCATGGAAGAATGATAAGATAAATAACCAAGAGTCATTCCATATACAAGATGATGCAGCATGTTATATGTTCTATGAAATCATCCAAAAAAATTACATTGTAGTAATAAATAATAATTATCTCAAAAGAATAAATGACATAAAAAGAGACGAGGAAGAAATGAAATCATTGGATTGGTCCCATAATCATGTTCTCTTAAGCATCACATCAAGTACCAATAGCAGGGTGCTTTCCTTGATCGACACCTACAATAATAAAAATGTTTGAGACCAAAATCATTGCCCAAACCATGTTAGAGACTAAATTATAGTAGGAAACCTCCCACAGTTTGTTCCAATATGTCATTGAATTTGTATAAGAGGCAATGCACAATAGTTAAGGTTGTAAACTATGTGTACTCAAAAATAGGCACAACATATACCTTAAAAAACAGCGTAAATATATATATATGAAGACCGAATCCAAGCCTATGCTTTGGACTGTAAGACGCATCAGAATTCATCCATTTCATTATTCATGTTCCAGGAATTATATAAAGTCTCATGGTCTGTTCTAGGACTGAAGTCCTATTTTATAAAAGTAACTATCCAATCGTTACATTGTAATCATTTAAATCATTTTCCCATAGAGATCGGTATGGCTATCCCTCAATAGATCCTAGGTTCACACACAATTTTAAAGAATACTTAATGATCCAGACCACCCTATATGTGGCTCACTCACGACTGTTACATAATTATCCTCTTGAGCCCGCCCATTGTCTTTTTCCATGAAAATGGTTCACCCAATGTATATTAGGTTCAATTAGTCACATGATCCTGACCATGTCTTTGAACCGATAATATGGCTCACCCATTGCTAATTACCACGTTTTATCGTTTAATTTAATTACACATCCCTTATCCAAAGAATCACATGATAATTAATCTTTCACATGGATTTAACATAATCAACTCACATGTGCTCAATTTACATAATAACCAACACATGTAAAATAAATAATTACATGGTCATACATGGATAATTCACATAAAAAAACATAAAACAATCCTATTATGCAATTTAAATAATAACAATGCATAACATAACATGTATCTCACGTGAACAATTCAAATAATGATCAATAACATTTTAACAACCTATGAATGGAAATTCAAGTCAAACATCAAAGGAATTCTTGTCCAAATGGCCATTGAAGTGAAATGCACACATGTGGTGGCCCAAAATCTGGGTTTACAACCCAAAAATGATTTCAAGCCGTCAAAATAATTATATAATCATTAATAGTCAATAACATGATTCGTTACTAAATCTAATGACACCCTAAAAGTGGGCATGTGACACTCTAACATATATAAATATCATGACAATACGTGAAAGGCACAAAACCACCTACCTCAAACTCGTATGACTCTCCTCATCCAGCATCAAGATCTAACTCGATATAGATTGGAATAAATCAATATAACAGTTATAAATTATCGACCATAAATTACTAGATCAAGAAAAGAAATTATAAAGGAAGGCTCAAGTGAAATCAAGAACATTTTAATGGGAATCCAAGACATATGATAGTGTTCAAATTAGAGATCAGACAATGAAAGGGTAGGCCACCCTATCTGCATATCTTTTTGGTGTGTTTTATGTCAATAGAATGGGTGAGTTCTATATGGTTTTACAAAAACAATGCTACTACCTGATTTAATCAAATAAAAAAAGTACACAATATGTACATGTGACTACAACCTGTGACCATAAAAATTCTTTCCAGACCATTACATGGTTGTGTATTAGGATTTCATGGAACATAGCCTTATATACATTTCATGTGACTATATGTACAAGGTGTGTAGTTCCAAGTCATGCCATGTAATAGGCTTGCATCCATCCCCCAACCTATGTTCCCCCATTTTCTTTAGTATAAACTGAAAAGGAATGATCCATACCTTAGGGAAGAAATGGGTTCTCACATGAAACATAATTATGAACAAATGTTCAATATAATGTAATTAAATTTTATATTTATATATTGTAGGGGTCATTGTATTTTAGGAATATCCTTCCCATGTTAATACACATTAAATTGTTTTTTATCATTATTAGGTGGTGTTTTTAGAAAATATTCCTCCTTTTTAGACAAGAATGTTTTCTTGTTTTTATATGATCATTATCATTGTTGACGCTCCTTTCGTCATAGAATCTAAAAATCGGAAAAGGGGAATATCTGAGTCCAATGTGATTCTTCCTTTGAAGAAACATCAAAAATCGACAAAGGGATAAACAAGGAGAACATTGCCCATAGGCCGCGCAAGTTCCCTCATGGTCGCGCAAGTTCCCTCATGGTCGCGCAAGTACACTTGCGCGCCGCCAGTGGTCGTGCAAGTACTTGCGCGACGCCTTATGGTCGTGCAAGTGACTTGCGCGACCTAAGTGGTAACCGCCCGGTAACCGCCCGGTAACCGCCCGGGGTCTTCTCTTGCCTATAAATAGACCCTGTGGGCCCCCCATTCGAGAGGAGCTTTTTCCAGAAACTCGGATTGAAGCTCCCGACGCCCAAGTCTCTTCTCAAAGCTCCCGGAACACTTCTAAGGTAATTTCTTACCTAGAACGGAAGATCTAAAGAGAAGAAGGAAGGCCTAAGTGTTGAAATTTATCAAACACTTGCGCGGCGATTTATTTCCTTCAATATAACTTGTGCGTCCCTTTTCTAGAAGAACCTCAAGAACATTCTAAAGGGTTTAAAAAAGAGTCGCTCAAGTATTTCATTACTGGTTGAAAATCGCGCAAGTACACTATATGTCGCGCAGGTATACCTGCGCGACCAACACTTGCGCGCCCACGGAAGACTTACGCGCCTTGCAAGACTTGCGCGCCCCAATTTTTTTGGGTGCCCATCTTGCCCATTTTTACCCCTATTAAGCCATTTCACCTTTCCTTTTCAAGATTCAGTCTTCAAGACACTCTTCAAAGCCATTTATGGAATGATTTCTTGATTTTACTTTCTTATCTGAAAGGAATTCTGTGGAATCTCTCTCAAAGTATAGTGATTTAAATATCCTTATGTCACTAAAATACGGAGAGTTCATTCATTCAACCTCATCCTTTAAGATGAGAGAATCCTAACCTGGGTCTCCTTTTCAGGAATAATCCCCAGTTATAAAACCTTTAATTTGGGCATCCTCCTCAGGAGTAAGCCCCAAATTCTTAAAGTTCCCAATCATGGGCATCCTCCTCAGGAGTAAGCCCCAAATTCTTAAAGTTCCCAATCTTGGGCATCCTCCTCAGGTGTAAGCCCCAAATTCTTAAAGTTCCCAATCTTGGGCATCCTCCTCAGGAGTAATCCCCAATCAAGTCCTTTAATCTTGGGCATCTTTCTTAAGAATAAGCCCCAACCTCAAATATGGGCTTCCTTTTCAGGAGTAAGCCCCAAGTCCCTTAACCTGGGTCTCCTTTTAAGGAATAAAGACTCAGTCATAACCTTGGGCTTCCTTTTCAGGAGTAAGCCCCAAGTCCCCTTAAATTTCTCCTAACCAGTCATAATTTACCTTTGATTTGGGTTTCCTTTTCAGGAGTAAAACCCAATCATAAATCCCCTCCTAACTTGGGCATCCTCCTTAGGAGTAAGCCCCAAGATTAGAGTATTCAAATCTCCATGAAGCACATATAACTTTATGGACCCTGTTCATGGATTTTCTCCCTAAAAGTTAATCATAAACCTTCATCTATCTGGGCAGTCATCCATACATAAGCCCCAAACAAATTCTTATGATTGCATCTTTCATGGAACAATTGTCTAAATTTTTACCAATACCTCTTGTTTCTCACACCGAGCATGACTCACGTGAGCTTAGAGTGTAAAAGTAATTATGACATTCATCTTTGAGCCATCAATCATAAACATCATACTCCATAACTCGAACTACGTGGGTTCTGATTCCTTTTCCAAAACAAAGGATACGTAGGTAGCCCATTTATGGGTTCGATCCCAACTTTGAAATAATCTCTGTCCTTCTGAATGACGATAAACTTCAAGTGCCCCACTGAGTGGCTTTAAAACTAGCCTGGCCATCATAATGACCAAGAGACTTTTATATAAATGTTTTGAAGGATACCATTGACCAAGAATCTTTAAACAGATATAGATGATTCTCTATTGATGAAGAACCTCGAATACATATAAAAGATTCTCTAAATGTCTTGCATATTTAATCATTGATTGTTAAAACTAAAGGAAAGCTCATTTTATAATTGGTAATATAATAAGGATTCACGAACATAACTTAAATCTATAAAGAGAGTCCCGGAGTAGATAATAATTCCCCTCAAAAAGGTGTGATGAGTCCGACCTCCCATCCTCTCGACCAATGAAAATTCCTAAGCCTCATTAGTCCACAAGCTAATGAGCGCCTGCCTTTGGAAAGTAGGTCCAAACGGATGTGGAATCATTGGATGTTTCCGGTTCTACGAACAAACCTGTTAGAAACTGATCGGAACGTTTGAATCTCCCGTCCAGGAGGTCATCCCCGGATTCCGTGCGAAATAAAAATGGTGAACCCAACGTGAATCCTTAACCAAGTTAAAGTGATGTTCTTCTTATTTGTTAGGCCCCTTGGGCCAACAAAGCAATCATTGACATGTGCTCATCCAAAAGATGCAGTGTCCGGATTCATCTTGATTATGTCTGTTACATGGAAAAGGCACTCTTTTCTCAAGATCTTCTGCAAAATGGCTTTCCTTGAATTCACCCCTGTGAATACTGCTGCTGTGAACACCTCTACTGTGAGGTCTGCTGCTGTGAAAACCAATGCTTCTACTCCTGCTGGAATGTCATCCGCTCTGAGGATGACATCACCAACTCAGCGTCTTCAACGCTGTGTTTCTAATGCACTGGTTAAGGAGTACCGTCGCAACGGTACTATCCCAACTTTGGAGGCCGCTCGTCAAGCCCTCCAAGTTAACAACTCTACCTGGTCATCCGGACAACGGTGGCCAGCAATCAAGAAGTAGGTGGTGCTGACTACCGTCTCCAACTGTTTCAGGTCGTTATCCCCGGAACGGAATTTCCATTCACTCCCTTACTCTGAGGAAGTGAATGAGCAGGTCCCACAGGACCTTAATTCAAAAAGACAGGAGTCCTTCTCAAGGGCTCCCATCAACAATCGCCGCCAGACTCGTGCGGTAGTGCGCCCTCAACATGATGAGGGTACCGACTCCAGGCATTCAGCTCAGGTTCCTCGAACCCGAGCAGGCAAGATGAACCGCCAGAGACGGAATCTGGTTAACAATAGGAGGGTTGTCATCCCTTCCATCTCCGGAGAAGTCCACCAACTTAACTTGGTGGCAAACAACGAGCAGACATACACACCTGTTCGTTTTAATTACGTTGTCCAGCAGACTCGTCTGACAGCATCAAGCCTATCCCGCCAGGCAATTCCGGTGGAGTACCATAGGCAGGAACATACACCTGCTTATACATCACTAGTTAGTCAGCAGGCTCGTCTGACTACATATGATGGATCTCGTCAACCGCGTTTGGAGAAGTGTAATCAGCAGGCACATACACCTGCTAATACTAATCAGGCCTACCAACAGTCTCGCTTGGTAGCGCCCGGAGAAGTCAGTCGGAACGTCCCGACGACAAACAGGAGGCAGACTCAACTCTCTGCCTCCACACTTGAGTACTGTCAGGATTCACTGACAGGAAAAGGAGGACAGGAGCAGGCACATACACCTACTCCAATCCCGGAATGGACGTATATCCCCGTTCCGGCGGCTGAAGTCACCAAAAATATTTTGTCAATGGTGAAAGAGCAGAAGCAAATTCCTGCTCATATTCTGGATGCTTGCCAGGATATCATAACAGCTTCAGCATCATCTCAGGGACAGACACATAAATCTATCCCTAGCAATGGAGTGACACATCAACGATTCACTCCGGAACAGACACACACATATGTTCCAGTCCAAGAGGGTTATGGGGCATACTCCCCCATATCATACGGACAACCAAGTCAGGCACATACACCTGATTTGAGTGGAGATCGTCAGCCTAACCTGACCATCTTTCCTGATCAGGCACATACACCTGCTCAGAGCAATCACTTTTGTCATCAAGTGGTTTCTAAAGCGAGTAAGAAGGCATCTAAGAAAAAGATCCGCCCAGCACAGTCAGGAGATCAAAGGCCAATCTGCAACAAGGCCTTGCTCGATGCTGGAGTTCTTGAAGCCCTCAGACATTTATCTGTCGGAATTCAAGATTCTACTCCCTCAGTTCCCAATAACGGGAACATTAATTCTGAAGGTCTTCAACAGACACTTCCTCATGAAGACTTGCTTCATGAAAATTCGGTCAATCTGGAAGTTTCATCTTCAGATGAGAGCCACAGGAACCCTCTGTGTGGTCAGAAGGCCAAGGAGCAAGAGATCTCATCTTTTGCTATAACCCATCATGACGGTCCTCCTCATGGTGATGAACTTCGCTGCGAAAGTCCTCTCCGCAGTAGTGATTCACGTTGTCTCGAAAATTCTTCAGAAGGCAATGTAGTGACAAGAAAGCCCTCCTATCTCGAGGCACTTGCAAACGTAAAACCAGTCATGTCTGATGCTTTACTATCGGCAGGTGAAACTCTTTCTCCATCAGAAGATAGCCTGGGGTTCAGGTTATTTTCTGAACCATCCCTGGGTCATTCATCTTCCAGCATGAATAGTGATTTCTCTACCAATCTTGTTGAATCCGATGAAGCAACAAGGAAACACCAACTCTGGTCCAAACAGGTAGAAGAATATTCATTTAATGATAAAGAGGAAATGATGAACATGAGGAAAAAACTGGAAAAAGGTGAAGTACCAGTCATGTTTTGGCCTTTGGCTGACTCCAAGTACGACATTCCAAAGATGTTGACGGATGATGGAATCCATGATATTCGTCTCAACATATGGAAAACTCTTTGTCAATTAAAGAAGAAGGTATTATCTTACGATGAATATGAAAATCATCTTAAGATAATAGAAGGGTTACAACGCCAGATTGATTTGGCATCTCTATCAGTCTCTCGGTATCCAAAGGCTGAAAAGCAACAGAGAACCCTTCAACGTTCATGCCTTGGCGCACTAAGAAGATTGCGTCAGTTAATTGCAAATGATCCATCTGATGTTCATATCAGAGGATGGGGTGTTCACGGAGCACTACATTTCACAGTGCTTTCCGGTCAGCAAAGCCCGCCGAAAATGGTCTCATGCAATGTTATTTCCCATGGCCGGCCACAGTCAATGGGCTTTGTTCACAATCAAAAGCATTCTCAAGAACAGGCTTCAACTAGTTCCTCTCAAAATCAAGTATATAAAGAACAGGTTGTTGAATTGCTCCTACATCAAGCAGGCGAGAATATTGCACAAGCCTCTCGTCTAGAGCAAACACGTCATCAAATGACAGAAGTTTCGGAAATCATCCAACGGTCTGTTGAACCAGGTGATAAAAGTGGATACAGGTTAATGCATCCAGCTAATTTCCGAACCAAGATTCGCAAGATCAAGAGAGATTTTAAGAAGATCTCAGACATAGCATGTCAAGAGACACCCCAGCTTGCCAGACTGGGGACTTCTCTAACCCAACCCTCAGAGTCAACGAATGGGATTCGAGGAGTTGAGCGGAAGCAGCAGGAACATCCCCAGTCCATCGGACTGGGGACTTTTTCAAATCCTCAATCCCTCCCTCAGAGAAAGTCAATATTCTCTCGATTAGGGAATAAGCCTCAAGAGGAACGAAGATCCAAGCTGTCAGGAGATGATCTCCAATTGACGGTTCTCAAAGAAATTCCTGAGGGATCAAGTCAACGGAATGCCATGTCTCATCATGGACATGGAAGGAGACAATATCACAGAAATGCTGATAGAAAGGATTCCATGAAATATGCATCAATTAATGTCATCAATGTCGTTGCTGCGGATTCACCAGATGAGGTTCAATCAGAGGGATCAGACGAAGAGGTTCCTGCTCAAGCAGTTGCGCACACAGACCTAAATGAAGAAGGTGTGTGCACACGTAATCAAAGGCTTACCCAAAATCTGGGTATTCCTTCAAGTAACCCTCTCCCCCCTCTCCGAAAAGGATCCAATAAGGGGAAAGGAATGAATCAGGTTACTTCTCACCCTTCCTCTGAAGGAGGTCAATCACTCTCATTAGAGAAAAGGTTTGCAGAACAGGAGGAAGAAATGAAATAATTAAGAAGGTTGAATGCAGAACTACTTCAGAGTAGTCTTCTTCTTAAGAATGCTGAAGTCCGACAGCCGAATGAATTTGTTGTAACTACTGAGATGGATCAAGAATATCCTCCTTTATCAGTACACCCACAGAGGTCTAATCATACGGGTCAAACGCAACAACGGTTGGCAGCACTACCATCAGTTGCAGCACCAACCACCACGTCTGTCCAAGCTCCATTCATTGCACCTACCCAAAACCAAGTTCAACCTGACGTTTCTCAAAAGTTAATAACTACTATTGAGTCATTAATAGCTCGGTTAGAAACTATGGAAGGGAAACGGGCGCAATTTCAACCTGAAAAGAAAGTTTACCCTGAATGGGTAGATTCAATTTCTCCTCCATCCAGTTTTGGAAACCCTATTTTCCCTACTTTCAATGGATCAGGCGACCCTGAACAACATTTGACGCATTAGGTGTCTTGTTGTGATCCTATAATGGGAACTCCAGAGCAGCAAGAAGCAGTGAAACTCAGATCCTTCGTGCGAACCTTGCAAGGACCAGCTTTTGTCTGGTATACAAGCTTGCAATCCCGGTCAGTCATCGGATGGGAGGATCTTCGTCAAAAATTCCTTCTTTAGTTTAGCTCAACTTTGCCAAAAACGACAGTTTTTGATCTTACAAACTGCAAGCAAAGGGAAAATGAAAGAGTCTCTGATTTCATTGCTCGTTGGAAGGGATTAACGTATTCCTTGAGTTTAGCACTCCCTCAGGAGGAATTATTGCCAATCAGTGTGGCAAATTTGCGTGACGAATTACGCACGCCATTGATCCCTGTGAAATACACAGGAGGGTTTCGAGACCTTACTTCAATCGCTCAACAAATTTAAGATTCCCTTATACAGGCTAAGGTTAAATCTCGTGTAATTCCATCAGCTCCAGGAAGAAGAATGGATAAAGCCGAAACTGCTACAGTTATGCTTAAACAGGCACCTGTACCTATTTCTACTTCAAAACCTTCATCTTCTCGAAGGGCTCCACCTCCTGAACGCCAAAAACAAAGGCTGTTTCGTCCAAATGATCAAAAAGATCAACGACGAAAACAATTTGAGGATATGAAGAGTAAAACATACTCTTTCCAAAGTTAGCAAGTTCCTGGTTACTTTATTTCAACTTTGGAATATAATTTGGTTCAATTACCAGTGCCGAAGAGGCCAAACAAGGAAGGAGATGAAGACTGTCCCAATTATTGTCCCTTTCATCAAATGTTGGGGCATCCCATCCAGGAGTGTTTTGTCTTTAAATAACTCCTGCAAAAGATGGTCGACTTGGGACAAGTCAAATTGAAGGGTTCTTCAGCTCATGTAGCGTGTATTACCGCTACAGATCTAGAAGAAGGAGGCGAGTAGCAGGAAGTCAAAAGCAAAACTACGAAAAAATATGATGATTGGATGGTCAGAAATACAATCAATCGGACCCATTCCATTTTTTGAACACAATTGAAGAAGCCAATTGTGTCTCCTACAAAAGCTGCAGTAAAGCCTCCATCAAAAGACAAATCCTCAAAAGGGCAGTGCAATTCAAAGAAGAAAGAGGAATCAGGAGAAGATGAGTATATAGCAAAGCCTAAATTGTCTTTGACTCTGGCAGATTTCATGCCATATACTTCGAAGCCACGGGCACCGTCCCACCAAATGGCACAACCTAAACAGGCTAATCAGGCAGAGTCTTTATCAAACAAAGAGTTAGTCTTTGGTTCTGTCTGATCTCAATGGATGGAGAACACATCACGACTCCAACTAATGCCAGATTTCTGAAGAAGTATTTTGTATAAACACAAAATATTGTTCCCAGATCCAAAACAATCACATTGGTTCATATTATGTCCGAGATGACATTAAACTATATTTTGTCCTGGCAACATGACATTAAACTGTGTGGCACTTTCATCGTCCAGCATGACGTTAAACTGTGTTAGTTCCCTTATCGTCCAACATGACGTTAAACTGTCACATTGGTTACTATTATGTCCGAGATGACATTAAACTATATTTTGTCCTGGCAACATGACATTAAACTGTGTGGCACTTTCATTGTCCAGCATGACGTTAAACTGTGTTAGTTCCCTTATCGTCCAACATGACGTTAAACTGTCACATTGGTTACTATTATGTCCGAGATGACATTAAACTATATTTTGTCCTGGCAACATGACATTAAACTGTGTGGCACTTTCATCGTCCAGCATGACGTTAAACTGTGTTAGTTCCCTTATCGTCCAACATGACGTTAAACTGTCACATTGGTTACTATTATGTCCGAGATGACATTAAACTATATATTGTCCAACATGACATTAAACTGTTATTATGTACGAGATGAAATTAAACTTTATTGTGTCCTAGCAACATGACATTAAACTGTGTGGCACTTCCAACGTCCACCATGACGATAAATTGTAAAAAGTCCCCAGAACTGATATCCTCATATTGGTTCACCTTAGTCCTAGTTACATGACTTTAAACTGTACAACACCAGTTAGTCCTTTCTATATGACGTTAAACTATACAGCAATGGTCCAGTATGACTTTAAACTGCAACTTCGTCCCACACGACATTAAACTGTGAAAACGTTCCCTAAACCGTCCAGCATGACCTTAAACTGCATCATCCCTGGTCCATGTATATGACCATAAACTATTTTCAAATCCTTTATGTCCAGCAAGACGTTAAACTGTGACGTCCTAACTACATGACGCTAAACTGTATAAAAGTCCCTCACGTCCGGAAAGACGTTAAACTATATAATCTCAAAAGTCCAGTATGACATTAAACTGCACCATTCACGGTCCATGCATATGACCTTAAACTATTCGCACTTTCGTCCGACATGACGTTAAAATGGTACACTCTTTTGTCCTTACTGCATGACATTAAACTGCACAGTCCCCCTTTCGTCCAATATGACGTTAAACTGTATTGTCCCCATCGTCCTAACTACATGACGCTAAACTGTACAGAAAGTCCTTGATATGTCCTACATGACATTAAACTATTATTTTTTCCCTGCTACATGACACCAAACTGTGCAGCACCAATAGTCCTAACTGCAAGACTTTAAACTGCATAGTACCTTTTTTATGTCCTACATGACATTAAACTGTGCATCGTTAAGGTTGTTATTACCTCTTGTTTCTCACACCGAGTATGACTCATGTGAGCTTAGAGCAAACATCAACCATAACACTCCCTTTGGGCCACTAACCATGTATAAGTCCCAACAACATTTTTTATTTAGATCATTGTCCACAAGAACAACTTGATCATTAATTCATTCTTTAATTGAACTACACGGACTTTGATCCTTGCCCTCCAGGCTGGGTATGTAGGCAACCTCCCAGGGTTCAAGCCCAAAAACAATCTCTTCACATCGGTTCACCACAACCTCATATGATGTTGATTTGTGAAACCGCCCCTGGAATCAATATCTTTACATTGATTCACTTTTGCCCTTGTTATATGACGTTAAACTATACAACATTTTTGTCCGGTACGACAATAAACTACAATATTATTTTATTTCCTCATTTGAGAAGGAACCATTATTGACATTAATTTTTTTTTTAAATCATGTTTCATTTTCAAAAGACTATGTGCATACATGGTATTGCCTAAACTTTTTATCTCAGGTTAAACCATCATTGCACTAAAGTCCCCTTTCACCCTTCACATGTACGAATCAAATTTGTACAAAGGGTAGTTCTAGAACTACGTGGACTTGATTTCCCATCCTTATGGGATACGTAGGAACATTCGAGTGTCCCTCGAATCCAGTCCCAAGTCTTTTGGGCCTAACCCCAAATTTCACTTTCAGTCCCTTGGCTGAAAAGTCCTCATGAAAACACACACTGTGTATTCATTATTATGGTCCGAATTCTATGACCCTAAACTAAGATCACTCATACTTTCATCCT
This sequence comes from Viscum album, assembly GCA_963277665.1. Lineage (NCBI taxonomy): Eukaryota > Viridiplantae > Streptophyta > Magnoliopsida > Santalales > Viscaceae > Viscum > Viscum album. The sequence goes on from OY728125.1 coordinate 1,159,656,378, forward strand.
GCACGACATTAAAATGCATTTCAAGAACTACGTATGGCTTTATTCTCATTCTTATGAGATACGTAGTGAAGTCCAAGTTTCAATTCAGGACCCAGCCATAACATGATTATGGTTTTCATTGACCTATGTATCTCTATATACATCGGACAATACCCATCTTTATGTGTTATAATCCTAACCTTAAATATTTTCAGATCTTCATAACCCTTTTCATGACTTCTAGTCACAAAAATGTCAAAATTCTGAGAATTCTTTTGCCTGACTATGCAGCACGTGCCCATAGGTGGCCTTGCATTAGCAGTCCACATAACAGACTTGTCAGCAAAAACATGCTATTCATTTGACCATGCATCCAATTCCCATAGGTGGCCCTGCATATTTCAACCCCCTAACGGGTTTTGTTAAATAATAGTAACTTCATTCTTGGGAAGAATGCCTCTTTTGTACTTATTTGTCTTAAACGACAGTATGTAGGGATCCGCAAAAAATAGCCATCCTTAACATATTTGTCTCATATCCTTTTTCATGATCTGAAAGTATTCAAGTCTATGGTTTATTCTTCTTCCCTACGTTTGGGTCAGACCTTCGTAGGAGTGATATTCATCCAGTTCTTCGATGTTCTTGTTCGGAAATATCTTCTCCATATTCAAGTACCTCTTTCCATACAACAAACTCTATACTTTAGAAAATTTGAATCTCCATAAACTTTCACTGGCTTTTAGCACTAGGAAAGTAAATTTCTGGGAGTTCTTTTGCCTGACTATGCAGCACGTGCCCATAGGTGGCCTTGCATAAACAGTCCACATAACAGACATGTCAGCCAAAAGATGCTATTTATTTAACCATGCAGCCAATGCCCATAGGTGGCCCTGCATATTTCAACCCCCTAACGGGTTTTGTTAAATAATAGTAACTTCATTCTTGGAAACTACTTCTTCTAATGCCTTTTAGCTCTTTTTTCATATCATTCCTCAGATTCAAATATTCTTAAGCCATAGTTTACATTTTTTTCCCTCATACTTGAGTATGGTAATATGTTTTCAGATAAATTGTCAAGGAATTGAATCCATTTATAATCCATTTTCGGTCAAAGCTATTTCGACCTTAAACATTAGCCCCTTTATGTCTGGCATGCATGACTTTAAACTGCCCACAAAAGACAAAGGAACTCTGAATAAGGGTCAAGTTCCAGCACACTTGCGCACTGCCCTATGTGCCCTAAAGTCTTGCGCGCCCCCTTTTCCTTTGGAGGGATTCAATTTCCTCAGAGTCAAATCCTCATTTCTCTCCGGATCCAACTTTGAGGGGGGACTTTTGTTGACGCTCCTTTCGTCACAGAATCTAAAAATCGGAAAAGGGGAATATATGAGTCCATTGTGATTCATCCTTTGAAGAAACATCAAAAATCGACAAAGGGATAAACAAGGAGAACATTGCCCATAGGCCGCGCAAGTTCCCTCATGGTCGCGCAAGTTCCCTCATGGTCGCGTAAGTACACTTGCGCGCCGCCAGTGGTCGTGCAAGTACTTGCGCGACGCCTTATGGTCGTGCAAGTGACTTGCGCGACCTAAGTGGTAACCGCCCGGTAACCGCCCGGGGTCTTCTTTTGCCTATAAATAGACCCTGTGGGCCCCCCATTCGAGAGGATCTTTTTCCAGAAACTCGGATTGAAGCTCCCGACGCCCAAGTCTCTTCTCAAAGCTTCCGGAACACTTCTAAGGTAATTTCTTACCTAGAACGGAAGATCTAAAGAGAAGAAGGAAGGCCTAAGTGTTGAAATTTATCAAACACTTGCACGCCGATTTATTTCCTTCAATATAACTTGCGCGTCCCTTTTCTGGAGGAACCTCCAGAACATTCTAAAGGGTTTAAAAAAGCGTCGTTCAAGTATTTCATTGCTGGTTGAAAAACGCGCAAGTACACTATATGTCGCGCAGGTATACCTGCGCGACCAACACTTGTGCGCCCACGGAAGACTTGCGCGCCTTGCAAGTCTTGCGCGCCCCTATCTTTTTGGGTGCCCATCTTGCCCATTTTTACCCCTCTTAAGCCATATCACCTTTCCTTTTCAAGATTCAGTCTTCAAGACACTCTTCAAAGCCATTTAAGGCATGATTTCTTGATTTGACTTTCTTATCTGAAAGGAATTCTGTGGAATCTCTCTCAAAGTCTAGTGATTTAAATATCCTTATGTCACTAAAATACGGAGAGTTCATTCATTCAACCTCATCCTTTAAGATGAGAGAATCCTAACCTGGGTCTCCTTTTTAGGAATAATCCCCAGTTATAAAACCTTTAATTTGTGCATCCTCCTTAGGAGTAAGCCCCAAATTCTTAAAGTTCCCAATCTTGGGCATCCTCCTCAGGAGTAAGCCCCAATCAAGTCCTTTAATCTTGGGCATCTTTCTTAAGAATAAGCCCCAACCTCAAATATGGGCTTCCTTTTCAGGAGTAAGCCCCAAGTCCCTTAACCTGGGTCTCATTTTAAGGAATAAAGACTCAGTCATAACCTTAGGCTTCCTTTTCAGGAGTAAGCCCCAAGTCCCCTTAAATTTCTCTTAACCAGTCATAATTTACCTTTGATTTGGGTTTCCTTTTCAGGAGTAAAACCCAATCATAAATCCCCTCCTAACTTGGGCATCCTCCTTAGGAGTAAGCCCCAAGATTAGAGTATTCAAATCTCCATGAAGCACATATAACTTTATGGACCCTGTTCATGGATTTTCTCCCTAAAAGTAAATCCTAAACCTTCATCTATCTAGGCAGTCATCCATACATAATCCCCAAACAAATTCTTATGATTGCATCTTTCATGGCACAATTGTCTAAATTTTTACCAATACCTATTGTTTCTCTCACCGAGCATGACTCACGTGAGCTTAGAGTGTAAAAGTAATTATGACATTCAACTTTGAGCAATAAATCATAAACATCATACTCTATAACTCGAACTACGTGGGTTCTGATTCCTTTTCCAAAACAAAGGATACGTAGGTAGCCCATTTATGGGTTCGATCCCAACTTTGAAATAATCTATGTCCTTCTGAATGACGATAAACTTCAAGTGCCCCACTGAGTGGCTTTAAAACCAGCCTGGCCATCATAATGACCAAGAGAATTTTATATAAATGTTTTGAAGGATACCATTGACCAAGAATCTCTAAACAGATATAGATGATTCTCTATTGATGAAGAACCTCTAATACATATAAAAGATTCTCTAAATGTCTTGCATATTTAATCATTGATTGTTAAAACTAAAGGAAAGCTCATTTTATACTTGGTAATATAATAAGGATTCACGAACATAACTTAAATCTGTAAAGAGAGTCCCGGAGTAGACAATAATTCCCCTCAAAAAGGTGTGATGAGTTCGACCTCCCATCCTCTCGACCAATGCAAATTCCTAAGCCTCATTAGTCCACAAGCTAATGAGCGCCTGCCTTTGGAAAGTAGGTCCAAACGGATGTGTAATCATTGGATGTTTCCGGTTCTACGAACAAACCTGTTAGAAACCGATCGGAACGTTTGAATCTCCCGTCCAGGAGGTCATCCCCGGATTCCGTGCGAAACAATCATTAATTCACATTTTTTATAAATGTATAATTTTTTCATATATATGAAAATACAGGTCATGGAAAAAATTTAACAATGATAACTTTTCAATAAAAAAACCAAAAGAAATCAACTATGTGAATGTAATGGTAATTATTTTTAAAATTAGTTATTATTTTTATTTTTGGATATATATATATTATCAACAAAATGTTTTATTAAATATAGTTTCACCTTAAAAAAGGACATGCCATATGTGGTTATTTTTTTTCTATGATTCTTGTTTCAAAAAATCACAACTAGGGTAATAACAAATTATAATTAGGTTAATCATATTAATTATTTTTTATTCTCTCTCATAGTATTCAGTTTTTTAAAAATATATCATTCAACCTCATTGTAGACATTCAATGATGTCAGTTTTTTTAAGAAAGATGAACTTATCCATCCATGATATATGTTTTGGACGTTATTATCTTGTATGATTATGATTTTCATGTTTGTATATTCTTATGTTTCTAATGTGTATTACATTTTTTATAAAAGTGTTTGAAAATAAATTATTTTGTAATAACAAGTGTTTGAATATAATGTTACCAACGAATACTTCAATAATACCCAACAATGATCATGCTATAAATTTATTGTATGTTTTTTCAAATTCTACTTTAAATTTATATATTCCTAGAAAATTTTTTGATTGAATTTTTATGATTTTTATTGTTTTAATATATTTTTAATCAGTGATATATGATGTTTGAAGGATTTATAATTCTTTTATATTATAGGTAATTTGATTATTTGGGGTGTAAAATTTAATGTCATCTACTTTTTTCCTTTATGTGTTGGTTTTTATAAAAACTAACTCTGAATCATTTAAAAAAAAGCTCACAGTTTTCTGCTTAAGTTTCTCTAAAACACTAACAATGAAAATTTTCGTTTCGACATTGGTCTATTTACATAAAATGATGCCAAAATCATTATTTTTTTCATCACATTTACAAACATCAGTTAAAAACATAATTTGAAATTGTAAAAAATAGAAGTTAAATCGTCTTTTTGCACAATTTTATATATAAAATGTGTTCTAGTTACAATGAATATGGTGGGATATGATGTAACTCAATTATTGACTCATTTTTTATAAGTCCAATTTTATAATGGAACTAGACCTAATTGATTATACCATGAATCGTTATCTTATGTAATTAATATTAATAAATTAAGATAGAATATCACTTTATCATATGTTTTGGTATTTACATATATGATCAAATATCATGATCCAAGCCTTTCATGTTTTTAGACATTAGTTTACCATTCACCAACAGCTCAAGAGAAAAATGAACCAACTTAAAAAAATTGTTGGTGTAATCATTCAATGAATGATATAATAATTTAAAGGAGAGGAACTCTATTTACAACACTACTATCAAAGATTCTATGTAGAACTATTGAATGAAATTGGTCTCGATATATTTCAACCCAAACACCAGTTTCTAATTTTCATGAACCATAGAGTCCTACCACATCATTACCAGAACCACATGAATTAATTCCATGTACTTAATCTTGAATGATTCAAGTGTATCTAAGAGGTAAAATAGATAATTTATTTTACCCATCCATTCCACCAACCACTACAGTTCACTATTTGCCAAAAAATATGGGGTATTTTGGTATAAAAACTCATATACTCGGTCGTTATCTCTTGAAAGTCCTTGCTAAATGTATTTAAATTGTGTATGAACATGCAGAACATTCTGATCCATGAAATGAAATGCTCTCACAACAACCATGATGAGATTTTGATCAATAAGAAGATTTTGTTGATGATTATTTCTTAGTGAGATGATCCGTGGAATCCATGGAATATGTATCAGAGCAATTACATGATCATATAAAAATAGAAGAATAAAACCAAGAAATGAAATAATAAATGTTTAAATTATAAATAACCTAATCCAAAACATAGTTCAAGATCAAATATCAACATTGGAAACACATAAAATAACTTACTATGAAGTCTTCAGAGTCATTACGATGATAATTGACAATGAACTTTGTCTCAATATACCCCTTGATTACGTAAAACTGTATCTATTAATTAAGCAATATCCAAAGACAATAATAGTTGATGATAAAAAACTATTAAGACCAAAATTATAATAGCCATCCCAAAAAACCCAATAAACTATTTTCCACAATAGAGTGTAATAAGTACAAAAAGGCATTACCAACTCCCATAGGTTGTGTAATGGCCCTACGTTTTCCATGTATTGATTTTAGATATTATATGGATTATTTTTAGAGCATGGAACAAAGAAGGCGTGATATTTTTAGGACTAGTGTCCTTGGAATAAAATTATGAAATATGTTCAATTAATTAAAATCTTGTTCATGTAGTTTTCATAAAATGTGGAATTAATCCATAATAGTTCTCATATTTGAAATATTTTGGCATCATTGAGTTTATAATGTGGGTTTTACCCAATATGTGAAATAACCTTGGTTACCATTAGGTGTTTTTTGGAAAAAGTTTTCACGGGAAGAAAATTAAAAAAATAAATTAATAAATTGATTGTTTTTATTTTATTTGAAGCAAAAAACAAAGATCATGAATTTAAACATAGATATATCTCAACCCTATGTTTATCCTTATAACCAATGTATTCAAAGGAAACACTTTTGAGGATCTATTGGAGTATTTAAGGAATATGAAAACAGATCCAAGTGGATTGAGGATTGTGTGTCGATTAATTTCATAGATCTGAACAATTATGGAAATGGAGAGCTGTTCTTCATTAGTGATTGATCTGAAATCTAATAAAGATGTTCGATTTTCAATTTTCCATTTCATTCTATATCCTGTTTTGAACAATAAACAATTCCATGAATTATAATTGGTTGGATCTTTTATGGTTATTTTTTTAAACATAATTTTTTTTCATTCTTTAAATACCTCATTGTTCAATGAAATCTATGAAAATGAATCATGGGTGAACAAAAAAAGGACACGGTTCATTCCTCACATTTTGTAGAATTACTAATTCACAAAACTTTTCATCACATATTTATCATGGGAATTAATATTGGTCTGTGGTTCAATGATATTTGTAAAAACCATAGTTTCTTGATCCTCTTATTTTTTTCAAATAAATTAAATTTCATTTATGTATTTTGTTATATGCTACATTGGGTTAGTATTGTGCTACATGAAACAATGTCTTAGAACACTTCACACACACCACTGAGTTTCTATGAAATATAATTTTAATATTATACTTATTTAAAATATAAAATTATGACCTCACCATTATAATGGTAGGTATAAATATGATCAAATTAATTATGAACATATTATTTACAAATTATTATTTGGCTAGTTAATTATAAATTAAGGTTAAATAATTTTTTAAAATATGGTAATGTTTTTCTTAGATATTATTTAAATATAAACAAGTTTGTTTTATACAAATAAATAAAATACTAAATCATTTGGATTATATTAATGAAATATATATATATATATATATAATTTAATTTTAATATTTATATAATGTGTGTTTATGCATGATATATGAATAAAAATTATAATCTTAAAAGAAGTATTTAAAAATGTTAGTTTAAATTCTTTTTGATGGTGAACTTCATTAAAATCACGTTTTTAAAAATTTTAAAAATTATTTCTTACAAGATAAATTTCATCTTTGAAAACATGATACCAAAATTTTCCTTTTATGAACTATTAGTATTTATCTGAGATGTTTCACATTCTAACGAATTGTGAAAAAAATGAATTTTAATTAAATATTAATATTCCTTATAATATATTTATATAGTTAAATTATGTTTGAGTTTATTTTAAATTATAATTAAATAAATTTTTAATTGGTTAATCTAATATAGGTTATTGTAATAAATTTCACATTTAATTTGGATATAAAAACTTTTAAATATTTTGAATGGTTTCACATGAAATAACACTCCTTTCTTCCGTCAACATGATTAATTTAAAGATAATTTTAGACAATTATAAATTTATAATTTGTAAAAATATATTCCATATTTGGAATTAAAAATTACAGATTGAGTAGTTATGTCATTTTTATTTTGGGACTATATGAACATTGAATTTAGTAATTTTTATCACTATAGTTAAGGGTAAATCATGAAATTAATGGTAAAAATAAAATAATAAATATTATAAAACAAGACTGACACATTACCAATGATATTTTATGGTCTTAATTCTTCCCTTAACACATAAATATAGATGTCTAATTTTTTTAATGTACACACATTCATTAAAATAACATAGATATTATTAAAATCATATAGATTGATAAAATGCCACTCTTACTATTAATAATATAATACTTTTAGTATGGTTTTAAATAGAATATATGATCGAAAATATATATTTATATGAAAGATAAAATGTTTTTATATATAATTAAATTTTATTTTAAAATTTTATGAATGATGTAATTATTATGAATAATCACACAATTATTATGAAATAATTATTCAAGTAATGAATGAATTTGTTAAATGATATTTGAAATATTAAAATAAATATAATTTTACTTAATTAATATTATAAAATAATTTTTTCGGTTAATATGACATTTTAGGGGTGTATTAAATGAATTGTTTTGAGTTTATCTCACTTTTTAGATTTTCTTAATTCCAATGTTATGGATTTTTTTTAAAATAACTCTCATGAAGTTTTATGAAAATAATATATTATTAAATTATTTATAAAATATAGAAATACTAAATAAGGAAAACATGATTGGATATGTTCAAAAGATTCAAAAAAATTTCATTTTACATTCAATTTAATCTTTATATATAATAATTACATCATCCTAATATTTAAAACATTTTTACCATACTTAAAATTAAAATGGAATATCTATGGGTTAATCAAAATGATAAGGTTTATATGACACTGACGTATGTATAAAATTTATTAATAGATGATATTAAAACAATATAACACCTTATATTCTAATAAATGGAGTTTTTAGGTATTTTTATTGATTTTGAATTTATTATAAATTAATGATTTAAGATATTCCAATGTTTCCATTCCCCCTATTATAAAAGGGACCCTTTTATTCTCTTCACTTCACACTTAAGAACCTATTTAGTTTTGAAAAAAATATCTAAATATCCTATGAAAATCTCTCACTTCATACTAGATGTATTACTTTGTGAAAAAATCTGACCAATGGAGAACTTTTGTGGAAATCGAAAAGAGAAATCTAAAGAAGAGGTAATGTCAATCAATGAACATTGTTCTTTTATTCATTCCTTAAAACCCTTAAATTAGTTTTATTTAATTTTTATATAATATAATATGTATCATATATAAACTTATATTGTGTTATATTTAGTTTTATACCTAAACTCACAAAACATTCCATCGAATGGGTAAGAAACATATTATTCTTAGTTCCGAAATAATACAGCCTCACGAAATGATCTTGCTAATTTTTTTATTTACCAACTACCCCTGTTGAGAATTTTGATGAAAAATATATTTTTATATGATATATATAGATTAAATGATTTATTTTTACATCCTTAAAAATTATATAAAATTTAACCTCATGTATTTAATTTTGTGGAAATATGATAACTATTTTTGTGGATGTGTGGACTACCGCATCCTCAAAGCGATATGATTCGTTCAAACCTTACATAGAATGTGTTAAGTATTTTTTGGTGAAATAATATGATATATATTACATATTAGTTATATTGTAATGTTTTTATATATACATACATATATTTAATTTACATTTTTTCATTCAAAATGACATGATATGGTAGCAACATACAAGCGTACGTACGTCCTACCAACTCCATAAATGTTGTATGCCATTTTTTTATTTCAAAATATTATATAAAGGAATAAATATATATTTTATAAATATATATTATTTTTTTATAATTATAATTATATATATAATGAAATCATTTGGTTGTTATGAGGACCAGGAATCAATAGTTAAAACATGTATGAGAAACAAAGAGGTTATTACTAGAAACATAAGAAAAAATTGGAATTGTTAATAAGGGGGTAATATAATTCCTAAGTAAATCATATATGGTATTATATATTTTAATATGTTTCAGTAATATATCTATAATAATCTTATATTTATTATACAGTAGGTTTTCATTAGTACAATGAGTGTCAAGACATAAGGTAAGGGATATTGGTCTCACTTGTATTTCTATGGGACACACGCCTCATAATTGTTTTCTTTACTATGGTGTATATACCACCATGGAATTTATTTTATGAGTATTATATTTAATATTAGGATATATTCATATCCATGTAATTTTATTTATTTCAGGTTTAGATGAATATAATGAATATAATTTCGTATGTATTTATTCCAAAATCTTATCAATATTGGGGATTATTTTGTTTTAAATCTCTATGCGGGAATATTAATCCCCGACATATATTTTTTAAAAAAAACTTCCAAATTTTTTTAATATTATTTAATTAATACATAATGTTAATTTTACACATTTTTTAATTTTTTCTAATTTTTTTGAAAGGAATCCTTTTTTCATCTTCCAAAATGAGGTACTCTGCGACTTTTCCAGAAATTTTTTTAAGGGAATGTTTTTTAACATTACGTCCTCAAGAGATTTTTATTATTACATGATACTATAATTACTTAAATATTTCATTAAAATCTTAAAATATGATTTTCAGAACAAAATGTTTTCTTTTAAAATTGTGAGGCAGTTCACAAAATATTCAAAAATAAAAGGATATTTTCCTCAATAATGATTTAAAGTGACATATCAAAATTATTTTCCATCATAGATAATTTTATTTGATATTTATTATTGTATAATAGGGATACAATCCAATTATAATATTCTAATTCTTATTATAGATCATTTATTTTTATGATGGATTTGTATTTATGAATTTTGATTCTTTTCCATGAGTACTATTATGAAGAAATGTTTATGACACTCATTTATTTTTAGGGGTTCTAATATGATTTATTTCCTCAGGAAACACATTTTAATGGTTTTAATATCATTATGTATGGGATATATATCAACCTAAAATGCTTTTTTGAAATATGGATAACTCATGAGGTATATATGTTATGCGTAAACCTGATTTCATGTTCACAAATCTATTTATGGACTTGGTTTTTTGGTCTATAGTTTTATGCGTTGGCTTAGATTTCAGGTTCATATGTTAATTAAAGATCTTAATTTAATATCCTAAATTTTGATGAGTGAACCTATTAAAATTTATACATGTTCAAAAAGATAAATGTTTATTTTTATTCCCCAATTTTGTGCCTTATGTCAATGTAAGGATCTCATCGGTTATGTTATTTGATTTCATTATGATTAATGTCTTATAAACTACAAATATTTATTCCTCCATTCATGTTTATTATATTTTATATGAAGTGTAGGATATTATAAGGTTATTATCACATTATCATACCATTATTCTCACGTTTATTCTTACATTTCTTCACTAATTACCCTTACTGAGCATCTCAACTCACCATTTTCTTATCTATCTTCTCCATTCTCTATAGAAAAGGTTTTAGTTGGAGTTTTGAAGTGAAATAATTTGTTTGGGAAAATTTTATTATAGGGCACATAAAAATAATTTTTTGTTCCATGTTTACAATGGCACTAAACAAATACAGTCATTGAGTGTGTATAACACCCTGAGATTTTGTGAAGTATTTTTTCTTTATTAATTTATCTTTTTGATATTTATCATTTCACATGACACTAGAAATATTAATTTATTTATATATAAACATATTAAAAAACTTTGTTAAACATTACTTTCACATGGTAATGACTAGGATTGTGCTATACAAAATACTGATTGTGCTTTCTCTACACGTAATACCGACATTGCTTGTTTTATATGCAATATGTACATAGCATATGTTACGCAGAACAAATATGTTTAAAAAAACATCATTTTTTTTGTAAAAAATATTCATTACAACATTAATATCCTTTTGTGGAAGTTTTTTAGCGGTGTTTTACAAAACTACAGCTATTTTTTGATAAAGTCTTTATAAGGGGGTTTTAAGAACCCTCTAGTAAACTTTTTTTAAATCCTGACACTTCTCCCCCACTGAGCCCCGTGAGACACCACTTCTCCCTGGACCCCTGTGAGCCCCCTTGGCGACTCCTGAATCCCTATCCCCTAGCTACATTACTACCACTTTGCCTCACCCCCTCGCCGAAATTCTAGTAGGTTGGATGTGATGTTTAATATTATTTATTATTTTTTTAAATCATACTTATGGTGTGAATTTTTAGCATTCTCACAAAAAAATATAGATGTAAATGACTGATATTCTCTTATATATTAGTGTATTGGATTGAATATATCCCAATTTCAATTCTCATAATTCCTACTGAAAATTATGTACCATTGTGTGTATTGGTATTTGGGAAAAAATTGTTACATTCAAGATCATTTTTTAATGAAGACTTTTTTATAAGTGCTTATATGTTCAATGATTATTTTTGGGCCCTCAATATGGATTATTTATTTTTATAACTTGGTATATTCTTCTTCGTTACATGAAGAAATATATCATATTTGGGTCCCCTAATTTTCATGAGGAATTGCATTGTTCAGGGGACCCATTACTAGGCATACATAATTCATGTAAGTCATTGGTATTTTTAAAACATTTTAGTTAACAAATAAATATAAATTTTTTCTTAAAATGGGTATAATATATCCATTATTGAATTTTGAATTAGATTAATTAACTCCTTACCAATAAATATCATACTATCATTTACATTTATATTCTATGAAATAGATATTCCTTCCAATACCAACTTCACTACTATTAATTGAAAAAATTATATTATTAATCATTCATTTTAGCGGACTCCTCATTGATTCCTTAAATTATAAAAGTATTAATGTATAATGTATTATTATTACTAATTAATTTACATAAATTCCAGAAAAAACATATAGAAACTTTTATGTTTCACATGATAAGGTGAATTCTGGAAAACTTGTTATATTATATTAGTGGAAATATATGTGTACCAGGGAGAACATACATTTTTTTAATCATGTAATTATTTTTTATTAATTTATTTTTTTACCCTTTTAATGTATAAATAATTTAATTTTTTAGTGAGAGTTATTATTTAAAAATAATTTAATATTTAATAGATAAAATTACTACTAGATGTTAGTTTCATGTAGTATAAACTTTCATATGGTATTAATTATAAAAAATGATTAAAATACCTCAAGAAAGTATTCAAAGCATGATTTAATGAGATATAAAATCATAAAATGCTTCATTTTTTGAAATTAAATGATTTTAAAATAAAGGCATGAGTTTCAGATATAAATCGTTTGATATTGGCTTTGGAAATGAAAGGCATGTTGTGAAATGTTAACTTGGGGAATATGTGTTTGATTGATTGAATTATTGATTGTATTAAATGACATCTCAAATTATGAATAATTTCCTTGATGCACATGGGAATAATGGTAGTTAAAAGAATGTATATCCATGTTAGGTAAATTGATATCCAACATCGACTTGGTGATGAAAATGAAATAAAAATACTTGAGGAAAGGTAGTTCATTCTTTAGGGTGTTATCATATTACCCATATGTTTGCGTATCTAAGTAGTATGTGTACACCTAGAAGCATATTTCACTATTATTCTGTGAAGCCTTGTGATTTTTACTAACCCTAGATGTTATAACCATAGTTATATTATTGAAAATGATGTAAAATGATTTATACATACCAATTATTGATTGAAGTGATTTAATCATGTCTATTTTGATAGAATTGATTATTCATTGTTATTTTGATGTAGATGCTTATATCACCCTAATATTATGGAAATTAACTATGAAATATCTTTTAACATAGAAATTTAAATGATTTATCATGCATATTTTTATTCAAATTGAAAAAATATTTCCTTGCTAAATATTATTTAAAAATGATAAATTTTGGTTTTTTTTATAGACTGATTGTGAAATTTATGGTGATGTCATACTTCTATTTTTTTGTCACACCCTACCTTTTCATTTATTAATTTATATATTTTATTATTTAATGTCCATGAATATCGAAAGAGACACACATAGGTGGTAGATTTTCATAATTAGAGTGACCTGGGGAGTTAGTATTGACGGGTGGAAGGTGAAATCCACTTGTGGTGAGTAGTTAAATAAGTAAAATTCAAAATCATTTAGTTTTAAAACCTTTACTGGTTTTAAGATTAAATATAAATATACAATAGTATTTAATTATCAATATAATGTTCTTTCATGTGGTAGAAGGAAGTAAAGATGGAGGTGGAGATGGTGAAAAGCTCTCTACATCATTAGACTATGATTAGTTGTTTCATTTATATGTTGGACAAATATGGTAAAAATTGGTTTGTATATGTATCATGTGTGGCACATTTTTACACCAAACATTTTCATGACCTAACATTTTCTTTATTTCTCATGTTTCCTTTTATGTATTTTATTTATTTCTAATGTTCCCATTTATATATTGGTTTCTCGAGTGTGGTATGCACCATATATGTCGATTATTTATTGTCATTAATCATTTTTTATGATTTATTTTTTCTTAAATTGTTAGGTTTGTTACCCAAGGATGAACAAACAAAAACATATCCTATAATAATTGGAATAAAGCCTTTCATAGTTCATGGAAAGGGTCCTCTATAAAAACATGACTTCTGTATAGGAGGAGATGAATGAGATGTATAGGAAACATTATGTGATAAAGATAAAAACAAATTGATGTGAATGAGGATGGGTCTCACCTTTAGGTTATAACAAGTGTGATTATAATTTCCACCAAGCCCTATTTTTGGAGGTCCCAACATCACTACATATAATGAAACATCTTGAATAAATCCACATATAGTTTTTATATAACACCCATATGCATATTAGGCTCTTTCCAAGGGTATGTATATTTTTTTCATGACACAGGTTTACAGATTAAGAACCCCATGCTATGAATCCTTATGTAGATTTGGATAATATGTAGAGGAATAGAGGTCTTACTAGGTATACTGCCCTAAGAATTTTCATGTCTTACATGTTAGACCATGCATCACATAGTTAAACATCATGTGAAATTTTATAAAATAATATAATGTTTAAGATCATTTCAAAAATACCTAATTATATGATGTTTTATATAGTTCAAACTCATGTTTAAAATAAAATTAACTTGCCTTGATGCCAACCCTATGAATAGAAAACCCATGTGAATGAAGAATGAAAATAACTAAGATAATGTGAGGTATTTGATATTGGGTTTTTGGTTGGGTTTGAGATATGAGATCTATAAATCACTAGGTAACCCATGAAAATAGGAATCAATCCACACATTGTAATTATAATTTTGGGGAAAATATGATCACCATGACTTAGAATTGGGAAATAATGTGTAAACCAAAATAAATAAAATTAGTGTAATGGTACATACCCATTATGAACTCCCCTTTGTGAATTATCATGTATTGGGGATGTTTAGGGAGTGTTTTGTGGTGATTTAGAAGTTTGAGGTTGTGTTTTAGCCTATTGAAGGCCACCATAGACTGTGCAATGACTTATCTAGTTATTAAGGAGGTATTTTTATTTTAGGTATTCTCTTATGTAAAATGGGATTTATAACCATTAATTTGGGGATGACATGGTTCTCTAGATTTTGTTCTAGTGGTTTTCCTATGCACCATGTTAATCTTGAAATTCCCTTGGGTGGGCCTGGAATCTCAGAGGACCAGCTATCCAAAATAAGAAACCCAAGCTCACAACATTGTAGCCTTGGGCATGGTGAGGTTAAAATGGAAAGAAAATGAGAACTTGGTCAGGGTTTATATCCATGTAGGAATATTGAAGAACCACTATGTCTTAGACCACTCCATTTTCTATGATTTTTTTGTGGCCAAATTCCTTTTTAAAATGGGAAAAAAATATAAAATGTCAACGAGTGTTCTAGATCAAAATTTTACCAGACCCACTACATGAGTTTGGGATATTAACCATGTTTTGGTATGTTCCAATGTGATTCACTTATAAATAGAAGTTTTATTACATCATGTTTTTCAATTATAGACTTTCCCTCAATTCTTGGTTAACCCTTACTCATCCTCCCCTTCCCCAGTCACCTCCCTTGGTGTTCCAAACCATATGGATCACATTACTTCATTTAGATTGATGTTATTTGATTCATTGTAGCGCTATATTTCCCCATTAATACTATATTATCTTTCTATTATATTCAAGAGATAATTATGGTGGTAATTATATTCTTATTTGGGTGGCTTTTTATGGAGTCTTATTATTCATTGGATTTAATAGTTATTCACTTGAGATCAGTGGTGAATTATCCTTGGCTATAGTTTATTTCTCCTTGAAGAGTGAGTCCAAGATTGGGATCCTTTATCTCCCATTATTTATTTGTACATTTTTAAATATCAATCTTTTGTTTTTCATTGGTTAAATGGTACATATCATATTAATAATGATAATGAACAATCATAACTGAATATTAAGGGGAAGGGAGAAATCACATGATTCTTACTTATTCTTGTTATTCATTCTTATATGTCCACAAATACATGGTTTTCCAGTCATGAGTTATTTTGAGGTAGTGTGTGGTTTTGGTTTTTTATTAAACTTTCTATGTATTTTTGTATAAACTCTCAATATTAAAATGACTAAGAATATATATTGAACTATTGAATTGGTTTCCTATGAAATATTGTATTTCTGTGTGTTACCCTTCATAATAATTTTGTAATTAAGATAAAACCCCTTATTGAAACAAAATTCTACATGGTGGTTTTGATGTGTTGTGGTTATGATGTGTGGTGGAAGTGATGTGGGGTGGTTGTGACGTGATTTTTTGGAAAGTATGGATGGTTTATTGGATGTTTTGTTGTGCAGTTTCTCGATAACTATAGAAAAAACTCACAATGCTAACATGGTTAATGAAATATAATGTAATGGAATTATTAATGAACTTATATAATTAATGTAATAAGTGTGGTTAAAGTGATCATATTTAAACATGAATTTAATGTTCTTATTGAATGAATATGTTTGGTAATTATAAAATCTATAAATTGGTTAGATTGAAATGAAAGATGAAATTATGCTTGTGAGCATGTGTTGTTTATGTGGTGTAGTAAATTTAATGGTGGAAATGATAGTGGAGGAAATTTTGAATCCTTTTGGTGATGTTATGAGATATTTTAGTCTTCCTTCTATGAAACCCGATAACTCTCATTTTTTCTATTCCCATAACTCAAATCGCATAATATAATTTTTTTAAATCATCAGGTATCCTTAGCCTCATCAATTCACAATCATATATAGATCCTTTCATCTCAAATATCCCAGTATTATCTTCATGTTACATGATATATAAATTGGAATTGTTTTTTATGGCATTGGTAATGGGCCTATTGTATCTGTTTCTTTTATGTTAAATCTGGATTTAGCGACGGTTTTAACGATCGCAAAATAAATATAATATATTTTGTGGTGGTTTATTCGCCAGTAAAATTATGATATTTTTCAGGATGCATAGGTTTAAACAACCACTCCAGACAATAATTTTTGCATTGGTTTATCCATTATTACAACCTTTTCATATTTATTTTTTATTTCGTGGTGGTTAACTAGGTTTTAGAGTTATTTTTTAATGTCAAAACTGATTTTTCTTTTAACAACAGTTATAACTGCCGCTAAAACCATAAAGACCACAACTATATTCAAACACTATGACAGTTACCATAAACATCCACTGAATCAAGGAAACCACCCCGTATTATATGTTGACTCACACTTCAGTGGTGGTTTTTTGAATCAGTGAAAGAATCATATGGAAGCGGTTTAAACCACCACCATTTCAAAAAAACCACTGCGAAATGGTTATTTTTTTGTTGTGCTTCAAATTATATAATTAAATACTATATATAGAAACTTATCTATATGAATAATAATTACTAATTTTCAAACATTTTTTTATATAGATAAAACATATTGGTAATGAAAGATATCATATTTCGTAATGTCCATTTATATTTAAAAAATAATGTTTTCTTGAATGAACCAATTTTAATAATAAAATATATTTTAGATAGATTTATAAATTTAATTTTATAAAACTAACTTAATTTTTTAATTAAAAATTTCAAAATTATCGTTTGGTAATTTTTGGGAATTTTCTGAGAAACGTCATTTTTTTATGAATAGTGGAAAATAGAGCTTTTAAATTTAAAAAGAATTTTCATTTAAATAATTATTAATGTTAAATTATATTCTAAAGTTTATTTATGGTTATAATGGATCAATTATATATATATTAACAAAATTTAGGTCATTATAATCAATTTAACTTTGAAATTGAATATAAGAACTTAATAAATGTTTGAAATTATTTCTATATTACAAACCTGTCATTTAGTCTCATCTATGGGATTAACATTAATCTTAATTTTGGATCATCTATGAATTAATTTTTAAAAATTTACATAAAAATGTTTATCAGTATAATATTTTTATTGAAATTTTATAATGTTGATTGATTATCAAAATTATTAGTAAAACTAATTAAAACAAATCATAGAGATTAAGGTCAAATTAAGCATAATCTGGGACTAATCCATAAAATTAGGAGCTGAAATGACCAATACACATGTAAAAACCCTTTTTATAGTGATATATATCCCATCAAACTTCCATTATTGACTTAGGTTATTTTTTATGACTTTTACTATGTAAGAAAATATTCACACCTAACTTGTTTTTAAAAATTCCAAGTGATTCATTTTCCATCCCTATAAAATGTCGCCACCTCTCCCATTTACCAACACCTATCAAATATATTAGTTTCATAAAATCTCTAAAAAATATAATTACCAACAAGCATCCCTTATAATTATAATCATTCTTTTGGACAGAAGAAAATCCATGGATTCCTTTTGAAACAATGAAAAAGGAGTTACCAGATTAAGAGCTAAGGTATTCTCTCAAGTCCTTCTTCTTATTTTCCATTAACACTCCCTCCAAAATATTTATTACATTATCTTATAAAAACACCACTATCAAAAATATACTTGGATATTTTTAGGATAAATTTATTTAACTATAATTACAAACCCCTCCATCTAATAGGTAATGAACATACGGTTTGATTGTACGACGAAGTACTACCTCACAATACGATGATTTTTCAATTTTCTTTACCGCCTATCATGTTGGAAATTATGATAAAAACAATATTTATATATTTTATATATTATGAATATTATCTATTTACAAATATTTATTTTTTTCTAGTTCATATCTTTTTTTCATTCCATTTGGTGTCAATATGATAATTTCATTTGAGGAAATGTGGACTACCGCCCCCTCAAAGCGATTGATTCGTTCAAACACTAAGTGGAATTTATTAAATATGGATTTGCTAAATATATACTATATATATGATATAATAAATCTTATATAGTAATTATATATATATATATATCTGTGTGTGGGTATGTGGGTGTTTATTTTATATTCTTTTTCTTAACACGACAATTAAATGGAAATAGTGTTCATGAGTACGTATGACCCACCGTCTCCATAAACAATGTTTTATGTTTCATGATTATATATTATATAGATTATTATAATACATATATATTATATATACATGATATTTATATAATTTTTTACATTCCAGAATCATCTTATAAGTATGAGGAGCAAAAATATTACAAATTAAGACACATGTGAAAAACAAAGATAATGTTACCCAAAGTGAAAACTTAACAAATGATAGTTAAAAAGTTGGTAATATAAAGTCATAATAAAACCATATACGGTATTGGATATAATAATATTGTTTTAAAAAAACTATAATGAATCTAAATTTATTATAAATGTTTAATTAACGAGTATGACAAGAGTCAAGTCACAAGGTAAGGTTATTTTATCTCAGTTTGTATTTCCATGAGATACATGCTATATTTACCACTCTATCTTTTTGTGCGGTGTATGTGCTATCCATGATTTTATTACATGTATATTATAATTATATTTTAGGTATTCCCATATCCATTTTATAATATTTCAATCATGGGGCTTAAGTTTCAAATGTTACCCAAATGGTGAAATAGTTTTGTCTCAATTTGCCTTCTTTAAGACTCATGTTACGTCATGCAACAAAATTCCATTTTTAGTTTTATTTTCTTCTGTTTTACATGTTATATGATGGATTTCATTATTTTTTCATATTTTAAGTCTCATTTAATATCATTTTATTACATGGAGTGTATGATCCCAAGTTACCACGTTGTAAGAGTTTATTTATATAATCTCATCATTTTTCATGATTGTTAATGTTTATTTTTACACAGATTAAATCATATTATATATATCTGAAGAACATTATTGAATATAATTCTAAAATGGTTATTAATGATTTATTCATATATACATACCTTTTATTCCACTTTTTTGGTACTTAAGATAGTTAAAAAAGTGTCATATAAAAAGTACATCTTTACCATCTCTTTGTTCGAAAATTTTGTTCCTTTAAAACAATGTTTTCAAAAATGGACGTTCAAGAATAATATAATAATATAATATGATCATTAAAATAAATTTTTTTTATTTTTGATTTTCCCAATGATTTAAAAGGAATCTTATTTTTATTTACTGAATGAAATTTATTAACCTTTTTGTCATGAAAAAAGAAATGTCCTTTGTATCTCATTTGACGTTTACAAATTTATCCATTTTCAATCCTTTGAATCTTTCATTTCATGTATAAATGTCAATTATGAGGAAATATTTTATAAAATATATTTTCAAAGAAATGGTTTTCAAAATATTTTCTTGCTTTATTTATATGTTTTTAAGGAAAATTTTTTTCAAAATCTTTTCAAGATATATTTATAGTTTTTCAAGGAAAATGTATTTAAAAATGATTTTAAGCCTCATTTATATGTTTTCATAGTATTATCCAAATATTTTCATGATTAATTCATATTTCCCCAAGTAAAAAATTTATTCAAAACATTTTCAACCTTTGTTTATTAGTATTCAATGTGTTCTTAATGAAAAAACTGTTCAAAATATTTTGAAGATTATTCAATTTGTTTTCAAGGAAAAAGGTTTCGAAAAATATTTAATGTCTTATTTAAAATATTTTATTGTATTTTATAAAAAAATTATTTTCAAATTGTGTTATTCATTAAAAAAAACTTTTTAAAGATAAAATTATATTTTCTTTTAGAATTAATTATGAATTATATTTGAAAATTATTTTCCATCTAAGATAAAATATATTTATGTTAATCACACCATCTTGGAAATGAACTAAATGTTTCATTCATGTTACTTATATTAATGGGTTTTGATTAGTGTCATCGCCTTTTTCACCCACATTTCTATTTTCTAGGTAATTCTTTTCTCACATCCGTCTATATTTTAGGGGTTATATTTTTATGAAATATTTTTCCATTTAATGGGTTATATCCTTATGAAATATATTTCCATTTCATCTGTTATATTTTTATGAAATCTGTTCCCAATTCACTATTTATAAATTTATAAAATCTATTTCTCTTTCAAATATTTTGGTTTAGATGATATGAAATTCTCACACTATGCTTATAAAACTAGTCAATTAAGAGAATTGGATGGAACTAGATTAACGGTGAATGTGACGGATGATTTTATGATGAGATATCAAGTTAGATGATCAAAGGAGTGAGAGATGTTGTGATCATTCCAAATCAGTTTTAACGGAACATGATTTACAATGTATGCATTCTCTAACTCTCAGAATCACCAAGGAATATGAAAAAGGAGTTCACTGAGAGTTCATGTAATCGAGACAATACATAAAAGAATATATGGTTTCCTGTCTAGCATGATTGTGGAGAGAATCATGTATGTGAATGTATTAGAGGAATAATAATTTATTTTTTATTTCTAAAAAGAAGGGAAAAAAGAAAGCAACTGCAAGGGAAAAATGAATAGATTGATTAATGAAATGGATAATGATATTGGTCTCACTAAGACATCATAAAAGGTTAATTGTTTTAATTATTGAGTAAAAAATTATTATACAACTCAATGTTCCAAGATGAAAGCTGTCGAAGGGATCCAAAATGGTGGTGTGTGTAATGGTTACAATACTAATGATGACTAGACTACAAATGATATATAAATGGAAGGAGGTATTTTATAATAGTATTATGTATCCTTGTTAATATCATATGGGTTATATAGAATAATATATTGTTTTTTGTGATTATATTTAATAATTATATTATATGAAAGGAGAAATATATACAGATTGATATGTTTATGTTTGTCGCAATAGATTTACAAGAACTTGTTAAATGGTTCTCACAGAATAGATAAATTATTTAATGTAAATGTGATGTACATTGAAATCACATGATTAAGGGAAAGATAACCCTTGATATGTTCCTTACGTTATGATAATGTTGTTTTGATAAAGATATGTCAGATATGAATTGGTTAATTGGAAGTTACTAATTACATTGGAAATAATTTAAGACATTTTGACCATTAGTTTATTCTATCATGTATGAAGATTAATAAATATTGGATTTATAGAATATATCTAATAATATATGCAATAACAAAAAATTCATGTTTTCAAAAAGGAATTTCTTGGAAACTTTGGTCATTTCCATGTTCTAAGATAATTTACCATTACGATATTCACTTGATTGGAATGTGACAACCAAGAGATACTCTGTGATATATGGGGGATTAATTTTAATCTAGCTTCTTTAATTTATTTCAAAGTTATTGTATTTTCATATTTTATAAGGTTTAAAAGGTCATTCATTCATGAAAATGTTTTGATAAACCTTCAATGAGGAATTTATATATTGATATTATATTGAAAACCATGGTTAAAAGGCTATTTATTGATCAACCATATTTCCAAAATGTACACCATATTTTTGAAATTATATTAGTACGCCTTTAAAAAATGAAACCATTAATGTCGTGTGATAATAAATCATGACCAGTAAGTCCATGAGTCTTGATCCCATGACCAAAGATCGATAATGGTTTCACCCCTTCCACTGACCTATGAAATGTATGAGTTAATGTATAATGATTTTGTATGAGTAATTATATATGATTTAACTATAGTTTTAATTTTTATGAGTAGATATTACTATATTAAGAATATTAATTAATTAGGAATAGTTATAGATAAATATTTATACATTTCTTTCATTTATGAAACTAAAGATCTATTAAAAGGGTGTTTTAGCACTTCTGGCATGAAAGTTAGATTTTGGTAATCCATTACATAATGTAATAAATGAATTATAAATTGATAAAATAAAAACTAAATAATTTAATTTTGTTTATAGAAATATGCCATGTAAGTCAATTTTCTCATATTCATGGTCAATAATAGAATTTCTCAATGATAGGATAATGATAGAAAGAAAATGTGTTGTTATACTTTCTTAATTTTTATAAATCGATTGAATTTCAAATCACTATAGATTTATGACATTTAGGTCTCAACTTTTCATTGATCATTCAATTTTTTTGATAGATGACCCCAATCACTCCGAATAAATTTTTACTCTTTCCACCATGTCCAATCATCACTCCCACCTGATGTTCTTCTATTGAGAAACCCAGTTATATTTTACATTGGGTAACCAATATGGTCCAAATTTTCCCATTTAAGGGAAGCTTTAGTAAAAAATTTTAATATGGTGATTTCAATGAATGAAACATTCTTGTATTAAACCTTATAT
This sequence comes from Viscum album, assembly GCA_963277665.1. Lineage (NCBI taxonomy): Eukaryota > Viridiplantae > Streptophyta > Magnoliopsida > Santalales > Viscaceae > Viscum > Viscum album. The sequence goes on from OY728125.1 coordinate 1,159,679,820, forward strand.
AACCTAGAATAATTTTGAGGGAAAATTCATTTTAAGGGTTGTATAATGTAACACCAATAGATTTTTTAAATTATTATTATTTTAATTTATTTGCCTTTTTAATTTTTTTTATTTCACAACACACTAGAAATATTTATATAAATATATTAATACACTAATAAAAAAATTCTATTCACATGAAACCAACATGCCTTTAACTACATGCAATATAGACATGGCATGTGCTACACTCAATACCGAATTGGCTTGCATTACACATAACACCGACTTGGTATATGTTACACACAACACAAATGTTTCTACGAAATATCATATTATTGTTATAATTATTTAAATGGAATAATTATATCCTTATTATTTAACATAGTTATATGAATAGTAAAAACTAATTTTAAAAAATTATTTAAAATTATTTTATATCAGTAAAAAATATTGGTAATGGAATATAAGATTTTTGGTAAGTCCTTTTATGTTAGAGAATACATTTTTTTCGAATGAACCGGTTTTAATAACAAAAACCATTTTACACACATTTTGAAATTGAATTTGATAAAATAATATTATTATTTGAATTTATAATATCTAAATTATCATTGGGGGAATTTTTGGGATTTTTGTGAGAAATGACATTTTTTATGAATATTGAAAAATAATGATTTTTATTAAATATTTCATTTTTGTTTAATCCATTTTTATTGTAAAATTATATTTAAATATTTTTAAAGGTAAAAAAATAAATTATAAATATATTAATAAAATATATTTAATTATAATCATTGTCACTTTGAAATTAAATATAAAAAATAATATACTTTTGAACTTCTTTCTATATTAAAAGCCCATAATATCGTCATGTTACCGGGGTCCACATTAAACTTTATTTTTATGATTCTGTCAATTGAGTTAAAAAAAACATAAATACGTAATTTCATTTGGTATAATATTTATAGTCTAATTATATCATGTATATTTTTTTAACAAAATTACTTTTAAATGTGATTAAAATTAATTATTGCGATTAATGTAAAATTATGCTTAATTAGGGACTCAACCTTACTCTTAAGAGCCCAATAGACCTAGAAACATGTCCAAAACCAATTTTATTTACATATGTATGATATAAAACATCCATTATTAATTTATTAATTCTTTTTATGACTTTTTAATGGTAATCACGTGTGTACACCTAACTTTTGTTCAAAAATTACATGTGAGTAAGTTTCCTTCCCTATAAAGGCCCCGAAATCTCCAACATCCTCAAACAAATAAAACCTATTAGGGTTGGAAAATACATGAACAATAGAATTAAAAAACAATCCCTAACAACCTCCTAGAATTATTTCCTTGGGAATATCTAAATCAAATGAATATTTTTGGGCATAATTCAAAAAGAGTTACCTGATTAAGATGTAATATCTTCTCTCAAGTATTTCGTTTTATTATCCGTATCCACCTCCTCCACTCTCATTATCAAATGATTTCAGAAAAAACCAGTATCCTAAAAATAAAATTATATTTTTATTCTAATTATTTAACCTACACTTACCCACACCACCATCTAGTTGGTAATGAATATAACATTTACGTGTATGGTTTACTACGGCATTTCTATATGATGATTCTTAAATTTTCCTTTCCTTCTATCATTATAATAGTAAAGATAAAAACTATGTTCCAATATGAAATATATTATATTTATTATTTCTTTATTCTTATTTATTACTTTTATAACATGTAACTTTTTTACATTCCATTTAGTGTTAAAACGGTAATTTCATTTGGGGATGTGTGGACTACCACCCCCTCAATGTGATCTGATTAATTCACACACTAAATGGAATGTATTAAGTATTGATTAAATAAATATATATGATATATATAACATATTAAATATAAATTAATATATATATATATATATACACATATATTTCTTTTACTTTCTTTCTCTCAACATGAAAAATAAACTGAAATAGCATTCATGCGTATGTACGACCTAACATCTCTATGAATAGTGGCTTCTATTTTATAGGTATATATTCTATAGATTAATATATTAAAAATATAATATATATATATATATATATATGAAATTTATACCATGGTTTATTATCTGGAATCATGATAGATGTATAAGGACCTACAATATAACATATTTAAACATATACAAAAAAAAAGATAATGTTAACTGGAGAGGAACATTAACATAGGATTATAAAAAAGTGGGTAATATAAGGTCATAATAAAACCATATATGGTATTACATATAATAATATGGTTCTATAAAAGGTTTATTTAAAATTTATATATATTATTCATGTGATTTTATGGACTGTGATGAGAGTCGATACACAAGGTAAGGGGATTTTATCTCCGTTTTTATTTATATGAGATACATGATATGTCTGCCACTCTTTTATTTTATGTGCTATATAAACTACCCATTATTGTATTCCATGTACCATATAATTAAATTTATTTCTATTCACATATCCATTTAATGTTTTTTATTCCAAGCGATTTATGTTTCAAAAGTTACCCAAATTGTGAAATAGTTTTGGCCCAATTTACCTTCTTTGAGACTCGTGTTTTTTATATAAATAAATTAAATTTTGTGGTGTATACACTTCCATTTTACATTTTATTTCATGAATTTAATTATTTTAAATATATTTTATGTTTCATGTAATTTCGTATTCTTACAGAAAGAGAATGATCACAAGTCACCAATTTATAATAGAATTTTAAGACAATATCATCGATTTTCTAGATTTTTTATATTTATGCCTCCTTTGATGAAATTATTTAATACACATTTCCATAAAATTCATGAATTTTCTTATCCTAAATTGATTCATTATTAATTCATATGTTTCTAACATTTATTAAACTCTATGGAACATAATATAGTTTAGAAATTTCTTTTAATAAAGCCTGACTTTACCCTCTATTTAGTTAAAAGTAAATATTCATTTAAAAAAATGTTTTATAAATTGGGTTTTGAATAATATTATAATAATATATTATTATCATTAAGATACATTTTTCCCTTTTTCTATTCCAAAAATGATTTCAAAGGAATCTCCTTGTATCTTTCTAAATTATCCATTTTCTAACCTTTTTTTCTTTCAAAGAGGAATATTCATTCTACCTCATATGACTTGTATTGATTTATCCACCATAAATAAATTAAATCTTTATTTTTCTTGTTTTATGGTTAATTCTTAAAAAAAATTAAATATATTTTCATTGAATTTTTTTTCAAAAAATTTCATGTTAATTTTGTATGTTTTTATAGAAAAATATTTCCAAAATGTTCCAAGCTTATTTTATAATCATTCAAGGAAAAAAATTCCATGTTTTTTCAATACTCATTTGAAATTTTGTATGTATTTTGATAGAAATTTATTTTATAAAAAATTCTAGATTCTATCAAAAAAATTTCAAGTAAAAAGGTTTTAAAAACAATTTCAAACATTGTTTATAAGTGTTATAATTGTTGTAAAATAAAAGGTTCTCAAGTATTTTTAAATATTATTTTATATTTTTTCAAGGAAAATTTTTTCTAAAATGATTTCAAGTATTATTTATAATGTTTCATGGTATTTTATATGAAATTTTTTTTCAACTGGTATAATGTTTGATAAATAGTTTTTCAAAAAAGAAATTTTTTTCCTATGAAACATTTTGAAAGATAATTAATTTTTTTCATATAATATTAAATATATTTAGGTTACTCATTTCATTCTAGTAAATTATCTAATAGATCTATTCATATTATTCGATGAATGGGTTATGATTAAATTCATGGTCTTTACCAAACCCATTTCTCTTTTACAAGTTATATATTTATCAAACATGTTTCCCTTTCATGGGCTGTATGTTAATGTAATCTATTTTTTCCTTCACAAGTTTTTTGTTTATAAAATCTGTTTCACTTTCACACATTATATGTTAATGAAATACATTTATATTTCATAGGTTATATATGTATGAAATATGTTTCTCTTTCACAGGTTATCCTTCAGATTATATGGTTATGAAACCTATATATTTTTTCACAGGTTATGATATGGTTATATGATTGTGATACTGATTTCTTTGGGTGGGTAAAGATATGATTTATTATGATTTTCTAGGACATGAATGTATGATTTAACATTGAGATGGTTGTGGCCTATATATCCCTGTAATGCATTACTTAATGAATTATATATCATGACATAGTCTTTGATGCAATAAGAAATGAACTCAGTTCAGTATTACATGGATAGAACTAAAAATGAACATGGATCAGTAATATTGGGTTGGAACAGTGGGTGAAGTCTGTTTGATAATAAATGGTTTTATTGAGATATAAACATGGTTCGGTAAAGGACTTTTTATGCTAATATAGTCTTGGTAAAAATGCCTTTACTACTATTGAAATAATTATATATTCTTATGTTTCTTCCACAATTCAAAATTTTATTCCTATGTTATTATTTCATGGATTATGTTTTTTATATCTCGATGATTCATGTCTTATGAACTACAATGAGTAATGCCAGGATTCATGTATATTTAATTTTATATTCAGGGTATGATCTTCTAGTTTCATGATCATGTTTACAAACCCATATTCTCACAATTATTCTTACATATCCCCTAATTTAACATTAATAGTCATTTGATCTCACCAATTTTATATGATTCCCTTCCCCATGTTATAAAAAATGGTTTTTGGTAGAAGTAATAAAGGTAGATATATTTAAGGGTAATGTTGAAGATATTTCACCAAGATAGAATATTGTGTTTCTATGTTTCAAAATATAATAAAATATTATGGTAATTAGGCATGAAGTATTTGTAATGTACTGAATATTCATCTGAATTGATGTAATATCCACGTATATCAATCATGGGCCTCTATAAATTGTGTTTTTATAATGTATGAAATGTTACAATAATGTATATATTATATGTGAATGAAAAGTTTGGTTCATTATATCTTGTATTATATCAATGTTTTAGTCAACTATTGGAATCCTAGGATGAGAAAACTATCATGAGATACCTATAAATATTTATAAAGATATGTATAGGGGCATATTTAAGGATAAATATTTGTATATGTTACAAACGATGGGTTTTCTGTATAATCATGAATAAATTTCGACAAAACCAATTCTTTTATATATTTAAATATTATATATAATTTCCTTGATTATGTGGATATACGTCATTGAAAAACATCACTCACACAATTAATTATAGTTTTAGTAAATGGATAGAACCTAGATGAACTATGTTGACGATTAATGTGATTGAAAATGAAATTATTTTAGTCATAAGAAACCAAATGTTATGGGTTAGGGAATGAAGTATAATATCTCTATAGTCACATAAGATATGAATCATGATGTATATCCAAAACAACATTGGTGGTAAGAACATGTTGTTGAGTCCTTCATGAGGAAATATACACATTCTTTTAGTGGGTATTCTGATCCCCTTACTTTTAGATGATGGATCAATACCATTAAAATGATATTTTTCATCCATCATTGTTTAGAGAATAAAAACCTTGTTTTGGTTGTTTATCATTATTAAGGTCAAGTTCGTAAGTTGGGAAATCTTATAATGCACATGAAGGATATATAAGACCCTGAATCTATGGAATGGGAACAGTTTTAGTGGATAATTTTATGCAAATACCTCCCTTGTATTCTACGAACAATGTTAAAAAATAAATTAATTTATCTTAATTAAAAGAATAATTAATCTACTAGTACCTATGAAGATAATTTCAGAATACTTATATGGTATTATTATGGATTAATCCGTAATATTTCATGAAATATCGATCAATTATTCATGGGTCTGAAACCATGTCTCAGAAAGGCCAAGTCCATATAGTACATTGGACGCTATGGAAAAAAATTTCAATTCTCACTAAATGTTGAAATGGAATTAAGAAACTCTCATTGTTTTGGTCATAATAAAAAGATGTCTAAGACTAATGGAATACCCATTGGTTTTACACATGTAGGTAAGAAAATGTTTCAACATACATGTTTCCTACAATATGGGAATGATTTATCAATGAAATGATTAAAATGAGTAAGAATATGCTTTATGTGTGGGAAGCCTTCCAATTGAGAAAAAGAGAATCTCAACGATGTAATGAGGACAGTTAATGAAATTAATCTAATGAAACCTAAAAAATTAGACCACCCAAGCTTCAATGATATAAATGGGGAGAGATTTGACACAATAAAAATAAATTCCATATACAAGGTTTAATATAGAAGAGAAGATAGAATGACATCTTAATTCCATATATAATGGGAATTCTCATGCAATCACCATTGGATATGTGGATCATGATGAATAATTGGTAGTATGACTGAGTATTTATTGTATTAATAATAATTTTAATGAATTGCTTTTATGGAACTATGGACTAAGGAAACATGTATGTATTTGCCAACATTAGTTTTTCCATAATGATTTTAGAGTCCATGATGACGGGTACTAGTCCGAATTAAAGGTGATTGATAAGGTAAAGTGATATATTTGGAAAACAGATGCTTAAGGGAATTATAACCATTAATTTTTGAATTATTTTCGGATAATGATATTTAATGATGGTTGATTATGAAAAAAGATATGGGATAGAATTTAGGAACTTGGGGATAATAAGGTAACAAGATGGATTATGATATCATGGGTGGAGTTTATAGAATTTTTGGATATTTGGTGTCAAGAATGAGTTAATTTTGGAAAAAAATACATGTTTTCACAATGGTTTTTGTATAATTTCGGTTATTATCACATTTCAAGAGAAAATATGATAATGGTCATCACATGTTTATTATGTACAATTAAGAACTACATCATGTTTTTTGAGGGTTGAATTGATTGTTTAGTGACCTCATTTCGAATGTAATAGATTTTAATATTTTGGAGTGTTTATAAGGGTGTTCATTTATGGAATTTTTTATGTCAAAATTTGGATAATATTTTAGAGATTAATTCGTTGATTTATTAATATATGATAACATGTTCTAACCATTTCGTTGTAATGATAATTAGAGACAAAATGAATAATGTATCATCTCATTATGTATATTATGATCCAATACTTATTTATGCATTTCAATTTCAACATAATTTAATGGAGTATAAAATAAAGTGGAAATTGATCATGGAAAGACCAATGGATGAGTTAATTCTTAGAAAATTAAATGAAATCATGTAAGTATATATATTTTTTTTAAAATTATTCAACTGTAGGAAAATTATCTTGAATTTTTATTCATAGTACCTTTGTTTTTAAGAATAAAATCTTTACATTGATCATCGTAGTTTAATCATTCTAAAATGACTAACATTATAATGAACATGTTCTATATCAATATCCATCAAAAATGATATTTTTAATTCCCTTCCTTGTATAGGTTTTCACGATCTAATTATCCTAGTTATGTGGTTATCTTAAACTTTTATGTTCCCTTTATTTTAGAGGATGTTTTATAGAACCTCATTACGATGTTGGTTTCCCACAAATAAATTTCAAAACATCCACCTTTTATTTTTGAAGTGAAAATTGAAATTTAAAGGGATTTATTTACTTTCTAAATTTTTGATCGTATTGGAGTTGTTGACTATCCATTACAAATTCCAAAAAATTACTATCATGTTCACAATGTGTTCATGGCCTCCCCTATAAAGAAGTATAGACCTGATACTTCACATGTACTAAACTCTGAGATCGTATATCTTGAAAAAAATCCTTATTTAGAAAAGAAACCAGTGGATATTTTGGATCATAGAGACAATTTTCAACAAAACAATACAACTCCTTTGGTTAATGTTTTATGGAAAAAACCACTAGTTTGAAGAAGTTATGTGGTAACAAAAAGAGAAAATTAATTAGAATTATCCTCATTTTTATATATCAAAATAAAAAATTATAGCCGATAAATTCATTTTATAGGGGGTATCATGTAACACCCTTTGTTTTTATAAACATTGTTTTTCTTATGAATAAATTAAATTTATTTGATGTATTTTATTTTATGCTACACAACATTTTCCTTGTGTTACAATCAACAATGACTTAGCTTTCTTTACGTGGAACACTATGTCTCAATGAATCATTTATTTTTTTATATATATTTAAATGTGACAATCATAAGATCGATGATAGAAGGTATGGTATGAAAATGATTAAAAAAATTAAATAATTATTTACATGTAATTATTTGACCAATTAATTATAAATAAAGGTAAATCCATTTTAAAAATGAAAGGAAATGATTTTCTAATGAACTATCAAAATATATGCCTATGTTTTTTATATAAATAAATAAAAAAAACACTTTTTGGATTATTTTAATTAAATAAAATTATATAATATATTTTCAAAACTAATCATATATGTATTATATCGAAGATATCAGGGAAAATCTTATATTACACATAAAATATGTGTTTTCATAAAATGGAATTTTGCTTCATTTTCATGACACACTTGTTTAAAATATTTGTTTGGAAACTTATTAAAATTATATTTGACAAAATAAAATTACTTTTTGAAATTAGGATATCGATATTACTTTGGGCGAGCATTTGGTATATTTCTAGAATGTTTTATATTTTGATGAATAGTGAAAACCTTATAGTTTTAATTCCAAACTACTTTATATTCTAACTAATTTATATTCTTTTATTATGTTTTCATGTTGTCTGGAAGTATAATTAAATATTTATTTTATCATTTAATCCAGTTTATGTCATTTGGATAAATTTCACACCAAATTTGGATATAAAAACATTTTTATATTTTGAATGATTTCACTTTAAAAACACATTTCTCTTTCTATGGTCGAGGTTACATTTAAATCAATTTCTTCCAATTATGTAATTAGAATTGAAAAAATATATTCCATATTTGGAAACATAAGGTCCTAAATTTTTAATGGGTTCCTTTTTATTTTTGGACAATATAAATAGTAATATTAGAAAATTGTTCTACCATGGATACGGGTAAATTAGGCATTTATGTGTAAAAAATATAAAACATTTACTAAAAAACGTATCTAAAACATTCCTAAATGATATTGGATTAATTTAATTTGACCCATAACACCTATTAATTGAAATTTCATTTTTTTAATGGACACTTATACATAAAATAAGTTTTATAATATTAAAATAAAATAGTTAAAATATAGCACACTCTTACTTTTAATAAGTATAATATTTTTTATATGTGATTAAATAGTATATATTATATGTTGTGTATATTATTCTAAAATATATAATATTTTCTATTTTATGAAATTTAATTTTTAATATTTAGAGGAGAAATAATTACCAGGAATAATTACACAATTGTGATGTAGTAACTATTCAATTAATGCGACAATCAATTAAATGATATTATAAAAATTAAAAATTAAATATATTTTACCTTATTAATGTGATAAAAAATATTTAGAAGTGAATATATAATTTTTGGGATGTATTAAATTATTATTTCAATGTTATATTAGGGTAAGTATTTTCTTAAATTCAACGTTATGAACAATGTCAAAATTGTATCTTTTGATATTTTAGGAATATAATATTTTCATAAATTATTTAAGAAACATTAAAAACGTTAAATAAGGATAATTTGATGATATGTGGTAGAATATATATTAAATTTTCAAATTATTTTCCAATTTATAGTTTATATTTAAAAATTACATTTTTTTAATATTAAAAACCATGTTACCATAGTTAAACATTAAATTGAATAACTACAGGTTAGTCAAAATTATAAGGTTTACAATGACATATATAACATTTAAAAAATATATTATATGATGGTAATATAACCTTATCATATATTATCATTCAATAAATGTAATATCTCTGGCATTTGAATCAAAATTGAATTTATTAAAAATTAATCTTTTGACAAATTCCAAAAGTACCACTCCCATGTATTATTAAAGGACACCTCACCTTATCATCCCTTTAATATTAAGAACCTATTTTTATTGACCATACTCTATCTAAATCTCTTACCAACATCAATATATTCATTCTATAATCCTTACATTGGAATAAAAAATCATCTAAAGTAGTCATTTTCTGAAAATTAAAATGTAATACCAACAGATTATGTAATGTTCAGGAACATACGTTGTTATTTTATTTATTCCTTTAAAAACATTGCCTATTTTTATTTTATTTTTATATAATGACCATAGAATACTTAATATATGGATATGTTGTCATATTAATTTTTTTACCTATGCACAAACATCTATATAATGGGAAACAAACTTATTGTTCTTGTGTACGACGTACTATCACCCCACGAAACAATGTTGTCAATTTTTTCCTTTACCACCACTCATGGTTAAAAATTATGATGGAATCTATATTTTTATATGATATAAATTTTATTTTTTAAATATATTTACTTTTTTAAATATTATATAAATCATAACATCATAAGTTCTATTTTTCGGAAATATGATTACTTCGTTTGTGGATGTGTGGACTACCGCGTCCTCAATGTGATGTGATTAATTCACACTTTACATGGAATGTATTAGGGACATGTCTAGTGAAATTATATTATATATGAGAAAATATTATTCTATGATTATTTTATTAAATATTTATATTTACCTATTTTCATTTACTTTTTTTCTTTCAATACGACATGAAATGGAAGTAGGGTAATGCGTACGTACGGCCTACAGTCTCAATTAACAGATTATTTTATTTTCTATTTCAATATTTTATAGACAAAAAATTAATAAATATATAATTAAAATATAGGATATTTTTTCATTTTTATCATTATATAGATAATTAAATCATGATCTATGTATGGGGACCAAGAATAAAAAGTCAAAACATGTACAAAAAACAAAGTGGTTATTACCCATAACATTATCTAAATGTATAATTGTTAATAATTGGATAATATAAAGTAAAATGTAAATAATATATGGTATTATATATATGAATATTCTTATTTTTTATATGTTTAATAAACATGTATATATTATAAATGAGGATTTCCTGAGTATGAAGAGAGCGAATACATAAGGTAAGGGATCTTTGTCTCACATTTATTTCTAGGCAACACACGCCTTATACACTACTTATTTTTTTTTGTGTATATACTTCCCGTGAAAATATTTTATGAGTTTAATTGTGAATATTATGGAATTTTAATTCCCATTTAATTTTCATTCTATCATGGGAATTCAATTATACTGATTATTAATTGATAAGTATTTATTCCACAATATCTTCAATATTAAGGATTATTCAATTTTAAATATCCATTATGGAATATATATAATAAAAATAAATGTTTTCCTAATATATTTCAAGAATGGTTTTTAATATTCTGTAATAAATATTTAATGATAATTTTATCCATGTTTTAATTTAAAAAAATGGTTTAAATGTAATTTTTTTTCATTTTCCAAATGAGGTTCTTTGTGAATTTTCTAAAAAAATTACCACAGGAATGTTTTTTAAGTTATATGACATGAATGGTTTTCTTAAAATTCATTACAATTTATTTACTTTAATATTTAATTATATGATTTCAGCGTTATTTTCAATGAAATTTTTTTATTATTAAATTTATGAGTCATTTTATGTAAAAAATATTTTCAAAATAGAAATAAAATTTTCCTCAAGATTATTTAATTTGATATATCAATATAATTTTTCATCTAAGATAATTTTGATTATTGTCACTTCTGTTTTACTAGTGATATGATCCAATGACACTATTATTATAATTTCGATGAATAGTTTATGTTTATTGTTGATTGATGTTTATCAATTATGTTTCTTTTCCATGAGGTATGTTATGATGAAATGTTTATGAATCTTCATTCATTTTTATGGGTTATGATTTGATTTATGTTCTTATAGAACACATATATATGGTATTTATATTATGATATATGGGACCTATATCACCCTCCAATTCATTGGGTAATGATTGATGACTCATGAGGTGTATATGTTACACATGAACCTAATTTAATGTTCACAATTATAAGAATGGAACTGTTTTTAATGTCCATAATTTTATTAATGGACTTGGTTTTCATGTTCAGATGATTATGCAGGAGCATAATTTCATGTCCTTAATTTAATGAGGGAACTTATTACTATTTACACATGTTAAATAAGTTACAATTTTATGTCTATGCTAGCATTTCATGTCGTATGTAATTATTATTATCTCTGTATTGTGTTATTTTATTTCCATATGATTCATGTCATATGACCTGCCAATACTTCTTCCACAATTTAATTTTATGTTTTTTATATGTAGGGAATTAACTTCAAATGTTATGATCACATTTTGTTTACCCATATTCATATGGTTATACGTACATATCGTCCGTGTTTACCATTTTAGAGCATCTAAACTCACCCTTTTCTTATTTTTACAATAATTAGATTATAACAAAATGTTTTAGGTAGCAGTAATAAAGGTAAATATATTTGTGGGAAATAATGAAGATATTCCAAAATACTATATTATTTTGTTCTATTTTTTCAAAGAAACGAATCTAATATAGTCTTTGGATGAGTATTTGTATAATGCATGAAATGTTCCACAAAAGGATGTAATATACAAGTACAAAAATGCCTGGATAGTAATATTTACCCTCCATTAAATCATTGTGTGAGAGTTGAACATTTCAAAATATCAACATTTTATGTGAATTTCACAATTGAGGGTATCATAAAGGTGTGAAAACATTATATAATGATGAGAGGAAGATTATAATGGATCAAAAGATCTCATTCTTCTCGGATTCAATGGTGTGGATATGGATGACGTATGAAGGTGTTTCCTGGTTGGATTTGAAGCCCATAATATTGAAATCTAGAGAAGGGAGTGGTGTAAAACCCTAGATTTATCATCTATGGAGAGGATGAAGACTACATAAATTTATAGAGATACATAGAAGATTAAATAATGGTATCAGAACATCCTATGTTACATTGATTGTAATCCAGAATTAGAAGTTGTGTGGGACACTATTGGATGTGGCAATAGGGCTTCTATGAAGAGATAAGTATATAAAACTGTGTGACCTGATCATATGCAATATGACTTGTGATAGTCATCTCAGAATGTAAATTGAAGGTTACACATGCACATGAATGTGGTTGTACATAGACACATAAAAAGTACACAAAAATAGTCTAGTGTACTTGGGAACATATAGATTTCATAGAAAAAGTGTGAGGATATGACTAAATTATGTCTACGAACACATAAAAGTTTTTTATTTATAGATTTTTAATCCATGTTATGAGTAACCACATGGGAAGACCAGGGGATAGATGTACATGTCATGTCCCCCCTTAGCACAACATATACACTATTATGGGTGCTTGGAGCCCTATGTTTCATTATTCTCATAATGTATTGGTTGATAGTGTTCCCTTGATATATTCTCTCATGAGTATAATTTTTCATTAAATCTAAATAAATAGATTGGGATCCCTTCAAGAGGAAGACTCTCAAATAGTGTTTTTACTGTCCCTTTGTGAGATCGGATGGTGATCCTCTATCTATTTTTCCATAGGTGGGGATTGTGGAATCCTCATGTCCTTGGATAGAAGAACATTATTCCTTAACCTAGAAATATGTTTCAGTTAGGTTCTTTTTATAATTAGAGAATGATACCCTATATAGCTGGATTGTCTAGAATGGTTTTGTTGTGTCCCACAACATTCTTATGTGTGATCCCCAATTAGACCACCCGATTATTTAGAGGCTAGTGAGTTTCTTCAGTAGGACCCAAGGATCATGAAATATTGGACGAGTGTCTCTTGTGATGGAATGAATCATCGATTTTATTCCCCCAAAATGAGGACTACTTAGAGAAAAATCATATGGATGTAAATTTAGTTGTGAATTCCCAAAGAAATGGTGTTCTATCATAGGATATGATTCATTGGTATTTTTTAGGGTAATTGTTTTTTATTTGGGTTTGGATTTCAAGAGAGGGACTCTAATTTTGGTGTGGCAGTGGATTTATCTAAACACCAACACTATGATAACCTACTTTTTATCCTACTACATTTAAACATCGGTTGACGGGGAAAAATTGATATAGACATCATATATGAATAGGGTGTTGTTTCCAGATTCCACTTGAGTCGTGTCCCTATATACAGTCTTTTACCCTGGTAAATAATGTCTATTTCAGGATGCAACCACAAAGACATCCAATAATAATTCCAAATCATGATCATGATGATGATATACCATGTGAAGATGATTTATTACACGGTCCAATATTAGAGATAGAACCTCCATGCGGTTTGAAATCTATACCTACACCATTGGATCAGTGACTAGATATTACAATTCCAATAGTGGATTCATGCAAGATGAGTGTGGGCATGAGTTCCAGATGCATATAATGTCTAGGTTTTGTGGAGGACTAGGTCCCCAGGGTGGAAGTGTTAAAGATAGAGACATACAATAATGGTCTTTGACTTATATGGATGCCAAAAAATGATATGTAGGTCCTCTTAGTGAGTATTAATCAGGTCTACGAAGGGATATATTGGATTTTAGTGACATAATTACACGATGAGTCACATATCTCCTAGAAAAACATAAATAATATCTTCATAGATTATTTTTTTAACCTGCCACGTTGTGATTAGATCTCATTCAAGAGCATCTTCATTTCTAAAAGAGATGTTTTACTAGGGGAGAGTATTCATTGAGTTATTCAGATGTCCCATGATACACAATATATATGGCGAGGGATCCATTTTTTGGAGAACAAAACATTGAGTAGGGAATACACCATGATTTTAGGGATTTAGTTATTAACCTAAGAATTCTCACTAGATATGGGATGGTGGAGTGGGTAATTGTGGTGGAGAACTTCCAAGGGTAGTTTGCGTTGATAATGGGTACTAGTTGCTAGAATCTAGGAGTGGATACCATATAGGAGAGTATTTTATGAAATTCGCAGGGGTCCCGGAGTGAAGCTGGTTCATGGGATGATCCAACAACAAATGGTAGGCAATGTAGGGCTCCCATGATGATATTTGTCAGTTGGGGGAGATGTAGTGTTTCTCCTATTGTAGTCGAGGAAATCATGTATGAGATTGTCCAACCCATTAGATAGTTGATCATGATATAGTTGGGGGACCATCAAGGCTGATATGGAAAGGTAAAATTATGGAGGGGTGAAGTGCACGGGATATGGAATATAGGTATATAGATAATTAGGAGGTGGGTTATGGTTTTTTCTATTACCAAAACCACACCCATGATGTCTATGCTTGGATTAAGGAGATGTAGGTTGGAGATGAGGATAACTGGAGGCTATAGAGACCTATGACCTCGAGGCTCCAAGGATGATACAAGGTATATTATGTGTTTTTTCAACATTAGTTGTAGCATTGATAGACACACATGAGAGTAATAAAATTGATTTCACTTATCTTTTTGGAGACACATATATTCTAGTTAAGTATTTCGCTCAACCCTTGAAAATAGAGATCATGACAGTAGGTGACTCACAGATTGAAAACTTATTATAATATTTAAATATGACAATTAGAGAGGATATAATTGTATGGGAATTATTTAGAGCAGTGATCAGAACATATAACGTAATCATATGTATATATTATGTATAAAAAATTTATTCCAAGAATGACTATTATCGATGGTATATGTGAAGTATCTAATGTAATGGGATGATTTTTACCTTTTAGGTTGAAAATGAAACCTTGTACGATTATGAAAATCTCAGGAATATGAGATTTCATAAAATTAATCACCATTTTTCTAGCATAATTGTAACGTCCTGGACCCGGGTGCCACTCAATGGGTGCCCCGAACCCAGTTCGCTAAATGAACTCAAGTGAATTTCCCCAAATTCCAGAGGCTGCTGACTAGCACCGAGGGCCCAGGTCTGATAGTGGGGAAACAATGCCCTCATTTGTCAAAGTGTAGCACAGCGGAATGGAAATACACATACAACGACAGCAGAAGCAGTAAACCATGCACAACTGAAATAAACAACATTATATAAATAATGATGCTACATATCTCATGTACTATGAAAAAAACAAAAACATGTTATACATCAATACAGTACAACAAAATGCAGAGTACAACAAAACAAAGCAAAACAGATGGCAGCGGCATCATGAGCCTAGGCTCGGTCCCATTCCCTCCTACTCCACAGCAACCGTCAAGTACCTGTATGGGGACTCTTTCCCCTATCCACTCCTGCAGAAACGTAATTTGTTTGGGCTGAAAATCATGACCCAAATAGGGTGTGAGAAATATATCTCAGTAGGCACCCACCAAAGGCATGTGCCCAATGACGTGTAAGCATGCAACAATAGTGTGTGGTTATAAAATGCAATAAAGTAAGAAGTACTCAAATGAAATTAATTACTAGTTATATTTCCATTTTATTATCCATTTAATTAATTTAATTTAAAACACCACCTGAGTAAATATTCTAATTTACCAGCTAATGTCCTCAGACATGTAAACCCCTACCCTCAGTTAAATAGTATCCAACACAAGAATCTGTCCTCAGGCATAATAGAGTTTTCCCTCATGCGTAGGTAGTTTCGCCCACATGCATAGAGTCAGCTGCCCACAGCCATGAAAGAAGTTGCCCTCAGGCCGAATTTACTACTACCCACAGCCTAAATAGTGCAACGCCCACATGCTAATCATAACAACACCCTTAGGATAAAAAAGTAACCGGGCCATGCCCGACATGTCAAAATGCAGTAAACAAGAAATTCCTCTCAAGGCAGTTCTACAATTACTACATTAAAGGCATACCCTCAGGTACCCTGGCCAAACGGCTAAACAGTGGAACACACCCTCGGGGTGGTTCAGGATCCAAGCAACGATCCCAACCAGCATTTCATTATCACAATTTAATCACCTATGCAATTCTAGGCATTAAATATAGAAACGGCCTCAACCATATAACACCCCAACATGGGTTTGTGGCCCAAAAACGCACCAAACACACGGCTGTTGGAAAAACAAACACTAAGCCACTTACCTTATACGCCAAAGAGCATTATAAAAAAACATCAGTTCCCGAAACGCCCAAGAATGGCATCGATCTGATGAAGAAGACAAACTGTTCAAACCCAAATAACTCATGTTAGGAGAAGCATTGGTCAGAAGCGGCTAAGGAGGTGGAAGCCCTTACCAGTGCGGTTCCAACGGGATCATCCGAGGAGGAAACTGATTCTAGGCGAACACTCGACGGATCTTTAATGGTCCAGCCTCCTCCTCTGGCTCCAAAATTGCTCAAATGCCTCCTCTTCCAAATGAGGAGGCTACTGCCTGTTTTATGCTGAAAAAACAAAGTACAGGACATGTACTTCTGAGTACACGGCATATACTTCCTTCATTAAACTCTTCCTCTGGTGGAACCACCTCACTATTCATCTGTCGACATGAGTACACGGCATGTACTCCCGAGTACACGGCATGTCATGTCACCCAGCTGGCGGCTGCTCCATCGCCTTACTGTTTCGACCTACTGACTGACTACACGGTGTGTAAGGGACCACTACATGGCGTGTAGTTGGTTCCTACACCCTTCGTCACTGACATGGCTACACGCCCCATGTACTCATCCCCCACATAGCCAAAAGTACACGGCGTGTGGAAAAAGTACACGGCGTGTTGTTCCAAAATTTAGGATTTTCCCCCATTTTCCATATTTTCTCAAAAACACTTAAGGAAAAGGAAAATGAAGAAGACCAAACCTTAAAACTAAGAACCGGGTTCCTACAAACTCCCCCCTTATAGCAATTTGTCCCCGAATTTATCTTCCAATGGTGGTGAAGATATAGCCGTGAACAACTCTGGCCACTGAGCACGTATGTCAGCCTCCCGCTCCGAGGTCTCGTCCTGCACTTGGCCATGCTACCATAGCACCCATACGAGAGGAACTGACCGGCCTCGGAGAACCTTCTTGCTCCTGTCAATGATACGGATCAGTTTCTCCTCAAAGAACGCATCATGCTGAAGCTCAACCTACTCTGGCTGGAATGTGTGATACGGGTCTGAATGATAGCGGCATAACTGAGATACATGGAATACGTCGTGCATTTCTCGGTACCGCTGTGGTAACTGCAAGCGATAGGAAACCGGCCCGACTGTCTATAGAATATCAAATGGCCCCACATACCACGGTGAAATCTTACCCTGTCTTCTGATCCGCTTGTGTCCCAGCCTCAACGAAACATGTAAGAAATCCTGATCACGGACCATGAACTCTATGGGTCGTCTACAGTGATAAGCATATGACTTCTGTCGAGACTGCATGGTATCCATCAACTTCCAAATCAACTAGACCTTCTCAGATGTCTCCTGCATGAGTTGTGGCCCCAGTAAAGCTGCCTCACGTGCCTCTAACCAGCACAGAGGTGATTGGCATGGCCTGCCATATAAAGCCTTGTATGTTTCCATCTCAATAGTTTCCTGAAAACTATTGTTATAGTAAAACTCGACTAGGGGTATATGCTTCTCCCAAGAGCCCCCATAGTCTAGGACTCATGCACGCAGCATGTCCTCTAGCACCTATATCGTCCGATCTGACTGGCCATCTGTCTTAGAGTGGTATGTTGTGCTCAGAAGCACCTGTGTACCCAGCACCCTCTGAAAACTCTGCCAGAAACGAGACATAAAGTGGGTGTCCCTATTCGAAACTATAGAACGAGGGACCCCATGAAGATGTAAGATCTCTTTGATATACAGCCTTCCAAGCTTGTCAACACCGAAGGTCTCCTTGATCAGCAAGAAGTGAGCTACCTTCGGGAGTCTGTCCACAACCACCCACATGGTGTCATTTCCACGAGGTGACCTCAGCAAACCCATCACAAAATCTATCGCGACATCCACCCATTTCCACTATGGAATGGGTAACTGATGTAACAGCCCAGCTGGCCTCTAGTGCTCCACCTTCACCTGCTGACAGGTGGAAAACCTCATAACAAAACCAGCTATCTCTTTCTTCATACCCGGCCACTAGTACTGACGCCTCATGTCACGGTACATTTTGGCATCCCCGGAATGAACTGCAAAAGCTTAATCATGAAACTCACGAATCAGCTCCTCACGTATATTCCCTAGAACCTAGAATCGTCCATGGAAATGCAAAACCTCATCACCGCCTATCGTCCAACCAGGAGAAGGGTACCCACTTTCCACTAACTCCCGTAGAACTAGGCCTTCTGAATCTGATAGATGTCTCATCCTCACTCTGTCCAGGAGGGTAGAAGACAGAACTAAAGTGGAAAGATAAGTCTTCCCCTGACTGTTGTGCACCTCTAGATGCATCTCAGTGAACAAATCCATGATCTGCCACTCGCCACTGGCCTCCAGCACAGCCTGTATCTGAGTCTTCCTTCTCAGTGCATCAGCTACTAGATTACCTTCACTAGGTGTTTAGGAAAGCTCAAAATCGAAGGACTATAGGTATTCGACCCACCTCCCCTACCTCAGATTCAAGTCATGCTGAGTAAAGTTATACTTGAGGCTTTTGTGGTCAGTGAAAACCAAAAAATGGTCCCCCAATAGATAATGTCTCCAACAGCGCAACGCACGCACAACTGCAGCCAACTAGAGATCATGCGTCGGGTAATTCCTCTCATGTGGCCTCAACTGCCAAGACCCGTATGCAAAAACTCGGTCGCCCTGCATCAACACTTCTCCTAACCCAATCCCTAATGCATCATAGTAAACTGTATAGATCTTCCCCTACTCTGGGAGTATCAGGATCGGTGCTAATGTCAACCTTCCCTTCAGGTCTTGAAAAGCTTCCTCACAATCTTCTGACCAAACGAACATCACCTCCTTCTTAGTCAGACCTGTCAACGGTGCTGCTAAGCAGGAGAAGTCCTGTATGAAGCGTCTGTAGTAACTATCTAGCCCCAAGAAACTTTGTATCTCAAACACGTTCTTAGGATGCTCCCAGGAAACTACTACTCTCACCTTCTCTAGGTCTAATGCAACTCCTACCTCTATGATGATATGGCCCAGGAAGTGAATCTGGTCCATCCAAAAGTGGCACATTGAGAGCATAGCATATAGCCGATGCTCTATCAGTGTACTCAGTACGATATCAAGATGGGTGGCATGGTCGTGTAGAGTGCGAGAGTACACCAGGATGTCGTCCACAAATACTACCACAAAAGAATCAAGATATAGATGGAACACACGATTCATCAGAGCCATGAAAACTGCTGGAGCATTCGTCAGTCCGAACGGCATAACCAAGTACTCGTAGTGACCATATCTACTCTGAAAGGCCGTAAGCGGTATATCTGATGGTCTCAAGCATAGTTGATGATATCCGGATCTCAAGTCAATCTTCGATAACACACGGGCTCCACGAAGCTGATCAAAAAGATCATCTATCCTCGACAAGGGATATCCGTTCTTAACCATCAACTAGTTCAACTTCCGATAATCCACGCAAAGTCTGAGGGTACCATCCTCCTTCTTCTCAAAAAGGACCGGAGAACCCCAAGGAGAAGTACTGGGTCGGATAAGGCCCTTTTCCTACAACTCCTCTAACTGCCTCTTGAGCTCCTACAGATCATATGTAGCCATCTTATAAGGAGGAATGGACACCATTGCTGCTCTTGGAACAAGCTCAATAGAGAAATCCACCTCACGCACCAGAGGTAGACCCAAAAAGTCGTCCGGGAAGAAATCGTCGAATGATCAAAAACTGGATGGAAATAATTCTGACAAGTCCCCTGATCATCCAAATATAAACTCGCAATCTGGGCTGTGACTCCACCTCGCCCATGATGCTCTGGTCTTGCTCGACTTTCCTGAACATTCCACTCTCCCTTGTTTAGAAACTCTCCACCCTCGGGTGACATGAAACGCACCCTCTGATGATAGCAGTATACAAATGCTCGATAGAGAACCAACCAGTCCATCCCGAGAATGATTTCATAACCTGTCATCTCGAAGACATAGAGGTCCCAAAGAAAGTGACACCCAACAACCTCAAGGGGGCACTCCTTGCACTGATGCACACCAGCCATTCTAGTCCCCAATGGAGTGTCTAGAGTCATGATATCAGAAGAATAAGAAGAAAAACAGAGCCCAAGGCTCTCCACAATGGGTAGAGATATGAATCTATGTGTAGCACCCATATCGAAAAGTACTGAAGATAAGACAGAAGTTACTAGATTAGTACCTCTGAATGTCAAAGGTCCGGGATCCTGCTCCTTCTGGGTCTGTTGCATTGCATATGTATGCCCAGTGCCACGACCCTGCGGCAAAGCCTGGCTACCCTAAGTTGTCCCACCCTGCTGCCTCTGAGATCCTGGTGTCTGGCTACCATGGCCATGACCACCATCTCTACCAGCACGCCCTGACGTATTCCAGTTCCCTGACTGGTATGTAGCCAATGGTCCTGCTCCCTCCCGCGGAGTCTGCACATAACCCCTCTCAATAGCCACTGGTAGAAACACCCTGCAAAAGTGCTGCAGATGACCCATCTTGCCACAAGCTTGGAACTCCACTACATCACGTGGACACTGTGGCCTCTTGTACCCCTCTCTACCACACTGGTAGCAAAAAAACCTAGCCACCTGACGCATTCTTATGACTGGTACTACTGCCCTGAGATAATTCCATTTGTCTCTTCTTTTTTCCAGTAGAAATAATACCAGTAACTGGTGCTAAACCGCTCTGGCCCACACCACTAGATTCCCACAGGTTCCTCTCTGTAATCAGTGCCTGATTCATGATAGCTTTTACTGAAGGAAACCTAAAAACATTTACCAGCACTCGGATTTCATAACTAAGACCATCCTCAAAAAGTTTGGCTCTCAACGTCTCATCACCCACCAGCATGGGTGCAAAATGATGAAGCTCGGGGAAACGAGAAGAATAGTCCATCACCGACATAGCACCCTACAACAGATTCATGAACTCTCGACCTCTATCTTCCCTCAACGTCTCTGGAAAAGAGAAGTCATAGAAGACTTCTTGAAAGTATTCCCATGCCATGTCCCGGTGATGCTATGACTGGGTTGTAACATCCCATAACCTCTTGGCGGAATCACGCAGCATGTAAGTTGTGAGTTTGACCCTCCGCCCTGGAGGCATCTCAAGATGCTTGAAAATAGTCTGCATCGACCCCAACCAAGACTCCGTAGCCTAAGGTATTCCATCCACTAAAAACGTAGGAAGATGCTGCTACTGAAAGATATGTGTCAGCTCGGCCATAGATGTGGCAGCCTATTGTGCTCCCTGAAAGGTTTGCATGAACCGTATAAATCCTTCAAGGAACTACGTCTTCGTGCCTGTGTCCGGTATAGCAGCTGGCACCGCATTTGGCTCTACTGGAGGATCAACTAGTATCCCATGGCCCAACATCTCCAGAGTATACTCTACGCCTCTTTCCTGGAGAACAATGCACAGTCGTCTAGGCAGCATGACACTACAATGTCAAAGGAACACCTTAGATTCAAAATTATTAAGACTGAAAGTGATGGAACCACAAAGGGAACAAGAGGAAGAAGGCATTTTAAAAATTACAAAACAAGACTACGCGGTGTGTATACTGTCTACATGGCATGTACTTGAATTCCCTTCCCCTGCCGGAGTCCTTACTCACGGCTATGCCACACGGCTTCCGTCGAACAAAAACTACATGGTCTGTATAATATCTACACGGCGTGTACGGTGTTATTTTCCAACTGCTCGTGTCTTCTGTGACATGGCCGACTACTCGGCTTCAAACTACACGGCATGTTACACCCACACACGGCGTGTACACCATCCTATTTCTCTGCCACATGGATAAGTCCACAATTTTTGTCCTCGGACAAGACTACACGGCATGTCCCAGGGGTACACGACGTGTTCACGGAGAGGTGACACCAACCCATGTTGTTCATTACACGGCCGAGTCCCCAGGGCACACTACACGGCGTGTCCATCATTGACACAACATGTTCTATCAAGGAGTTCACCGACTCGTGTTGTTAGTTACACGGCCGGACTCCGGGTCAACAATAAACGGTGTGTACAAAAGCTACACAGCATGTTCGCCCCAAGCCTTTCCCTTCCCCGTGTCACCACCAACACGGTTTGTGACACGGGAAGAGACTAAACGACATGTACTCAGGGTACACGACATGTACTCAAAAAGTTCATTTTTCTTCCGGAACAGAAGGTCATACACGGTGTGTATAAAGATACTACACAGTGTGTATATTGGGTTTACGAATAGTATGCCTCAGAAACTTCCCCGGAACCCAGAAAATACCGAAAACAACACCTAAGTGTCAATTTTCGACCCATGAGGGACCATACTACCAACAAATCAATGTTTGACATCTTATCTGTGTTAGAATAAATAAACAGTCAATGATCAACCAAATTCTGGTCAATGGGGGCCCATAATCCCCAAAAACCGAAGTTTGGCGACCATTGTATAAACATGCTCACATAAATATACCCTATCACATATCAGGTATTTTATCAGAACAACTATCAGCACAGCATGCTTTTCAAGCAAAAAAACTATCACAACATCATGAAATTTCTAATGCAACTACATGGCATGGAAACTATGCATCGCATGTGATTTCTAGAATGTTCCTATATGAAGCATGAGATGGAATACCCTTATCTCATCAGTTTTCAACTAAATAGAACCCACAGATAATATATAATAGCACAATCTCAATTGCGTCAACCAACGGTGAAAACAAATCAACTGCAAAATTTTCAAATTGAAAAGAATTGAAAAAATATGAGGTTGACTGCCTTTTCCCTATACACGTGTTATCTACGCCCAGGAACAACTTATTACCAACTACCGTTCGTCCTATCCCTGACTACGGATCCAAATAGAAAGTAAAAGAAAAGAAACTGCCCTCTTATACAACTTTGTGACATCCCGGACCTAGGTGCCACTCAACGGGTGCCCCGAACCCGGTTTGCCACATGACCTCAAGCGCATTTCCCCAAACGTCAGAGGTTTCCGACTAGCAGCGAGGGCCCAGCTCTGATATTGGGGAAACTATGCCCTCATTTTTCAAAGTGTAGCACAACATAATGGAAACACACATACAACGACAGCGGAAGTAGTAAACCATGCACAACTAAAATAAACAACAGTATATAAATAATGATGCTACATGTATCATGTACTAAGAAAACATCCAAAACATGTTATATATCAATACAATACAACAAAATGCACAGTACAACAAAACATAGCAAAACAGCTGGCAGTGGCATCAGAAGCCTAGGCTCTGTCCCATGCCCTCCTACTCCACAGAAACAGTCAAGTACCTGTATAGGAACTCTTTCCCCTATCAACACCTGCAGAAACATAATCTGTTTGTGCCGAAAATCATGACCCAAACAGGGTGTGAGAAATATATCTCAGTAAGCACCCACCATAGGCACGTGCCCAACTGCGTGTAAGCATGAAACAATAGTGTGCATTAGTAAAATTCAATAAAGCAAGATGTACTCAAAAGTAACAAATTTCCAGTTATATTGCCATTTTATTATACATTTAATTCATTTAATTTAAAATACCACCACAGTGAATATTCTAAATAACCAGCTAATGTCCTCAGACACGTAAACCCCTACCCTCAGGTAAAGAGTATCCAACACAAGAATCTTCCCTTAGGCATAAAAAAGTTTTCCCTCAGGCGTAGGTAGTGTCGCCCACAGGCACAGATTCAGCTGCCCACAGGCATGGAAGAAGTTTCCCTCAGGCCGAATTAACTACTTCCCATAGGCTAAATAGTGCAGTGCACACTGGCTAATCATAACAATGGCCTCAGGAAAAACAGGTAACTGGGCCATGCTCGACATGTCAAAATGTAGTAATCAAGCAATTCCTCTGAAGGAAATTCTACAATTACTACATTAAAGGCATACCCTCGTGTACCCTGGCCAAACGGCTAAATAGTGGAACACACCCCCAGGGTGGTTCCAGATCCAAGAAACAATCCCAACCAGCCTTTTATTATCACAATTTAATCACCTATGCAATTCTAGTCATTAAATATAGCAACGGCCTCAGCCACACGACACCCCAACTTGGGTTTGTGGCCCAAAAATGCACAAAACACACGGAAGTTGGAAAAGAAAACACCAATCCACCTTCCATATACGCCAACGAGTGTTATACACGAACGTCGGTTCCCGAAAAGTCCAAGAACGGTGTATATATGACGAAGACGACAAACTATTCAAACCCAAATAACTCATGTTAGGAGAATAATTGGTCATAAGTGGACAAGGAGGTGGAAGCCCTTACCCGTGCGGTTCCAACGGGATCATCCGAGGCGGAAACCGATTCCAGACAAACACCTGGCGGATCTTCAAAGGTCCGGCCTCCTCCTCTGGATCCAAAACTGCTCAAATGCCTCCTCTGCCAAATGAGGAGGCTACTTCCTGTTTTATGCCGAAAAAACAAAGTACACGACGTATACTTCTGAGTACACAGCGTGTACTTCCTTCATTAAACTGTTACTCTGGCAGCACTGCCACACTGTTCATCCTTCAACATGAGTACACGTCATATACTCCTGAGTACACGGCGTGTACTGTCACCCAGCTGGCGGCTGCTCTGCCGCCTTACTGTTTGGGCCTACCGACTGACTACACTGCATGTAAGGGACCACTACACGGCGTGTAGTCGGTTCCTACAACCTTCATCGCCGACTTGGATACACGCCTCGTGCACTCATCCCCACATGGCCAAAAGTACACAGTGTGTGGAAAAATTACACGGCGTGTAGTTCCAAAATTTAGGATTTCTCCCCATTTTTCATATTTTCTCAAAAACACATAATGAAAAGAAAAAATGAAAAGCCCATACCTCAAAACTATGAACCGGGTTCTTACAATAATCATGAATTAGTTGATTATATGGACCACAAGTTCCTAGAGGAGGTGGTGGGGTATGAAGATTTCTTTTTTGAGGGGATTCTGAGCATAAATCCTCCCCGAGAGATAGAAATATGCATTTCTTTACCACCTAATATGGCCTCAATATATACACCATTATATTGTATATCACTTATAGGACTTTTTGAGTTGAGGGGTTAGTTTAAGGGTATTGAATAAGAGTAATTATTTAGACCCAATTTTTTCACATGGGAAACCACAATGTTTATTTGAAAGAAGAAGAATGGGTGTTTGAGATTATATGTGGATTATTTGTAATTAAAGAAGGTAACTATTTAAATTATGTGCCCCCTTACATTGATCAATGACCTATTTGATCATTTGAGAGGGGCATGATGTTTTTCAATGATTGATCTCATATCTGGATATCACCAGCTGCATGTACAAGAAAGGGATATAACAAAGATGACATTTAGATGTTGCTACCATCTCTATGAGTAAAACAAGAATCTCTTTGTCAAGATGAATTCCCTAACAGTGTCTATGGGACACATGAACCAGATATTTCAACCATTTGTAGACTGATTTATGGTGGACTTCATTGGTGATATCCTATTGAAATCAACATTTATGGAGGAGCACATGAGACACTAAACGATATGCCTGGACACTCTCTCAGGGAACCAACTTTATATGAATATATCGAAGATTCTTTTTTGGATTAGAGAAGCCCACCTCCTAGGAAACATCATCATAGAGGTATGAGTGGTAGTTGAATCAGTGAAGGTTGGTGTAGTGCTTGCTTGGGAGCCACATAAGAGTATTACCTTGATGGGGAGTTTCAATACGATGGAAATGTACTATCGGAGGTTTGTACCAAATATATCTAGAGTAGAACCAGCATTGATAGATTTGAACAGAATGGGGAATCCATTTGTGTGGATTGAAATATACCAGTAGTGTGTTCATGAGTTGAGATTACTTCTCCAATATTGAGATTTCTATTGGAGGGTTTCGAGTAAATAGTGTTCTACAATGAGTCATGGAATGCGAATGGTCATGTTATCATACAAATGTATGTGGTAATTTCATATATTTTACATAAGTTAAAACCACATGAGAAATACTACATGAACCATGGTCATGATTTACCAGCAGAAGTCTTGACACTGAAGATATGGCCACACTACCAGATTAGAGAGAGTTTTATCATATAATCTAACCATAATATCATCATGTAAATATTCTCTATAATGTATCAAAAGATAGTAAATAAACAATGGATATAGTTATTTCAAGACTATGACATCATTATTGAATATACTCATGTAAAGGGGACTGTGGTTGAATGTTCTCTTAGAAGGATATCTTTTTCTTAGTTGTTGGCTGAGGAATCAGTGAAATTAGCCTCATTGTAGTTTTCATATGTGGACATGGATGGATCTTTATATCATCAATCAGAGATTGTTACCCCAACTCTATTATATCATGTGAGGGAAGGTCATTAGGTATATTCTAACTGTGCAGCCTTATTTACTCATATATCCACTAAAAATTCTCTTGACAAATATTTTAAATGTTCGGATCATGTTATCTATTATAGAGGATGGATTATGGTACCACTGGAGTTGTGGATGAAGTTCATTTAGGAGTTTCATATATCTCCTTTAGTAGCAAATCCAGGTGTGGAAAAGATGTACCAGGACATCCAATGTGAGTATTGTTGGACATGCATGATGAGTTGTGTTGCAGGGTTTGTCTTTGGATTCCTCACTTGTTCTCAAGTGTAGGATGAGCACTAGGTTTTAGTAGGATTATCATATACCATTGATTTCCTATAGTGGAAGTGGGAAGCAATATCCAAGGTATTTTTAGGGGGTTTCCTTTTATATCCACGAGACACTATTCCATATTGTTGATTATATAATTACTCACCATGTCAGATAAATTCACATCCCTTAGATATTAGGTTTCAGAAGAGTACATGGGACACATGTACGTCTAGGATATAGAATATCTCCCTAGTATTCCATTGATGATCATTTTTTAATTTTTTCTCACATCATTTCATGATTATGGAGAGTAATGTAGGGGGTATTTGGGAATCTTCTGTGATTGAGCATGACATTTCACTCCTAGTTTGATGGATAGATTGAGGAGACCATTCATGTCTTGGAGGACAAGTCAAGGGATTTAATGTTGGACTTTATATGTAATTTTTATGAACATATATCCATGATGGTTGTATAAAACAACATCTATCATGCCACCATAGGTATGGAATCATTTGAAGGCCTATATGGGAGACCCAGTAGGTCACCACATTGTTGTAATGATCTAGGAGAACTAGTAGTCATGGGTAGAGAGTTAATGTGAACACTGAACAAATGTTGTACCTAATCTTGGAGTAGATGAGGACACCACATAGCATTTATAAGTCTTATGGGACCTAATTTTAAAGGCCTATGGAGGTCTAGGTAGAAGAACATGTCTTCTTGAGTGTCTTGTCTCGACATGGATTATATAGATTCATCTATGGAAACAAGATATCACTAAGGTTTATTATAACCTTCCATATACCATGTAGATTTGGAGAGGTGTCGTACCACTTATCCCAATTTCCATATTTTGACTACGTACACAATGTATTCCATGAGTCATGGTTAAGGAGGTACACACAAAACCCATCACATGTTATATGAATATGAGAAATGGAAATCAAGGATTAATTTACCTTTAAAAAGTACCTAATGGATATTGATGATCAGGACGGGAGGATCCACTGTGGGTGAAAGATTCCCCTAGTGTGTGTCTAGTTAAAACACAAGAATCTTCGAGAGAAAACATGAATGTGGGAGACCCAGATGTGATCCCATTACTGTCATCATATTGAGTAGGGTTCACTATTTTTAGGATAAAATTTGTTAATTTTGGGATACTTTTATGAATCATATTTTCCATGCATTTTTTGGTTATTATAGACATTATTTTCATAGCTTGGCGGTGAGACAACAAGAGATTCTAAGGCCTGGTCCTCCAAGATATATTTTTTCGAATATTTTAAATTTATGAATATCACATGCATGATGTTTTCTTAAAGAAGTGGAATAAATCGAAAAAGGGAGACCATATTGGAAATATGAGTTCCCCATTGAGTTCAAAACATGGTTTTGAAAATATTTATGAGTGCACATTTTTTAACATCATGTGTTTGTAAAACATTTGTTTCTAGAGTAGAACTAATAATATAAATTAATAGGTTTTGATATTTTATTTTACATGACATAACAACTGATATATTCAACTTAAAAAATGTTATGACTCAATCCTGGGGTTGTCTATATAACCTATGTATTGATAGGGACCCCTGAAGATTATTCATTGGAGAATAATTGGTACACAACATCTGATTAGAGCAAGGATCGCACATAAATAGTTTTCATATATCTCACCAATGAATGAAACAATGAACCTTTCTTCTACAATAATTGATCTAAAATCATGGTAATATGTTTTATTTGTGATTTTAAATATATTTCATTTTTCCATCCCAAATTATGATCAATTCCATGAACTAGAATTGATTCTCTTGTCAATAGTTGATTTTTTTCTAGTGGATATTTTTATCATCATTTAAATCCATGTTATTTCATCAAAATCTGAAAAATTTTAAAGTGGAAATATATAAAATAGCTAAATTGTTTTACTCACATCTGTTGGAGTATATATTTCTCTCCATGTTTCATCATCAATTCCTTGTCGACAATTAATTTTGCACATGGTTTGACAATTTCCCAATATTAGATCTTTATGAAAACATTCTTCAACACAACATATCAATACTAAATATTCATTTCTTAAATATATGGCTTGATCAAGGTAGGATGAAAATAGAGAATGATCAATGGTTGATTGAAATTAAATAGAATATCCCATTTATCTTTGATTTAATAATGTGGATATGGAAGGTTTGTGGAGGTGTTTTCAAGGGGATTTAAATCCTATAATTTTAATATATGATGAATAGAGTGGTGGATGACCACCAATCTATAATTTCCGGAGAGGATGGTGGTGGTAGAAACACAGAAGATGATGTGGAAGAGAAACCATAGAGATCTAGAAATATTGAGTTACATGGCGTGTAATGTGGTATTATATATCATGTGGGATCACCCTAGAGATGTAACTATGGTTTCTTCATAAGGATAAATATAAGACGTTGTGTGAACCTATCACATGTTGTATGATTATTCCTTGTTATATTGGTGTGTAGATGATAGGATACATGGGAATGGGTATGCCGAAGCACAAGGACATGGCCAAAAAATGGACAATGTACAATGTAAAAGGGAACAACCAGATGATGTGGTCAATGTTTTAGGAGACCTCTATACACATTGTATGACCACTTATATTCTGTGTATTCAGATATTTACATTCCGTAAAGGAAACACCACATGAACAGACCAAGAGTTGACCAAGAACATTTTTTTCCTTAGTGTATTCTACATATCACTTTTTAGACTATTTAGATCCCTTCATTTCCTTAGTCTCAACCATTATAATTAGATAATGTTCTATCAGTCCATTTCCTTGATGGTATAGTGAAGCATTACATCCATATCTCTAGATTGTTATCCACTCTGGACAATAAGTCTCAGATAGTGTTTTTGGTTTCCCTCTATAAAACCAGAGTGTGATATATAATCATTTATAAAATATAAAGGGTTTTAGTAATTAGTGTGACATGTGAGAGTAGTTAATTGGTCCTCTATATGTTTGGATAATTTAGTAAGATTCATGTTATCATTGGCATGCAATACACTCTATAGATAGTGGATCTAGGTTGGGTTCATGATATCCCAGAGTGGTCCTAGTTATTATCACAAATATGAGTATTGGGGTCTATAAACACCATTGATATTTCTTATGTGAGGCCCAATGATTATTACATATGGGAACAATTTATATAGTGATGTAATGAATCATGGATTTGATTCGTTATGAATAAGCATGGCATAAAATAGAATCTGGTGGATGGATATTTTTTTGTGACTATCTGGAGGTGTGGTGTCCTTCCCGAGTATGTAGGGGTGTATTATTTTTAAATTGACTTTAGTATCATTATTATTATATTACTACTCATTATTCAATTTTTTTTATTTTTCATGTGTCATATGTGGTATAGTTATAATCACCTTTCATAGTCTGATCCCACACATTTTTGGTATTTTGTACGTGATGTCCCATTAGACGGGGTCCTAGGACGACATTGAGCTAGTGAAGCATATTATGGCTAGATAGAGCAGTTTTTTCTCTACGTTGTTATATTTGGTAGTAGCCATCACTTTTTTTAGATGTTTGGACTCTCTATAGTTTTTTGGTGATTTTATTTTTCCCATTTATCAATGTTGTATGTTTTTATAGTACTCTGATTTTGGGATCAAATTATTACGCAAGCATTAGTTTTATTTATGTTACATTTCATCCATTTATGGGAATGGAGATGTGTGCATGTGTGCAAGTACACTAGGGTAATTCCTCCCATTTGTGTAACATGACTTCTCAACACTGGTCAGTTACCCTTTGCTTACTGGAGGTAGGTTTGGGGTAGTGATGGATTGTGACTTGTTTGTCGGATCATAAAAGGGGAAAAAACTTAATAATCCAATAACACCCATATGGTTTTATTTCCCCAAGATAAAACTACCTAGTTGTCTTACACATAGAGAATCATAACAATAAAAAATATGATAAAATTATAATCCAATAGTGTAATTATATAACTGATAAATTAAGACAAATCCAAGGTGAAAATACAAGGAAAAAACTAATGGCAACCCATATTTCAGAAATACACTTTATATGATATGTGGATAACATCTCACAGTATCTCTATTACCTTGAAAGGACCTGGACATAAACATTACATAATATTTAATTGAATGAATAATTCCCATTGAGGATCTTTTCAGTTTTAGAATTTTATAGAATTCGGCCATAACTATTACATAACAACTTCAAAATTACATGTAGACACTACTACTCAGTATCCATTTTCTTAAAATAAAAAATGTAAAACAAGAGATATGTCTAGTCCCATTTTTTAAACAGCATGACTTTTCCTTGATCTCATCTTTGACCCTATTCATATTTAAGTCCTATAGAAAACATCTCAAAAATTTGGGATGAGCATAAAAAGCTCAGTAAGGGTTATAAAATAATGAAAAAAAATTATCCCATAATTACATACAAATCAATGAAACCATAATTTTCAATCATAATATACCTCATGAAATCATAATATTTATGAATATTACACACAAATCATAAATCATAAAGGTAACTTATGGAATTCATAACATATATACATTGTAGTTATCACAACTATATAGGGAGTCACATTTGGAATACCCATCACAATATATTCCCTAAATCACTTAGGAGAAACAATAACGTTTACCTCTATCATGTTACCCAATGCATTGGAGAGCTATCTCTGGCTCCCCCGCCCTAGGATTATCACGGAACCATCCGTATACATAAAAAATGCTAAATATACGTAAAATATTCATAACACATAAACCAAGAATAATTAAATGATAAAATTTCCATATTTCAATCACAATATATCATTTCAAGATATTGACATAATCAAGGCTTTATCAAACCATTTTCAAAACCATTTAAAATATTTAATAAAGAGATTTTGGAAACAAAGTGTCTTATACCACATTGAAGATTTTAATAATTTTAATACATTAATTTCCATATAAATAAATAATGAAATACATTTTTAAAACTTTTACATTAAAGATAAATAGTTAGAATAATAAATCTTTAAAACATTTAAAATTATATTTTAGTTAAAGAGTTTTTAACAAGATGAGAGACTCTTGAATACAAATAATTGAGGAATAAAATTTCATCAGAAATTTATAATATCATGATAATAAAGGGATTCATGATATAATATGGAAAATGACTATATATACACCATATAAGAGTGAATTGTTGCATAACAACAATTAATTCCCATTAGAAAATGTAAATTGAGATGAGTTCCCTTATAAAGATGGTGTCCTTAAATAAAAGATAAATCAATTACATAATTATGAGTAAAAAATATAAATACACCCAATGTAAGTGGATATTAAGTTTAAAACAATAATAGGTCATTCATAAATATTCATAGGATGACATATTCAAGAAGTAAATGTTTAACCCGGAGAGTTGAAATTGGTTTAAGAAATTCCCTTGCAAAAATTCAACAGCCAAACGATGTCACATTAAAATAAAGAAAATTATTTGATGAGATAAAAGGGTATATAATCACTTGGAGATAAAATCTACATCAATAAGGATATATAATAACATATACCAACATAATAATATATAAATTAAATTACATAACAAAAAGGAAGTCTTTTAAAAAGAGGAGGGTGAGAGGATCTCTTAAAGATTGGGTAACATACAAAAGACAGACCACATGAAAGAAGGATCATTCAATGAATATGTAAATACCCAGAAATTTTAGTATGTTACATAATGAATACATCCATGGATAGTACCAATGACACACAAAAAGAAATAGTGGCCAATATAGCCTGAATCTCACAGGAATAAAAAGTGAGATGAAAAACACCTACTTCGTTATAATAAATCGAGTCGTAGGACCAAAAGTTAATAACCACCAAATTAATCACATAATACCATGAATATAAATTGAATCCTGATAATATATATCAAATGGAAGTACACAATTCACCACATTCAATAAATAAATGGAGAATAATGGAAATCTCACGGAATTGAAAGAGAGATAAGAAATCCCTTACCTCATGTCCGACATGACTAGTTTGTTCCTTGTTATTCCTGAATACAAAACCTAAGTTATTTTATACTTGATTAAGAACCATTTTTAATGTTTATTATTCCTTTTATATCACTTATTACCATGATATAAACAATATGTAATCATTTAAGTTTATAATAGTCATTTTGTCGATATTTGGTAGTTGAGTAAAAAATGAACACCTTATAATTACAAGTTGTCCATGTGGTCGGGAGTCCATTATCTCCAAAATTATATTCATGTTTTAGATATCATATATATAATATATATACAGTATGTATATTTATTTATAACAGTACATAACATTTGGAGATAAGAAATGAAATGCACCGTTCATGGAGACGGTAAGCCGTACGTACGCATGAACGCTACATTCATATCTATTTTTTATTTTAATTGAACATAAAAATAAACATACATAGTTATATTATAATTCCAGTATAATAAAATATATAATTTCAATAACTTTATCCTGTATATGTCCCATGTATGGTATGAACGAGTCATATCCCTTTGAGGGTGCGGTATTCCGCACTTCCTCAAATTAAATTATCGTATTAACTCATAATGGAAACCATAATGGTATGATATAAATTAATAATACAAAAGCATAAAGAAAACATAAAAATAATATATATCATATATAAATATAGTGTCATCTTAATTTCCACCATGATAGATGGTAGGAGATAATCGAGCAATCATCATATCGTGAGGCGTTAGTTTTCCTTCCACGGTAACAGAATGTTATTCACTCATTAGATGGAGGTGGGTGTATGTGTTGTTTGAATACATCTCATAACAACATCCTAGTATATTGAGGATACTATTTTTGTTTTAAAATATAGGAATAAAAAGAGTGTAGGATAAGTAAAATAAGAGAAAAGAAGTTAAGAGATACTATTACCTTTAATTTGGGTAACTCCCTTTGGTATGAACCAAAAGAGTTTCTTGATGTGCCTTCTGCCTAAAGAAAGGCTTCTTAGATGAGGAGAGGGATGTAGAGAGATTAATTGGGTAGAAGATAGAAAATCCAAAAGGCTCTAGAGGTGTGAGGAGTTGGTTAGAAGTGGGGGCCTTTTATAAGGGGGAGAAGGGTCTCTTTAAGTAAGTGTGATAATATTATTTTATTATATAATGATATTCAGTTTCTAAATATCAAAAACTCATTAAGTTAAAAGATAAGATTACTCATGGTTGAAATAAATTCAAACAATAATAATTTGATAGGTTTTGTATGTTATTTTAATTTTTAAAATCTTATTTATTTAAATCATTTATTAATGAAGTAAATACTACATTATTATTGTGTCATAAATAATTTAATTTATTCAATGTCTTAAAACTATAAAAAAATACCATCACTACTAGAATATTACCCTTTACCAACGGTTCAAAACTGCTGGTAAATGCCTTGAAACCATTGGTATATTGAATACCAACGGTTCCCTCATTTGTGGGTGAGTAAGGCATGAAAATAGGCCTATACCAACGGTTCTTTGAAAACCATTGATATTGGTGTGAAAATATGAGGTATAGCAATGGTTTGTACAAACAATTGGTATATGTGTGTAAATGTATAACATATACCAATGGTTTGTAAAACAATTGGTATATATGTGGGACACCTCTACCAATGGTTTATAACCATTGGTATATAGGGAATATGCCAAGCCATAAGGCTATACCAACGGTTTGGTTATAACTGTTGGTATAAACCTATACCAACGGTTATAACAAACCGTTGGTATAGATTTTTTAATAGAAACTATACCAATAGTTACAGGACCGTTGGTATAGCCTTATATAATATCATATATACCAACGGTTGCTGAACTGTTGGTATACTATTGCACAGCTCCACAACAATAGGCCCCTCTCCCCTCTCCACACCTGCAACAACACAACAACCCCTCTCCACACCTACAACAACACAAATACAGAATCCCCATCCAAAGTATTCAAAATTCAGAATTCATTCCAGAATTTAGAAATTTAGAAATTCAAATGCAATAACACCCATAAGATAAAATGCCTACATGTTATAGGAATTGCAATAACACCCATAAGAGTAGTCCTAATTTAGAATTTATTCCTCACTCAAACCACAAGACCAATACACATAAGAGTATTCAGAATTTAGAATTCATTCCTCACTGAAACCATAACAGCAATACACACAAGAAAAAAAACTACATGTTATAAGAAGCACATGGGATGTTTAGTCATGGTCTTGGGTTGAGTATCTTAAAACCAATAGAAAAACATGGGTAGCTTGGCAAGGTTCATGATACCCATAAGATAGACAATGGTAGTGATCATGTTCTTTGACCTAGGATGAGTTTTAGGAATCACATGGGAAGCTTATATTCCTCTAATGATTATGTGTCCATGTATAAATAGTTACTGATGTGTTAGTGTGAAACAATGTCTAATCTTGACATATGAGATGGGTTACTGGAATAGCCTTCATATTTTTCATAGATTTTTCAATTAGAATAACAACATGTTTTTCATAGATTTTTCAATTAGAATAAGCACGCTGAACATCTAAAAAACACATATTCAACTTTTCCACGCAAACTGCGTGTCCGAATAGCGTGTTGTCTTCTCGTACATCTCATGAATAATAATTAGGGTGTTTTCATGTTTTTTCAAGTCATTATGATGTCGTTCGGCATGCATTTGACTGTAAAACCCATGTTTTGGCCATTTACAACATGTAGAGTGTGTTTTCGGCCAGCGCGGTCACACGATACCTCCGATTGACATGTAGTCTAGTTGAAAATTTCATAATTCACCCACCCTTTGTTGTCGACTGATTTCATGGCATTCTGAGGTCATTCGGCCAGTTTTGACCACCCCACGCACGCTTTTCAAGCGCACCGAACACCTAAAAACCACTTATTCAGTCATGCTGCGCAACCCGTGCATCTGAATGACATGTCGTCTCCTCATACACCTCGCGAATAATAATTAGGGTGTTTTCGTGTGATTTCATGTCATTCCAATGTCGTTGAGCATGCATTTGACCGTAAAACCCATGTTTTGGCCATTTAGGACATGCAGAGTGCGTTTTTGGCCAACGCAGTCATACAACACCTCTTATTGACGTATTTTCTATTAGAAAATTTCAAAATTCACCCACCCTTTGTTGTCATCTGATTTCATGGCATTCCGATGTCGTTCAGCCAGTTTTGACCACCCCACGCACGCTTTTCAAGCGCGTCGAACACCTAAAAAACACATATTCAGTCGTGACGTGAAAAACGCATGTCCGAATGACATGTCTTCTCCTCTTACACCTCAAGAATAATAATAAGGGTGTTTTCGTAAGATTTCAAGTCATTATGATGTCGTTATGCATGCATTTTACTGTAAAACCCATGTTTTGGCCATTTACGACATGATGAGTGTGTTTTCAGCCAGCACGGTTACACGACACTTCTGATTGACGTTCCGTCTAGCTGAAAATTTCAAAATTCACACACCCTTTTTTGTGATCTTATTTAATGGAATTTTGAGGTCGTTCGGCCAGTTTTGACCACCCCACGCATGCTTTTCAAGCGCGCCGAAGACCTAAAAACACATATTTAGCTGTGTCGTGCAAACCGCGTGTCTGAATGACGTGTTGTATCCTCGTACACCTCACGAATATTAACTAGGGTGTTTTCATGTGATTTAAAGTCATTTCGATGTCATTCGGCATGCATGTTACTGTAAAAACCATGTTTTGGCCATTTACGACATGCCGAGTGTATTTTCGGCTAGCGCGGTCACACGACACCTCCGATTGACGTGTTTTATGGCCGACAATTTCACAATTCATCCACCCTTTGTTTTCGTCCAATTTCCTGGCATTATGAGGTCGTTCGGCCAGTTTTGACAACCCCATGCATGCTTTTCAAGCGCGTCGAACACCTAAAAAACACATATTCAGCCGTACCACACAAACTGTGTGTAAAAATTACGTGACGCCTCCTTGTACACCTCACGAATTATAATTAGGGTGTTTTCGTGTGATTTCAGGTCATTCTTATGTCTTTCAGCATGTATTTGACCGTAAAACCCATTTTTTGGCCATTTACGACACGCCGAGTGCGTTTTCGGCCAGCGCGATCACAGGACACCTCCGATTGACATGTCGTTTGGCCGAAATTTTCAAAATTCACACACCCTTTGTTGTCGTCCGATTTCATGGCATTATGAGGTCATTCGTCTAGTTTCGACCACCCCACACACGCTTTTCAAGCACGCCGAACACCTAAAAACACATATTCAGCCGTGCCATGAAAAACGCACATCTGAATGACGTTTCGTCTCCTCGTACACCTCAAGAATAAGAATTAGGGTGTTTTTGTGTGATTTCACGTCATTCTGATGTCGTTCGGCATGCATTTGAGAGTAAAACACATATTTTGTCCATTTACGACACGCCGAGTGCGTTTTCAGCCAGCGCGGTCACAAAACAACACCTCCGATTGATGTGTTGTTTGGCCAACAATTTCAAAATTCACCCAACCTTTGTTGTCATTCGATTTCATGGCATTCCAAAGTGGTTTGGCCAGTTTCGACCACGCCATGCATGCTTTTCAAGCATGTCGAACACCTAAAAAACACATATTCAGCCGTTCCATGCACACCGCACGTCCAAATGACGCGTCGTCTCCTCATACACCTCAAGATTAATAATTAGGGTGTGTTTGTGTGATTTTCAGTCATTCTAAAGTCGTTCGGCATGCATTTGACTGTGAAACCCATGTTTTGGCCATTTACGACACGCCAAGTGCATTTTCAGCCATCACGGTCACACGAAACCTCCGATTGACGTGTCTTCTGGCGAGAATTTTACAATTCACACACCCTTCGTTGTCGTCCAATTTCATGGAATTCTGAGGTCGTTCTGCTAGTTTCGACCACCCCACGCATGCTTTTCAAATGCGCCGAACACCTAGAAAACACATATTTAGCTGTGCCGCGCAAACCGCACCTCAAAATGACATTCCTTCTTCACATACACCTCATGAATAATAATTACGGTGTTTTCGTGTGATTTCAGGTCATTTTGATGACGTTCGTCATGCATTTGACCGTAAAACCAATGTTTTGGCCATTTACGACACGCAGAGTGCGTTTTCGGCCAGCGTGGTCACACCACACCTCCGATTGACGTGTCGTCTGGCCGAAAATTTTAGAATTCACCCACCCTTTGTTGTTTTCTGATTTCATGGAATTTTGAGGCCGTTCACCAGTTTCGACCACCCCACGCACACTTTTCAAGTGCGCCGAACACCTAAAAACATATATTCAGTCGTGTCTTGCAAACTGTGCATCCAAATGATGTGTCGTCTCCTCGTACTCCTCACAAATAATAAATAGGGTGTTTTCTTGTGATTTTAAGTCATTCAGATGTCGTTTGGCATGCATTTGACCGTAAAACACATGTTTTGGCCATTTACGACATGCGGAGTGCTTTTTCGGCCAGCGTGGCCACACGAAGCCTCCGATTGATGTGTCGTCTGGCCGAAAATTTTACAATTCACCAACCCTTTCTTGTCGTCCGATTTCATGTCATCTTTAGGTCGTTCGGCCATTTTTGACCACCCCACGCATGATTTTCAAACGTGCCGAACGCCTAAAAAACACATATTCATCCATGCCGCGCAAACCGCGCGTCCGTATGACATGTCGTCTCCTCATACACCTAACGAATAATAATTTGTTTGTTTTCATGTGATTTCAAGTCATTATGATGTCGTTCGGCACACTTTTGACCATAAAACCCATGTTTTGTCCATTTACGACACACGGAGTGTGTTTTCGGCCCACGCTGTCCCACAACACCTCCGATTGAAGTACCATCTGGCCTGCAATTTCAAAATTCACCAATCCTTTGTTTTAGTCTTATTTAATTGCATTCCGAGGTCGTTCGGCCAGTTTCAACCACCCCATGCACGCTTTTCAAGCACGCCGAACACCTAAAAACACTTATTCAGCCCGGGCGCAGAAACCGCGCATCCGAATGACGTTCTGTCTCCTCGTACAGCTCAAGAATAATAATTAGGGTGATTTGGTGTGATTTGAAGTCATTATGATGTAGTTCTGCATGCATTTGACCGTAAAAACCATGTTTTGGCCATTTACAAAATGCAGAGTTCGTTTTCGGCCAGCACGGTCACACGACACCTATGATTGACGTGCCATATGGCCGAAAATTTCACAATTTACCAACCCATTCTTTTTGTCCGATTTACTGGCATTTCGAGGTCATTCGGCCGGTTTTCACCACCCCACACATGCTTTTCAAATGTGCCTAACACCTAAAAAAGCACATATTCAGTCGTGTCATGCAAACCACGCGTCTGAATGACGTGTAATCTCGTCGTACGGCTCACAAATAATAATAAGGGTGTTTTCGTGTGATTTCAAGTAACTCCGATGTCGGTCAGCATGCATTTGACCGTAAAACCCATGTTTTGGCCATTTACGACACGCCGAGTGCGTTTTTGGCCAGCACAGTCACACGACACCTCTTATTGACGTGATGTCTGGTTGAAAATTTCACAATTCACCCACCCTTTGTTGTTGTCCGATTTCATGGCATTTCGAGGTCATTCGGCCGGTTTCAACCACCCCACGCATGCTTTTCAAATGCACCGAACACCTAAAAAAACACATATAGTTGTTCCACACAAACCACACATCTGAATGATGTGTCGTCTTCTTTTACACCTCACGAATAATAATTAGGGTGTTTTCGTGTTATTTGATGTCATTCTGATGTTGTTTGGCATGTATTTAACTGTAAAACCCATCTTTTGGCCGTTTACGACACGTGGAGTGCATTTTTGGCTAGAGCAGTCACACGACACCTCCGATTGATGTGTCTTCTAGTCGATAATTTCATAATTCACACACCATTTGTTTTTGTCCAATTTCATGGCATTATGTGGTTGTTCGGCTGGTTTCAACCATCCCATGCATGCTTTTCAAGCACACCGAACAACTAAAAAACACATATTCAGCCGTGTTGTGCAAACCACACATCTGAATGATTTACTGTCTCCTTGTACACCACACAAATAATAATTAGTGTGTTTTCGTGTGATTTGAAGTCATTCCGATGTCGTTCGGCATGCATTTGACCGTAAAACCCATGTTTTGGCAATTTATGACACACAGAGTGCGTTTTCGGCCAGCGCAGTCACACGACACCTCCGATTGATGTGCCATCTGGCCGAAAATTTCAAAAATCACCCACCCTTTGTCGTCTTCTGATTTTATGGCATTCCGAAGTCATTCGACTAGTTTCGACCACCCCATGCACCCTTATCAAGCGCATCGAACTCCTAAAAACACATATTTAGCTGTGCCGCGCAAACCGTGCATATGAATGACATGTCGTCTTCTCTTACTCCTCATTAATAATAATTAGGTTGTTTTCATGTGATTTCAAGTCATTCTGATGTCGTTCGGCATGCATTTGGCCGTAGAACCCATGTTTTGGCCATTTAAGATGCGCCGAGTGCGTTTTTGGCAAGCACGGTCACATGACACCTCCGATTGATGTGCCGTCTAGCCTAAAATTTTACAAATCTCCCACCCTTTGTTTTCGTCAGATTTCATGGAATTCTGAGGACGTTCAGCCGGTTTCAACCACCCCACACACGCTTTTCAAGTGCACCGAACCCCTGAAAAACACATATTCAGTCTTCCTTCGCAAAATGCGCATCCGAATGATGTTTTATCTCCTCATACTCCTCACTAATAAAAATTAGGGTGTTTTTCTTGTGATTTCAAGTCATTCTGATACCGTATGGCCGACAATTTCACAATTCAATAACCCTTTGTTGTCGTCTGATTTCATGGCATTCTGTGGGGTTGTCCAGGGTCCAGGGAGGATGGTGGGGGGGGGGGGGCTGTCCGAGGGGCTATTCGGGAGCAGGGCCAAATAACTGAATTACCGATGCATGGTCGTGGTGTGACAGTGGCATGACCGCGGTGTGACCGCGGTATGACTGCGACTTGTTGGCTCGGTCCATCGAAATTTTCAGGGCAACATTTTCCGATCAGGATTCCAAATAAATCTTACGTAGTTGTCCTTCAAATTATAAAAACTGGTCTTATGTTATAAAAAACAGACACATGATTCAGGAATGTGGTATGATAAAGACGTATATTTCATATTCTTTGTTTTTAAAAGTGGAACTAGGTAGTTGAAACTACTGATTTAGAGTCAAATTATCACACCCTAAACTATCATTGTGAGTTTTCATAGACTACGTACCTATTTTGGAAGGGTTTTATTATAAAAACATGACATTATTTACCAAATGAAACAATTATATTAATGAAAACTTATTCAAGATATGAAATTCAATAAAATTAAGTAGAATTTATAATGAAGCTAAATTCAATTTAAAGCATTCTTAAATTAAAGAGGCTACGAGAGGGACTCTACATCAAGGGGTGTCTCCCATGGGTGCCTTATGGTGTGTAGTGTCTATCTATGATTTTTTTGGTGCTTCCTTATTGTGGGAAATGTGTATTTCATGGTCAGTTTAATAAATACAATATTCAATTATAAAATACACGCATAGTCAATAGATATCTACCAACTTTTGATAGAGAATATCATCCAAATAACCAACTCGGAAATCAGAGACCAACATTTTACTTAACCAATTCAAATTACATAAAATATGCAGCACCAAGTTATGTTTTATGAACCAATCAATTAAAGTTAATGAAAATACTCAAAATAACCCATAAAATATCATATAGAGTCACTCACCTCCAAACTATTATAACATCATTAGGCTTCCATATTTTTTTTGAAAATAATGAGTTATACTGAATTAAAAAATATCCATACCATAGTGAAAAACCAGGTTGAAAAATAAAGAGTTATACTGAATTCAAAAATGTAATGGATCAATCTTCCCCTGATCACCATCACCATCACCACTGTCATCATCAGGCGCATCCTCGCCATCATCTTTGTCCTCATTTTCATCCTCGTCATTGTCCACATGCTCATCGTCGGCCCCATCCTCGCCCTCGGCCCCATCCTCACCCTCGTCCCCATCCTCACCCTCATTCAAATCCTCATCCTCACCCTCGTCCTCTTCAGTATCCTCATCATCACCAGGAATTTCATCATCTCAACTACCACTAGAACTGCAACCTGGTACATTGGATAATGTACCCATCGATGACATAAATGTCTGAGAAGTCGTGATGGCCTCTGGTGGAAGTGATGAAGATAATGCTTTCATCAGTTTCATAAATTCATTGTCCCTCATTTTAACTTGATCTTCCAAATCTCTGACCATTTTATCAGAATATCATGCATGCTCCTTAACCTGTTCCAACTCAGTGGTACTTGAATGGATACCTGGAGGGGACCAATACCTCTTCGAGACTATATTCTTACAAGGTCGGCAGCGTACTCAACCAGAGTGGTCATCTACCAAAACATGATATAAATGATTGTGTTGCCCAAAATTGTCAGGATCCTGGGAGTCAAGGGCCTCTAAAGCATCCTATTAAAAATATTAATAGATTATTAAATATTAAAATATATATTAAACTTTGAAATAAACAAATTAAAACATACAATCTTTTCATGTGTCAGTTCATTAACCGGAGTTCCATCTTTTTTTCTTCTACTTGATAAAAACAATTGCTCGAGGGATACGCCCTTCAATATTCAATTCACGCTTCTGTAATGACATTGAAACAATATAAAGTGCAAGTATAATCATATATTCAATATTCAATAAATCACATAATTTAAGTTGAAATAATAAAAAGGGCAAGTCCTAAAGAAAAATTATAGTCAACTATATTGTACTAGTTGCCTCTCATGATCTAACATAGTCGTTCGCCCCAAACATTGGAGGTATTGCTTTGAATAAATGTTTTTTCTGTTTTTATCAGAAGATTCCTAAATAATGTTTAATAATAAATTAGATAATATTAATGCAAAATAAGAAAATTTTCATTTAAATACCTCAAATTGGATTAAAACCTTAAAATTGGCATTCGACCAATGGGTAATAATTTGGCGATATTGCTCTATCGGGTAGTCATCCAGGATAGATAATGTCTCCCACCCCGTGCCCACTCTATCACACCATCCATTATACAGATCATGCTTATAAGCTCTCCAAAGCTCTCCTAGCTCCTTTAAACACGCCGGTCGTGCACCTTCGCCATCAGGGAAGTTATACCGAATCTGACACTCAATAAGTTAATTCATATAAATACAAAAAAAATACTACATTAAATACAATCTATTTTTTACCCCTATTTGTCCCCATGCTTTATACTTGACTTCGTGTGGTAGATGTCTCTAAGAGAGAGGGTTGGTCGGAATGATGTCGGCGTATTTGGCTAGCATCCCCAAAAAAACTTCAACATTCCTACCCAGATTTATCAATCATCTGTCCATCATCATTGTATTCAACCATCAACTATGTCTGGAAGTTCCATACCACACGAAAACGAGTATGCCCCTCCCCCACCTCATATCAGTAGATTAATCCGTTATTAAAGACAACCAATATAAGTACAAGTTATAATAAAAATAAATTTTTTGTATAATTTTTTTTTAGAGTTATATATATACATATGGTAGTCAGATCAATGGGTGTCACTGGATGTGCAGAAGCCGATGGAATATCCTATGTAGGTGGAGTTTCCTTCGGTGTATTCTCCTCATCCACATACTATGTCGGAGCAGGAGTCGAAGAAGGTGGAATATAATATCCTGGAGATAATGAACCAGGAGCAAAAGATGACGACACAGACGTCTGGAAAGCTACTAGTGTAATCATTGAAGGCCAAAATATC
The DNA here is from genome assembly GCA_963277665.1 of Viscum album. NCBI lineage: Eukaryota > Viridiplantae > Streptophyta > Magnoliopsida > Santalales > Viscaceae > Viscum > Viscum album. Next base: position 1,159,724,501 of record OY728125.1, read on the forward strand.
TCGTGTTTCCCTAAAGACACTCCACGACCAAAATGGGGCGTAGAATATACGTCTGTGGTAGGAGCATAATCCAATCAGGTACGACTAGTGTATCGTCTATCTCGTTCACCACGAGCCCTCGTACCACCAGCCTCAGTACCGGGAAAACCATATGGTCGTCTAACTCTAACACCTCCCCCCTCCTAAAACCATCCTATGTACTGGGAGCAATATCAGGCTCCTTGTCATATATCTCTCTTCTAGGGGGTGGATTCTAAAAATGTTTAACAAAAAAGTAAACACATGATATTATAACTTATTAAAATATATATATTTGAATTAAAATACTCACAATAGGGATGAGTGGAGGAATTCCCATCTGTGTCATGTGATGATTATTTTATGTCATCTTTTTCCACTGCCTCTCTTCAATGGGTGTCATTTCCTACAATGAAAACAAATATGGAAGTAATAAGAAACATATAACTAATTTGTAACACAAAAAACAAAAAATAGAAAAACCATTCTGATAAAAAAAACATAAATAAACAGATGATTTATGTTGGTATGAAGGTAAGTACTAGGATAAAAACTCTGAATGATGTAGGTTAAACATGTAGGTGAGAACATGACTGTATGATTCTATATATTTCCCACCACAACTTCGGGTTCACAATCAACTCTGAAAATTGAGCTATTGGAATCGTCATAAGAAATAAACGGATTGCTTCCAATTGTAGTAGGGATAGTGTCAACTAAATCATCACTATCATTAAAAACATGTTTGGAATTTACGTCAATAATTACACCAAATTTAGGATGACGATGATCTTTGACATAAAATAAATTTTTCACCATTGATGCCAATACATATGGTTCATCAATGGAAAGAGTGTGTGTCATTTCAATAACTCGAAATCCACAATCATAAATAAAGGTGCCTTGCCTCGTCATTGAATCATACCGTTGACATTTCATCATCATGACTCAACCATGCGAGTAATAATCCAAAATTATTATTTTCTCCACGACTCCATAATAATCTACATTTTCATAATGAGGTCTATTATCCGATGATCTCGCATAACAGTCTATTGTGGTAGTTATCATAACAACATCATGTTGTGTTCTCATTTTTCTTGCTCATTCAGTGCTAACAAATTTGTATCCATGGATCACAAGTGATTTACAAGCACGAACCATGGTATTAGGACCAAAATCCAAAGCTCTAATTTCCTCAGAAACTGATTCCACAGGCAAACTCGATACCATAAATATAAACAAATAGTAAACTTAATTAAATATTATTTTTATTTAGGTATTACAAAAATATTTTTACCTTCAATTTCAACCAAGTGGAAAACCCTTTTCTATGAAAAGTCTTTTTCCTTCTCAAAGATAAAGAATGATGATTTCTATATATCAATTATTTATGTTCCCTCTAGATAAAAAAATAATAGTTAAACAAATATTTAAAATTACAAGAGATAAAATAAGAGATACATGTACAATTTACTTACTTGATATACTCGTCGAACAAATCCCAATTGAACAACACTGTGCTATGTGCCATATCTCTCTCTTCAAGGCTTAATGTCGTCAATGTATATGATCTCGAAATTAATCCTATCTGAGGAAGTGATGGAAAACTGGTTTCAATTTTCCCATACTGTTCTTATTCATCTCTCATTGGTCTGTTTATTCTCGTAGTAAGACCAAAAAAATACATTGATCAGAAATCCATACATTCTTGATCCATGTAACCGTTCAAAATAGAACCTTTGGGATAATTCCTGTTCCTAACATATTATTTCAATGCGTACATGTTTCTTTCAGTTGGATACATCTAACGGAAAGCAACAGGTCCTCCAAGAAAAGACGGACAATCAAATGTAACATGCATGTAAAAAATTATGGAGGGAATATTTTCTCTAACTCACACAAAATTAATGGTGTCTCTGCCAATAGTTTTTTCAAGAAGGATTTAGAAAACCTCTTACCACAAAGATCTCTAAACAAATAGCACAAATGAATAACTGAGACTATTACATTATTGGACAAGAGATGACAGATTCCTATTGGAATAAACTTATGGAAAAGGACATGATAATCTTGAGTATTCAAATACTTCAGATTCAACTCTTTTCTATTAACCTGTTTTGATATATTGCTTCAATTGCCATCAGGAACTTTAATAGTCTCTAGCACTTCTAGAAATTTATTTTTTTCAGCAGGTGTCATCACATAATAAGCACATGGAACTTTCCATTTATTTACACTAATACAGACATGATGCAATTCTGGTCTGATACCCAAATCTACCAAGTCATGCTGAGATCGTAAATCATCTTTTTTCTTCCCCAATACATTTATAATAATCGAAAGAAAAATTTCACATATATTCTTTCCAATGTAGATTACGTCTAAGTAATTATGTAACAAGTTGGTTGAATAATACGACAACACAAATAATATACTCTTCTTCTTCCAATTGTAATAGGTGTCATTGGAAACATTTTTCCTCTTTCTAGATTTCATTACACCTTTACCAAATAAATAACTGAAATGTTTCAATTCATTAAGCACATTAGTTCTAGACATATGATGAGGTGGATCGTTAGTCTCCATGGTATTTTCAAATCTTCATGGATTTTTTCTCTATGGATGGTTCATTGGAAAGAATCATCGATGTACCATAAAACTAAATCTATGAAGATATTTCAGTCTTCTCGATCGAGTATTATTCATACAAACAAGACATGAAAATTTTCCTTTTGTGCTCCATCTAGATATCATTGCATAATTAGGAAAATCATTGATCGTTTACATAAGCGTAACACCGATATGAAATATGTATTTTGAACATGAATCGTATGTGGGCACACCCACATCCCAAAAAAGTTTCAACACTTTTATTAAAGGTTTCATGTAAACATCTGTATCATTACCGAGATCAGAAGGGACATATATCAGTATTCTCAAGAATTTGTAAGGATTTTTCATACACAACCATGGGGGAAGGTTATAAATGTGTATGAAAATAGACCATGTGCTGAATGAAGTAAGCATATGCGCAAATGGATTAATACTGTCACATGAAAGACCTAGTCTCACATTACACTCGTCGGCTGCAAATTCTTGATATCAAGCATCAAATCTATTCCATGAAAATCCATCTGCAGGGTGAACCAACTCTTCATTATTCTTTTTTCTCTCAGTGTCATGCCATCACATTTTAACTGATATTTCATTAGACATGAAAAGGTTCTATAATCTGGGGATCAATAGAAAGTGCCACATTACTTTTTGGGGCACACGATATGGTGTTCCATCATCTTTTGACTTCCATCGGGAGGTTCCACATTGGATGCAATCATTTATTTCAGGAGTTTCCTCCCAAAATAAGCTACAATCATTAAGGTAAGCATGAATTTGTTTTTGAGAATCCAAGTTCATCAACTAACTTCCATGCCATATAGTGGTTTGAAGGAATATCAACATCATCTGGAAGTAAGTCCTTCAAGAAGGTAAGAATGTAATCAATTACAGTATTTGAAATCCCATACATAGTTTTCCCATGAAACAATCGGATTAAAAATTCCGAATTTTTTATTTTACCACATTGTCGATATAATGGAGTCTACACAGCATCATTCAATTTTTTCACCCTATCAACATCATCATTTTCATTGGACACATCATGTATTCTTGTATCAAAATCTTGTTGGATGGACATACTTTCCTTCTCATGATGCCGAATAAATGGAAACCGATCATATATCAAACTCTCCAATTCAGTTCTATCATTTTGATCATCAACATTTTGAGATTCCGTTTTCTCTCCATTGTGATACCACACATAATAGTTTTTTAGGAAACAATATTTGGTTATATGATAGCTAACTTCTTCATGACTCAACCAAGGTCTTCCATCATAATTAGAACATGGGCAGTGTATGCGACCACTATCTGAATCCTTTTCAAATGAAAAATCTAGAAAGCTGATGAAATTATTTTGAAAATCAGATGAAATCAGATAAGTTTCATACATCGAAATTCTATGCATTCTGTAAAAAAATTACAATAATTCATTTCTAAGAAATTCAAAAATATTGAAGTTAAATCAAAAAATTGTTTAGGTAAATGACAATTGTTTACTTTAAATAAAAGCATAACTGACACATGACTCTATATGGGAATCCTATTAAGAAATGTAACAAAATACGATGTATATAAAAAAATAAGATACAAAATTTCTAATTCCTATATTCAAGGATTGTCTAGTAAAATATTCGAAGTGGATCAAGGAATACATAATCCTTAAGGGTATTGTTTGGAGTACATGAGTTTTATACTATAACTTCTTCAGGGAGATCGGGATGCGGAGTAGGATGAGGATTATGGGAGTAGAGGGGCTGTCCAAGGGGGGTGAAAGGTTTCCAGGGGGTGCGCGGTGTCCGGGGGGTGGTCGGGTCATCTAGGGGATCAGAGGTGTCAAGGGGGTGAGAGGCTGTCTAGGGTTGTTAAGGTGTCCATGTGGGCGGGTTGTCCACAGGGGTGGTCAGGCTGTCCAGTGGGGGTAGGGGGAGTCTATGGGGGGTGGGCGAGCTGTCCAAGGAGGTGAGAGGGGTATTCAGGGGGTGGGTGGGGCTGTCTGGGGGGTATGGGGTGTCCAGGGGTGGGTGGGCTACCCATGGGGGTGGTGGGGCTGTCCAGGTGGTCTGGGGTGTCCAGGGGGGTGGGCGGGCTATCCATAGTGGGTGGTCGGGCTGTCCACGGGGGGTGATCAGGCTGTCCACGGGGGGTGGTCGTGCTGTCCACCAGGGTGGGGACACTGTCTAGTGGGGTCGGGGAGTCAAGGGGGTGGGTGGGTGGGGGTCTTTCCAGGGGTGGGGGAGTCTGGGGGGATTGGGGGATGGGGGTTTCTGGGGGGTGGTGGGAGTGTGTCCGGCGGTGGGGTGGGCGGGATGTCAACAAGGGTGGGGGGCTGTCCAGGGGGGTGGGCGGGCTGTCCATAGTGGTAGCGGGGTTTTCCAGGGGGGTCGGGTGTGTCCCAATGGTGGGGGGGGGGATTTCCAGGGGGTGGTGAATCGTCATATAATGTTTTTAGTGGCGTTTTTTTTTAGCAACAATTTCACCTGCAAAAATGAAAAGGATATAGTAGTGGTTTTAACCGCCATTATATCCTCACTATTTTTTATCATGGAAAACAACTTCTGAAACAAAAAACGGTAAACAAATATTGACCTTAAATAGTGGTGGTTTAAACCACTACTAAACAACCATCAGGCATATATAATAGGGGTTTAAAACATTGCTATATATCGCTTTAAAAAAACCCATCTGCAGAATTGGCAACCTTGGAAAATAAAAACAAAATTCACTACATATGTTTAAAATTAAATCATTATTCCCCACACCCACCTATGAGATCTAATAATCATGAAGGTTATCAACAAGCTTTACTATAATGAAAAAATTAATTGACTATTCTAGGAATACATTACATTATTTAAGCAAGGAAAAACATTCAAGTGGCTATTCGATTTCTAAGACATCCTTGGAAGAAATAAATGAAGGAAGAAGTGAACTCATTAAAAAATCTAATGATATGTACACAATATGAAAATGGTATTAAGCTATGGGATATTAGTGGTAATGCTCAAATATGGACCCAAACTTATAAAGTATAACTATGTTTAAATATGTTTAATGAGATTTTCGAATACAATAAAAATGGGATCTATCTTTGTAAAATTCCAAATAAACCACATAGAAAACATTTTACCTATTTTATAAACATATATTTAAAAAGCACACACTTATATCATTAAAATATAAATAGTTTTCGTTATTAAAAAATATCGAACATTGGCATTATAAAAACATAACCAAATAGTCACTCAGTGAGTCGACACCACCTACAAAAAATTTAGGCACACTTTATGAATACAATGATCTCTAAGAAGAACATAAGAATTACTAACCTGAAATTCATGACCAAAGCAACCCAATAAATAACCACTATAAATGAATAAGAAAATAAAATACACTAAAAACCAACACTAGAAACTCTATAGAACAAAAGAAGAAGAAGTCCCATGATCCTAGAAAAATTCCACCATTCTTAGGTGGAATCACCATATTAGTGGTATTATGTTCTATGTTTAGTTACAAATGATATATGAAACCAAAGTCAACCCTAGTCACAGACATCTACCAATCATGTATTAGTCATTGATTCAATATCATATAGTGTGAATCATAAAATTTTCAAAAATCTTTAAAATAGGAAAAAATGACATGATCATTCTATATATATAAACAAATGTAGAAATCGTAGGAAGAGGGCTTCTATGCTTATATTTGGGAAGAGTTTTAAAGAGTCTAACCTGGATGGAGGAGTTCCAGTCAATTGGATGGATGAACTCAGGTTAGGGTTCACCTGCGTGACGAGGCTTCAGGAAATTGGGGGAAAGGAGTTCTGTGTTGTGTTGTGGGGGTGTCTAGTAATCATGGTCATTTGAGGAGACCATTCCCAATGGTTTGTAAAAACTGTTGGGAAAAATGGCATTTACCAACGGTTTGCTACAAACCGTTGGTAAATAGGGCAAACATTTTGGCTTTCCGAATGGATTCATCAAACCGTTGTGAAAGCCTTCACAAAATCAAGATTTACCAACGGTTTTTACAAACCATTGGTAAAAAACACTTATACCAACGGTTCTCCAGAACCGTTGGTATACAAGTGTTGGGAAAGCCCAACTTTCTAGTAGAGCATGATGTAAGATATCATTTTATCTATCTAATGAATATTTATAGTTGAAATGATAACATATATAATGCCATGTAAAAATTAATTTACAATGAGATAGTTGTTTATGTCATTATTGCCTTTACCATAAGTTAATTAAAATAAAGTGTCGTTATCATTCATAAGTGGCTCCGTGGGCTCCCAAAATATACACAAAGATACACATGGTTGGACATGACTCATCCAATAAAGTTAGAAAAAGTGTTAAGGTAATTTTTTGTTATTATGATATTCTTTTTTTACCTTGAATATCCTTATTTACCTTTAACCGCAGTACATAAAAGTCAAAAGTTACTATTCACAAAAATCATATTAATTTTATTGAACCACATTTTACTTATTAATAACAACCATGTATGTTGGATTTTTGAAATTAAATTTATAGAAGCGGTAAAATTTCTTTAAATGAAAAACTCAGTTTTTAACTACTACTAAGTTGTTTCACTATTTAACAAAAATTGAAGTTTTTCAAAAAAAATACCAAAAATTCAGCCTAAGATATATTTGATATTCCAAATTCAAAAATGACATATATTTTACAAAATTAAAAAAATAAAAGTTGCATTCATTAATTTTAAATTAATTTCTGTTATCAAAATAAATATCATGTTTTTAAGAAACAATAACTATTAAAAGATTGATACTTGTTTACTTCCAATTTCAAAGTGAAATTAAATCCAATGAAAAAAATTGGATTAAATGGTAAAAATATATTATTATTAAAATTTAAATCCAATTAAAAAGATAATATAACCATATAAAAAAATTATATTAAAAGGCGCATTTGAATTAAAATACAATATTTTTTTCTATTCATAAAAAAAGAATTTTATTAGAAAAATAAAAAAAATTAATTCAAAATAAATTTTGATGTCCTGATTCTAAAAAAGATTTTTTTTTTGTAAAATGGAACAAATAAAAGTGACATAATCATGATTTAAATAGGGTCCACCATTAAAAGGCGGTAAATCGACCTTTTAGAGAAATTATGCGTAAAATTAAATTCATTCACATTTTAAGACAGTAACTTTTGTTGGATAAAAGTAAAAAAACATTCAACAAAAATTTATAATAGTATTGTAGTTAGTTATACTCATTCCTTCCAATACAATAACTAGGTGTTAACTATTATTTAAAATAATAATATTATATTATTATTTTGCAACGTATGATTTCAGAAAAAAAACTTGTTGTTGCGTATCGGGTATGCCATCGAACATAGAATCCCCTATTAATGTAAAATTAATATTTAATTTACAAATATTAATAAATATGAAAATTATATATTCTTTATTTACCTGGGGTCTTATATCCTTCCCCCCTTTTTGGGAATTGCATCCTCGCAATTTTAAAATTGGTCTTGGAAACATCATTTAATGACCCACATCAGAAAAAGAGTCAATAAAACTATCACATTAAAATAAAGGAAGAGAAGTACAATGGTCACCTGACATAACCCATGCAAGTATTTCACGTAGGAAAACATTGATATCGAAGAGAGAACAAATGGTCATGTTCTAATGGAGAGTGATAAAAAAATGATTAGGAGAATGTTAACCACCAGAAAATCACAAACATGTGATGGGTTCAATGGTCCTTGATTCCCCAGTAGGAAAAGTTAAGATACAATGTTTTTTTTAAGATAATTTTCATAAAGTTGAAGAATATATTTAAGATCTTAACTAAAAACATAATAAAACATACTTACTTGTCATGTAGAGTGTCATCCATTAATAAAACTCTTATACAGACTCATCTTTTCTCCAAACGGTAAGTATTCAAGATGGCTTATTCACATTGAAATCATTATAATCAACTTTTAAAGAATAACATGATCCACAAAATATGAACCATATATTTCCCATATCTATATAAATTATCAAAAATCAAAATTGGTTAGTACGTGGTCAGATAATCCAGAAAGGATAATCCATTAAAAAAATTAGTACTATTCTTAATCTCCAAAATTCAACCAATAGTACCCAATGTTCAAGAAAGACCATTCAATATTCAACTTCCCTTAAAATTATTCGAAATAATTCAAAATAATATTGAAACCCAAAACTCAGAAGGATTTTATGAAATATCCTTCCACAGTAAATCTTACCATTTATCTCCAAATAAAATTGACTACTCTTAATGTCTCATACTAAAGTGTAATTAACCAAATAACATACTCTCTATGATATGTTAATCATTTCCATAAATAACCCAAATCACCATATGTCCATAATAAAAACATAGATTCTCCCAAAAATAAATTACACTATTAATCATGAGAAGAAAATATAATTATTCCTTGAATACCATTTTAATATATCAAACTTCAGGGTTACACATACTATAAAAAGTCATCAAATGTAATCCCACAATAAAAATTTCCTTAATACTTTTAGGAATTTCACCATCCTAAAATCTAAGATAACACATGAATCCCTTATAAGTTGACTTCTTACTCATTCATCATTGTTTATGATCAATTAACCATTCTTTAACAAATTATTCTGAAATACTTCTTTCCTATAAACAAAATCATGAATCACATTCTAAAATTAAATAATGTCAAAGCATATGTTAAGAAAAAAATCCATAACATTCATTGGTCATTATCAGTTTCTTCATCCTCAATTAGAATGGAATTAGGTATTGGTAAGAATATATTTGTACGATCCTAGTGATCCCAATCCCGATATTGCTTCTTAAGAACAACTGTTTGCATAATGAATATGCACACCACATTTAAAACATTCAATTGATTACTCAGAAATAACTTATATCCCTTTCCTAGAGTCAACTTAATGCTTCCTTTTTCCATAGTAGGTTTTTGCTTTATAACCTTAACTTCCACATCTATAGCATCTTCTATTCTCTTTCAAACATTTTCTTATGTGTTTCTTTCTACATCCTTGACACGTAGGTTTTTTAATATACATACCTTTATGATTATTAACTGAACATCCATTGGGATTTGTTTCTCGCATATATGATGCCTTAAAAAAATTACCAAGGTTTAGGTGTTCAATCATGACTCTAGATAGTTTGTTGAGAATAACCACAAGAGTTCTTGTTGTAGCTACAATTTTATTCTGTTGCACATTCAGAAAACCATCACAGTTTTCTTCACATCCACTGTTACTTTGGTTCCTGGTAGATCTATCCATTTACTAAAACCAAAAAGGTAAGTGTGAGTATACCAGTAAAATCATCATATAATATCTTATGAGGAGGGTAGATAAAAATATATACTTATTCATGTTGTCTTAAACTCATGCACTTTATCTAAAATAAATATGACTCTTTCTGAAATCCAAACAATTATGGTAATGTCACTTATGCCTAAAGAACACCCTAACCTCTAAAGATATCTAAGCCTACCTCTGATACCAACTGTAAAGACCCAGCCTTAAACATTACATAATCTTGAATTAAATGAATAATTTACATTGAGGATATTTTCAGGTTTAGTGCTTTAGAGAATTAGGCTATATCAATTACATAACAACATGAAAATTACATATAGACACTACTACTCAATATCCATTTTCATAAAATGAAAACTCTAAAAAAGAGACATGTATAGTCCCATGTTTAAGATAGCATGACATTTCCTTGATCTCAAACTTGACCCTATTCATATTTATGTCTTCTGGAAAACATTTCAAAAACATGGGATTAGCATAAAAATCATAGTAAGGGTTATAAAATAAGGGAAGAAAACATTAGCACGTCAATAAATACAAATTAATGAAACCATAATTTTCAGTCATAATATAACTCATGAAACAATAAGATTTATTAATAATACACACAAATCATAAGTCATAAAGGTAACTTATGGAATTCATAACATACTTGCATTGTAGCTATCATAGCTACATAGGAAGTCACATTTGGAATACCCATCACAGTATATTCTATAAATCACTTATGAGAAACATTAATTTTTACCTTTGTCACATTACCCAATGCATTGGAGAGCTATCTCGGGCTCACCAGCCCTAGGTTTATCAAGGAACCACCCGTATACATAAACAATGTTCATTAACCATAACATATTCACAACACATAAACCAATCATAAAGGAAAGATAACATTTCCACGTTGCAATCCCAATATATCATTACAATATATTGACATAATCAAGGCTTTTTCAAACCATTTTCAAAAGAATTTAAAATATTTAATAAAGATATTTTGAATCAAATTGTCCCATACCACTTTGAATGTTTTAATAATCCTAAAACATTAATTTCCATTTAAATAAATAATCAAAACCATTTTTAAAACATGGAAATTAAAGATAAAAATTTAGAATAATAAATCATTAAAACATTTAAAACGATATTTTAGTTACTGAGTTTCTAACAAAATGAGAGGCTATTGAATACAAATAATTGAGAAATAAAATTTAATCATAACATTATAATATCATGAGAACAAACGAATTCATGATATAATATGTAAAAGGACAGTATATAAACCATATAATAGTTAATTGGTGCGTAACAATAATGAAGTCACAATAGAAATGTAAATTGAGATGAATTCCCTTATAAAGGTGGTATCCTTAAATTAAGGATAAATCAATTACATAATTCTGTGTGAAAATTATAAATAAAACAAATATAAGAGGATATTATGTGTAAAAAAATCATAGGTCATTAACACATATTCATGGGACGACATATTAAATAAGTACAAGTTTAACCCAAATAATTGAAATTGGGTTAAGAAGTTCCCTTGCAAAAATTCGACAGCCTAACGACGTCACATTAAAATAAAAAAAAATTAGTTGATGTGATAAAAAGGGTATCTAATCACTTGGAAATTAAATTTAAATAAATAAATATCTATAAGAACATATCCCAACATAATAAGATGTAAATTAAAAGGCATAACAAAAATAAGCCTTTTAAAAAGAGGAGGGTGAAAGGTTCCATAATAGGTTGGGTAACATACGAAAGATACACCACATGAATGAAGGATCATTAAATAAAGATGTAAATACACAAAACTTATAGTATATTACACAATGAATACAATCATGGATAGTATATACACCACACAAACGTAAATAGTGGCCAATATATCATGAATGTCACGGGAATAAATTGTGAGATGAAAAACCCTTACTTCGTTATAATCAATCGAGTCATATGACCAAATGTTAATAACCACAAAAATAATCACTGAATACCATGAATATAAATATAATCATTATAATATATATCAAATGGTAGGACACAATATACCACATGCAATAAATAAATGTCGAACAATAGAATTTTCACAGAATTGAAAGTGAGATAAGAAATCCCTTACCTCGTGTCCGACTTGACTTGTTTGTTCCTTTTTATTCCTGAATAATAAACATAAGTTAATTTATACATGATTAAGAACCCTTTTCCAAGTTTAATATTCGTTTTATATCACTTATTACCATGTTTTAAAAAATATGTAATCATTTAAGTTTATAATGGTCGTTTTGTCTATATTTGGTACTTGAGTAAAAAATGAACACCTTATAATTAAAATTTGTCCATGTGGTCCAGAGTACATTATCTACAAATTTATATTCATGATGTATATATCATATATATCATATATATCCAATATATATATATATTTATAACAGTACATTACATTTGGAGTTAAAAAATGAAATGCATCGTTCATGGAGACGGTAAGCCGTACGTAGGCATGAACGCTACTTTCATTTCTATTTTGTATTTTAATTCAATGAAAAAATAATGATACATAGTTATATTATAGTTATATTATATTATCATTTATTATTTAAATAACTCCATCCTATATATGTCTCATGTATTCTATGAACAAGTCATATAACTTTGAGGGGGTGTTAGTCCGCACTTTCTCAAATAAAATTATCGTGTTTACTCATAATGGAAACCATAATGGTATGCTATAAATTATAAATATAGAAGAATAAAGAAAAAATAAAAATAATATATATCATATATAAATATAGTGTCATATTAATGGCCACCATGATAGGTGGTATGAGATAATTGAACAATCATTCTCTTGTGAGACGTTAGTTTCCCATCCACAGAAACAGTAAGTTTTTCACCTATTGGATGGAGGTGTGTGTAAGTATAGTTTGAATAATTCTCATAAAAAAATCCTAGTATATATATGATACTGATGTTTTTATAATACAATGTCAATAAAAAAATCTAGGAAAAGTAAAATAAAAGAAAAGATGTTAAGAGAAAATGTTACCTTTATTTCAGGTAACTCCCTTTGGTATGAACCAAAAGGGTTTCTTGAAGTGACTTCTGCCTAAGGTAATGCTTCTAGGAGGAGGATACTGATATAAGGAGCTTAATTTGGGAGGTTTTGGATGATCCAAAATAATTTATGGGTGTGAGGAATTGGTTACAAGTGATGGGTTTTTGTATGGGGGAGCAAGGGCTCTTTAGGAAAGTGTGATAATATTATTTTATTATGTAATGATATTCAGTTTCTAAAGGTCCAAAACTCATTAAGGTATAATATGAAATGACTTATGGTAGAAATAAATTCATCCAATAAGAATTGGATAGGTTGCGGATGTTATTTTAATATTTATAATCTTATTTATTTAAATCAGTTATTAATGTGGTAAACACTCCATCATTATTGTGTCAGAGAAAATTTAATTTATTCGATATCTAAAAATTATAAAAAAATACCATGATGAAGAAAATCATTTTAAATTTCCAATGAATATTTATAGTATAAATGATAACTTATATAACACCATATAAAAATTAATTTACAAAGAGTTATTTGTTTATGTCATTTTTGCCGTTACATTAAGTTGATTAAAATAATATGTCATTATCATTCATAAGTAGCTCCATGGGGTCCCAAAATTGACTCAAAGATGTCCATGTTAGGCCATGACTCATACAATAAAGTTAAGAGAAATTTTAAGGTAATTTTTTATTATTATGATATTTTTTTTAAAATTTATTTACCCTACTTAAATTTAACTGCGGTAAATAAAAGTCAAAAGTTACTATTCACCAAAAAGTATTTTCTCTTATTGAACAACATTTTACATACTAATAAGAACCATGTATGTAGAATTTTTGAATTTAAATTAATATAAGTGGTAATATTTCATTTAAATGAAAAAGTCAGTTTTTAACTAGTACTATGTGGTTTCACTATTCATCAAAAATTGAAGTTTTTGCTGAAAAATTCAAAAACATAAGCCTAAGATATATTTGATATTTTGAATCAAAAAATTATTCCTAATTAACAAAATTTACAACACAAAAGTTACATTAATTAATTTAAAATTAATTCCCGTTATCAAAACAAAGAGCATGTTTTTAAGAAACAATAAATATTAAAAGATTCATACTTGTTTATGTCCAATTTCAAAGAGAAATTAATTCTGATGACCAACATTGGATTAAATGATAATATTTATTCTTATTAAACATTAAAAACAATTAAAAAGATAATCTAACCATATAAATAAATTATATTAAATGTTAATTTTGAATTAAAATACATTATTTTTCACTATTCATAAAAAAATGAATTTTATTAGAAAAAAACCAAATATTTACACAAAGTAAATTTGGATGTCCCGATTCTAAATAAGAATTTTATTTTGTCAAATAGAACATATTAAAGTGAACAAAATAAGATTTAATGATGTTTTTACAATAAAAGGTGGTAAATCGACCTTTAAGATTATTTATGTTTAAAATTATATTCATTCACATTTTATGCCACTAACTTTTATTGGATAAAAATAAAAAAAACATTTAAAAACATGTATAATCATATTATATTTAGTTCTATTCAATCCCGCAAATACACCAACTAGGCGTTAACTACCATTTAAAATAATAATATAATATTTTTAGTGTGAAACGTATGATTTCAAAGAAACAAGTTGTTGCGTTTTGGGTAAGCCATCGAACATAACATCCCCTTTTAATGTTAAATTAATAATTAATTTAAAAATATTAATAAATAGTAATGTGTCATATTCTTTATTTACCTGGGATGTTACATACTTAAACATTACCAACCGGAAAGAAACCATACCCCATCATTAATGATCATTTTACATTTCTACATCATACAAAATAAGATATATACAACCCTAACTGTGTGTGAATTGTGGGTAAAATGTAGTTCCAATATGATCCCACCCATTTATCCTTCAAAAATTTTGTGTCAAATAATCCAAATATGGTCAATATATTAATTACCTGGAATAATGAAATATTATTACATTTATATTAAAATAATGTAAACCTATTTTATCATTTTTATATCTCCAAATAAAATTTCCTTATAAATCTTGTCAATGAAAAATTTTAAATAAAAATTTCTTAGATCATGTGAAAATTTTAATGTCCAGGAAAAAAACCAACTAAATCAATGCACAATGGAGATGACTCCATAATTGACATAGGTCCTAGAAATCTCATACACTCACAACTCATTAGTCATGTCAATGACTACTATGAACTATACATGACCCAAGAAAAAAAAGTCCTCAGGAACAAATGAACACCACATTAGTGAATCCCCTTAGTTTATAGTGAATCTTCTTGGAAAAAACAACATGGCCTAGTGAATAGGGAAACACCCACATGTGATCCCCCTAGGGAAATAGGGATAAAAAAACCATACCATCTAAGTACCAATGATAACAAATAATGAATTAGTCAAATCATTTATATAGTTTAATTAAATTTCATTAAATATTTCCAAATAACGGTTACTATAGTCAAAATGATTCTTCAAAAAAAACCTCCCTAAAACATTTCATTCATATTTTAAAAACCAAATTTTTTCAACTATACAAGGAGAAAATAATATTTTATAAAAAAAATTACATATTGATATCAATATGATTTCGGATCATTGAAATAATCTTATTTAAAATATGTTATAAAAACAGAGCATGTTCAACTCATAAAAAATATTTGATTCGGAACCACTGATTTCAAACTAGGGTTCTTACAAAAAGAACAATGGGAAGAACACATGAGAGTGAGATAGATGAATGAATATTGTTGTAGGAGAAACTAGATCTTCATAAACATATATTATAATTTAGTTCCCATATTAAAAATTATGGAAGAGATGATAATAGAACACATACCTCATTGAACACATGATCTACACCTAAAAAACCTTATGTGGCCTCCAAAAACTAATAGAATAGTGGATCCATATGAAACCAGAGATAAATCATCATATGAATAATATATCATATTTATATAGAATAGATATTCTACAAATCTAAATGAATATAAATGAATAGAATACATCAAATTGATCTTTTTAGTTATGTGACAACCTATCAATTTTAGAACAAAACTCAAAATAGTGATGTTTTACGGAGTCAGAACTCCCATGTAAATCATCTACAAAAACCCTAGTAAAATTATTATTTGGGAAGATCATTTAAGGAGTTAATATAAATTGTTATAATCCTAAAATATATATAATATTATAACTGAACCAACCCATCAAAATTCCATTAGCTAGCAACCAGCTTCACTACCTAGCTGGTGGTTCTATGATGATTTCTTTCACTATTGGGGACCCCAATGGATGGCTGGTGGAATTCCTATAAGATTTACATTTAATTAATATTTAACTATATATAAGGGGACCACTTATAACTACAATTAATATAGAGACCATACCTTTTCATACATTGACATTTAGTCATTTTTTGGGAATATGTAATACCTTACAATAATTGAGACCCGAAGACCATATTAGATTAGTGTCTTTAGAATCCTGGAAATGTGAGCACTGATACTTAAATGAGATATATTATTATTGGTTCTCCAGGACTATAACCATTATTTATCACATCCCACATAAAACATATGTTCTCCATTTTGGGTAATGAACTATCATAATGAGTGATCTCAAATGCTCAGTAAGATTAATCAAGGGAGATATATTGGCATAATCATGAGAATAAGGGTAAGGTAACATGATTATAATATCAGAAGATCATACCATGAAAATTAAAGATCATAATAATGAGTAATTGAATAATTATTAGTAGTTCATAAGACATTAATAGAAAGGGAATTAATGGAATCATTTAAGAAATCCTAATATATTAATATGATATAGAATTTTGGATAACCCATAATCATATAAAATGATTTAAGTAGTAGTAAATTCTAAATTCTATGTCCGTATTAGTGGAATAGTTTCAATCCCAAACCATCTTGGTAATAATGGGTAATCCCATGACCATATAATTAGTCATTATTCTCTCCCAATCCCAGCTGTGTAGTCATGGTTCACTCCCATGACCATATATGTAGTCAAGGTTCACTCTCAAGACCATCTTGACAGTAAAGACTTTTACATAATCATGCTAACTCCCCATTCCATCCACGTCTATCTCATGAGATATAAATATTTACTTAATGAATTGGAGGTATATAAATGTCCCACCATTCTCATAATGAAACCACACATACGATATCCACATGATCCTAAAACATTATATAATAACCCTTGAAATGAAATGGGTATCATAATCATGTCATCATATAATAACTAATGGAAAATATATATGTTTCATAATAATTTCATAAAATCATAACCAATTAAATAATGTTGATTTCATAAGCATATAACACTTCAAAAATAAATGGGTTTCATAAACATAAAACTGATAAAGAGAAAAGAGTTTCACAAACATCATTCCATAAAAAAGTAAAACATTCAAAGAAATAATATGAATGGAACCCATTGATCACATTCTTATAATTGATTGATTAACACTAATAGATGTCATCTTAGATTGATAATATTTTAAAAAAAATTAAAAAATCTTTTGGAAAATAACCTTTTTTGTTCAAAAACACTTATAAAAACATAAAACATTTTTGAAAAACATTTCCCATGAAAATTGAATTTAAAATATATAGGTAAGATTGAAAACCCAGAAAATATTTTTAAATTATTTTTCAATTGAAAATTATCTTAAAATACAATTTTTTAAAAACTTTTTTGAAATCATTTTTGAAGAATTGGTTTTTAGATTAATAAGATTTTTGAATGAAAATAGATATATTATCATATTTTCTTAAAGAAAAATACATAATTATCTAAATTACCAAAGAGTTGATTTTTTTTCAAATATATATTGATATAATGAATAATTGTATTAGAAGAAAATTCCAGAGTTTTCTTGAGATATGTTTTATAACATTTCATCAATTGAATCATAATAAAAAACAATTCTAATAAATAGTGAGACTGAAACAATAAAATATTAGAAATTTTGTAACATTGAATCATAATACACATGATATAATAAAATTAAATGAAGTATAAAATATTATTAAATAATAATATTACTCATAAAAATTTCAATGGATAGTTTATACACCTTGAAAAATAATCTAGTTGCACAACATAACATATATCTCAAAGAAGAAAAATGGAGAAAAAATTAACTTTTGATTTGGTAAATTCTGATCCTTAAATAAAACAAAATAGAAATCATAAAATTAATATTCAAATAACAATAAAGTAAATTATAATATTAATTTAATACATTCATGGGTTGTATAGACACCAAACAAAATAAACTGGTGGTGAATATTGCATATGTCTTACAAAAATTAAGGTGAGACTAGAAACCCCCTTACTACTAGAGTAACTTTTGAATCATAAGATCCATGAAATAATAACGTCAATTAAATTTCCTTAAATAATTAAATAAATTATATTCATGATATAACATGTCAATGTATCTTGTATGCACCAATCAATATTAATAAGTGGTGAATATAACATATATCTTAGAAAAATAAATGTGAGATGAGAAAACCCATAACATAAGTCATGAAATTATTCAAACACATTCAAACCTCTAGTATAATAAATATAATATTGTTTTAAAACATCCATGTAACCATATTCATATATATCTTTCCACATATCCTTTTATTGTGGCCTTATGTTACTTTTTATGATCAATTTCATGTTAATGTTACGTTTCGAGTAGTAACTACTCTATTTTTTTATATATGGTTTTAAAAGTTAATCCTGATCCACTTTCAAAGAAAAATACTAACATATTTAGATAATTTAAAACATTAATTAAATATCATATATAATCATTATATATTTATTTATAATAATATTTAAAATATATATTCATTAAATATATTACATTGTTAATTTAGACTCTAGGTAGTACATACCCATGAAATTTTTTTTCATTTTTGTATCATATTGAAAGAAAGAATGTAAATAAAATATGTCTATATATAATATAAATAAATTATAATTATTATTTAACATATATAAATTATTTATATTAAATCCTACTTTTGATAATTCATTATTATGCGTGAACGAATCACATCACAATGAGGTGGCAGTAGTCCACACGTCCACAAATGAAGTTATCGTATTCTCACAAACTATAAAAAATGGATTTAATAGTTATATAATAAATATATATATGAATGTATAAATATTAAATATGAGATAAATCCCAAAATTACAATAGTATTCATATACATTAATGTTGGTAATGGAAAAGTGAATGACATCAATTCAGGAGACGATAATCTACCATACACAAGAACGATGATTACATATCCCATTTTAAATAAGTGTGTGTGAGTGTAGGAATAAAACATAAGATAAAAAATATAATTATTTTTATGATAGTGATGTTATTATATAATCTTGATGTAATGATAATAGAGGGGTGTAGAACGAAATAAAATGTGATGTGCTTGTGGAATGATGTTATCTATTATTTTTGTAACTCTTTTGGTTTTCACCAAAGGGATTATTTGGTTGAATTTATTCCCACATTTTGGTATATAGAATGATGTTAGGAATGTTTCAAAGATATTTGGATTTTTTTTGGGTGATGAATATGGATTTATAGGTTTAAATAATTGATTGGGTGAGTTCCCATTAAAAGTGTAAAAGAAACATTATTTTAAATACAAAAAAGATTTGACTATTCAGAGGTCTCCCTTACATAATATAAATTAAATAATTGTACATATTAATAAAATGTAGGGTATGGAAGTGAAATTTCTAGAAAAAATTATTTTTAACATGTTTCAGGATCATTTATCATTTTAATATTAATGTTTAACCACTATGTAATCTCATTTTTTCCTTAATCGATGTAATAATTATAGCAACATTTAATAATATATAAGGAAAAAATAATTTGACCCTAATATAAATTATATATAATTACTATTCCAAATATTCAATCCATTTTTTTTCAAATTCTATAGACATAATTGGAAATAATTAATTTCAAAATAATCCCTTAGAAGTGATGAGAAATCATGTCTTAAAAATGAAATGTTCAAAAGAATGAAATTTTTTTATATTAAATTTCATTGTAAAATTGTATCCTTTGAACTAAATTGGACAATTTGATTTATAATTCATCAAAATATACTTTAAAACCTAGTTAAAAT
Source organism: Viscum album (assembly GCA_963277665.1). Taxonomy (NCBI): domain Eukaryota; kingdom Viridiplantae; phylum Streptophyta; class Magnoliopsida; order Santalales; family Viscaceae; genus Viscum; species Viscum album. The sequence goes on from OY728125.1 coordinate 1,159,744,781, forward strand.
ATATTTTTTTATATAAATAAATTATACAAAAAATTCATTTTCAAGTATAATTCAGTATTTTCACCATTCATAAAAAAAATTTAAAAAATACCAAAAAATAATTATAACCTAATTTTGATATTACGAGTTACAAATTAAATTTTATTTATCAAAATTAAATTTATTAAAGTGTCTAAATTTTTTTATTGTTTAATCAAAGAAATATAATAATGTACTTTTGTGAAAATAATATTTTTAAAATATATAAATACATTATCAAAAATTAAATATTCATATACCAATATGAATTATATTTGTGAAACCATTATATATATATTAATTATAAATTTGTCATTAAAAATAATATTACTTTGTTTAAATTATATCTTATAACTTTCTCTCAATAATAATAATAAAATTGTAATGTTGTTCTATAAAAAATCAATGTTTTAAGTAGTGCAAGATAAGATGATGTTGTATGTAGAACAAGCTTAAATTGATGTGGCATATAAAGTGTTTTTAATGTGCTGTAGTGTAAAACAAAACACATCAAATAAATCTAATTTATTCAAAAATGTTTCATAAAAACACGAGGTGTAACAATTTTGTCTGTGCCACAATGAAACTCCACTAAGTCACCTATACCACCTCTAAAACACAAAAGATTAACTATTAAATGTAAAAAAGAGATATACCTCAACTCTGATGATATATATGGGGATGAATAGTGTCTATATAAAATAAAAGAAACATTTTTATACGCCAACCAAAAATAGCACACCCAATGAAACCAGGTTTAGGACATTCGGAATTTATTTTTTGGTAATCATGGCTATTAATGACTAAATAATAATCACAATTGTTATTAAATAATAATAATTACTCTTTTATGAAAATAATTGGTATTATTGTTTCATTGATTTTTATCCTAGGGTTCTATTTTAATTACTAATAAGAAACGGTATGGAATTTGAAATTCATGATTTAGATGATAAATTTTCATTTATTTGACCATCATATATAAAATTATTAATTAAAAATAACATTTAGTTATTTTATTATCCAAGGATATAAGATGATATTTTTTTATTGAATGAGGTTATTAGAAATTATTTCTGGTGACTAGATTATATTATTGTGCCAATGATTGTTATAAGTGGATCATATAATTTAGAACAAATATTTAGACTTTATACTGATTTTTTTAATATAAATTAAAAATAAAAAAATAAATTACGAGTTCATTAACAAATAATTAATTATAGATGATGATCATATGTGATAGAAAAGAATGTGAATAATTAAGTTAAGTAAAAAATCATTAATATTAATATAGTTTAATGGGGTTTGTAATATGGTTAAATTAGTATGAAAATTCTTTGAAAAATAATTAAATGAAAACTGGTACTTAAGAGAGATATTGAATATGTGGAATAATTTCTAATTCAAAACTCATAATGGCATGATGAATGATATAAAAGTGTTGATTTTTATCAAGGTTATATGATTATTATAATTAAATAAATTCTTATAAATGAGTTGAATGATAAATGATTGATATTATTGTCAATTTATTAAATCACTAAGAGAGTTAAAGCGAAGACATATCATTGATGATTAATCATTTCCACTGATAATGATGAAACATCGATAACGAGACTCAATTTCTATTTTAAATGACATAGTTAATTGTACGATAATGTTGAATCTTATCATAGAAATTAAAAAATCAAGTGATAAAATCATTACATCAAGGATTATGATTACATGGAATTGAATAGGAAATGTAGTGGATCTTCATTTAATTAATTACATTAACAAGAAAATGGAAGAAAATGAATAAAGTGATATCCTAATGTTTGTATTGATTTAATATGGTTAATTATATATAAATACTTATCTTTTATTCTTTTTACCATTTAATTTTTATATGTTTGGACAGTGATATTTCATTAAGAATGAAGTAGTGTTTGGATTTCTACATGTTATGTCTTGTGTGACTAATATGGTTCTTCTTGATTGTGATTAATTTAATCAATTGTGTCTATACATTTTCATTGATATGTGATATTTCCCAAGACTGATTGATTTATATTTTGATAGGTTACGGTGTTAACTATTCTATACACAAAACACTTATCAAGGAAAGGGTTGAGATGATGGTTTTATACTATTTATCACCCTCTTACCAAGTGAGATAATGATGATGAATATATATGTTCTGTCTCAAATCGCACCTTACTCTTATATGAAATCGTACTAACTCTTAATAGATGATAGATGTAAATAGTTAATTAATCTTGAATATAAAATATATAATATGTGGTGAAAGTTAATTGCAAATTAATATAATGGGATATGATTCACCTGGGTGATGTAACCCTTTATCTTAAAAAAGCCCTTTTTTTATATGGGGGAAAACATACTAGATACAATCTATTCTCTTTCCCATAGAGTTGGGATTTAGTTTTACTATATATATAACTACATTCATGGAGATATGTATTTTCTCTATTACCGAGGTATTTTTATAGCTCTATAGATGTTTATTTTAACTAGTCCAAATCGATATAGATGTGAAATACAAAAAAACATATTTAAGTATACTACTGTACATATAGACCTTCTTAATCCTATAATTATGGGTGGGAGAAGATATTGTATATAGTTTATGATTCCCCATAATGATCTGAGTTTTGTGTGAGAGGAGCCTCATCACCTTGGTGAATAATCGACCCTTCAATTATATTAGTTGTGATGTTGGAAGAATTAACCATCTATGATTCCCCATACTAGTGATACTATAGTATTAAACTTTAGTAATTTTCTCATTGATAGTGTTTACGCCATCTATTCCTCCAACATGTGATTATTAAAGATAATTACATGTATATTCATCATTAATAATTACCCATATCAGTTGGTCGGTAAAGGTATGGTCCAGTTCATCTCACTCAAGCCCTATAAGGAGGGTGAGTATAGTGGAAATCAATAACTATATTAAAAATTCAATGATATTGTTCCTTTATAAGTATAATTACATCTATGTGAATATTATTACATATAATAAATAACATTAATAAAAATAAAAAATCCCACTATAAAAAACATAAGACATATTGTGTAGTAATCCAATTACTATATCATCCTCAATGTATTCCCACTCATCATGCTCGTAGAATATTATTAATTGTAAAATAAAAGAAAAATTTTAATCATTATGTATCAATATATCCACTTAAAAATAAATAATATATAACTTTTCATGTTTTAAGTAATAACCATTTTATTAAAAAAATCCTAAGGTACGTAAACTATATTTCCACTTCACTTAAATACTATCTAAATAATTATTACAAATATTTAATCAATTAATCATTTAATTACCTAGTCATTACTCCCAATTCTCCTTTTATCAATCATAAAATTCCCTATAGACTAATATTTCTTTTAAGGAGTCAAATCATCATTAGGTTAACCACTTCATCCTCTATGATAATTCATTACATTACCTCCCAAAATAACATACTATATAAACCATCATTTCCAAACAATACCATTAAACTCCTTTATCTTCATTTATTAATCAAGAAATACATAATTTCCTTAATATAAATGATAATGTTTTTTTCATTCATTTAACTCTAATGAGTTCATTCATGATAACACTTCCACATATTCCCTAATTATGACATGAACTCCTTTTTATGTAGGTAGTTTTCTTAAAAAAATCAAACATATTTATAAATTTGATATTACCCTTATATAAATAAATTCTTTTTTTTGATTTTTTACTCCCACAATTTCCATTCACATATGTTTATCATTACAATTTAATTATATATTAACGAATACATATTATCTAATGTTATATGAAAATATCTTGATAAGAATCATTATAGAGATAATTTTTTTCTTGGAAATTCAATGATTCACTAATAAAAAAATAGGACATCAACATACATAAATAAAATCATATTCTGGTTAATCGACTCATCCAATGAAAAAATTAATTCACTTATCATATGATAAAAAACTCATAAAATGTTATTATTGTCATATAATAATTTGGTATATGGTCAACTAAAGAAAATATTAAAATCGTGGTCCAGAATTTCATATTCCAATATGTTCCTTTTAGTATACGTTATTCTTCCGAATGGATTGTAGAAATGAAACAGACATATCCCTTTTTCAAAAAAAAAGAATATTTATTTTTATTTAATAATAATTTTAAAATTTATTAAATAAAAAATTGAACAATTACATAATAAGTGGCCTCTAAACCTCCCTCAACATGGTTCCCCTTGGTGATTTATGTTAGGATAAGTTAAATATAGACTTTGGTGTCCAATATATATATAACACCTACCAATATATAGAATAATCACTTTATTCCAATCATGTTTTTCAACATTAGAACCACACACACCTCTATTAATGTCATATATCCCTATAATGTGACTCTCACTATAGCTTAGGATAATTATAAAATCATTCGTATGATTTTATAGAGCATGGGGTTGATCCCATATCATTCTAAACCATATGTGTTTAATGTTACAATGTCATTTTTTTTCAAAACAGATTGATTAGAATACCCTTAAAATTTGGGTATCAGGCACCCAAGTTGACAAAATGTAAACATATGGAACTATATGATATCTGATGTTTTTGTTTTTCATGTGAGTGATTACAATATTATTGTAAGATCGAAAATGTATGTTTGTGAATGCTTGTTAGGAATGGCTGTTAACATAATATAACCATCTGGTTTTGGGATTTCATCCTAATCAGGGGGATGAAATTCAGAAAAATGAAGAACTACACACCATAGAAAAGGTAATTATGATGTTGAATGTCCTTATATGAGAGTTATTTATTAGTGTAGTGGTAGTTCATATAACAAAAAATATAACTCAATTCTAAAAATCCAACACATTATTAAAATTTATGTGATTTAAATAGATTAAAAAATAATATGAGAAGGTTTCACCCTAATTATATGGTTGAGAAAACTGTTATTCTTTTATTAGAAGAATCACATGAAAACATGACCTAATATGGGGTATTTAGTTTTCTATGATTTCATTTGAGGAAATTTGTTGAGTTGTGATACTTATGACTATAGTGAAATTTGGCCCTTATTGAGGTGGTATGTCATCTCCCATTTGGCCATTCTTGAAATAGCCTTCAGTATTATTTTTTGGTATATTTGTTTGTTATATAAATTATCTAAATTGAGTTGTTAGACTGGTTTTTTAGATAGAATGATGAAAAACAACATATAATATTTACATATTTTCCGATCATAATGGGGACCGTTATTGATTTTGGGAAGTCCATTAATTCGTCCCATACAAAGAGTCATCATGGGTAGAGATCAACATCATCTATCAAAAGAATCGTGTTTCCTATAACTGTTGCGAGATTCAACTAACATATTGGTGTTAATATTTTGTTTATATTTTCTATATTTCATTATAATGGATTATAATTACTGAAATATATTCAATGTGAAATAACATGATATTTTGAGGTATTTCATTCCTTGGTATTTCCAAATTATACATGTGTTTATCTATCATGTGATTTATGGGCAAGTGTTCTAGTGGTGTGTGTGATTCAGATTAATACTACGTATGGAATATTTTTTCCATCAGATATTTTGATGTGTAGATTCATGTTTGTGTCAATTAGATAGTCCTTCTTGATAATTCATATTTTAAATTTATTTTTTTGTTACTTCATGGATAGATAATTTATATGGTAAACTAGAAAACTGCTAGATGTAATAATCAGTCTAGTTCATTGGGAACTGAATATATAGGTCTTGTATGGATACTAGGAAGTGTAGATCACTAAGTAGATGTTTGTGGTAATGAACACAAACATGGGTGGGTATTTAGGTTGATGTTATAGTTTGTGGTTGTAGGTTATTTGGGATATCCACTCACCATGGGGATGAGGTTAGTTCATATCTTCACACAAAAGGGATGTACGAAGAGTTTTTGTTGACCATTGGTTATTTTTTAGTTTCCTTTATTATTTCAAGACATAGGGTAATGGTGTTAAAAATAAAATAGGAGGAGGTAAATACCATTGTGATGTCCAAGGAATATAGGTGGTGATGAAGATCATGAAATTGCAGTGGATACTCCCAAATTTTGGGATTCATTGGCTTGTTCAACTATTGGATGGAATACTATTTAGTTAATAATAGAAATTATATTAAGGAATGTGGATGTAACTTCATCAAAACAATGTTAATAGATTATAAAAGTGGTGGGGCTATCATGTAAGAGTGTATCATTATGTGGTTTGGATTTGGTTTTGGTGAAAAGTGAACATCCAATGTGACAGGCAATGGGTATAATATACAACATTAAAACTAGTAAAAGGTTCTTATGACCTCACCCATAGATGGAAAATAATTGTATTAAAATTAGTGTTAATTATTTTCATTACAATTTGTTATACTATTCATGTACCCATATATATATATGGATTTTATGAAGTCACATTGTTTTTGGTGGCCTACTTTTTTCATACTCATATAAATAATGGACCCTATAAGATACGTCTTTATTATTGTTCACATTATTATTAAGGTAAATTTCACTGTGACTAGTTGGTAGTTGGTAGGTGGTGCCAACAATGGATAAGAAAGTTGTCAGTGGATTTTAGAGCTAGACTTAGTGGATCCTTAATGTTGGGTTGGATTAATTTTTATATTTTTTCAGTTATTTCAGTTTTTGATCATTTTATGGGAGATACAATTTATAATTATCTAGTGGAAATGAAAATGTAAATACTTATTTATTGTATGTGGTATGAAATCCGTTATTTCTACCTTTATTTTATCTGGGGGTTTTATTTTTTCCTTCATCTATTATTTAATATTTATTATTAATAGAGGGTCTAGTCTCCCTAAAATCACGACATAGAACCATAATTCTAGTAATTAACCTCCGATATATTCGGATATGCACAGTTTTTAAGGAAATAGAGGATCATGTTCTATTCCTATGACCTAGTTCAAGGATTCTATAAAGTCAAATTAGTGGAGGAAGATATAATTTGGTAACTTGTGGGTTATTATATTTTATTTTGAATATGGTAAATAATATTTAGAGATATAACAATGATAACACAAATTTTGTGTTGTGTGTTTTTCATGAATAAATATAGTCTAAAGACCATGATACATGAAACCATGATTTTTTTTGGGTTTTCAAGGATATAGATGAATTATTTAACATGGCTGGGTCACAATTTCATTTATTTATTGTATCATGCTATTTGTTCTAGTGGGTAGTGGGTTTTATCTTGCATTACTTTAGGAACATAATTGTCACTAGGAATGTTTAGTATTTCTTGTGATCTTCATTCTACTTATTGAAAGATAGGTTTGACTATTTTAGGTTTTAGAAAAACCTGTATGTAGTTTTATCACATGTCATCATGGTGTCATTCCACTCTACTAAATGGGATTCATGGTCCCTGGTTTTATTGAATTTGTAGATCATGTGTGTGTCTATGTGTGTGGTATCTAACATTGTTATGGGTATATATGATCATAAGTAATGATGTAGGAGACATAATTTCAAGTATATTTGTGTATGTTCTGATGAGTTTCATTTCATAAAACTTATTTCAAAAAAAATTATATCTAGACTTTTTTATATTTTTTGAGATGTTATTTGTTTTTCAAAACTACACCACCTCAATATCGTTCATTAATGTATTATATGGTAGTGGATATGGTCCCACCAATGTGTGAACTTGATGGGGACATAGAGGGTGTAATGAAAATTGAATTTTAGGTGGACGTTCTATGGTCGGAATTTTATCCACATCAATTATAGGCATTAGGGTTGTGTACTGATGACAAACTTATCATGTTTTTGGTGTGGGTAATTTTTTTGAATTAGTCTATGATTTAATAGAGCTAAATAATCCTCAATATATCGGATGAGGGAGTTCCCATTGTAGAACCTTCACATTTTATTAGGAGTTGTTGGACCCAATGATGTCATGTTTTATATTGAGATAGTTCAAATGACCTTTAATAAAATTGAAACACCACTTCAGTAGAGGGTGGAGGTGATGACATGTACACTCATGGAACAAGTGTAACACTAGTGGGATGTGTTTTTTTAGTCTTGTAAACATGTTTGGAAGGCTAAGATGGAATTTTAGAAATCATTCTCCACCAATTTCTCCCTTGATAAATTTATAGTATATTGTGTCTATGAGTTCAATAATTTGGTACAAGGAGAGACATTAGTTTTTTTACTATGTTGAATGTTTTTTAGATTAATGATGGTTTACAATAGTTTAGACCAGAGATGACATAAGTCTCCACCATTAAACATTACACTATCTTGAATTATGTTAATAATTCACATAGAAGATCTTTTTAGGTTTATAGTTTTAGATAATTAAGCCATAGCTGTTACATTACAGATCAAATATTACACAGTAGACAATTCTAGTTAGTATCCATTTTTTCATAAAATAAAAACTCATAAAAGAAAACAATAATTTTTTTCTTCATATAAATCTTCTTGAATTTTTCCTTTTTTACCCAACCATATACCCTATGAAAAACATTTCAAAAACATTGTATGGGAATTAAATGCTCACTAAGGGTTATAAAATAATGAATAAAAACTTTATTCCATCAATACATACAAAACATAATCTCATTAACATACCTTATGAAATACTAAGTTTTATGAATAACTCATAGAAATCATAAATAATAAAACTTACATTAAGAATCCATATCATACATACATTGTAGCTTTTAATGCTACCTAGAAAGTTATGTTTGGAATACCCACCACAATATATTGCTTAAATATCTTAGGAGAAACATTAACGTTTTCTTCCATCACATACAAAATGTATTAGAGAGATATATTGGGATCACCCGTCATAGTTTTATCACGGAACCACTATTGTACATAAACAATGCCAACGAACAATAACATAATCCTAACATATCACTAGTTCAAATAACTTTTTTTACGTCAGTTATTTTTTTAATGCCTGTTTTTGGCTAATGTTATTATAGTAGAGGTTATAAATATTATTTTTCATGTTGGTTATTTTAAAATCGTCGTAAAAAACATAAATCCTAAGCATTTATCATGTCGGTTCATAAAAACCGACGTGGTAAATGCTTTATAGTGGGGATTTATTACGTCGGTTTAAAAATAACCGAAATGGTATATCGTTTGTTACATTGGTTGTCTAATAACTGAAGTAATAAACTCCACCACCAAATTTTTTTTCGCATCGGTTAATAAAAAACCGACTAGAAAAAAAATTTTTATCATAATTTCTTCTCATAACCAACGTTATAAACTAGGATGAAAAGTAGTTTTTCATGTTGGTTATTTTTTAACTGATGTTAAAACATATAGGTTGCATCGGTTATTTGATAACTGACATAAAAAATCAATTCTCATTCATTTATTACATCGGTTATAAAATAACAGACGTAAAAACATACCTAGGAACCGTTATTCATGTTGGCTATTGTTTAACTGATGTGAAAACATATATACTATTTCAGTTATTAAATGAGCAGTGTAAACAACTATTCCCATGAATTTATTATGTTTTTTATAAAATAAATGACGTAAAACCCAATTTTATTTTAATAAAACCGTTCAAACATTATTATGCATTGCCAAAGAAGACATGAAACAAGCAGAAACCAGACCAAAACCAGACCATACCAGAAAAACATCAGAACCTAAAAAAAACAAGACAAACCAAAGAAAAATAAAACATTCACAAAAATAATATTCAAAAATTACAATGTAAACTAAAAAAATCCTATGAACCCCTGGAAAGCCCTAACCCCATGTACAACACTACCAACCCACTGAAAAGCCCCCCCTAGACACCCTCCCACCCCCCAGGACAGCCCCCAAGATAGAAACCCCACCCCCTGGATAGCCCCCGCCCGCCTGGACACCCTCACACCGACTAGACACCACCCCACCCCACTGGACAGCCCCTTGGACACTTGCCCACCCCCTTGACATACCCCTGGACATCCTCCCACCCCATGGACACCCCCACCTCTGGACACCCTCCCACCCCCTAGACAACCCTCACCCCTGGGACAGGCCCCCACCCCCTTGGAAGACCTCCCACCCCCCTAGACACCCCTGAACCCTGGACACCCCTACCCCCGGATAGCCCCCCCCCCCCCACCCTAGACAGCCCCCACCCCTCAATATACCCTCCCAGCCCTTGATAGGCCCCCACCCCCTAGACAGGACCCCACCCCATTGGACATCCTCCCACCCCTGGACACCCCCACCCCCTGGACAGCCCCCCACACCCCTGGACATTCCCACCCCCACACCCCAGGACAACCCCCACCTCTTGGACACCCCCACCCCCTGGACACCCCCACCACTTAGAAATCCACCCACCCCATGGACATCCGCCAAGCCATGTACATCCCACCCCTGGACACCCACCCACCCCCTGGACAGCCCCCACCCCCTAGACACCCCTCCCCATGGACTCTCTCCCACCCCCTTGGATAGGCCCCCATCATGGACATCCTCCAACCGTCTAGACACCACCAACCCCCTGGACAGCCCCCACTACCCTGGAAAGCCCCCACCCCCTAGGACATCCTCCCACCCCCTGAACAACCCCACCCCTAAGATAGGACCCACACCCCTGGATAGCCCCCACCCATAGACATCCCCCACCAACTGGACACCCCCACCCCTGGACACCCCCACCCCCTAGACACCTTCCCACCACCCTGCATAGCTGCCACCCCCCTGAACACGCACCAAACCCCCTTAGACATCCTCCCAACCCTGGACAACCCCACCCCTGGACACCCACCCCTAGAGACCTTCCCACCTCCTAGACACCCCCACCACCATGGTCACCCCACCCCCCTGGACCTCCCGACCACCCACCTGGACAGCCCCCCCCCCCCCGAGATACCATCCCGCCCCCTGAACAACCCCACCACCCTCAATATCCCCCACCCCCTAGACACCCCCACCCCTTGGACACCCCACCCCCTGGACACCATCCAACTCCCATGGACAACCCCCACCCTCTGGACATGCCCCCACACCCTTGGACATTTTCCCACCCCCCTCTACACCACCCACCACCACCCCTGGACACCCTACCACCCCCTGGACTCCCCACCACCCTATTCACCCCTCCCCATGGTCCTCCCCGCCCCCCACAGTCTACCCCCACACCCTAAACACCACCCCACCCCACTAGACTACCCCCACCCCTAGGAACCCCCACACCCCATAACACCCCACCCCCTAGACACCCTCCCACCCCCTGGACAGCCCCCAGCCCCTTAGACAGGACCCCACCACCTTGGACTCCTCCCACCCCCTGGATATGTCCCCACACCCTATGGACATCCTCCCTCCCCATGGACACCCCCACCCACCTGGACACCCCCCATGGACACCCTCCCACCCCTAGACAGCCCCCACCCCTAGACCCCCTCCCACCCACATGAAAACCCTGCCACCCCCTTAATAGCGACCAGCCCATGTACCTCCCTTCCACCCACTGGATAACCCCCCCCCCCCCACAAACACCACACCACCCCAGTGGAATGCCCCCCTAGACAACCTCCCACCCCTACACTCTTGTACAACCATCACACCCCTTAGACACCACCCCACGCCCATGGACAACCACCCACCACCTGGACACCCCCACCCCCTGGACACCCCCACCCCCTGGACACCCCCTACCCCTTGGACAGGCCCCCACCCCCTTGGACGCCCCATTAGAGACCCCTAACCCTTTGAGACCCCCCCTATACACCCCAAATCACATGAAACCATTAATATGCTCTACAAAAGTATGAAATAATTTGAAACCATACCAAAAGCAGACCAAAACCAGGCCAGAATTCATACCATAAAAACATCATAACTAGACCAAAACAAGAAAAACCCAGACCAAAATTAAACATTAACATATATAACATTCATAAAATAAAATTTCAACTATAAAAACCTAAATCTATCCATAAAAACTACCAAATATACAGTTATAATTACAATATTCAAAATTAAATTTTACGCTACAAACATACTAAAATCCAATCAAACCTATAAAATAATTTGACCATTCTACTTGTAAGTGTTTGACCTCTTGAGAATTATAGGTTTGTGTCTCATCAAATAGCTATAAACTAAAAAGATATTAGTTAACATGTATAATGAATAAATTAAATTAAATAGTATGGTATTGTTTATATTTAAATCTTACGAGGTCAAATTTTACTAGTGTTCCAATTGTAATTATTTCAATCATAAACTATAACATATAATATTTTCATTCGATGACACATTTTTTTCATGAAAATTATATTTAAATGAGTATAAATTAAAAATATCATTTTTGTTTAATATATTGAAAAGTACAAATTATAAATGAATATTTACCTTTACTTATACATATTTGATATTGTCACTCTTTTTCTTTGTGTTTTTTCGAATGTATACCCATGCCATATTATAAAATAATATGAATGTGATAAATTAAAAATTAATTATAATATAAACTATTAATAAATTGAAACTTACTTTTCCAACATATTCTTAAACCATCCCCACACATCACCATGGATAGATAATATCCAATAAAGTGTTTTCTCCCATAAACAAAAAATGCCTAAAATCCAATGATTACTGATAACAATGAAAATTTATTGTTATTGGTTTTATATGTTAAAAGATAATGAAAAATGTTCTATATATATGTTCCATAACTCTCAAGAAAAGGTTTCATCCAACACAGCATGATTATATTCTATTCAAATCATTTAGCAGTATAACGTGTTCTTTCTTCTTCATCCAATGCATGTGCTTCAGGGGAAATCAAATACGGGTCTATGAATCCATATACATCTCTTTGATCATTCTTTTCAGATATATAATAATGATACCTAATAGAAAACATAAATAAGTGTACATTTTTAATAAATAAAATGTAGGTAAAGGTGTTAAGACTTACATGGAAAAAAATTGTACAACATTAATGCCCAATTTATTTACCATAACAGGATCCATGATATCATTTTTCACAATCCCCATTTTTGTTGCACATCCAAAAACATGATCTTTCATTGGAAACTCATAATGATCAGTCAATATATTTGAATATCTTGAAAATATGTCAAGACTACTATAATCTGTATCTAATGTCATATGCATTTTTCTTTGTTGTTGTCTATAATATATCTCTTTACATTGATGTATTCCGGTAAAAATAAATAGAAAAAAATAGTAGTTTTCAAATGTTAAAGAGAATTTAATAAAAAAGGAAATAAAAGATACAAAATACATAACTCTATAGTAATGAGTCATAGAAGTCTGGATGGCCAAACTAAAAAGTTGTCGATATTATGTCCACCTGACTCCACCCCATCTGTAGGTAATGGTACTCAAGCTGATCTTTCTATAATATCTTGTACGGTGACCCTATGATTCTCTACCTCTAAGCATTGATGATGAACTGTATCTCCAATACAGTATACCAGCCCATATGAAACTATATGATGGTGAGGATCATCAATATACAACTCCCAATAAGAATGAAGTTGTGGCGGCAGAGTAGGAAACCAAATGGGTTCTGTAGGCTGAGGTGGGGGTGTGGGAGAAACTAGTGGAGGTGGAGGATAAATAATGGGGTGTGTAGGGGGAGGTGGAAGAGTGGGAGCTACAGTATTAAATTTTCATTGCATGTCTGCAAACATAGACTGTACCATCGCTCTAATATTTTCCTCTGTTGTCGCATTAATATTATGAACCTCATCCTCCAAGGATTCTTTTTTATTAACACCCTCAATGTAAGAAGTTGATGAATGTGGAAACACTTTTCTTACCTATACACCCATTGAATATCCTAGTTCATGACCAGGGTGTTCGGGCTTTCCCAACTCTATATATAAAATATATTTTCTCCCATCAGCTGTAAATACCCCATTTGAGCTCTACACCTCAAGATATTTTTCTATTAATTAATTTAACTTCTCTGTAATGATTGAAATTATATAAACAATATAAATAAATAAAATAAATAAAATAAATATCTTACAATCCTATAAACTATGATTCTCGATTCTTTCAAAATTTATTTCCCCCTTTTTCCCATTTGATCTCCCTTCCATTTTTCATGTCTAGATAGAGGGGATAGAGGGGATGGATGGGTAAAATCTCCATGCCTTGAAGACCCTTCCCTCAGTTTTTGTAATATTTTTTCATCATTTGTTCTTCTAATATGTTATACCATCCATGAGATAAACTATGATGGTATACATTTATTTATTGGATATCATGATGAGATGTCATTGTTTGATGTAAATTAATAGTATTAAATCATTAAAAAACATTAAGAAGATCATTTATATAACAAATATTATAAATTTTTATAATGCCCTTACCAAAATGAATCATTTCTTATACATTCAAAAAATTGTATCCACGTTCCTTAATCTATGAAAGGATATATATGACTTAGATTGTCATGATTCCTATGACCAAAATGAAATCAGATGTGAGGGTTGATTTTAAATCCCTTCATCTCCTTACAACCATCGATAAACATTTCCTTCTAACTCTTCGAGCGTCAGGAATATAAAATGTCATCTGATAAAAATGCGGTAAAACATAATATACTAGAAACATTTAAAGATTAGTCAAAAAATAGGAAAATATCTTACCAAAATTATCTCCCACAATTGAGATATTATCGCTCTGTCCACACTTCTCCAATTATCATAAAAAAAATGCATATTTTTCTTTTACCTTGAGTTGATATAAAAATCGTAAAAAAATTTCATTCAGACCTCTAGGAATATCATGTTCATCAAACTCGATGAGTATCATCTAGTCCTGGCTATGGGAAAGTGATAATTTTGGTAAATGTGTGCAGTCACGTTTACCAACACTTGAACTCTTCTTTGTCATTATGGGAGCACATGAGGAAGATAGGGGAACATCATGAGGGGCATGTGAATATTCCTCCCCAGAAGTCTGATTATGATGCTCATCTACAAAATCATGTGGCTGATCAACTGATTGATCTATCATTGTCCTATAATTCAAAAAAGTAAACTTTTGATCACAAATAGAAAAATTCAAATATTAAAATATAATTGTACACAAAAATGTAAAAGAGAACTAAGTTACGTAATAGTAAACATGGTAAATATGGTATGAATGTTAGACAATGGTAAATATGGTAAACATGGTAAACATGGTAATGTAAATTCCATTCAAAAAAATCAATGAATATATAAGATATGTAATGTTAGACTATGATAAACTATGGTCATTATGGTAAACATGGTAAACATGGTAAACATGGTAAGAATGGTAAACGAGAAAAACATAGTAAACATGGTAAAGTTCTTTCCATTCAAAAAAAATCAATAGATATATAAGATATTTTATGGTAAACATGATAAACTAAATGAATAAAATTTAAAATAAATTAAAATTTCTAACATTTAATAAAAATAATAAATGTAAAAAAATATATACATATGATACCAGTAATATTTGGAATGTAAAAATGGACTTTTTTCCCAAAATTCCTTCATTATGATGGATCCTTATAGAACAATCCATGTCTTCAACATTGTCAATATTATATTCTTCTAATCTTTCCATGGAAGTGAGGATATCACATAAATCAGAATCTTCATCATGTTGATCCTCACTGACATATTGTCTTTTCCCTTGTGAAACAACGAATCCTTGTATACCTTATTGATCAACAACAACAAAAATATTTTTTTCATATGTTTCCATTATGATTGAAAATACTATATCTTCCCATCTATTTAGATTGACAATTTTCATTCCATATTCATTGTGTCTAACAATATTGTTAATGATAAAAAAATTTCAGTTAAAAATAAGATCTTTATTATTAATGTAATCAACCACCAATATTTATTCAATGAATCTATAATATGCACCTTATGCAAAAATTGTGATTTTTCCATTCAAACTAAAAAAATGCATTGCTTCTACACAAACAAATACACTATTATTCTGAACATCACTTCTTTTGTCCTAATCCTTTCTATGAAATGTATATCCATTAGTGTCATACCAAGACAATGTTATCACATTTAAACTTGGAAAACCAACTAACCATCTTAATGTCTCTAATATATCTGATCTACCAACAAAGGACTTTTTAAACCATGGGAAAAATGTTTTGTTGTGCTCAGTCAAAATTCACATTTCTTTCTTCTTTAGATGAAAATTTTTTAACTCATTAATATTAAATGTGTTATATGGTTGAGCATCAGCTATTTTCTTCAAGATGTATAACTCTACCTTCTTCATCTGATCAGTTGACAACGATTTGACTTTCAAGAGATGAATCTGCTTTCCCACATTATTAACTCATTCATTGCAAGATGGAGGAAAACCTATGTGCTCTTCTACAACCAAGTATCTTGTACAAAAATACGAAACCTCCTTAGAAATATATTTTTCAATAATATATGATTCATATAGATATGAATTCTTAACATACCCCTTCAATATTCTCATATACCATTCAAAAGGACACATCCAACAATGAAATAAAGGTCCACAAAGAATTATATCTAGAACTAGACTAACAGTTTAATGAACCATTATATCAAAAACATATGGAGGAAAATATATTTCCATTTGACAATGTATATAAATTTCATCCTTTTCCAAAATTTTCAAATCATTCAAAATAAATAACCTTATTACAAATAGAATTGAAAAAATAACACAACATCATTATAGTCTATCTGACACGGATGGGAAATATTCCACACAATGCAACTTGTAAAAGTTGTTACATTATCATGTGATAATAATGATATTTCATACCTAACAACTTCAAATCCTTCAAAGAGACAAAATTTCTTACATTCGAAGAATAACATTGAGGCACTTTAATATCATTAAGACACTGAAAAATATAATTTTCTACCTCTTTGATATTGTATGACTAGCATGGTGGAGAAATGTGTGAGGCTTGGTGTCCTGAGAACCAACTGTTTTATACATTGATTACATGAATGTTCACTTATTATATATTATTCATTGTTCTGCATGACTGTAATATAATAATTTCCTGGAATATTTGTTTCATTGATATGCTCATGGGAGATCCCCGCTATGATGAGAACCTTGAAATTCTAAAACAATATTCTTAAATAACATTCTACGGTTTTATGACATACTATGATATAACACATAGTATACAGACCTTCATGTGCGTGTACTCATAAGAATACGAGACTCTCCCTCATGGAGTTCACACTTGGTAATCTACAAGATGGGAGATTATGAGAACAGACCTTCCAGTAGAAATTCTGCATGTCTTGGTGACATCGGACATTGCTATCTATAATCATGTGTAATGGTCCTTAGACTGGAATATTATCATTAACTCATGTCATGAATCGTGCAGTTAGATCTACTGATGAAAACCGTCATGCAGAGAGTTGGTGGGAAGTACGATACGTTGGGTGCGTCACAAGTGACATGCTGTTAATGGATAAGTCGAGGAAGGATTTGTCCCTTCCATTTATGGAAGTTGATATCTCGAACCTTTGATTGAAATAAAACTGTCGCATTAAATTCCATGTCCATGGTGTAAACGATGAGTTTATTTCAGGTAGTCACAGAACGACGAAACAAGCATATAGGTTTATGACACTGCCATGAAACCTGATTGATGAGATATCGAGACAGAGGGATTAAATTTCATAGTAATCATTCGTATAAGGTGATACGTCAATGTGGTGTCAACTTCTTTTTCTTGGGTTCCTTGACCTGTTGCTAGATAGTAATCTTGGACTTTAGGAATGCCTACCTAATGCCAATGAGAAAGAGGCCTAGAGGGTCCCACACTAAGGGTATTCAAATATCTCAAGTAGAATAAATATTATTCCCGTACGTGGTTTAATAATTACTCAAGGAAGCCTAAATCATTTAAATGTTTAAGGGAGAATAAAATAAAAAAAGTAAACGCCATGTATCAATGATTACATGCCGTGTAGTTTTATTTAGAAAACAAGTACCCACCGTGTGTTATTAAATGTACATGCCGTGTAGTTTTAATTAATAAATGAAATGAATAAATGAAAACAATATATACGTGTAGTGTACATTGAATGTACATGCCGCACAGTTTTCAATGAAAAACTAGTACACGTCATGTATTTATTAATACAGGCCGTGTAGTTTTTCCAGTTGAGATTTTGAGGAAAATATAATTTTATGAAATGATATTTATTATAATTAGTGTGGGAGCATGTCAAGGAATTAATGACTCGACATGGGGTTTTCAAAAGGGAGTTAACGATATAAGTAAAACACGTAACACATTTATTTATTGTCATAACTCTACATCCTCAAACCCGATTATAAATATCCTCCCAACCCCATCTTTTTTCCTTACACACAGGAGAATCATTGTGCACAACAACTCTGGGGAATTATTTCAAGGCCGAAAGAACCTCTTCCTCTAAGAACACTCTCAAGGCCAAGAGAGATACTCTTCCATCGGATCAAGATGGTCTAAGGTGGACAACGCAAGCAAAGGTTTATCCATGCTAGCACCCATAGACTCCTTTGGCGATGCCCTGATATACGAGGTACACGTGTGGATCACCGCTAAAGGAAGTCTACACATAGCTTCTGCAACCCAACGATGAATCACATTAGAACATGATCAAGAACATCAACGATGAAAGAACACCCAAAAGGTATTTCTTTTCAATTTATTAAATTAATTATAATCAACCTGTAACGATCCTACTTTGTGGTTCCGGGACTTTCCTATTCTTTGTCTTTTTCTATGATTTGATCCATGGAGACTAGCGTTTATCATCATATTGATCCCAGATTGATCATTGTCAATGACAAAAGGCTATGTGGGCACATCCACCCATACGCTTCTGCTGCGCCTGGAACCTTAAATTGGTATCAGATGAGGTTAAAACATTGATTATAGTTATTTAATTTCCATTGATAATTTACACATTTATATTTGATTCAATTCGGAATAAATCATTCTATAAATATGAATAAACGAGATCTTTTCTTCCTCCTTCATTTCCTAATTCATATCATAGATATGGCCATTTAATCTAAATTTTGATTAAAATAAAAAAGAGGAACTCATCCGGAGGAGCCGCTCTTTCTTTCTGTACAACACGGGAATACACGACGTGCAATTAAAAAATATACATTGTGTACTTAGGTTCAACGAACCTGCACTAGTTTTCCAAACCATGTTGTGTGAATTGAGTATGTCTAAGTATTGATTACGCCATGTTGAATAGAAATGAACAACACATGGAAAATAAGAATACACAGTGTGTATGTTGTAGCAATATGCCGTGTAGTCCAATCCAGTCCAGGTGAAACCGTGTACAAGGAGAAGCCGTGTTCCATGTGCATGGGATCGCCAAGCTGGTTACCGCGTAACAAGTATTTAAACGCCGTGTATGATTTATCTACATGCTGTTTACTCCAAAATTTCCAAAGTAGAGAGAACACGCCAAAGCCCAATCATGTACTTTGGATAAAAGGTGAAAATAAATACACGTCGTGTAAATATAAACTACACGGCATTTACATTCCAGAAATTTCTCCAGCTTTCCTCCAAAATTACAAATACCTGTACAAGGAATATGGATGAGAAGAATCTCAAGGAAATTTGGAAAGGAATTTAAGATAAATAACTGATTAATTATAAGATCATAATTAATTGAATTCGAGCACGACTCATCTTAAATAAAAGAACGATTAAAAGAATTTGAATTCTAAATATGCGTAAATGTTGTTTCATTCTATGGATGATCATGAGCTAGATGAAAGACCCTTTGTATGTGTGTAGGTTTTCATTTAAACTTTTTTAATTTAATTTCGTTGGCCTACGAGCCTTCATCCAATAAAATGTAGGGTCTGGGTGCCCATGGTTTCTTTAATGTAAACCCATGTAATGGAGGATCTCCCAAGCTAGAGGAGATGGTTTAGAACCCGAAGTGGAGGCGAAACCAACCCAAGAAGACACAAAGGTGGACAGGTGGGAGCTACAAAACACAGACCATCCATTCAAGGTGGTTTTCCCTAGGTCATGGTTAGCTTATCAAACCGCTAGATAAGCTTACCAATAGAATCTCATGATCATTCCATATTATTTTATTTCTATCTGATTTCAGGGTTTATTTATTATGTATGTGTCGTCGCAATCACATAATTAATAAAATGAACAAGCATGCAAAGATGGAATAAAATTAAACCGGACTATGCATAAACATTATCAGAACATGGTTAATCACTTAATCTAGCATTAAATAATATTAACGAGCATGTGATAATGTAAAACTACGCATAATAGATTAAAATCCCTCAATACCATATTAAGTCAGACCAAGCCTTCTGTTACTTGATTATGGTCATGACACAATAAAACTATGTGTTTGACCCACCCTTGTTGGGACACTTACATTTATAAAGGAAGCCCTTATGAAAGGTTTCGGGTTGACTTAACCGTATTACATCAAGAGGAGTATCACTTGATAGACTAGATGTAATATTTGAGGAAAGAGTTGAGGAAATCCAAGTCAAGATTTCAGGATTGGGGAGTCCTCTCATCAGATCAAGGAACTGCAAGCTCACAGTTGGCAAAGACCTGCCTACCAAAATACCTTCAAATAGCTTGACCAACCCTTGTTGGGGTTATGCGAAGGGGAATATGGATCCTTTCCACTAGAATGTCAAAGAAACTGGACATTATGATTTCAATGGTGAGGGCCAATGGGATTTGATAAAACAGTGGGAGAGTTAATAAAATTTACTATTTCTCATAAAAATGTAATCAAGAAAGTACTGATAAATCAGCTCTTTTAAATTGTAGAATCGGAATGAAAAACTCTTCAACCACATTTTCTCTGTGATAAATTTTGGATAAAGACAATATCATCACCGGTATTAACATTCAAGAATGGTTTAGGCGCCTTCAGGTTATCCTACACCATGAACGAATGTTTTACGTGTTGGAGTCCCCACTTCCTGATCCGCCTGCCCAAGGGGTGAGTGATGAAGATTTCCTGGTCTATGATCAAAATTTGAGTGATGCACTCGACGTTCAATGTTTGATGTTGTCATAAATGTATAGTGAGCTCATGAAGTCTCATGAAGGCAGGGATTCCTACAACATGATCGAGCACCTTCATGGTTTATACTAGGAGAGAGCAAGATAGGAAAGGTTTTAGATCTCCAAGGCTCTATTTCAGAGCACGCTTGGAGAGGGTGCCCTAGCTAGTCCTGATGTATTCAAGATCATTGGCTACATTGAGTGCTTGGAGGTTATAGGGTTTAAACACTCCAAAGAACTGGGTACCGATCTCATTATTGCATTACTCCCCTAGATATTCTCTAACTTTGTTGTGAACTTCAACATGAACAACATTGAGATGTCTAGATCTGATCTTCTTATCCTCATTCACCAAGTGGATAATGACATGAAGAGTGAAAAACCTTCTATCCTTAGGTTGAATAAAAGGAAAGGTAAGGTGAAGAGATTTAATCCCAAATCTTCTTCAAGGCCTTCCAAGAAAATGAAGACCAAAGGGGTGGCAAGGGAACATGATGCTGTTTGTTTCACATGTGGCAAGAAGGTCCACTGGAGGAAAAACTCCACCCAGCCAAGGAAGCAAGAGGATGCTTCAGGTGCTTTTTTTATCGAATGAATTCTATCTGTTTCTAATAATTGGGTAATAGATACTGCTTGTGGTGCTCACATATATATCCAAATAAAGGAACCATTTATATTGAGAAAGAATGACCGGGGTGAGGTGGATCTACGAGTAGCCAACAGAGCTAGACTCGTTGGTGTATCTGTTGGAGAATACCATCTCACATTGCCTACTGGGATGGTCTTGGTTTTGAATGGTTGTTATTATGTGCATTCTTTTACTGAAAACACTATTTCAGTTTCCAGATTAGATACTAATGGATTCAGGTTCATGTTTGGAAATGAATGTTGCTAATATTATAAAGATAACATTTGTTTTGGTAGGGCACATTTATATAACGGCCTTTATGTGTTAGACTACACAAACCAAGTAATGGAAATCGATGAAAATGTCAATTCACATGACCCATACCACACCCAACTTTGGAATCACCGGCTAGATCATGTCAATGAGAAACGTTTGACAAAAGTAAATCAAGATGGGTATTTAGATTCTTTCAAACAATAACCACTTGGTGCATGTCATGTGTGTCTACAAGGAAAAATGACCAAAACCCCATTTAGTGGGAAAGGTGAAAGAGGTAAAGAGCTTCTAGAATTAGTTCACAGAGATGTGTGCAGACCATTTCAAGTTGAAGCAAGGGGTGGTTTCACGTACTTCATAACTTTTACTGATGATTTTAGTAGATATGAATATATCTAATTAATGAGGTATAAGTCAGATTCTTTTGATCGGTTCAATGAATACAAGAATGAAGTTGAGAACCATCTTGGTAAGAAGATTAAGAAACTCCGCTCATACATAGGAGGAGAATATCTTAATCAGGACTTCATTGATTTCTTACTGGAGTTTGGGATTCTATCTAAACTCACTCCCCCTTACACACATCAGTGGAATGGTGTAAGTGGAAGGAGGAACTGCACCCTGTTGGACATGGTGAGATCAATGATGAGTCATGCGAGTATTCCATTATCCTTTTGGGGATATGCATTACAAACAGAAGCACACATACTAAACAAAGTACCAACTAAATTGATAAATTGTATTCCATAGGAGTTATGGAGTGGACACAAAGCCATGTTATCAAATTTACATGTGTGGGGTAGCGAAGCATTTGTTAAGGCATCTCCAGGTAACAAACATGCACCCCGAGGCACAAAGTGTATCTTTATAGGATATCCCATGGAAACAAGGGGATAGTACCTATACAACCCCTCAGACAAAAAGGTTACAGTGGAATGACACTCCATATTCCTTGAGAGGGAGCACATCTCCAAAAGAGATTGGGGGAGAACGATAGAATTCAATGAAGTTGAGGCTCAAGATGCATAGGATTTGGTACATGAACAGATTCCACAAAGCCCTGTGGAAGAAAAATTTGTTCCAGAAATACAAGAACTGCGTAGGAGTACGAGAGAAGTGAGAGAACCGTACTGATATGTTTTTCTTGTCAACGAGGATGGTGACTCATTATTGGTTGACAATGATGATCCTCTTACGTACAAGGAAGCAGTTGAAGGTACAGACATTGCCAGGTGGCAATAAGCCATGAATTCTGAAATGGATTCCATGTACCAAAACCATGCCTGGATTTTGGTAGATCCTCCAATTGATGTAAATCCTATTTGTAACAAATGGGTATTCAAGAAGAAACTAGACATGGAGGGACACGTCATCTCCTATAAGGCACGACTGGTTGCAAAAGGTTTTATACAGCATCAACGAATTGACTATGATGAAACCTTTTAACTACTTTTGATGTTGAAATCCATCAGAATCCTATTGGCCATTGCCTCTTACCCTGACTTTGAAATTTGTCAAATGGATGTCAAAGAAGTATTCCTTAACGGGAACCACTAGGAAGATGTCTACATGACACAACCTGAAGGGTTTTTGACTCTAAAGGATTCCAACAAGGTATGCAAGTTGCAGAAATCCATGTATGGATTAAAGTAAGCATCATGGTCATGGAACATTCGTTTTGATGAAGCTGTAACGGAATTTAGCTTTGTTAAGAACGAATGTTAGCCTTATGTCTACATGTGGTTTAGTGGAAGTGCAGTCTTTTTCCTAATAGTATATGTTGATGACATATTACAAATTAGAAAGAAAGTACCTGTCTTAAAGTAAGTTAAGGCATGGTTGCATAAATTCTTCTCCATGAATGACTTGGGTGAAGTAGGATATATTCTTGGGATCAAGATCCATCGTGATAGATCCAAGAGAATGTTGGGCCTGAGTCAAAGTACATACATTGATAATATACTAAAGAGATTCAGTATGGAACAGTCCAAGAGGGGATTGTTTCCAGTGTCACATGGCATTTATCTTTCCAAGAAAATGTCTCCTCAGACACACGAGGAAAGAAAAATAATGGAAAGGATCCCTTACGCATCTGAGATTGGGTCATTCATGTATGTTATGTTATGCATGATGCTAGATGTTTTTATGCATTAGGTGTGGTAGGCAGATATCAAGATGATCAAGGAGACCGCCATTGGATGGCATTCAAGACTATCCTAGAGTATCTAAGGCGTACTAAGGATATGATCATGTTTTATGGAGGAGATGAGTAACAAATCATTAGAGGACATGTAGATGCTAGTTTCCAGACCGATAAGGATGACATGAAGTCGCAGAATGGATACATATTCAGTTTGAATGGAGGTGTAGTGAGCTGAAAGAGATCAAAGCAAAGTGTGGTGGGAGATTCTATAGTAGAGTCCGAGTATATCTCAGCTTCTGATGCAGCTAAAGAAGAAGTATAGATGCGAAGATTCTTCCAAGAGCTGGATGTATTACCGAGTATTAAAGATCATATCACCCTCTATTATTATCATACTGTACCGGTGGCACTTGCTAAATATCCAAGGTCACATCAGTGGACAAAGAACATACTTCATAAGTATCATCTCTTGAGGGATTTTTCTCAGAGAGGTGAAGTTGAAGTGAGCAGTATTTCCAAGGAAGACAATGTGGCAGACCCCTTGACTAAAGCCTTGACTCAGCAGAAACATGATCATCATGTGAGGTCTAGCGTACTAAAAGTCGTAGGCGGTTGGCTCTAGTCCAAGTGGGTGTTTGTAAGGGTTGGTGTCATGAGAACCAACTATTTTGTACTTTGATTACTTGAATGTTCACTTATTATATATTATTCATTGATCTCCATGACTATAATATAATAATGTCCAGGAATATTTGTTGCATTGATAAGGTCATGGCAGATCCCCGCTGTGATGAGAACCTTGAAATGCTATAAAAATATTCTTAAATAATGTTCTACAATTGAATTACATAATATGATAGGACACAAAGTATATAGACCGTCTTGTGCGAGTACTAGTAATAAGACGAGACTCTCTCTCATTGAGTTCTCACTTGGTAATCTCTAAGATGGGAGATTATGAGAACAGACCCACCAGTAGAAATTTTTCATGTCTTAGTGTCATCAAACATTGCTATCTACGAGCGTGTGTAATGGTCCTTAGACTGGAATATTATCATTAACTCAGGTCATGACTCGCGCACATAGATTTATAGATGAAAACTGTCACGCAGACAGTTGGCGGGAAGTAGGGTACGTTGGGTGCGTCACGAGTGACATGTTGTTAATTGATAAGTCGATGAAGGATTTCCCCCCTTCATTTATGGAATTTTATATCTCGGCCCTTTGATTGAAATAGACCTGTCGCATTAAATTCCATGGACATGGTGTAAACGACGATTTTATTTCAGGTAGTCAAAGAACGAAGGATCAAGCATATTGGTTTATGACACTACCATGAAACCTGCTTGATGAGATATCAAGACAAAGGGATTAAATTACACAGTAAGCGTTCGTATGAGTTGATACGTCAATGTGGTGTCAACTTATTTCTCTTGGGTTCCTTGACCTATTGCTGGACAGTAATCTAGGACTTTAGGCAAGCCTGCCTAATGCCAAGGAGAAATAGGCCTAGAGGGTCACACACTAAGTGTATTAAAGTATCTCAAGTAGAATAAATATTATTCTCGTACATGGTTTAAGAATTATTCAAGGAATCCTAAATCCTTTTAAAGTTGGAGGAAAAATAAAATAAAACTAGTACATTTCGTGTATCAATGATTACACGACGTGTAGTTTTATTTAGAAAACAAGTACACGACGTGTATTATTAAATGTACACGCCATGTAGTTTTCTTTATGAAAGGAAATGAATAAATGAAAAAAAGATATACACACCGTATAAATTGAATGTACATGTCGTGCAGTTTTCAATGAAAAACAAGTACACATCATGTATTTAGTAATACACGCCGTGTAGTTTTTCCAGTCATGATTTTGAGGAAAATATCATTTTATTAAATGATATTTATTATAATCAGTGTGGGTGCATGTCAAGGACTTAATGACTCGACATGGTGTTTTCAAAAGGGAGTTAATGAAATAAATAAAACACGTAATGTGTTTATTTATTGTCATAACTCTACAACCCCAAACCCGATTATAAATATCCTCACAACCAAACACTTTTCTTTACATAGAAGATAATTGTTGTGAAAAACAACTCCGGGGAATTATTTCAAGGCCGAATGAACCTCTTCCTCTAGGAATGCTCTCAAGACTAAGAGAGATCCGCTTCCATCAGATCAAGACGATCTAAGGCGGACAACGCAAGCAAAGGATTCTCGACGCTAGCACCCGGAGACTCCTTTGGTGATGTCCCGAGATACGAGGTACACATGTGGATCACTGCTAGAGGAATTCTACACTTGGATTCTGTGACACAACAACGAACCACATCGGAACGTAATTAAGAATATCAATGAAGAAAGAACACCCAAAAGGTATTTCTTTTCAATGGATTAAATTAATTATAATCAACCAGTAATGATCCTACATTGTGGTTCTGGGACTTTTCTTTTCTTTGTCTTTTTCTATGATTCAATCTGTGGAGACTGGCGTTTATCGTCGTATTGATCCCGGATTGATCATTGTTAATGAGAAAATCCCAATGGGCATATCCACCCATGTGCTTCCGCTGCGCCCGAAACCATCAAAATGTTCATCTTCCATTAGGAGCGGGAGGTAACTCCAAATGTATTCCCATTTCTAGAAAGTCTAATATTGCATTCAACCCATATTTAGTCTTTTCCTTTAATATCTAACTTTGTTTCAATCAAACTATTGAAGATATTCTTTTCTACGTACATGATATCAATATTATGTTTCATTTCATGATATCTCCAATATGGTAGCTCAAAAAATATTGACCTTTGTTTCCAAATATGTCTATCATTTCCTTATTTATGCGTCTTTCCTAGTGTCACGTCATGGTTTTTCACCATCTCAAAAGACATATCAAGGAAAATTGTTTTTGGAGAAATATCAAATTCTTATGAGCCATTTAATGACCTTTTTAGTCAACTATATGAGTGATCCGTAAAAAAACTTTTGATGAACCATGTATAATATTTTCCTCCCATGATGAAATTGAAAATATGAAGTCTATTTATCAAAAATTAGACATTCTTTATTCCCCTTAACACAGTATCCAGAAAAAATTTCTATTTGATGAGAAGTCATTTATAGTGAACATTAGCACTGCATGTAGTTGAAAATTTTCCAATTTATAAGAATAATACACCTAATAACACCCTCCAATAAAGGATTCAAATCATTAATCAATGGTTACAAGAACACATCAATATCATTTCCAGTTTGATTTGGTCCAGAGCTCATTATACTTCACATGACATATTTACACTTCATTGATACTTCAAGATAGAGGTTGTAAATTACCAATAAAACAAACCATGATGTATGTCTGCTGCTGAGGGTTCTATATGGATTCAGTACATCTTTGCACAACCCAAGTCTGAGATTTGTAATTTAATTTCCAAATGTAGGATACTACTCAACAATTTTCTTCCATTATGGAAAATCAGCTAGATAAAATATTTTTACATCACATATCCTCTCATCCGCAAGACATAATAACCTTTTTTCATCATATTAATTAACAAAGAAACTTTTCAAATGATGAATAATTGGAAGATTCCAAAATACCTTGGCAAAGACCTTTGTAATATCTACATCAGTCTGTGATTTTTATTTCAATTTATACCATGATGTCCCATTTTTTGGACACTCTGAAAAAAATTCATATTCCATCCTATATATCATATAATCATTTAGATAAGCATGTATTTCCTTTAATCCCAATCCCATCAGGAATAATATTTTCTTAGCCTTATAATGTGAGACTATTAGATCATTATCATTTGGAAGAATGACTTTCATAAATTTTAGTAGCTCTATAAATCTTCTTGTCACTCCATCCACGTTTTCCCTTCAGATTAATAAATCATAACACTGAAGACAAAACCGTAAATTCAGTACAACCAGAATATAGTGGTTTTTCAGCATCACTATATAGATGCGCAACTGTCAGTTCTATCTCAATTTTATCTGCTCCAATATCACGAATCATTTCTTCAATTCCATTGGAGTTACCATCTTGAAAATCATCATCATCAGTAGATCTAACATTCTGTCCAGTTTCACCATGCCAAATCCAAGGGATTTAACTCAGATTAAAACCATGACAAATCAGATGATAGTTGATCTCTCTTCTTTTCGTCCTTTATTTTCAAACATTTCAACATGGACATAAAAAAATATTGCTGCTTGAACATTTCTTTTAGATAATTCTAAAAAGGCATCAACACCTTCCTCATATTCATTACTCATTCGATGTGCCATAATCAAACATTGAAACATTGTTACTAACATGAAATATCCAAATTATACAACTTTTCATGATAAGACAATTTTATATTTATATGAAAAATATCATAATTTTAATATAAAACAAATTTGAAATATAAAACAAATATATGAGTATAAGAAAAAGATATGCATGAAAATAATTTTAAAAAGTAAATATAGTTATATATAATAGTTTTCAATTCATCTGGGATCCTTTATTCTTGAGGTACACCAAGAATTCATCTTGGTGCAACTGAATTCCAAATTCACCCTTGCGTAAACACGAAATATGAAGTATAAATATTAATATGTGTATACATTCAGTACTGAAAATTAGACCCATCCCAATGATTTGTACCCATTGGGATAGCCCCTAAAACCATTTAGATAGAATATCCCAATGGTTTCGCACATCGTTGGCATGATGGACTTTGTAATAGCCAAATTCCAAAGGTTCCATAGGAACCGTTGGTATAGATGGCCTAAAGTTAATATATTCCCATAGTTTCAATGAAAATGTTGGGATATTTATATACCAGCTGTTCAAGAACCATTGGAATACATGTTTTCAAGCATATAATAGATTCCAATGGTTTTATGGAAACTATTGGGATATATGTATACCAATAGTTCAAGAACCATTGGTATACACTATATAGTATATAATCTACTTCAACGGGGTGTGGGGGACTGTCCATTGAGGTGGGGTGTCCCGGGGGGTTTCTAGGGGTGGGGCTATCCAGGGGTGGGGGAGTCCATGGGAGTGGGGGTGTCTAGGTGGATGGGGGTGGCTATCTAGGGGGTGGGGTGTCTATGGTGGTGGGGGTTTCCAGTGGGTGTACAACCACCATGACACCACCAGCCCCACGGACAACCCATGCCCAAACCCCTAGACACCCAACCCCACCCCCCGGAAACCCCACCCCCAAGACACCATCCCACCACCCTAGACACCCCACCCACTCAAAAGCCCCCAACCCCCTAGGACACCCTACCCCTGGACACACCTACCCCCTTGGATAGCCCCCTCACCCCCTTGGACACCACCCCCTCCCCCTGGAAACCCCCACCCACTTGGACAACCCCCTCACCCCTGGATACCCCACCCACCCCTTGGACAACCCTGGACACCCCACCCCATTGGACAGCCCCCCTGACACCCACCCATGGACCACCCACACACCAATGGCCACCCCACCCCCTTGAAAACCCCCACCCCTTGGCCATCCCCCTCACCCCTGGATACCCCACCCCCTTGGACACCCCCTAGACAACCCCACCCCCTTGGATAGCCCCCACCCCCTAGTCTCTTCCACCCCCTGGATAGCCCCCCCTATACATCCCCTCCCCCATGGACACCCCCTCAACCCCTCGACAAACCCCACCCCACCCCACCCACATAAAACCCCATCCACCATGGACACCCCATACACCCTAGTACCACCCCCTCACCACCTAGACACCACCCCTCCCCTTGGACACCCCCTACCCCCTTGGAAAGCCCCCCCTCACCCCCTTGTACCTCAACTCCATTCCCTTGGACACCCCCTGGACACCACCATCCCCTTGGACACCCCCCCCCCCCCAGAATGCTTCTCCCCCTTGGACACCCCCACCCCCTTGGATAGACACCTCACCCTTAGACACTACCCACACCCCCCGGACAACCCCCCTAAAATCCCCTACCCCATTGCACTGCCCCTCACCCCACTCGACACCCACACCCTCTAAACCCACCAACCCTATTTGAGAACCCCCTCACCCCCTGGACACACCCACCCTAATGGAAACCCCCATGACACCACCACCCCTTTGGACACCCCACCCCAGGACAACCCCCACCCCATGGACACCCCCCTAGACACCCCCACCCCCATGACACCCTCGTCCCCCTTGGACAACCCCCCCAGACACCACACCCACCGCCTGGACACTCGTACACACTTGGAGAGCCCCTTCACCTCCAAGACACCCCCACCCCCTGGACACCCCTACTCCCTTGGATATACCCCTCACACCCCTAGAAACCACCCCACACCCTTTTACACTCCTAGAAACCCCGCTCACTTGGACACCCCCCCCCCCCATCCACTTGGACAACACCACCCTACCCCCCCCCCCCCCCCCACACACACACATGAAGGTACACACACACACATTTGATAGAACACAACAAAATATTAAACATGCATGATATCACTTCTGTGGTTTATTTTACTAGATAACAATTTAGAATGGTATAAAAGAGAACTATGACAGTTACTATGATAGAAAGAACAAAAATAGAAATTAACATCATAAAACATAACTATAGGGCACCACAAAAAATAAAAAATGAATCTGAGGCATATGAGGCTTACTTTATTGTAGCGATTCAACTTGATAGTTCTAGTGATAATAATGACGATGAATGATTATTAAAACATGATGTTGGAGGGAACGACTTCGAAGAATCTTTTCTAGGTTTTCCACACGAGAGAGACGATTCGCAGGACGCCCGATCGATGATAAGAGAATGATCGAATACGGGGTGAGATTAATCATTTAAAAGAATTATCACATTGGTTATTCAATAACCGTTGTGATAAAATGTTTTTTATGTTTATATAATCTATTATTTAATAACTACTGTGATATATGATGTTTCATCACATTAGTTATCTTATAACTGACCTGATAAATCAATGAGATTTGATTTATCACGTCGGTTATAAAATAACCAACATGATTACCCCCAAGATTTGATCTTTCACGTTAGTTATAAAATAACCGATGTGATAAATCTAATCTCAGTGATCTATCACATCGTTTAAAAAATAAACGATGTGATAAATTGATTCTAGTGATTTATCACGTCAGTTATAGAATAACCGATGTGATAAAAAAAATTCTAGATTTGCGCGTCGGTTGTATAGAACTGATGTAAAAAATGCCGACGTGATCATTTTTTTTCACAAGTGAATAAAACAAGAGTAAATGAATGATAACATTTTCACATTGTATTCAGATGATATCATTTCAAGATATTGACATAATCAGTTCATTTAATACATTCAAACAGAAGTGTTTTGAATCAATGTGTCCCATACCACTTAGAAAATTATGAAAATATTTTACACATTAAAACACACATGTCCATATAAATACATCCTCAAAATAATTTCCAAATAATTTTCATGAAAGAGAAGTATTTAAAAATTTATTTCTTTAAAACATTTTAAAGGATTTTTTTAGTTTAGGAATCCTTTACCTCATGAGAAAATCTTAAATAAAAATAATTAAAGAATAACATCAAAGAAAACTATAAATATCATGATAATATTCAAATTCATGATATAAAATGTCAAAATGGGTTTACATACATCCTATAGAATAATAAAGGTGCAAAATATCAAGATATGGTATAATGAATGGAGATTGAGATGTAGCCCCTTACAAAGATTGTATCATTAGATTAAGGATAAATTAAGGACAAGATTATGTGTGAAAAATAAAATACACCAATTATAAGTGGATATTAAGTTTAAAAAAATTATAGGTCATTTACACATATTCATAGCATGACATAATCGAGAAGTATAAGTTTAACCCAAATAATTGAAATTGGGTTAAGAAGTTCTCTAACCTTGTGTCTGACTTGACTCATTCGTTCATTAGTCTCCGGAATAATAAACTAAAGTTAATTTATACTTTATTTGGAACATTTTTAAAGTTTATTATTATTTTTATACCACATATTACCATGTTATAAACATTACATAATCATTTAAGTAAATAACTATTTTTTTGTCGATATTTGGTACTTGAGTCAAAAATATACTTCCTATAATTACAAGTTCTCTAGGTGATCTAATGTCCATTACCTCCAGAATGATATTAATGATTTAGATATAATATATATAATTAATATCTAGTATATATAAGTATCTATTATAATACATAACATTTGGAGATACGAAATGAAATGAACTGTTCATGGAGACGGTAAGCCATACGTATGCATGAACGCTACATTTGATTCTATTTCATAATTAATGGAATTAAATCTTAATGATACATAGGTATATTATTATTCTAGTATAATATCATATATTATTTCATTAACTCAATCTTTTATACATTCCACATATTTCATGAATGAGTCATATAACTTTGATGGGGATGTAGTCCACAATTCCTCAAATGAAATTATCAAATTTACCCATTATGGAAACCCTGAAGGTATGATATAAATTAAATATACAGAACCCTAGAGAAAATATAAATATAATATATGTCACATATAAATACAGAGCCATCATAATGGCCACCATGAGACACAGTAGTAGATAACTGAACAATCATAAATTTGTGAGGCAGTAGTTCGTCGTCCACATAAATAGTATGTTTATATCCATTGGATAGAGGTGTGTGGATGTGTAGTTATAATCCTTCTCATAACCACATCCTAGTATATTGAAGAAACTAGTGTTGTTATAAAATAATGTAATAATGAGTGTTTATGGGGTTTGAGAATAAAAATAAGAGTAAAGAACTCGAGAGAAGATGTGACCTTTATGTCAGCCAACTCCGTATGGTTTGAACCAAACAACCTTATTGAATTGCCTTCTGCCCAAAGTGTGGCTTCTATGTGGAAGAGAGTGATGACTTTTTAAAATCCATAATAACTTGATCAATTGAAAAAACATCATTAATAAAAATATAACAAGTCATAATCATCCTTAAAATTTGTGGATGGCATAAAAAGTTTGAAAATAAATTTATTTTAATATATATAATCACATGTATTTAAATATTTCATTAATAATGTAATCACTACATCACCATTATGACATAAATAAATTTACTAATATGTTATCTAAAAACTATAAATAAAATTCCACAATTTAGGAAATATTTTTATCTTTCTAATGAATATTTATTTTCTAAAATCTCAAATATATAACCATATATATAAATTATTTTATTAAAAGACATATTTTTATGTTACATTTTCCATAACATTAAATTAATATTTATAATGTGTCATTTTCCCTTAAAATTAGCCCCATGGGGTCCAAAATTGACCTAAGGATACCCATGGTCGTACATGTATCATCCCATATGGTTAGAACACGTGTTATGATAATTTAGTATTATTATAAAATTATTTTTTACACTTATTTACCAGATTTACCCTTTAACCATAGTAAATAAAATATTTATTGATGTTACCATTCCTAATATCTAAATAATAAAGTTACCAATTTACACAATTTGGATCTCCTGATTCCAAATATGGAATCCATTATTTAAAATAAAAAACACAGAAGTTGATGAAATTAACTATAAATGAATTCCAGTTTTACAAACCAAAAATTGTGTTTTTAAGAAATAATAACTATAAAACAATTGATATTTTTTATGTCCAATTTTATTGTGAAATTACTTAAAATGACCTACATTGGATTAAATGGTAAAAATATAATCCAATTAAACTTTAAAACCAATAAAAAATGATCTAACTATTTAAATAAATCATATTAAAAGGCTGTTTTGAATTAAAATGTAGTTTTTTTCACTATGCATAAATAATGAACTTTAAACGAAAAATACCAAATATTTACTCAAATTAAATTTCAGGTACAAATTATAAAGAAGATGTTTATTTTTTCAAACAGAACATATAAAAGTGAAAAAATTACATTTAAAATGGGGTTTTCCAACAAATGATGGAAAAAAACATCTTAAAAATATTAGAGTTTCCATGCTTAAAATCAGATTCATTCTCATTTAAAGCCTCTAAATTTTATTGGATAAATATAAAAACATTTAAAAACAAGTGTAATCATATTGTAGTTAGTTCTATTCATTCCCAAAAATAAAATGGATAAGCATTAACTACCCTTTAATATAATATTATATTATTATTTTTCTCTATGACTCAGGCTTGTCGCAACATGAGATTTTTGAAAAACCCATTATTGTGCATTAAGTATGCCATCAAACATAGTGTCCCCTTTAATGTAAAATTAATATTTATTTCAAAAATATTAATAAATATAAAAATCTAATAAACTTTTTTACCTGGGATGTCATAGAAGAGATCCCCAAGGTTTGGTGATTTGAAGATGGTGTTTTTATGGCTATTATGATTGTAACACCCAAACATCCACAATACCCTTCACTTTGAATAGTACAATAGCTTGCGCTGTAGGCAACATCGAGTTCTAACACACCATGACTAATCAAAATAGCCATTATGAATAGTAATATCCACCTATTGAAATTATATAATTTTTTTTTCAAAATGGAATACAGTTTTGGATTCAGAATATCAAAATTAGCTTCGAGTGATTTTTTTCTATTTTTCTGAAAACATTCAATTTCGGATGAATAGTGAAAAACACTCTTTTATTCATTAAAGTCGACTTTTTATTTAAACAATTAGTTATTTTTTTTTAATTTTTTTAGGTAAAAAAGATACATAATACCTATATAAGTTCAATTTAATTAATTAGAGTCACTTTATAATAATATTATATATATAAAATTTTATTAAACTTTTTATCTTCTTTTATCCACTATCTTGGATCATTTGAAAATTTGCATAAAACATAATTTTATCGCTTCTGTGAAATGAATATCAAAAATCCAAGAGACACGGTTGACATCAGTATGTAAAATGTGGTTCAATAAGAATAAAATATTTTTTTGGTGAATAGTAACTTTTCACTTTTATTTACCACAGTTAAAAGTAAATAGTGTAATTAATGGTAGAAAATGATATTATAATTACCCTAAATCATTAACTTATTCTATTGGATGTGTGAATTTCAACCGAAATAAACCTTAGGAATAAATTATGATCCTTATTTGTCCACTTGGACTAGATTAAGACATTTATTATTATTTTATTTAAAGATTAGTTAAAAGTGTTAAATTCAATGTTTAATAACTAAACCATTTTTAATATTAGGTTACATAGAAGATAAATTCAACTATTAATATTAATTATAAAGATAAAATGAATTCATATATAATTTTATTTTATTTATAATTTTTATACATTAAATAATAAAATATATTTACTACACAACGATGATGTAGTAATTACCTTATTAATGAAAGATGAAAATAATTGATATTATAAATATCAAAATAAATGTAAATCGATACTTTTGATGAATTAATCTAATTTCCTAGGTTAATATGACGTGTTAGGTTTATTAAATATTTTTTTCGATGTTATAATGTTTTTATGAATTTCAGAAAAACAAAATACCAAATAGTTTCAAAATTGACATAATTGTGTTTTTAAAACAAATACTATATTATTAATTGATATAATATTCTAAAAAATATAATGTTTAACCAAAAGACTTATATAATGCTAGATATATCAATAATTAACCACATTTGGTTCTATTGGCTTTTTTATAATTTGTTTATTAACCATTTATTATATTAATACATGAATAGATGGAAAAAGATAAACTATTTATCAAAGAATTAAATGTAAATGATAAGGTTATTATGGTGACCTAAACTTGTCTAAAACCTATCAGATGAGTGGTTTTCAGACCATACCTACCTTAAACTCTAATTAAATCCTTTTATATCCATTTTAACCGAATATTATTGTATAATAAAATAATCTTTCAAACTTTTCTTAAAGTGACCCTCACCTCTATTATAAAAGGGTACTTCCCCTTCTCTCAAAATCACACCTCCAAATCCATTTGGCTCAACCACTCCTAGATCAAATATCATCCCAACTACCCTCAAATCAACTAAGTGGCCTTAATTTTTCCAGAAATCCATCTAATAGATCCCTTTTGATCAACTCAAAAGGAAACTCCCGAAGAAGAGGTAATAATTTCACCACCTCTTTCAAATTTCATTTCATCTTCTAATTTCACTTTCTTTGTTGTTTCCAAAACAAAATAATAACTACAGTAACTTATACATACTATGATGTTATTATAAATATGGTTCAACCATATTAATTATTCTATCCATCCTATGCATAACAAATCACCATACTTGCGTACATACGGCTTACCATCTCCATGCCGTGGTGTAGTTTGTTATTCAAACACATCATTATTTGGATCAGTATAATAATGATTATAACAGATTTAAATAATAAATATAATTATATAATTTTAAACTATATATGATATACCATTCAATTACTTACTATTTCACCATTAATAGAATGATATTGTCGCTCGTGTGTACGTACGGATTACCGTCTCCACGAACGCAATGAAACCCATTCCCCATCATTACCGTTAAAGAATAATTTTTATTTTATGATTAAAAATAATATTTAAGAATATAATATAATTATAGATTTGAATCAAATACATCCTATCCATAACCAATATGGCTTACATACCAATCATATAAAGGAAAACAAATCAGTTAACACGTGAAACAATGATACTACTTAAATATTATTTACAAAGTAATATTAGAAGATCATATAAGATATTGTATTTATGTCTGTGTTTTTTGTATAATTTAATAACAATGATTTAACTATTATATAGGAGGCTAACATACACACAATCCAGGAAATGTACAATGTAAGGGTTAATTCTACAATATCTTTATTACATAAGGTTGTTTATACGTGAGTATCAACAGGGACAGCTTTATCGTCCACATCCATGTTTTTTAAAAATTTATTTCAAAACATTTTTATTATTTCCTAGACTATGGGTTAAAGTCATTTATACCATTGTATTGCATTTTATAAAATTTTTATATAGGAATCTTTTCGTCATTTTCCAAACAAGGTCGATTATTACCTTATCGACAAAATTAAAAAAGAATGTTTTTTTAACGTATGCGGTCGGTGTGACTACTTTTAGCCGTTATAAAATCTTCAAAGCTTCCCTTACAAGATTATAAGAATATTTTCAAAATAAATTTTTTCTTTTATAATTATGTAACCTAGAAATTATTTCAAAATTAAGTTAAATTTCCCTCAAATAGTTTTGATTTCATATTTGTCAACATACTTTGATGGAACATAACATAATCATTTGTATTAAAACTAGAATAC
This sequence comes from Viscum album, assembly GCA_963277665.1. Classification (NCBI taxonomy): domain Eukaryota; kingdom Viridiplantae; phylum Streptophyta; class Magnoliopsida; order Santalales; family Viscaceae; genus Viscum; species Viscum album. The sequence goes on from OY728125.1 coordinate 1,159,782,377, forward strand.
AAAATGTCAATCCATTAACTATTAAACATGACTAGTATAAAAATAGCACATTCACATTCAAAGATTTCATAGCTAATTCAATACAATATTGATGATTTTATTTATAATAAATCAAACACAATCAAGAATAATATCCAAAAAGGATTTTGACATAGTTGAAAATAATCATCAAAATCCTTGGAGAAAAATATACTTTTTTGTGAAATCATTTAAATGTAACGCATTAATATAGGAATTCATTTAAAAGATATTTTGGAATCAAAGTGTCCCATACCACTTTGAAACATTTGAAAATAATAATTATTTCAAAATATTCATGTCTATATAAATAAATACTTAAAACAATTTTGAAAACATGGACATTAATTAAAAATATTTAGAAAAATAAATCTTTAAAACATTTAAAATTCTGATCTTGGTAAAGATTACCATTCACAAATAATAAAGAGATTGTAAAATTAACCCTTACCTTGCACTTTCCTTTGGTCGAGGGTATGGTTAACCTCATTTATATTGAACATAGTATGTTATCAAATTATACCAGAACCATATTTATATTTATTATATCCTTCATTATTCATTTATGAATTTATACTACCCATTTAATAATGTTTTCCATGTTAAATTAACATATTGGGTAATAATCGCTTTCATTATCATATGTGTTTTAACTTTTTATTCATGATAGAATCATTTAGATCATGATTTAAATGATTCTAGAATATAAATCTTGATGTATATATCATATATATTTAGAATGTAAATATTTATAATAGATTTATATATGAAATGGACGACACCGTTTATGGAGACGGTAGGTTGTACGTACGCATAAACGCTGTTTTCGTTTTCATATCCTATTGAATAGAAGTAAGTGAATAAGATATATGTAAGTACATAAATTCATATATATATATATATATATATCTTCATTAGCATCATTATGTCGTTGTTTCAAACCTTCTCGGGTAGTGGGGACCGACACGCCCGACGATCGATCTCACGGAGGGCTGAGCTCTACTCAATCGCTCCGGTTGGGTTTATCGGTCTTCATTTCAAAACGCCCAACAGTTCCATATCCAACAATATGTGGACCTTCTTTCCAAATCCAGGCATTCGCTAGGCGATTCGGCCAGCGATGCTTATGAACTCACATTAGTGGGGAGGATGGCAAGTCAGGCTCATCACACCCTTTTGGGGGGAATTATCGCATGTTCTGGGACTCTATTAAAGATTTAAGATGTATTCATATGTTCACGAATATTTGGTTTATACCCAAGTATAGTATCCACGGATTACTCTTGGTTGGAAATGGTCAGCTGTATGCAGGGAGTCAAAATCATATAAGTCTGAGGTTTAACATCCCTCATTGGATTAATGACCCCGAGGAATTTGGACTCATTGAGATAGTAGTGGTTTGAAGCCTAATAAATAGGCGCTATAGAGTCTATTTTCATTCATAGGGGACAGATAATGACTGAAGCATTTGGGTCTAACATATGATAGGAGCTTCCTACATATCCACGTGAGAGGAATCAGAATCCACGTAGTTCAGTATGAGGGGCATGATTGGGACATACACATGGTTAGTGGCCCGATGTGGGATTGAACCTCAAGGAGGCTTCTTATGTACTCTGTTTAGGATAGAGGGATCAAAACCCACGTAGTTCGTTCAAGAGATTAGGACTTACATGTGGGAGTTCCTGTTATTGGGAATGTTCCTCGAGGAGGCTTCCTACATACCCTGCTTAGGATACATGGATCAAAACCCACATAGTTTATTCCAGATTTTGTATTACATGTGGGAGTTTCCTATTATTTGGATTGATCCTCGAGGAGGCATCCTAAGTTCCCTGCTTAGGAGATAGGGATCAAAACCCACATAGTTCGTTCGAGATATTATGTCTTACACGTGGGAGTTTTGTGTTATTGGGATTGAGCCTCGAGGAGGCTTCCTACGTACCCTTCTAAGGAGATTGGGATCAAACCCCACTTAGTTCATTCGAGATATTAGGTCTTACATGTGGGAGTTGCCTGTTATTAGGATTGAGCATCGAGGAGGCGTCCTAGTTACCCTTCTTAGAAGACAGGGATCAAAACCCACAAAGTTTGTTCGAGAGATTAGGGATTACACGTGGGAGTTGCCTGTTATTGGGACTGAGCCTCGAGGAGGTGTCCTACGTAACATGCTTAGGAGACACGGATCAAAACCCACGTAGTTTGTTCAACCACCGCCATCGTGCAGATGCCGTGACCATCACAAATCTCTAAGCCCATGTAAGTTTTTCTCAGTGTGAGAAACAAGAGAATGGAACAGACTTGGAAAGCCTAACACATTCTTCTTACCGAGGGAAGGGGAGGAAGACGTTGAGCGGAGGAGAAGGCCGGGACCACTGGACTCTCCTTCTCCCTGATGTTGTAGGAAGGTAGAAGCCACACAGCGGAGCAATGAACCTTCTGTGATGATAAGGGAAGGGTGATCATCTTTCAGCGAGGATAGTGTGGGGATTACTCTAGGAGGGATTCCCATCCACTCTCAGCAGAGGGGTGAGGGGCTCACAACTAGTGCTCATCAAAAGGAAGTGCAAGCAGCGTCCCTCAATCCTGGTGAGTGGAGATCCAGAAAGGGGACTCTCGGGCTCGGACCCTGCACTATCATGGTTATGTGAACCCATGAATGTTTCAGGATCCCACTCAAGGGCCGGAGCTACCCATTATCCCTTGATTACCATAGGTATGTGAACTCAAAGAGGTGGGATTATACGCCTAATGGTTTCACCATACGGGTCCAGTGACTTCGATAGAGGCCTTTGCTTGGGGCCGAGTAATAGGCCAATGAAAATATTGCGAAGGATTAGGCTGCCTTCGAAGGATTTTGTCTGGATCGGGGAAAGGGAACACCAAAGGAGTTGGTGGGACACGTGGGTGTATAAGGAGTGACACCCTTTGAATAGGGGGGTGTTATGCGGCTGGAGAGGTCGTCCGCGTACCAGGGTGGTACACTAACTGATAGGAATCCCACGTACTAGGGTGGTATATGGATTTGGGTTCGGCCCTCAAACCAGGTTGGTACACGGGGGATTCCATGCGAGTAGCGGTAGCCAGGGGTGACACCGGTCGAGGGTTCGTCGGTCAAGGTTTTTCCCACGTTGGAGGGTGCTACGTGGTGGGTCGGATCGAAAAAGGGGCATAGACTTCCTGGTCCATGGGGAGTACATCCGCGGAGGGGCCCTGGATCACAATCTTCTATTTTTTTTGATATTTTAAGTTCGAAGTTCACCTGTTTGTTATGCGTTTTTCGGTTTCTTATTAATTTGTTTCCAGTTTCATACCTCTTCTGGTTTGAAAATTGGAACATCACTGTTTGCGAAATCCTAAGATCCTTCCTCTGAAATCCTTCCACCTGAATCTGATCGATCCCTCTCTTCTCCCCCTCGATGTCCTTTTATAGAGGGGGGAATGAGGTATATATGTGGTCACGCAGCATCTTTTGAGGAGTACCATTACTGAAAAATTGATTTAAGGATGACTTGGTCAATATGAAACTTCATGGGGGGGCATTGAATGCACCTCACCCGCAAACCAAATTGGTTTGGTGGGTGATTCACGGCCGTGTAGGGGTCTGCCTCCATTCCGCTAATTTCAGCGCACACGGTCTAGGCCAGTTGGCGCGTTTCGCAGCTACGGAAGTTCGTGATGGTGGACCGGCATGGCGCCCATCCTGCTTCTCACCCACAGAGGCTTCCTGCCTCCATTTCATGGACGACGCTGGTCTACGGAGGGGGCAGCTTTCTGAACCGGCCACGTACCATCAATGAAGGACCTGTATGCGGACCATTCAGTCCTTCTCCAATATTGAGTGGTATCCACATTTTCGTTGAATTCTTTGAGGTAAATTGGATACAGTCCTTTCTCATATTAAGGGGATTACCATTCTCTATTGCAGATTTTTTTGGACCCTACAAATGTGCCCCATTAGAATAGGTTCTGATCAAAACAAATAGGATACTATTTTGATGTGGAGTGGTCCTGAAACATGGATAGTTTGCGGTAGAGGAGTGGACCCGGCAGGGGACCATGACTATAAAAAAGGGGCCCCCTTCCCTTGTCTTTTACCAGATTCTTCATGAAAACAAAGCTCTCTTTTCATCTCTGCATGCCTGGCTCCTTCACGAAACATTTCTTCTGTGAACCAGCTTCCATTTCCACGAACCGTTCCTCGCTCGCACTTAACTTCATCTGTAGACCAATATCCCAACTGTAAACTAAATCATTTAATCAATTATAAAGTAAGTCCCGATTGGCCGCATAGGAAATTACTATGCAGTTTTGGATGGGCCACGGACTGGAATAATCCATTCTTTGAAACTTCTGAAGTCTCCCAAACTTAAACATTTAAAATATTCATTAGAGTAGCCTGGTTCACGGCTTTCTAGGCAATGCTATGTGGGCCAGAGTATCGCGGACCTCTTCCGTGTAAGGCTGGATGGAGTCCTTTGTCAAATACTTGGTTTTTTGTCCAAATTTTATTATTTTGGACTAACCATCTATATGGTTTCCATGATGTCGGGAATAAACATGGTTACTCCTCGACCTGAGATTAGTCCTGTTGTCGAACCTCTTCCGATTGGTCCATGGAGACGTCTAGTTATGGTCCATAGAGATGAGAGAATCAAATATTACCCTAGACAACCAATCATTCATGACAATGATGTTTTGAAGGACATACTCTCTCCCAAACTTTTGGGATATCCTCTATCGAATCGTCTTCTGCTTTATGGTTTCAGCATTCAAGATGACGTCACTATCCCCCCTATCTTCTCAGGTCCTTCGTCCCCTTGTTTGGAAGCATCGCCAAAGTGCGCTCAAGAAAACCTCACCTAGTCAGGAGAGATGATATCTGATTCTGATCCAAAAGACACTCTTATTTTGAGAGGCACTGTTTTGACTCAAAGTGATCGGTACACTTAGGACTTCTCCCGAGAGGCCATCCTCCAGAGTTTTCCCTCATTGATCAGCCTTGCCCGAGTGGATCCTATCGTAGGATTGATTCCCAGGTGGGATCATCGGTATGGTGGTATTTTCTCAAATGAATGGGAATGTTTCTTCTGGGTCCATTATCATTGCCAAGAATTTCTCGAGTCACTGGAATCGGTAAATATGTACTCCGCAGTGTGGGCTTCATAGTTTTCTATTTACCCACCATCTTTGACTCTGCCTAAATTTGTCAGTCGCTGGTTTTCAAGTACCAACACTTTCCTCCTTGCCCATAGTGAAGTTGGTATTAGTTTATGGTACATATACCAACTGGGAGGGCATCCAATCATTGGTGATATTTATTATGAGTTTCTACCTACTCCTGATGCATGGGATGATGTCGAACAGGTGCCTTCAATGGCAAGGGATCTACTAGTTATGGCAGAGCGGTCACTAGGTCAGCCCTTACGCGCCCGCTCTATTATTCTCTATAGCACCTGGATCGGGTTATTTCGGGAGACCCCTTGTCATGTGTCGATGATTAAGTGCCCCGAGACTCATCCTTCTCAAAAATCACTAACTATCCCAGGTTCCTACTGGGTGGTTCTAGAGGCGGGCAACTATCTTTCATGGGGTTCTGAGATGTGCCCTAGTGTGCCACCTAAGATCAGGCCAGCAGGTCTTTTCACCATTTTTTTGAGTGGGTGGTTGTTACCATCTCGGGATATCAACCCAAGCATCATGGATTACACCCTGATGATGGCAGCTGAGATGGCGGGAGGCCGCCTGGTGAATCGGGACTTTCCCACTTTGCTTGGTATTTATGAATTTCTGAGCCACCTGCAGGAGGGCAGGCCACCCTAACATCTGAGTGGGCCATTTCAATTCTTATATGGCTGGGTAGCAGATCATTGATGTGGTTATGAGTATCATCATAACACAGTCATCCCACTTCTTACCCTTCAGCCTACCCTGGTTGATATAGCTGGAGTTCATCTAAAGTCCCTTAGTTCTGATGAAGTCTTCAAGATTCTAAGTGACGTTTCCTAGTTTTCATTCACTCCCTACCCCACTCCTTCTGGATTTGTGGTTGAAGACCTCTAGGGGAGCTTAGAAGAGCGTTCTTACATGATTTCACTGTAGGAAGGGTTTTCATCCGCACGGATTGATGGGGTTTATATGGGTGCGTTATACGCCCCATACAGTTTCTCTCACTAGTTTGGATGCATGAAACTCCAGGTTTTCATTCCCCATTCTCGTACCCGAGGACTACATCCATCCATTCTCCATCAATGGTGGTTGATGTTGATGTGGGAGGAATATGGCACAAGGATTCCGTTGCCTGACATAGGAGCGGATGCCAACCTATCCTTGGGGTATGAGAGAGTGGGAATAAAGAATTATCCATATGGGATATTGGGGAAGGCTATCCTCCAATTTCCCAAGTCAGGGGTTTCTACGGCTGCTGCACCTATGGCACCTTCCTTGTCATCTTTGATGGAGGACCGATTGATGGCTCGTAGGTCGAAGTGGCTCAGGGGATCTTCCTCTTCCAACCCCTCTACGGTCGATGTTTAGAAAGATCCAATCCTTTTGGATGTAAATGAGGATGACCCCATTACTTCGAGCCCCCTTGATGTAATCCTCGAAGCTCCATTGATCGATACTGGACTTACCAGCTTAACACCCAAGCTCGAACCAGGGATAGAAGCTTATGACCTCAAAATTCGGAACCATCTTCTAGTGCACACATATCTGTGTTGGTCACAATGCCAAACTTCATTCCTCTGTTATCTAGCGAGGATACCAAAGATCCTAATTTCATGGAAGACCACCGAGTAGTGTGAAGGAGGTCCTGGCCTTATATCTGTGAGATTGTTGCAAAAACTCCTCTGGGTGGGATGTAGACTAAAACTGATGCCTTTCAGAAACTCTTCCTAGGCATGGGGTCAGGTGGGTTTGACTTTCGGAAAATTCATTTTCATGCCTACATGGTTGTCATTTCCCGTGGGGAGGTTCCCGCTAGTGAACATAAAATTGCTCACCTCGCTGCCCCTCATTGCAGGACAGGAGCTTTTGAGGAAGCTGTGGTGAATCTCCATCATCTGATAACACTAGAGGAAAGCTCTCAAGATCAGATGACGACCCTATCTACTGAGTTGCATGAATGCGATGCTCGAGCAGAGATGTTGAGGGATCTGTTGTCACCTTTGACTCGTGACCTTGAAGCTACCAGGAAAGGGATCAACGATCTCCAAATGACGGTGAGGCACACTCCTTCGGTGGCCGAATTTGAGCCCAGATAGAAGGTCATGGTGGAGAAAACATACAATAACCTTCGACAAACGGCTGTCGATCGGATAGAGAGAGTGAGCCAGGCTCCTTTGTGTTTGCTAAAGCTATTTCTGTACATTCTGTGAAGGTGAGACTTCGGCTTGTGGATGTCCTCCCTTTTTGTCTAAATGGAATAAAATTTGCTGTCAATTTTTTCCTTGCTGTAAAATATGATTGTTACTGGAATGAATGTTGTATAAATAATAACTCATTGAATCATAATTTATTATAGTTCAGGAAAATGATAAAATAGAAACGAGCTCAAATTTTTTTTTCCTGGACCATGTGATTCAGCGAGAATAGTTTGACTATTGCTAGGATTTTATAGAGAAACCCTAAAAAACTTTTTTCTTTTCCATCAATACCCTTATTTTGATTGGGTCCATTTTATATGGACCAAGCGGGTATAACTCACCTTTTTTTAGATCTCCCTTTTTGGGTTTTCAGCCTAACGGGATTCGACCCTCTTTTTGTGAGCAGTTTAAAGTCCCACCAAGAAGACTATGATTACTGATGTTTTAGGTCGAACAGATTTGACCTGATATGGTGGGGAAAGGGCCTCGAGGAGGTTTGGTTGATTAAAAGATGTCTCAATACCATTCAGACGCATGTAGGGGGAATATGATCAGATTTGAACAACATACTTGGCATGTCTCAAGGCATGGGAGCTGTATCGGCATGTAGAGGTAGGAAAAGCATCACCTAAGGAAGACATGCATTTGTTAGATGGGCCAGGGGTGATCAATACGTAGAGCCGCTGAGGGCATGGTATTCATAGTCATGCAAAGGTGTCCTTAAGTCAATGACTATACATTTCAGATGGCCTGAGAACTTCATGGAAGTCTGGATTATGGAAACAACCTTGGGTGGCTCGGAGAATTATGAAAAAAACACAAGGGGTGGATTGAAAAGGGTATGTGACGTCCGAAAGGGTTTGGGAACATCTATATGAATGGGGATTGTGGACGACGGTTCCCTGCCCTACGCATTTAGTCATCGTAAAGGATCGTTGGAGATTGGTGCAGTTTAAAGTCATGCAGCTCGGACATTATTTAAAATGGAATAGCTTCTCCTATTTCTCAGTAATCTCGTCAGAGATGTTCCAGTGTATTTAGGCAGGGTTGTGAAAGAGGTTGGTAAACTGTAGCTCAGAGGGTTTCCGAATCCCAAGATGGATATGGGAGCTCAGAGGCCTAGAGGAATACAGAGAGAAGCACTGCCTGAGGAATCTAGCATTCGGTAGATGAGCCAGGGGAGATCAATATGCATAGCCTCTGAGGGCATGGTATTCATAGTCATGAAAAGTTTTCCTTAGGTCAATATTCTCTCGATAGCCGAGCAACTTCAAGGAAGATGAGATTTGGGACCACCAAGGGTGGCTTACAAGGGTTCGGCTCTTTCTGAGTACATATTATCGTTTATGAGGAGATGGAACCTGGATACCGGAGAAACATCTGGGTTAAATTTCCCTGGAATGGGTGAAGTCATCTCTTCTCACACTGGTGTGAGATGGTGATTGGTGTAGGTCTAGCCCATGCACTAAGGGACAAAGGAAAGCCTCAATTCCTGATTGAACCCATGATAGGTTTAGACCATGCAGTTTAACGTCATGCGGTAAGGATGTAGGCCATTATTATTATTTGATACTATGTAGTTTATTATCATGCAGCAAGGACGTATGAGTATATTAAATTCCATGTAGTTTAGCATCATGCGGTGTGGACGGGGAGCATTTTTAAAGAAACTATGCATTTTAACGTCTTGAAGAGAGGACATGTGAATTTTTAAACCTATGAAAATGCTTGTAGTTAGAGGCATTTCCCTAGATGATTAATTCTTGGAAATTGCAGCTTGATGACAAGTGAAAAAGATATGTTTCGTGCAGTTTCAATCGTCAAGGAGTAGGACGTAGTTGAAAAGGCCACTCTTGATTAGAATGTAACTGGGCTTGAATATCTCAGCATTTCCAAGACATGGAGAGGGGTTGATGGTGTAAACCGTGGTTCAGGGGCTTCCTGTATTATGAGAGATGATATGATGGATCTGAGGTCGGTAAGCGTATAGATATAGGAAGGGTATCAGCTGAGATAATCTTGCCTTTGGTATACAGGCCATGGAATATCAATATGCAGAGCTGCTGAGGGCATGGTATGCATAGTCATGCAAATATGTCCATGGGTCGATGACTTTCCACTTTCTATGGCCATGAATGATTATGAGGATCTGCGATTTTCTGGGCCATGATGTCTGTCATTTGGTAAAGAAATATTTGGACTTGTCGGGGATGTTCATCCCTGGTTGTTGTTAAACCTTGGGGAGTTCCCTGGGCTTATTTATCTTGCACAGGGGTGTACCTTTACTCCATGAAATTTAATGTTGTGCGGTAATGACCAAGTACTCTTAGATTAACGGTCATAGAGTTTGGACCATTGGGCGACTTTTGCAACAATCACCCCAAGGGAAATTGAGTTAGGATGATTTGGTATACTCTAAACAAGTGTGAGGGAATGAGGGTGTAAACTGTAACTCCAGGGTTTCCCGGATCAAGAGATATGATGTGGGGATTTGAGGCCGGTAAGCATACAGATATGGGAAGGGTATCACCAGAATAAAATCATTCCTTTGGTAGATGAGCTAGGGGCGATCAATATGTAAAGTTGCTGAGGGCATGGTATGCATATTTATACAATGGAGTCCATGGGTCATTGAATTTCCACTTCCGATGGCCATGGATGATTATGAAAATACGATATTTCTCATAGCATAGAGTTTTTCATATGGGGATAATGGTGTCCAAGAATACAAGAAACATCTTCACCGCAATTTCACTTTGAGTCAAAGTAGCCTATCCCTAGCTTGATGTTTGTAGATGCAAATAATCATGTAAACTATGAGCAGATACATAGGCTAACCAGGTAGGGATACCCTGTCAACGTTCAGATGTGAGAGGGGAAATAACATGTCAACCACTGCTCAATAAATTTTTGGATCGGGAGATATTATATGGGGGCTATGAGGCCTGTAAGAGTACAGATATAGAAAGATTATCTCCTGAAGAAATCATGTCTTTGGTAGATAAGCTAGGGGCTATCAATATACAGAGCCGCTAAGGTCATTGTATGCATTTTCATAAAATTGTGTCCATGGGTCGATAACTTTCCACTTTCGATGGCCATTAATTATTATGAATATCCACAATTATCTGGGTTGCGGAGTATGATGTTTGGTGAGGATGCAACCAAATGTGCAAGGATTATTCTCTTCATGTTTCGCCACATATCTTGGGTGGGACGTGGCGTAGTCCGTGCAGTTTAGTGTCGTGCAGTGTGGACGAAGATGAACCAACAAGAAAAGGGGATTCCGTGCTGTTTAACATCATGCAGTAAGGATAGTGGACGTAGTAAGGACAAGGAATACACCCCGCGCAGGTCTGGTCTTTGCATAGGGGAAAGGGGGTATTTTTAGCTTCATTTGGGGTGGCTGGGCTAGGGTGTGGAATGTTCGTGTCACTACGTATCCTGCGAGGAAAGGAATCAAGCCATACGTAGTTATTTAGAAGATAATACACCTCATGAAGGTCTGGTCCATACACGGGGGAAAATTGAATTCTCAATCATTCTTATCCATACAGTTTAACGTCATGCGGTAAGGATGAGGAATACATCCCGTGCATGGTTGGTCTGTACACAGGGGAAGAGTGCATTTTTTTTATTTCACTAGGGTGCGAATGGGCCAATATGTGGAATTCTGGTGTCACTATGTATCCGGAGAGGGAAGGAATCAATCCATACATAGTTCTCTGGAAGGTAATACACCCTGTGCAGGTCTAGTCCGTACACGGGGGAAATGGGCATTTTTAATCTTCATTCGGGTGTGGTTAGTCCAGGATGTGGGATCCTGGTGTCACTATGTATCCTACAAAGGCGGGAATCAAGTTGTACGTAGTTGTTTAGAAGGGGATACACCCCGTGTAGGGTTGTTCCATACAAGGGGGAAAAGAAGGAACTTTTATCGTTATTTGGGGATGGTTGGGCCTGGATACAGAATCCTGGCGTCGTTATGTATCCTGGAAGGGAAGGAATCAAGCTGTACGTAGTTCTCTAAAATCTGTGTATTTGTGTTCACACAAATGGACCCAGCCATAATTCCTAAGCTCATGTGAGTAATACTTGTTGTCAGAAATAATGTATGGAGGAAGTCCCGGGTATGTAACGTGTGAATAGGCATGTTAAGAGAAGCAGTGATGAAGGTGGTGGCTAGACCCGGTCATAGGGTCCGAGTGTCACTATTTTTCTTGTGTGATATGGAATCAAGACACACGTAGTTATTTGAATGAGGTACATCCCGTGTAGGGTTGAACCGTACACGGGAGAATATGACATTTGTTTTCTTTGGGGTCGGTTGGGCCAGGATGGGGGACCCTGGCGTCACTACGTATCCTTCGAGGATAGGAATCAAGCCATACATAGTTCTTTGAAATTCGTGTAGTTTAACATTGTACGGTGAGGATGAAATAATATTAGTTTAGGGTTATATAGTTTGGACTAGTGGGTTCTTGGAAGTTTAACATCCTGAAACTTGGATGATAACTGCTTCTGGTTATGCGAAATACTTCTCCAAAAATCTTTCGTTCGTAGGAGTGGGGGTGAACTGCCTGTCTATAGAGATCAGGGCATATGCTCTATTGGAGTAGAACTTGTGTATAAAATATGGTCCCTCCCACTTGGGATCCAGCATTGATGGTTTCTTTCTAGTTATAATTGGGGTCTGGAGGACCAACTCCAATTCACTTTCCATGAAATATCGAAGATGAACCTTTTTTTGAAGGATTGTGTGATTCAGTTCTGATATACATCTACATGGTGTAATGTGTGAAACCGCTTCTCATCTAGCTGTTCCCATTAACCAATCCATTTTTTGGATTGCTTATCATTGGATAACTGATCACAAATGGCAACACTGAGTGAGGGAAATTGGAGCTCAATGGGTAGGACAGCTTTTGTTCCGTATACTAATGAGTACGGAGTGGCCCGAGTAGTGGTGCAGATTGTGGTTCGATAAGCCAACAATGCATGCAGGACTTTATTCAGACATGATTTATTGTCTTTGTCCACTATTTTCTGGAGAATGTTGCACATGGTCTTGTTGAACGCTTCTATCTGTCCGTTGGCCGCTGCATGGTAGCGGGATGAGTGGTTAGCCTTGATACCATATTCTCGGTATAGTTTCTCCAATTCAGAAGAGAAGATGTTGGTGTCGTTATCCTTCAGTATGGTATGAGGGACACCAAATATGGTAATGATATTGGTTTTCACAAAGCTGACAATGTTTCTTTCCCTGACATCCTTGAGGGGTACGACTTTTGCCCATTTGGAAAAGAAGTAAGTTGTTGTGAGGATATACTTCAATTTTTTTGTTGTGGCTGGAAGATATGGTCCCATGATGTTCATTCCCCAGATGGAAAATGGCCAAGAGTACTTTTCCTGATGAAGTAACTCTGAGGGTTGGTGAATGAAGTTGGCATGAATTTGGCAGGAGTGGCATTTTGCGGTAAAGTGCTCACAATCTCATACCACAGTGGTCCAATAGTACTCAAGCCTTCGAACCTAATGGGAAATCATAGACCCCAACTGATTTGTTCCACTTACTTCGACATGCACCTCAGTCATGACGAAAGAAGTTTCTTCTCCATCAATGAATCTGAGGAGGACTCCGTCAATGCCTTGTTTGTAGTGGACCTCATGCTGACTCGTGCCACCATATAGGACGAAGTTGGTCTCCCTTCTCTGTACTTTCTCCCATTCATAAATATCTGATTGAAGTTCTCCCCTTTGAAGGTAGTTTTCAATGGGGGTCATCCAGCCAGTGGCCGGAGCATATGGCTCAGGAACAGGACTAAAATTGTTGATTTCTTCTATCTTAGTATGAAAAAATGGCAAGACCATTCGACGATGAGAAATACTAATAATTGTTTCATCCCAGTCCGGGTTATCTAGGGTTGTGGCCGCATTTGATAATGCATCGGCTTGAGCATTCTGAGACCGGAAAATATAGGTCAACATTGGTTCAGAGGAGAATTCTGCCATTAACCCTCGGACATGGTCAAATAGGGGAACCAAATCCTCCATTTTAATAGCATATTCACCATTGACAGTCTTGATGCACAGTTCCGAGTCACCTTTTATCTTAATATGTTTTACTTGTTCCTGGAGTACGAGCTCCAGGCCTACAATGAGGTCTTGATACTACGCCTCATTGTTCGTACATCCTTCTGATAGGAGGAAGGAATATGGAAAGACTTCCATTTCTGTGGACATGAGTATTATCCCCAAACCCACCCTGTTAAATTTGGGACCCTCCATCCTATTCCCTATCGGGCTTCGGGATGCACCGTCGAAATAAATTACCCATGTTGGGAACTCCTCAGGAATCGAGAAGATATCTTCATCTGGTAGTTCAACATCTAGTCTGGTGGTAACTGTCGAGGGGTTCTCTTCCAGAAAATATGACAATGCCTGGCGTTTGATGGCTTTCTGAGGCACAAAACGGATGTCAAACTGTTTCAGGATGACTTCCCATCGGGATAGGTGCCCGTTCAGCATCAGGCGGCTGAGGATGTACTTCAACGGGTTACTACATGAGGCCAAATGGACTTCATGATGCTGCAGATAATGTCTCAACTTTTGAACTGCGAAGACCAAGGCCAAAAAACTCTTCTTGATGTTTTTGTATCAAGTTTCAGCATCAATCATGGTTCAGATGAGGTAATAGAGACTGATTTCACTACCGCCATCATTTTTTTCTACGAGGAAGGCCCCTACTGACTGTTCGAGGGTCGTCACGTATAGGATAAGGGGTCTCCCTTAAACTGGGGTCATGAGAACCGGTGGACTCAAGAGGGATTCTTTAGGCTGTCGAATGCCTCTTGGTAATCATCTTTCCATTGTTACATAACCCCATTTTCATTAATCTAGTGAAGGTAAAACAGTTACCCGCCAGGTTGGCTATGAACCACATAATGTAGGCCAAGTTTCCTTGGAACCCTCTCAACTCAGTGAGATTTTGGGGAGGTGGTAATCCAACGATAGCCTTTGCCTTTTTAGGGCAGACTTCGATGACATGATGGAGTACGATGAAGCTGAGGAATTTCCATAAGGTCACCCCGAAGGCGCATATAAAGGGGTTCATCTTCAGGATATGTTGTTGAAGTTTGTTAATGAAGGATTCAAGGTCTGACAGGTGATCTGAGAATTGTCTTCATTTGACCACCAAGTCATCCACGTAGCATTTGATGAATCTCTCCATGAATGGTTTAAAGATATGATGTATGGAACACTGATATGTGGTTCCAGCTTTCATGAGACCAAAGGGCATGACCAAAAAACAGAATACTCCTTGAGGGGCCCTAAAGGCAGTGACTTCTTCTGCTTCTTGGGCCATCCTAATTTGATTTTATCAAAAATAGTCGTCCATGAAGGAGAGAGCCTCATACCCGGCCATTGCGTCGATTAATAATTCGGTGATTGGTACCGGGAAATCATCTTTCAGGAAATGCCGATTGAGGTCTCTGAAATCGATGTCGACGTGGATTTGTCCATTCTTTTTCTTGATGGGGATGATGTTGGCTTTCCAGATGGGGTATTGGACCTCCAAAATGAAGCCTTCTTAAATAATCTTATCAAAATCAACCTCTATTTTGGAAGAATCTGTGGGGTGCATCCTTTTGGCGGCTTGTTTATAACCTCGATGGACTTCTGGAAGACCAAAGTGGGGGGTCTCCACTTTGGGATTGAGTCTCAGCATTTCTGTGTAATTCCAGGGTAAACATCTCAATGTTGCTTCAGGAAAGAGGTATATACCTCGTGCTCCTTTGGGGACATGGTTGTACTAATGAGAGTGGGCCTCTGGTCTTCCTTGGTATCGAGGTTTATTTCCCTGTGCTCATCCACATTGGTGGAGATACCTTCCGAAAATTCGGGAGGTGCATCCCTGAGATCTTCCTTCTCCTCTTCCCACACAGTCTCATCTTCTTGGTCCGTCGAGAAGAGATTTCCTGGAATAGGCTCTTGGGAGTTCGGAGGTGAGGTGTTGTCGGCATCCTCGCTAAGGTATTCACCCCCAAATTCAGGGTTTGTGGTTGTTTTCGCATTGTCACATTCAAATGTTATGGCTAAAGTCATGAGGACTATTGAGTGTGTGTCCAGACTTGAACCCCTGCTCTCAACAAGGTTGATGGGTAGTATGTAATCTCTGTTGAGCTGGTTGAGGGGGTCATCAGGAACCATTTCTAAGACGTGGGGAGCGGGGATCCAGTCGATACCATCGAGCAAAAGCTTCTTTTTTTTACTTTGCTCATAAAACCTGACATTAATGTAGTGTGACTCAGAGAGCTCTAAAGGGGCCTTTTTAGGGTGCAATGTCCCACTTTTTCCATTAACGCAATACGTGATACACTGGTGGTAGGATAAAGGAATGTCCATGTGCTTATGGAGCCATGGCCATCCAAGGAGGGCATTGAATGTTGTGTTCTTCTTGACCACCAGGAATTCCGAGTAGGCCAGAGGGTCGCCAAAATGGGTTTTTAGCTTGATTTGTCCCATTGGCTTCTATTCACTCTTGTCGTAACCCAACAGAGTTGTGGCTGAGGGTATTAGATCATCCTCATTGTAGCCCAACTTACGAAGTGTCTGTAGGGGAAGGAGGATAACCCAAGAGCCATTGTCAATAAAGACTTTCCGGATCTCAACATCATTTAATGTTCCAGACACATATAGTGGTTTGATCTATCTTTTCCTGATGGCATCTTCGTCCTGATCGATGAAGGAAATCACCGCATTGCATTCATCCGGGCCAGTCTCCATCTGGTAAATATCAACGGTGGATACCTCGGCTTGAAACTCCTAGTGTCTGATCTAGGCTTCTATAAGAACATCTCCGAGATCTACTGACAGACATAAGGCATCCTGGACTAACAGTTTGGCTGGTACTGACTCCAACTACTTAAGGATGTCGTACTTCATCTCTAGCGGCCGACGCTTCTCTGTTTGTGGGAGAGTTTTAGTAGGTAGCTTGGGAGCTAGAGTATGTGATGAGGAGGGACCGGCTGCGGGGTCAGATGTCGGGGGTGATCCCACATTCTAGGGAATCGGCCGGACTGGTTTGTTTGTGTGCACTAGGCGGATAGACAATTGTTCCTCCTCTGATGGGTAACACCGAATGATGGGCCCATAGTGGCCACTTGTGGAGGTGGAGGGATATTATTTCTCATGCTGAGTCCATTGAAGGTCACTAGCATGAGTTTCCATGATATTAACGGTTTGAGCCGTGGTAAAACCATATGATTGGTTTCGGCTGCGACTGCACCTCCCATGGTATCACCTACTTCTATGATTCCTCCTCCTAGCCCCTTGTGTTGGGAACTCATGTTCATAAACATACCCTTCATCAAGGTACGATTCCATTAGAAGGATGAAATTCATGGAACCAAATATTAGCTCCTCTTCCTATGATAGGTTAACCTGGTCAGTTGTCCCTAATTGGGTCGTTTTGTGGGTCAGTGCCCGTGGCGCCAAGTTTGGGGGCATAAAATCCGATAGTGTCGGGGCTTACTTCAGCCTCGTTGGGGACTACTCCACTTTTGATTGTTTCCTACCATTTCTATTATGCCTAGATAACTAGATCGTGGAGGGTTATGAGGCCGATATTGTCGGTTGTTCGGCATCAGGGGCTGTTGGCGGCAACATCGGCTATTGTAGTTGATCTCAGAGTATGCCCTGATCTCGATTGACAGTTTTCCAAGTCATCCAGTCATCAAATTTGTTCCCCTTCTTACTGGTGAATTTGTGCCACCCCTCCCCTTTGTCGGAGTCGATGGTAGAAATATACATCACATGTGCTGGGGGTGGTCCCAGCTTGACCTACCCAAATTCTACCATCCTTTGCAGGAGGTCTTTAAAAAAGAATCATTTCTGGATATTGTGCCCCAACATTCTATAGTAGGGACAGTAATATGTCCTGTCATTGCGATGACTTCTTTGGGCTTCCTTGGCTCCAAGAGGTGGAGGAAGTTGCAATTCATGGCGGTGATGAAGTAGCCGTAGACCTGGTCCTCTCGAAACGAGCATAATTTTTGTCTTAGTTCCATGAACTAGTTTTGTTTTTATCCTCTCTAATCGTCCATCATGGGCGGAGGCATCCATTGATACATAACAGCCCACGAAAATTTGGTGGAGACCTAAGTGGTGGAGCAGGCTCAGGGGATGTATTCAGCGTGGAAAAGGACGCTTCTGCTCTGAATGCTCTCTTTTTAGGAGCCTGTGAGGCTATTTTGGACATCAGATTAGTCTGCTATAGGGAGTCATCAATTATTTGGGTAGTGGTAAAGAGATTGCAGAATCCAGTGGTGCAGTCCAATAGTATGAGCGGTGTTCACATCTCATCCCGAAGGTTATCGATGCATATGGAAAGCATCTTGTCTTGGGGCATTGGACTTTTTAGAGAGTAGGTCAGACCCTTCCATCTGGTGATTAAATCTGAGACCGTCTCGTTCTCCCTGTGTTTGCAATTCATGAGATCGATGACCGTTGTTTTAGGCAGCATTGATCTGAAGTGAAACAGGAACTGCTACCAAAGGTCTTCCCAAATCTTTGTTGACTGAGATGGCAGATTCTTATACCAGACAAAGGTAGATCCTTGCAAGGTCTACATTAAGCATCAGAGTTTCACTACTTCTTGTTGTTATGGAGTTCCCATCATATGGTGACAATAAGTCACGTAGTGCATTAAATGTTGTTCGGATCACCTGAGCCATTAAAAATAGGGAATATATGGCTCCCATAATTTGGTGGAGGAGGCGTGTTGCTCACCCAATCTGGGTAGGGCTTTCACTCTGCCTATACCATAGTGCGTCGAACTTTAATTACTTCCAATCGAGCAGTCAGTGCCATGATGGTGCTGGCGAGACCCTGGTTTACATCCTGTTGGGCCCGGGCTTGGGCATGTGTAGCCCGAGGCATTTCTTGAGGATCCGGATCGGCCAGCACCAAGGGTTCTTATGTCATTTGTGACACCTTCATAGGGTTCATACGTACTCACTATGGTTTTTTCTGAGTGGAGGGAATTCTTGGTACTCACCTGAATCCATGTTCAGTTAGTTGGATGGACCGGGCACCTCATTGGGCGGGGGTCCTGACCGTGCCTCGTTTGCCGGGGAAAACCATGGTCTTTGAGGTGCAGTTTCTAAGAGTGCAAGGTGGGGATCTTTTTTGGAAGCGCTTTGAATAATATGGTTCCTCTGGAGTAGCTCGGAGTTAAGCCGCCTCAATTCTTTCATTTCCTCTTCCTGTCGAGTGAATCCCTCTTCGAGCGTAAGTGGCTCATTTTTATTGAGAGAAGGAGGCGGGTTAAGGGTAACTGGTCCATTGTTCCTATCATTGTTTGGAGCTTGTAGGGTAAGAGGAGGAGCATTAGCTGGAGGGGCGACCATATTTAGGGTAGCCCTCTGGTTCTGGGTGTGTACACCTGATGGTTCGTTGTGAATCACAACCTCAACGGAACCGTCATCTCCCGATCCATCCAGATTTGCATCATCTCTGGTGTCACCCATGTGGTTAACCTCTATGGCGTTGACAGATGCATATCGCGGGGTGGAGGAGATGTCATCTTCCAAATTTGAATAGGATATCCCATTCCTTTTACAGGACTTCCCCTTTTTGTCCCGTGATTGCTTCTGGACTCCTTGACAAAGGGAGACACAGAGAGTTATTTGATATGACCTTACAGTATCCCTCCTTTTGAAGAGGATGATGATTCAAAGGATGGGATTTGGTAGGAATATCCTCTTCTGAATTTCCTCCCTAGATATGAGAATACTGATTCCCATAGGGGAGGTTGTTTTTGAGGTGGTAAAAATGCCCCTATCCCTGAGGGATTGAGTTGGATCGGATCCCTGGACGTTGAGTCTCTTCTCGTTTTTATTGGTTTTATGGGGGAATTTTTTGTTAAAAATTCCCCCAACCTTGCAGGCTGGGGTTGACCATGTATTGTGGTAGTGGCTCCTGCTATCGCCACCTGCCTAATCTTGCGTGCCCGCATTTAGTGGTGAACTGGATCTGACGCCAAGTTCACCTATGAATCAATCCCCTCTGTGGAGGCATGCAATGACTACTGATTGGCCTCTCATAGGTGAGAGGCCCATTGTATACTTTCAGTGGCCTGATTCAGGAGCTTGTGAATGGCTTGTTCCAGTCAGGCCTGACGCTTATGGGACTTACTCATGGCCTATCTCGGTTGGGTGTGTCACCTTTCCTGAACAGGGACCCCACTCGATTGTTGTCTTGATGTGATGACATTGTAAGATATTATGCTGAAAGGGTTCTTCTGGGAAAGGAGCAGAGTAAAATGTAGGGCTCCATGTTCTCCCCATCCTCTGATATGGAATCCTATCGAAGCATCACCAATGAGGCGGCGCAACTGGTGTAGTGCATGGAGGTGGGCTAACTCAATGTTCCCTTTATGCCTCTCAAGTCGTGATTTTCGCGCCGAAGGATGTGATTCCATGTCGATGTGACGTAGGAGGTATCTTATTATCTTGACAGGGTTTACATACCCATCGTAGGGAAAGAAGCTTGATTTCAGCCGGTGGAGGGTTGTCCATATATTAGAGCGGATGTCGTGCACACATTCTTCTAACAACATTCTGGGTATGTCGAATTGATAGGAGGCCATGGGACAAAAAATAAATGGAATATCATCTATGACCAGTCATTTCATCAGGTGCAACATGTCGGCATACTCCTTCGATAGTGATTCCTCTACCTGGTCAGCCCAACTGAGATGCTCACCGATAGCGTGGCTGGAGGTAGTGGCGCGGGCTGGCATTGAATTGTCATGTGGGTGATTATGAGGTGGTTTAGAAGATGGTCGTGGTCCCAAACCATCTCCTGATTAAAGAAGAGTGTTGTTGGCGACTAGATAGTAATCTGACATGCTTGATCCCGTCCTTCTGAGTGCCTCAACAAATGAGGAATTTTCTGTTCTTGATTCCGTAGGTGGAGGACCTTTCTGTCGATATGAAATGTCACTATGGGGAGGACCTTCGCAATAACATCCATCATAGTGAGGAAGACCATCATGGCTTGACTTTCGATTTGTATCCTTGGTAGGACCTTCAAGATGCACTGCGATAAGAGGATGACCTTTTTGTTTCTTGGGTCCATTGTAGGGAGGACCTTCGCAATGGCAGTCGTGGTGGAGAGGAATACCATCAGAGCTGCCACAATGGCGGGGACTACCATCACAGATGCCATAGGGAGAATGTCTATGGGGTACTCCCTATGGAGGGCCTCATGAATGTACCGCAACGAGGGGTGGCCCTTCTCGTTGGTTGAAGTCTCTAAATAGAGGACCTCCATTATCCGAATGGTGAGGACTACCATCGTGACCTGATGTTTGGCAGTACACAGTGTCGTTGCAATGTAACCCCTGGTGAGGACCTTCAGGGTAGGCCACGAATAAGGGAGAGCCTTCTTGTCATGATGAGACGTCACTATGGGGAGGGCCTCCGTATTTGCGACTACAATAGCGAGGACTACTATCATAATTTGTGGTCCCACTACACGGAGAGTGTTTGTAGTGTATACCTCATGGGAGGACCTTCAGGTTGGACCGTGACAAGTGTATGACCTTCTTGCTACTCGATCTCCTGGTCAAACTGAGGGCTTCCGTGACTCGGATCAAATGAAAATATATCGTGATATATCATTATATGCCAGTGGGGAAGGCCCCCGCGGGTGCTTTGGGGAGGACCTTCAGAGCTGCTTGTATCGACATTGCAGGGAGGACCGTCGCAACTAATACTGCCACTCCCATAATTTGGTAATGGGTGGGAAGGGTTCTGAGCCTTCTATATATGCTTAGCGGCATTGGGAACCGCAGCTTCCAGTAGAGCAGAGTCATGAACCCTCTCTTTATTTTCTGGCTGCCTTCGGCATGTTCGGGGCACTTTTTGTGGGCATCAGAGACCATTTGCTATTGATGATGGACTTCACCTTTGGGCCCTTTTTCAATTGGGTCCCATGATGATGTCGGGATTCTCCAACGAACATATTGACTTTTAGTAGGGGTATATGCCTGCTCTGGAGCATCCACTGTGATGGACGGGTGTCCCGCAGTTGGAACGAGTGAAGCTGCTCGATCCGGTTTCCCTTGTATTGTAGAATATGGCCAACGACCCTCTAGGGAGATAGCATGGATGCAGATCTTCTCTAAGGTAGCTATCTCCTCTCTTAGATGAGTCACCTCAATTTGGGAGATAGGTTCACAGGATCGAGTCCTTGTTGTTTCCACTGATGCAATTACTTGCTGGAAGTCTGCAATATATGATCAGGGAACGATACCTGCACCTCCATCATTGCCAGGATATGCAGAGAGACATATTTGGCTAGAATGATTATGAAGGCCCATTATGTTATCGGAGTAGGAATTTCCTATTCCGGTCCTGTGGTGGTCAGTGGGTACTAACAATTCACCTATGTCGAGGAAGGTTAACGAGTTTTCCCCTATGCTGGGTTATGCCAGTTTATCTCTTCGTTTTCCGCCACATCAAGATGGTGGACTTTACTTGCATCAGCAGGGAGCTAGCCCTGTATATGTCGGTTCCCCAACATATCGAGTTGGTGGCATTTGATGGAAGGGATATGCACCTTCCTATTAATTTCCGCCACATCTGGATGGCAGGATTTGTTGATCTCCACCACATCGGGATGGTAGGAATCGGGAGAATCTGCTAAGAGCTGGTCCTGTAGGCGCTGGGTTTCCACCACATCTGGTTGGTGGACTTCATGAACCTAGGATGGGAGAGGTTCCTTCTGGGTAGGTTCCCTCCTGTGTGAGTGACAGGCTTGATGGAGATCGGTGGGGATGCGCGCCTGCTCGTATGATGCTGCCATGTCTGGATGGAAGACTTTGGAGGAGCGGATAGGTATATGTGCCTGCTCGCGATACATCTCCATGACTGGCCAGCATAGCTCCTCCTCAAGGACAAGGGTGATGACCGGTCCCTGGTTGTAGGTTTTCCACCCTCATCGGGCGGTCTGAGGGGCTAGATGTCCGGGAGCATGGGTCTGGATCCTTGGGGCGACGTCCTCCTTGTCATGAGGACATCGATTCGTGGCATAACCACGAAGACGTCTTCTGGTGGGGGCCATAGCGCGGAACCCCCATTCAGCGGGGATGAAGTCCTTAGTGTCGACTTCATCCACCTCCCTATGATAAGGGGGTACGCATTGTCTCGTTCTGGGGATAGACCCCTGAAATGATTTGAGATAGCAACAATAGCCATCTAGATCTGCTTTCACAGCCACTGCTGGGCAGGCGACTGGTTGGCCTTGGTAGATTGGAGGGCTTGCATAGCCCCCTCCACTGTAGGGAGAGTACAGTTCTAGTGGTACTATTGGATCAATGCATCCGAGACCCGGCGTTGAAGTCACTGAGTAGGTGACAGGGTCCTTCGTTGGGGAGGAAGTCTGGTCACAGTGTATCTTGAAGTACGCGTCTATGAGTTCCTCCTTGATTCCATTGGATCTAATGGAGTTCTGGGTGGTTCCTATAAAATATTTTAACAAATACAAACAAAAAACCCGTCAAATCAGTATCTCATGATCCCATGAATAATTAATGACCTTTATTGGACCACCTTGTGAGTATAATGGGGCGTAGGGCGGGATTAGGTTAAATCCTTCATTATTGTTTAAATATTGATGTCGGGTTCACCATTTTTGTTTCAAACTGTCTTAGGTGGTAGGGACCGACGCGCCCGATGGTCGATCACACAGATGGCTAAGTTCCACACAATCACTTAGGTCAGGTATATTGGTCTTCTTTTTGAAATGCTCAATGGTTCCATATCCAACGATCTGTGGACCTGCTTTCCAAAGGTAGGTGTTCGCTAGGATATTAGGCCAACGATGCTTAAGAACTCACATTGGTCGAGGGGATGGGATGTTGGGCTCATCTCACCCTTTTGGGGGGTAATTATCGCCTATTCTGAGACTGTCTTATAGATTTAAGATGTATTCATATGTTCGCGAATCTTTGGTTTATACCCAAGTATAGTATCCATGGATTACTCCTGGTAAGCAAGGGTCAGCTGAACGTAGGGAGTCAGAATCATTTATGCACGTGGTTTACCATCCCTCATTGGATTAATGACCCCGGGGAATTTGGACTCATTGAGACGTTACTGGTTTGAATCTTCATAACTAGGTGCTCTGGAGTTTATTTTCATCCATGGGGGATAGATAATGCCTTGATCATTTGGGTTGAACCCATGATACGAGCTTCCTAAGTATCCTTGTGAGAGAAATCAGAATCCACGTAGTTTGGTCTGAGGGGAATGATTGGGACTTACACAAGGTCAGTGGACCAATGTGGGATTGAACCTCGAGGAGGATTCCTACGTACACTGGTTAGGAGATAGGGACCAAAACCCATGTAGTTCATTCGAGAGATTTGGGATTACATGTTGGAGTTTCCTGTTATTGGGATTGAGCCTTGAGGAGGCGTCTTACAAACCCTGCTTAATAGACAGGGATCAAATCCCACGTAGTTTGTTTGAGATTAGGTCTTACACGCGGGAGTTTCCTGTTATTGGGATTGAGCCTCGAGGAGGCGTCCTACGTACCCTGCTTAGGAGACATGGATCAAAACCCATGTTGTTCATTCGAGAGATTAGGGATTACATGAGGGAGTTTCCTGTTATTGGGATTAAGCCTCGATGAGGCATCCTACATAACCGGCTTAGGAGACAGGGATCAAAACCCATGTAGTTCGTGCGAGAGATTAGGGATTACACGTGGGAGTTTCCTATTATTGGGATTGAGCCTCGAGGAGGCGTCCTACATACCATTCTTAGGGGACAGGGATGAAAACCCATGTAGATCGTTTGAGTGATTAGGGATTACACGTGGGAGCATCCTGTTATTGGGATTGAGCCTTGAGGAGGAGACCTACGTACCCTGCTTAGGAGACAGGGATCAAAACCCATGTAGTTCGTTCAACCACTGCCATCGTGCAGATGCCGTGACAATCACAAATCTCTAAGCCCACATGATTCATGCTCACTGTGAGAAACAAGTGAATGCAATATACTTTGAAGGCCTCACACATTCTTCTTAATGAGGGAAGGGGAGGAAGAAGATGAGCAGAGGAGAAGGTCGGGACCACTGGACTCTCCTTCTACCTGATTTTGGAGGAAGGTAGAAGTTGCTCAGTAGAGCAATGAACCTTCTGTGATGAGAAGGGAAGGGTCACCATCTTCTGGGGAGGATAGTGTGGGGCTTACTCTAGGAGGGATTCCCATCCACTCTCAGGAGAGGGGAGAAGGGATCACTGTTGGCGCTCGTCAAAAGGAAGCGTGATCAAGGTCCCTCATCCCTAGTGAGTGGAGAGGCAAAAAGGGGACTATCGGGCTCCGACCCTTCACAACCGTGGGTATGTGAAGCCAGGAATGTTTCAGGAACCCGCTCAAGGTCTGAAGCAACCCCTTTTCCCATTCCTACCATGGGTATGTGAAATCGGAACAGTGCGCTGATGCGCCTGAAGGTTGTATCATACAGTTTCGGTGGCTTTGGTAGAGGCCTTGGCTGAGGGCTGGTGAATAGGCCAATGAAGGGATTGCAAAGGATTAGGACTGATTGGAAAGATTTTTTCTAGCTCGTGGAATGTGAATACCTAAGGATTTGGTGGGCCACATGGGTGTATGAGTAGTAACTCCCTTCACATAGGGGGTGCTACACGGCTGGAGAGGCTGTCCGCATATCAGGTTGGTATGCGGACTGATAGTCATCCCACGTACCAGGGTGGTACACAACTTCGGGTTCGGCCCAGGTACCAGGTTGGTACGTGGGGCAGTCCACCCGAGCAGCGTCCACCAAGGGCGACGCCGGTTGAGGGTTTGTCGGTCAGGGCTTCACCCGCATAGGAGGGTGCTATACGGTGCGTTGGGTCGAAAAAGGGGGCATAGACTCCCTGGTCTATGGGGAGTGCATCCGCATAGGGGCCCTAGATCATGGTATTCTTTTTCTCTTTGTTATTTTATGTTCACAGTTCACCAATTTGTTATGCATTTTTCGGTTCCTTATTAATTCATTTCCAGTTTCATACCAGTTATGGTTTGCAAATTATAACCTCATTGTTTGCAAAATCTTACACTCCTTCCTCCGAAATCCTTCCACCTGAATATGATCGATCCCTCTCTTCTCCCCCTGGATTTCCTTTAATAGAGGGGGGAAGTAGATGTATCTATGGTCATGTGGCACATTTTGCGGAGTCCCATTACCAAAAACCCGGTTTTTGGATGACTTGGTCAATCTGAAACATCACGTGGGGCATTGAGTGCACCTCACCTACAAACCAAATTGGTTCAGGGGGTGATTCACTGCCGATCAGGGCTCCACCTCCGTTCCGCGAACGACAACACATGCGGTCTGGGCTGGTTGGTGTGTTTCGCGGCTGGGGCGGTTCGTGACGGTGGATTGGCCTTGCGCCCATCCTGCATCATGCCCACGAAGGGTTCCCACCTCCGTTTTGCAGACGATGCTGGTCCGCGAAGGGTGAGACTTGCTGAACCGGCCGTGTACCATCAATTTTGGACCGGTATGCAGACCGGTCGGCCCTTCACCAATATTTAGTAGTCTCCACATTTTCGTCCAATTCATTGAGGGAAATCGGGTACAATCCTATCTAAAATTAAGCGGATTACCATTCTCCATTGTAGATTTTTCAGGACCCTAGGGTCATATATTACATACTTATTAATAATATATTTTTTTATAATCATCTTTGAATGGTGAACATAGAAATAAATCTAATCGCGTCATGGAGATGGTAATCCGTACGCACGTATGAGTGATAATATCATTCTTTTGATTTAAAATCGTATGTAAATAGATGTTATATCATATCTAAAGAATCATTAACATGTTATATTTATTATTTACATCAATTATACTTCATTATTATAACCATCCAAATAATAATGGTTTGAATAACAACTACACCACGACGGGGAGACGGTAATCCGTACGTACACACATATGGTGACATGTCATTCATAGGATGGATAAAATAATGAATATAGTTGTACCATATTTATAATAACATCACAATATATAGAATATACTGGAGTTATTATTTTATAATGGGAACAACAAATAAAGAAGAAGTGGAAGAAGAAAAGAACATGAAAGAGGTGATGAAATATTTACCTCTTCTTTGGGTTCTTCCTTTTGACTTGTTCAAAAGGGGTACTTAGGTTGGATTTATGAAAAAATGAAGGACAATAGGATGAAGGGAGGATAGTTGGGAGGATATTTTTGTAGGGGTTGGCTGATCCAAATGTCTTTGGATGTTTTATTTTGAGAGAAGGGGAAGTGCCCTTTTATAAGAGGGGTGAGGGTCACTTTAGGAAAAGATTAATGTATTAATTTATTATACAATCATATTCGGTTTGTAATGGCACAAAATGAATTTATATCAAGACTTAGGTGGTTATGGGTAAAAATATACTCAAAAAATATGTTTTATACATGTTTAGGTAATCATTTTAACCTTATCTTTTAGATTTAATTCTTAGTTAAATAGTTTAACTTTAGCTGTGTTCTCTTCTATTGTTACACTATATGGTTAACAAACATACTATAAACATCCAAGAGAACCTCAAGTGGTTAACTAATGACATATATAATATTATTTAAGACCTCTTTCCAAACCTTAGATAGTTAGGAATAGAATATCAATTAATAATATAATATTGGTTTTAAAACTCTTTTATGTCAATTTTGACACTATTTGGTATTTTATTTTTTGTTAAAGTCATAAAATCATTATTACTTAGAAATAAATTCATTGAATCAATAAAACCATGTAATATTAACCTATAAAATTCGTGGATGGCATCAAAACTTTCAAATTATATTTACTTTAATATTTATCATATCATTTATTTGATTCTTCCATTAATAAGGAAAATAATGCATCATTATTGTGTCATAAATAAATATATTTATATAATGTCTAAAAATAATAAGTAAAATACCATTATGTAGTAAATCTTTTTAGATTACTAATGAATATATATAGTCTAAGTTATCTTCTGTATAACCATATATTAAAAATGTTTTAGTTAATAAAACATGGATTTAACAATTTTAACTCTTCTTTAGATTAAATAATAATAAATGTCTTAATCAAATCCAAGTGGACCTAAAGGGTCATATTTTATTCCTAAGGTTGTTTTTTTTTGAATTACACTTATCCAATAGAATTAGTAAATGTGTTAATGTAATCATAATAGTATTTTCAACCTTAAGTACCATATTTACTTTTAACCGCAGTAAATAAAAGTCCAAAGTTTCTATTCACCAAAAATTATTTCCATCTTATTGATCCACATTTTACTTACTAATATCAATCATGTCACTCAGATTTTTTAAATCCAACCCACATAAGTCGTAAAATTATGTTTTATGTAAATTTGCAAGTCCTCCTAGGAGGTGGGTAAAAGACGATGAAAAGTTCAATAAAATTTTTATATATCTAAAATTATTATAAACTGACTCCAATTAATTACATTGAATTTAAATAGGTATTATGTTTCTATTTTGACCTAAAATAAATTTTAATAGAAAAAAAATTATTTAAATAAAAAGTCGGTTTTAACAAAAAACTTAATGTTTTTTCACTATTCACAAAAAATAGAATGTTTTCGGAAAATTACCAAAAAATCACCCTAAGCTAATTTTTATATTCTAAAATCAATAATTAATTATATTTTAACAATTTAAAAACATATATTTTTTATTAATTAATTTAAAATTAATTCCATTTGACAAAACCTAAAGGCAAATTTTTATGAAATATAAATTAACATAAGATTGATACTTGTTTATGCTTAATTTCAAAGTGAAATTATTTCCAATGAATAACATTGGATTAAATGGTAAAAATATAATATATTTATACTTCCAAACCATTAAAATGTATAATGTTACACAACAAATTATTTTGATTAAAAAAGTTGTTTTCTGATAAAATATAGTATTTTTCACTATTCACCCAAATTTGAATATTATTAGAAAAACAGCAAAAATTTATTGAAACTAAATTATTATATCTAGAATCAAAAGAAGAATTTTATTATGTCAAATTGAATATATTAATGTTTCAAATATTGGATTTAAAAAAGGTTATCCATTAAAAGGCCGTAAAATTGCATTTTTTGAAAAATACTTCTTTTATCTGAAAAAATAAATTTCTTCTTACATTATGTCTAGGAAACTCATAATATGGATTCTAAAATTATAAGGATTATATAAAGTTCTAAATTAAGTTAATACTA
Organism: Viscum album; assembly: GCA_963277665.1. Classification (NCBI taxonomy): domain Eukaryota; kingdom Viridiplantae; phylum Streptophyta; class Magnoliopsida; order Santalales; family Viscaceae; genus Viscum; species Viscum album. The sequence goes on from OY728125.1 coordinate 1,159,811,085, forward strand.
TTCATAACCTCTTTTGAACGGCTAGTTCGGTAAGTCATGCTGTGCTTAAACTCGGTGTTGCGTGTAGTGCAAGTTATTGAATGATTTTGAAGAAATAACGCACTATTAAATCTTGGGGTGTTAGATTCTTCCCTCATAAAATAAATTCCATCCTCATAATTTGAAATTGTTATTTGAAAATAAAAGTTTTAAAATTGAAAATACATTTGTGGGAAAACCCACATCAGAAATTGGGTTAATAAAATTTATTCTTAATAAGAGAAAAAGGGAAATGAAAGGGTCATCACCAAATTATTATCTATATTATGAGAATATTGGTAGAAATTAGAGACACATAATTGGAGGAAAAATGTAGATATTTATAAGTAGTGATTGAGGTCATCAATCACAAACATGTGTAAAATTTAGGGCCTAAAATCCATCAATCTATGATGATTTAAAATTAAATTGGTTCAACAAAACATAAGGTATTTGGATAATAAATTTTTGGTTTTAAGATCCCTTCCCAAAAGTATAATAATTATTTTACCCATAGAATTATATGGAAAAAAATTATATATATATATATACTTGACAAGTATAGTTTCATCCTTTAACCAATTTCTACCACAAGCTCATCTTTCACTCTAAAAGATAATTGAACATAAAAAAATAATCTATTTATCATATTCGTACATGGTTATAAAACAATGAATTTATAATTCTCCTATTATAACCTTTAAAAAAACATTATAGAATCTAGGTACCTCATGTAGTCCAGTGGTAGGCGATAAATATCAATCGCACTATGGTTTTGGGTTCAATTCCCTTAACTTTGTCCGACGCAATGGGTTGTCACGTGGTATGCGTGTTGTCATTTTTAAAAAAAATCCAAAAATAACCTTAATAATAGTATCCAATTTCAAACTTAATACATCCCAACCTATAGACTTATCCAAAATACTTCGGTCCAAAATCACAGTCCAAAATTTATAAGAAAGTTAAACACAATAAATATCCTTTTTTCCACATAATAACATGTGAACACCGTCATCATGTATTATTTTAAAAAATGGTAACACCCTGAATTACAATAAAACGATACTGATTAGTTTCATGCTCCCTTATTCTTTATAGAATACTGGATATACTCTTTATATCCAAAAAAAATTTAAACTAAAACAATGATGAAATATACAAACCACTAATCAGTTCCAAGGTAGTCAAGAATATCCAATATAATTTATCCAAATCAACCATCTATTATTCCAAAATTACTACCTTAGTATCAAGACCATATAATCTCAAATTCCCAATGAAATAGTACTTAAATACAATCCTTATTTATTTCCATAATTCATATAACTAGTACATCGTTTATACAAAACTCAAATAACGCAATACTTTAATAACAACATAAGAAATCTTAACCATTCCTCTCCAAATTTGGTAGTATCATAACTTGATTCTTATCCAATATCATCATTTTTGGTAAACTCTGATGATTTGGACATTAATTTTCATAGTGTCCCAACTCCTTGCAGATGAAGTATTTTATATTTGAAACCTTTTTCTTTCCCTTGAAATCACATACTTGGTGTCCTTTTTATCCACACTTATAACAAACTCCCATTCCTTTTAAGAATTTTCCAAGGTGATTCTTTCCACAGTTATCACATATGGGAAAATCCTTCTTTTCCCTCTTCCCTTTATCAGGATTTCTCTCTTCCATCATTTTCTTCTCTTGATTCCCTTCAAATCCGTATTAATAATAGAATTATTTACTTAACTTATTAACACACGATACTATTTATTCATATGTTGGGAATACATGGGAGACTATTTCCCTTCAAAATGCTATCTTAATACCATGAAAGATATGATCCTTTTTACTCTCTGGATCATATTTATTTCTGGAGTTCACACTCCTTCTACTTGGTGCCTTTTCTAAACAATGGCATACACTAGGTTAGTTTATGAATCACAATTCATAATTCCAAAGTTGTAAATTACCCTACATAAATTGAAAAGTTTATGGATATAATCTATAATCACAATTTTTTTTCCTTGAGTATGTATTTACTCATAAATACTTCATAATGGTTTGTAAATGAAATGATAATTATCCTAAGCATATCCCCTGGGAGTTTTGTAACCAAGAGTGTAGCAGGGCTCGTTGTCATGTACCGGGATACCCCAGGTCAAGCCCAAAACTCTTTGTCAAAGTCTTCACTCCTACGAAAATCTGTTCCAGAGCCACCACTAGCAGCTCGTATCCGGACATGAATGTATATTCTTGAAAAAATCACAAAATGTCTACATTACTAAAATTATAGGGAGTTCTCCTATAGTATTCTTCAAATTCTATCTTAGGGTAATGTTATCTAATCAGAGTTTATTTAAATCTAGTTTCCAAGTTTATTTCTAAACTTCCTCTAATACCTACTGTAATGCCCTGACCCCAGTTACCCAGAGTCGGTGTGTTATTACATAACATTGGCATGATCACAAATGATCATGTTTTGAAAGACCGATTGGTTTAGTAGCTTTGGAAATGCTAGATACATTCATAAGGTTTACATTACATCATGAAATAAAAAAAACAACATCTTTTCTCCATAGAACCCACTCATATACCCTCAGACTATACCTCCAGGTCAGTCATAAAATACTTCTTCACATCCTGGGAAATTAAAACATAAGAAAGGGTTGAGATCAGATGCCCAGTAAGGGTAAAAATTTTAGCGGAAGCTATAAACTTTTAAGGAAAGATGTGTGATAAAAACAAAAGCCCTTTAAAACATAAACATAAACATAATATGGAAAAAATATTTCAAACAGTATCGTATAATCATGGACATGGATATTCTACTGGTCGAATAATCACATGTAATAACTAATTTCATAATGAGGGAATGTTTAACGCCGGACATTATTAACACATAGTCAAGGCCTCATGCCAAGAATACAAATAAGATTTTGTCAAGGCAGTGTTCCAAGACACTAGTTTGTCTCATGATACCTACTGATTCATCGAGGATATATAGCAATATTCACCCATTTTTACAATGTCCATCGCATTCCTCGTATGAAAATGTTGAAACAAAACATAAACATTCGTAATAAAACTGGCATACAAAATTTTAATACATTAACTATTAACCATGAATGGTACAAAAATAGATCATTAACATTCAAACATATCATAGCTCATTTAATAAAATACTGAAGATTTTATTTATAATAAATCAACCTCAATAAATAATAATATCCAAAAAGTATGTTGACATAGTTGAACATAATCATTAAAAACCTTTGAGAAAAATATACTTTTTTGTGACATAATTTAAATGTAACATATTTAGAAAGGAAGTCATTTAAAATCTATTTTTGAATCAAGGTGTCCTATGCCACATTTAAACTTTTGAAAATAGTTATTATTTCAAAACATTCATGTCCATATAAATAAATACTTAAAACCATTTTGAAAACATGGACATTAACTAAAAATATTTTGAATGATAAATCTCTAAAACGTTAAAATTTTAGATTTTGGAAAATATTACCTTTCAAAAATACATAAAATATTCATTTTGAAATCATTTTTATGAAAAATGGACATGTATGAAAAAAATTTCCAAGTAAATACTTACACATAAACAATCTCGAATAATAAATAGATTGTGAAATTAACACTTACCTTGCACTTTCCATTGGTCTAGGGTACGTTTAACATAATATATAATGATCATTGTATGTTATCAAATTATACCAGAACCATATTCATATTTATTATGTCATACATGATTCATTTATGACTTTATACTACCCAGTTAATAATGATTTCCATGTTAAATTAACATTTTGGGTAATAATCACTTTCATTATCGTATGGGTTTTAACATTTTATTCTTGATTGTATCATTTAGATCATGATTTAAATGATTCCAGACTATATAACTTGATTTATATATCATATATATTTAGAATATTAATTTTTAAAATAGATATATATATGAAATGGAAGGCACCATTTATGGGGACGGTAGGTCGTACGTACATATAAACGCTGTTTCCGTTTTCAAATCGTATAGAATGGAAGTAAGTGAATAAGATATATATAAGAACATACATACATACATACACACACACACACACATATATATATATATCTTTATTATAATCATTATTTAATATATTAAATACTTATTAATAATATATATTTTTATAATCATCGTTGAATGGTGAACATGGAAATGAATCTCATCGCGTCGTGGAGACGGTAATCCGTACGTACGCACAAGAAATAAAATCATTCATTTGACTTCAAATCGTATGTAAATAGATGTCATATTATATCTAAAGAATCATTAACTTGTTATATTTATTATTTACATCATTTATACTTCATTATTATACCCATCCAAATATTAATGTATTGAATAACAACTACACCACGACGTGGAGACGGTAAGCCGTACGTACCCACGTATGGTGACATGTCATTCATAGGATGGAAAAAATAATGAATATTGTTGTACCATATTTATAATAACATCACATTATATATAAAATATTGGATTTATTATTTTATAATGGAAACAACAAATAAAGAAGATGTGGAATAAGAAAATAACTTGAAAGAGGTGATGAAATATTTACCTCTAATTTGGGTTCTTCCTTTTGACTTGCTCAAAAGGGATTATTAGGTTGGATCTATGACCAATTTAAGTCCTGTAAGATGAAGGGATAAAATATTAGAGGATATTTGGGAATGGGTTGGCTGATCCAAATGGCTTTGGAGGAGTTATTTTGAGAGAAGGGGAAGTTCCGTTTTATAAGAGGGGTGAGGGTCACTTTAGGAAAACATTAATGTATTAATCTATTATACAATCATATTCGGTTTATAATGGCTCCAAATAAAATTATATCAGGACTTATGTGGTTATGGGTCTAATTACTCTCAAAAAATAGTTTTTATACACGTTTAGGTTATCATTTTAACCTTATCTTTTAGATTTAACTCTTGGTTAAATAGTTTACCTTTTATCGTCTTCTCTTGTATTGTTACACTATATGGTTAATAAACTTACTATAAACATCCAAGAGAACCTAAAGTGGTTCATTAATGACATATATATCATTATTTAAGACCATTGGCAAATCCTTATATTTTTTAGAATAGAATATCAATAAATAATATAATATTTTTTTAAAACTCTTTTATGTCAATTTTGACACTATTTTGTATTTTATTTTTTGTTATAGTCATAACAGGATTATTACTTAGAACTAAATTCATTGAATCAATAATACCATGTCATATTCACCTATAAAGTTCGTGGATGGCGTCAAAACTGTAAATTATATTTATTTTAATATTTATAATATCATTTATTTGATTCATTGATTAATTAGGAAAATAATGCATCATTATTGTGTCATAAATATTTAAAACTATATAATGTATAAAAATAACCAATAAAATACAATTAGGTAGAAAATATTTTTAGCTTTATAATGAATATTTATAGTCTAATTTATCTTCTGCATAACCATATATAAAAAATGTTTTAGTTAAGAAAAATTGAATTTAACAATTTTAACTCTTCTTTAGATTAAATAATAATAAATGTCCTAATCTAATCCCAGTGGACCTAAGGGGTCATATTTTATCCCTATGTGTTTTTTGGTCGAATTAAACTTATCCCATTGAATTAGGACATGTGTTAAGGTAATTGTAATATTTTTTACCATTAATTACCCTATTTACTTTTAACAGCGGTAAATAAAAGTCAAAAGATACTATTCACCTAAAATTATTTTAATATTATTTAAAAAAATTTACTTAATTATATCAACTGTGTCTCTCATATTTTTGAAATTCAACCCACATAAGTGGTAAAATTATGTTTTATGTATATTTGCAAATGCTCCTAGGAGGTGGGTAAAAGACGGTGAAAAGTTTTAAAAAAATATATATCTAAAATTATTATAAACTAACTCCAATGGATTACATTGAATTTATATAGGTATTATGTTTCTATTTTGACCTAAAAAAATTTAAATATAATAAATAATTATTTTAATAAAAAGTCGGTTTTAACCATTAACTCAGTGTTTTTTCACTATTAACAAAAAATTGAAAGTTTTTGGAAAAAAACCAAAAATTCACCCAAAGATAATTTTAATATTCCGAATTCAAAAATTAATTCTATTTTACCAATTTCAAAACATATATGTTTCATTAATTAATTTTAATTTAATTCTTGTAGTCAAAACCTAATGCCGTTTTTTTAAGAAATATAAATTAACAAAAGATTGATACTTGTTTATGTTTAATTTCCAAGTGAAATTATTTCCAATGAATAAAATTGTATTAAGTGGTTAAAATATAATATATTTATACTTCAAAACCATTAAAATGTAAAATTTAACACTACAAAATATTTTAATTAAACAAAATTTCTGTTAAAATATAGTATATTTCACTATTCACCCAAATATGAAAGATGTTAGAAAAACACCAAAAATTTAATTGAAACTAAATTCTTATGTCTTAATTCTAAATAAGAAGTTTATTTTGTCAAATGGAATATATTAATATTCCAAATATTGGATTATAAAAAGGTTCGACATTAAAAGGCGGCAAAAGATCATTTTTTTTAAAATACTTCTTTTATCTGAAAAAAATGAATTTGTTCTTACATTATTTCCATGAAACTCATAATATGTATTCTAAAATTATAAGTATTATATAAAGTTAAAAATTCAGTTAATATTATTCATAACCTCTTTTGAACGAGTAGTTTGGTATGTCGTGGTGTTCTTGAACTCGGTGTTGCGTGTAGTGAATGTTATGGAATTATATTGAAGAAATGACGTACTATTAAATCTTGGGGTGTTACAACATTTTTAGGTCATATTAGACAAACTAGTGTCTTTTTATAAGTCCTTGAAGAATTAATATTTTTAGTCTTGGCATGAGGCCTTGACTATGTGGTTATTATGTTTGAAATTATGAATTCCATCATTATGAAATTGGATATTGATATTACATGTGACTATTTGACTAGTATAATATCCATGTGAATAAGTAAATAGAATTATTTGATTTATATTCTCCATTTGATGATGAAGTTTAATTTTAAAAGTCATATATTTTAGTCTTATACATTGCCTTAAAGGGTTATGCTTATTTAAGAAAATTTTCTCTATATTTTTTTCCTTACTGGTCACCTGAGCTCACCCCTTTCTATGTTTTTGTTTTCCTAGGATAGGAAGAAGTATATTATGAATTACTTGTAGGGATAGTATAAGGGATATGAATGTGTTCAAAAGAGACACAATTTTGTTGTTTTCCATTTCATAATGTATTGTAAAACATATACATGTGTCTAGTACTTCCATGGAAACTAAACTGATTGGTCTTTGTGGATTTGATCCCTTGTGATCATGACAATGTTATGTAATAATGAACTGAACCTGGTTAACAAGGGTTGGGGCGTTACAATTTGTATTAGAGAAAGATTAGTACAAACCGTGGAAACTGGATTTACAAAAAATCTAATTGGAGAAATTACCCTATGATAGACATTAAGGATTAGAATAGAATAACATCCTAGAATTTTGGTAATATAAAGATTTTGTGAGTTTTCAAAAAAAAAATACAGCCTTGTCTAGATACGACATGATAGAGGTAACTCTGGAATAGATGTACCTTGAAGAGAAAACTCCAACAAGGAGTTTCGGGCTTGACTCTGGGTATCCTATTACATGAAAATGTTCCTTGCTACACTCTTTGTTAAGACACACCCAGTGGATATGCTTTGGATAATTTACATTTTCATTACAAAACATTATGAAGTATTGATGAGTGTATACCTCATCAATGAAAAAAAAATTATTATAGATTATATCCATAAACAGTTCAATTTACATTAAGTATTTTACAAGTTTGGAATTATGTATTGCGATTCATAAACTAATCTAGTTTATGCCATTGTTAAGAAATGGTTCCTAGCGGAAGGAATGGAAACTTTATCAACGCTCTTAATCCATGTAGGGATTTACCTTCTTCTCAAGATAATTGTAGTGGAGATGGTGATGCAACTAGTGCTGATCAACTTATCACCATACTGAGACAACTCACTTATGTTATGAATAATAACCTTACCTGTATGGATCACCCTGATCCATAACACGAAGAATCAATGTTAGACCACATAATGAGGCAACAACCACCAATATTTAATGGGACTACAAATACATTTGTAGCTGTGTAGTGGATATGTTCCTTCGAGAGAATATTTCATGCTTTGGGGAGTAAAAAAATGGAAAATGTTTTCATGGAAATTTATTGCCTCCTGGGAGATGCTGATCACTGGTGGTCATTATTTCAAAATACAATAGAATATGAAAAGTATAAAATATGGAATGGAGGGAGTTTAAAGATATTTTCTTGGAATAATACATTCCTCGAGACTATCGAGTGGATATGGAATGACAATTTCTGACTCTAGGGAAAAAAGAGGGTGAGAATGCTGCAAAGTATTAACCTAACATTACAAGGTTAGCAAGGCATGCAGTAGATTATATAAAAAACCCACGGAGTAACATTGATCTATTATTTGATTGGTTAAATCCATTTCTCCATCAAGCATGTAATGACCCAACTTTTCATGATTTTTTTAAATTATATTGAATTATTACGAGCCTTTGAAAATTGAAGGTGTGTGATTCTGAGGCTCAGTGTTCCCAAAAGGAATTTCTGAACTTTTTTAAGGTATGTTCAGTCAATGCATGAGCGGTGTTTTATAACTTTTGAATCAGTGATCATATTAAAAATCTGAGAGCACTGTTGAATCTACAATACATGGATTTTCTTATGGGTGGTTTAACCTTGACCGTATTGGGTGATGAGAGGGATGCTAGTTTTGCGATTTTCCGTGGTAAATTAATAAAATATTCTTTTTATTTTTTTATTTCCACATCTCATTAGGTTTTAGTGGTAGGGACTACAAGGGGGTGAACGGGCATTTAATGAAGGGAAATAAATGATAGGTTACACAGAATGTATAAAAACCAATCCCTTAAATTAATAAGATTCATTAATTATAAATAATTGAATCACCTCTTAAATTAAGAGTTATTTTAACTCATCCGGTGGGTTGGGTATTTGTTTCCATTGGCAAATGGAGGAGGAGGATTTTGAGGCTCTTTATAAAGAATGGATCTCTCAATTGGGAACTACAGATCATCATTCAATTGGAATCAATGGGGTCTTGTTGTGGGATCGATGAACATCCACTCTTCCACAAATGCGTACGTATTCCAACACCCTAGATGTAGGGTTTTTATTTGGTTTTAATTTCAAGAGCTATTAAATATATTCAACCATATTCTTATCAAGCTAACACCGTCGGCGTGGGCCAAAAGAATATGGCTCGGATCCTCCACCTTTGATTGGAATTTGGTGCGTTCTTTGTGAGAAATTTATTCAGGTTGAAAGAAACCCGGTATGACGGGTGACGGTGGAGGCTGGGAATGGCCGGCCACGGAGGATATAGCGGCGCACCGTCACACGCCGCCGATGGAGGTGGCTGTGGCCGAAGCCATGGGGAGTGTTGACGGAAGTTGGCTTGGGTCGGCTGCGATGGAAGTGGGGGTGCTCCGTCATGTGCCGCCGAAGAATGGGGTCGCGGCATATATCTACAGAGGATAGCTTTGGCTGGCACTGGCTATTCACAGGTGGAGGTGAGCGGTGCGCCATCCCGCGCTGCATAAGTGGGTCATGGCTTGGATGCCAAGGCGGAGGTCCAAGACACACAGTGGGTCCCACGACCAACCTGGCTGCGCCAAGAGGCACTGTCGCTCTGCCTTCTGAATGAGGGAAGCTCTTCCCCCTTGACAACTGGGGTGGGACATACTACATTGGGCCACATGTGCCAGTGGGATGTGCCACATGCGGGTCAGGTTGTGCATGGTCAGCGGGCCGCGCCTCTTTGCGGGCAGGGCCGCGTGTTCCCAGTGGTCCCATCGTGGGCTGATCGGCGTGAGCCCTGTGGTTCGCGCCCTTCTGTGGGTCAGGCCGGGGCGTGCCGCCCATGGGACTAGTGGGTAGAACCCACCTTGGACCAATATAACTGGTCCAACCCATGCTGATTCAGGCTGGGCAAGGCCAAACCCGAACTAGGTTGGGTTGACCTGAACCAGGTCGGGCCAGGTCGGACCCTTCCAGGACCTGTTTAGCAAAAGGAGCTATAAGTTGTGAACCATAAATCCATTTGACAAACCGTCTATGGAATTGGTATCCTTGGAACGAGACTATCCTTTTGGTAGTTTTGGAGAATGTTGGAGTACGTCAAGGTTGGATCGAACCTGAATCCAACTGGGCCCTTGATATTATAATGCTTATAAGTCACAGATCGGGAGTCCAATTGATGTGCGATCTATCGCGTTAGAGACCTTACTACATGGATATCCTTTGGGATACTTCTTTGTAGAACCTTGTGGAGGTTGATACATGACTAATGGACTGAGGAGAGAATCCTCCTAGAATCTAGTGTTCTTAGTGCAGGAATCTCATGGTTGGCTGTAATGTGGAGATAGAACATTGATCCTATGTGGGTCAGCATCTATCAATCATGTGTGGGTCAGTGCTTAGTGATCCTATGTGGGTTTGGATCTATCAATCCTATGTGAGTAAACTCCTAGAAATCATGTGTGGGTCAGCATCTATTGATCATGTATGGGTCAGTAGTAGAGACTATCGATAGAGTAAGATGATCCATTGATGATTCTTAACATTTGTACTTATTTACTTATGTTATACCTTGTATAAGTTGAGTCTTTAAATTTTTGGTACTTTTATCTTTGTGGGGTTACCTTCATGGTGTCACCTTTCTGGTACTTTTACCTTCGTGGTATTGCCTTCACGGTGTTACCTTCGTGGTGTTACCTCTACGGTATTCTTCCTTCGTGGATTAGTAGTGAAAATAGTTAAAAAGTTGGAGCCTTATGTTTCTTCATGTATGAGAAGAGTACATTATCATGACTTTGGTATATGTATGGGAATATACCTAGGTAGAGTTGATGAATACTTTTTTGTGCTTAATATTGAGGTCTTGCTTTGTGGTTATTCCATTGGGGAACTATGGGATACCTTCGGGGGTATCGGGGTCCCTACTGAGTATTGTTATACTCCCCCCCCCCCATGCACGGGCTATGACCACACCTTGTTATTTCTTTTTCAGATGAGAGACATCATTGAACTAGTATGAGAGTGGCAGGACTAGACATTGCTCAGAGGTGGACCATTTGACGGTACATGACACAATATCTACTAATCATTAGCTGTACCTACCCTTCAAGTAGGATGGTCAGTGGACGTTCTAGGAGCAGTTTTCTCATTCTGCTGAACTTGTACATTCTTATTGGTCTTGTATTTCGGACCCTTTACATTTAGTACACTTTCACTACCGTAGTTTACTTCATGGTTACTTGTTGTTGTGTTCTTGGATTATGTGTTTGTACATGTTTAAAGGCAATCCCTTCCCATTAATGGGATACACCTTTCCATTTCTAGTTTCCATCCCCTATCCTATTGAAGGTGGGCTTAGGGTAGTCACGCCATGGGCCCTGGGGTATGGTCTTGTCAATGTGTTATCATAGGAGTCCGTTCTATTGATGAACTAGGAATCTAATCTTTTTTACGTGGCAATAGTGTTAGTTGTTAGGAGTGTGGTTTTCAGTTTGTGGAATCCGGTGTTGGTGTAGTTGCTGACATATCTATACATCAGGACCATGAATTCTGATTTCTCGATCAGTGCACGCAAACATTGATTGTGTGTGTTTGGAAATGATTCACTTTTGATCTCTTTGAGTTAGAACACAGGTATTACTTATTGATCGTGGTGCACCTGTTTTCTTTCAGGATGTTGCTACGTAGATAGCCAGGTAGGATTCTAGAGAGAGTACATGATGACAGCCCACTTAGGGATGGTGCTTTGGTACATTAACCTCTTACAATGATAGTACCATCGAGTAGTGCACTAGTAGCACCACCACCCTCTGAGAAGAAGATGCCACATGCCCCACCATTAGAGGGTGCACACCAACTCAGTGCTTTGCACGAGTTTCAGTGGTAGAGGTCTCTAAGGTTTCAAGGCGAGACAGATCCACCAGAAGATGAGGACAGGTTGGAGGTTGTGTGCCAGATTTTTTCTCCTAGTTAGGACAACAACTGAACTGATGGTGATCCTAGCTGCTAGTCTCTTCCATAGAGCAGATGGAAGATTGTGGAGTCTGATAGTCTAGTTACATGATGAGGCGACCCTCCCCTGAGTGTATATCGAGGGCATTTTGAGGGTAGAGTTTTTCCCAGTGACCTTACACTCAGTGTGTATACAAGAGATGCCGCACTTACAGCATGGAAACATGACCGTGGCGCAGTACTCAGCGAGGTTCACCTATCTCACCATATATTCCACTAACATGGTACAAGAACCTTTAATCATGGCCTAATATGTAATGACAAAAACTTTCACTATTGGAAATCCCTCTTGTTTTAATTAAATGTATCTTTATGTAAAATGTTTATATAAAATGTCAACTTATTTGGTTTTATGTTATGAACCGTGACCATTTCTAATATATCCATTGAACAATGATCACATGATTTGTATAAATATAGGGATTTAACAAATCCAATTTACTCAGAAAAAGGAATCAATGGCCTCATCCAGTAGACATGCCCCATATGAAGCCCATTTTTCAGAGCATGAAAAGGAGGTGGAGTCATTGGGCTTCGCTCTTGACCAAGCTCAAGCCAATCTTGAAAACGGTAAGCTTGAGCATAACCGTCTATGGGAGAAGTGGAATTTGATAGATATTACCACTCGAGCGATGTTATCTGAGCCACCCAAAGAGTCAGTCACCATCGCACACCTCACCCTTCAGTCTTATGCGTGTGGTTTAAGGGTTTATTTAACAAGACCCTAGTACTATGGTTATGTACATTTTTTTGTATATAATAATGGATATACTTTCATTTTATTATTGTAACCTTGTAAATAGTTTTAAAACCACAAATAGTATTTTTATTTAATGTTCAACTAAGAAATATATTTTGATGAATTGATGGATTTTTTAATTTAATGATATTTTAATAAAATATTATTTTTATCATTAGGTTAATTTTTATTAAATATAAATGATCATATAATTATATGAATTCAATTATAATTTTTATTATGTTTTGAAATCGATTGTTGTCAAAACCCATGAATTTTTGATAAATGCAAATTTTTATTTTAAAAGTAAAAATTAAAATATTTAGAAAATTATTTAGATAAAATGAATATTATTTCTAGAATCATGATGTCAAAATGATCCAATGGTGAATTTTTCAAAATTTTTTGAGACAGCCAAATTTTTGGGTAAAAATTAAATACCCTTTAAATATAAAATGTGTTTTATGACATCATAATGACCCAATAGTGATGTAATAAAATAGAATAAACTTTAAGTTCTTTCAATATATGTTTTACAATTAAAATAATGTGATTTTGGGTTTGTTTGATTTAATATACAAAGCTTTATTGGACCCTTCAGACTTATTAAACATTTTGTCTTTTTATATTTTTTTCCTTGGGAGTGTGACTCACCTCCACATAAGCTACACCATTATTTTAAGATGTTTGGACTTTGGCCTTATAAAATGTTGTTTTCTAATTCCCTATAGGAAAAACTAAGGAAAAAAACCATGGGCTGCTTTGTGGTTTGGATTAGTTTAATGTAAGGTGTCCCAAACCAAAATAATAAAGATTTCTCTAACGTTTCCTATATAAACCCACCCAATCTCCCACTTTTTCCTCACTCAAAGCCTTTGTAATTAGTCCAACCACTGCCCTCCTCTCTTTATAATCAGCCCAAGGCTCCCCAAAATCCCAAGAAGCCTCTATGATGCCATTGGAACCACACATCCAAGTAAAGTTTTTTCTTCCTTTCTCATTTTTGTCTAATATTCTTTAAATTTTCATGCCCTTTTAATTTCAATTATAAATGTTGGGGTATGGTTTCACACCTCCACCATACCACCCTATTTATGTTTTAATGATGGTATACCCATTTCTCTCTCACTAAATGCCTCCCATGTACACCTGATACTATTCTGAAATTCGGAAAGGAATTTCTCCCTCCTCATTTACAATAAAGAAGTTATTTTGTATCATGAATGTATTCCACATTTGTTTGAATAATGGGAGTCCGCTTTCACCTTTATGCACATTTAATTATTGTTTAACGTGTTTCATGTATGTATTCCACATTCTTTTATCGTGGAATAAATGATTATGTTTAATGATTCAATGTTTTATGATCCATGTGGCACAGTTATGCATGAAATGAAATGTTTAAGAAGGGTGCACCCTGATAGTGCTCCAATGCATTGGGCAAGGTATTGTATCATGATATTTCATGTGTAATGGGTGTTTACTCAGGCTATTTTAGGTGCAACAAGGGTTTACTCATGCTTCATTTGCAATGAGGGTTTTCCCATGCTCCATGTGCAATGTGCCTTAGCTCAGGAAAAATCCATGTTAAGTGTTGATGCCACATTTCCAAGTTATGATTATCATTGTTTATCATGAATGTATGTTTATGCTTCTCTTGTTCTCTTTTGATATGCCTATTGTCTAACATTTATTGTATTCCTCATGTTATTCCATGATTAATCCCTTACTGGGATTTATAGATCACCCTTTTTTATGCATGTCCTCTGGTTATCCCATGCAATGCTAAGTACGATGGAATTTAATGGTCATGTAAATGAATTTTTCAATAAAGATGTTGTTTTTCATGTTTTGAGTAGTTATTTAATGATTCTAATACCCAAAGAAACTAGACTTCTCGATATTCTATGTTGTATCAAATTAAGTTTATGTAATAAATTATGTTTAATTGTGTAAAAAAAGATCAGGGTTTTCATAGTTTGTATTGGGGGATACGTTTAGTTATTTTCGGGATTAGGATTTGAAAACCCTAGTAAAGAATTAGATACAAGACTATATATAATAAAAACATCCCTATGTTTTGGTGAGTATTGAGAAAGTGTTTTATCAAGAAAATACATTCCTGTATGGATACGAGCAGGTAGAGGTGGCTCTGGCATAGAGGTATCTTAGGGGTAAAACCCGAAAACACAGATTTGATCTAGACTCGAATGGGAACCGGTGCACAACAATGGGACTTGCTTCACTGTTTTTTATGACACTTCGGGGGGATATGCTTTGGTAAATTCACAAGCTTCATATGAACCATCATTAAGGGACTAAAAAAATTCCCTAATAATATATGTTTTAAATTAGATCATGGATAACATATACTAAAGGCAATAGATTCATATGTTAAGGAAATAAAAGTTATTTATAAGTCATTAGTTTTTTCATTGTATTACCCTTGATGTGTTACCCCCAAATTGTCTTTTATTCCACCCAATGGCTGGTAATATGAGGACTCTGGCTAACAACTGATGTGATTATCAATGTGATGACTGTACTAATTAGTTGACCAATCCATTGGGAGTGGGAATCACAGACATTTTCATGCTTCTATCTCATCTAACTCAATCTTTGAATAGAAACATGGGTCAAGAGGAACGTTCAAACCCCCATAAGAATGAAAAAGTTACTATAAAGAGCTTTATGAGACAATAGCCTCCTACATTTAATGGATCATCAAATCCCTCAATTTTTGAAACATGGATCAACTCCATTGAAATGATCTTATCCATCCTTCAATGTTCTGAACAAGAGAAGGTTCTCCTGGCTTCTTAGCGTATGGAGGGTGAAGCTGATCAATGGTGGAGGTTGATAAAAATTTCAAAGCCTGAGGAGGAGATTGAGGCGTTGGAATGGAAGGATTTCTGGAAGATGTTTTTTGAAAAATATTTTCCGTGCACCCTCCGTATTAAGATGGAAAGGGAATTTCTTTCCCTCAAGAAAAAAGATGACGTATCTGTTGGCGCGTACGAGACAAACATCTAAAAGGCTTGAAAGATATTCTTCCAACTTTGTTGTTACCCCTGAATTCATGGTTGACCGCTTATTTGGTGTGATGAAACCTAGACTGTGGAAAGCATTGGTGATCCGTGACTTCGACAGTTATGAGGAAATTGTCCAATGTTCCCTCAAAGTCGAAATGGAGATCAGAGAATCTCAGGGGTATCATTGGGATAAGAAGCATAAGGTGGACTTCAATGTTGGTGATCCGATGGATAAATCCAATGGTGCTAAGATGATCTAGCACCCCACTTTCCGAAGGTGTGGAAAGAAGCACCCAAAAAATTTCCTGAAGGTGGCGAGGAAATGATGTAGGTGTGGAAGAGAAGGGAACCTAGCTATTAAATGTCGGCAAGAAAGACCCAGGGCTGCAATAGAGGAGATGAGTGCTCTGTTCTAACCTCAACGCATGGTTCATTGCTACAACTGAAAATATGTAGGGCATCATGAAAATCAGTGCCCTAATCCAAGGGTTTTCGGAGGCAACCAACACCCTCCAAGGTAGAATGGGCGAGCTCTTTCGATCCCTACTACCAAAGTGAACCCTGACAACGAAGTGGTGACAGGTATTCTAGTTATTCATTCATAAATAGATAACGCAATTTTTGAATCAGGTTCTACACATTCTTTTATATATTGAATATTTAGTAGAACAATCCTAGCACCACTACAAATCAATGAAGAGAATATGTCAGTTAGTACGACAAATAGGGAAATCATTGCATCCCATGAATATAACTCCTCCCCAATCATGATCTGTGGATTAAACATCCCTGTGAACCTCATAATACTCCTCTTGTGGAATTTTATGTGATTCTTGGTATGGATTGGATTTCCTTATATAGAGCCATCATAAATTGTCAGGAGAGGGAAATCACTTTCCATGTGGATAATCGACCCCTGATTCTATACAAGTGCAAAGAGGAAGATGAATCTTATTTATCTCCATCATCTAAAGCATGGATATTACATCCCTATGAGCATGCGTATCTGGCTCAAATGATTGAGTCAAAGGAATAAACCACCTTTGAAGAGATGCCTATTGTGAGGGAATTCAAAGAAGTGTTTACCGAGGAATTGCTTTGTCTTTCTCCAAGAAGATATGTTTAATTTTCAAATCATCTTATACCTAGGGCATGGACAATATCAAAGACTTTGAACTGAATGGTTGTTATGGATCTTGAGGAGCTAAATAAACAAATTCAATATAATCTGGATAAAGGTATTATATGCCCAAGTGCTTCACCATGTGGTGCACCAGACCTTTACTTCATGAAGAAGGATGGGTCAATGTGCCTTTGCATCGATTTCCGCGAGCTCAAAAAAAATCATGATAAAAAAAAGTATCCTCTCCCACTAATTATTGACTTATTCGATTAGCTATGTAGGGCACAATACTTCTCCAATGTGTATTTGAGGTCGTTATATTATCAAGTTAGGGGGATGAAGTAAGATATCCTCAAGACAACTTTTCATATAAGATACAAGAACTATGAATTCATAGTCATGCCTTTAAGAATTACTAATTCTCTAGAAATCCTCATATACGTGTTGAATATATTCTTTAGATATTTCCTCAATAAATTTTTTGTAGTCTTTATAGATGATATTTTGATATAATCCAAAACCAAGGAGGATCATGAGAAACATCTAATAACTATACTTGAGACCTTGCGGAAGGAGAATCTCTATGCAAAGTACATCAAGTGTGAGTTCTGGTTGAAGGAGGTATCATTCTTGGGCCATATCATCACAAGAAATTGGATATCTATGGATCCCTCCAAAATAGATGGAATTGAGGGATGGAAGAAGCCAACATCGGTAACGTATATCTGTAGATTCTTGGTGTTAGTTGGATATTATCGATGATTTGTGATAAATTTCTCACGATTTTCCGACCCTTTTACCAAGCTAAATTAGAAGGAAGTAAAGATTTCTCAAAGTGATGAATGCAATGAAGGTATCAATGAGTTTAAAAGGAGACTTATCATTGTGCCTGTACTCACTTTATCCATAGGTGGAGAATTGTTTATGCTATTCAGTGATGCTTTGAAGAAGGTCATGTTATGTGTGTTGATGCAAAATGACAAAGTCATTTCCTATGATTCAAAGTAATTGAATGTTCTTGAACCGAACTATCTAACACATGACTTTGAGTTGGACGAAATGATCTTTGCTTTGAAAATTTGGGGGCATTATCTCTTTGGAGAGAAGTCTGAAATATATACGGACAACAAAATCCTCAAGTATATATTCACACAGAAAGAGTTTAACATGAACCAATGTAGGTTGTTAGAGCTGATCAAAGACCATGACTGCTCAATCCATAACCACCCTGGGGAAGCGAACAAGGTGGTGGATGCACTATGTTGAAAGGACCCATAGATTATATCATTGATGAGAATTTAAAAGGAACCAATCTTCTTAGATTTGATGAAGATGGAAATCTGAATCATAACTAATGAAGCATCATCAATCCTTTCACAAATGATAGCTTGACAGTAACTTTTGGAAAGGTTAAAGGATTCTTAAAAGGATGTTGTTGGAATTCAGGAAGAGGCAGAAGCTATCAGAAAAGGGAAATTCTCTGATTTTAATGTTAATGAAGAAGGAATTGTGAGATTTGGGAAAAGACTATGTGTTCCATCAAGTCCGGAGCTGAAGAAGGAACTTTTGGATGATGCACGTAGTTCACATTTCTTTATTCACCCCGGAATCATAATGATGTATCGAAATATTCTAGAAAATTATTGGTGGGATAATATGAAGAAGGAGATCAGTGAACATACATGAATGTGCCTGGTGTGTCAGCAAGTGAAGGCAGAGAGGCAGAAGTCTAAGGGTATGATGCAACCATTACCCATACCAGAATGGAAATGGGAGAATGTCACCATAGATATTGTCACTGGACTTCCAAAGACATCCAAAGGAAATAATGCAATCTAGGTTGTAGTGGATCATCTTAAAAAGCATGCACACATAATTTCTATTCGGGAGGATTTCCCATTGGATCAACTGGAATGGATATATATCAAGTAAGTGGTATGGCTGCATAGAGTACCACTATCTATTGTGTCTGATCGAGATCCAGGATTCACCTCTATGTTTTGGAAGATTATTCAACATGCTCTGAATACTGAACTAAACATCCGTATGGCCTATCATCCTCAAACTGATGGCCAATCCGAGTGGACTATCCAAACACATGAGGACATGTTGAAATCATACTCAATGGACTTTAAATGATGATGAGATCAATATCTTCTTATGTTCGAGTTCTCTTATAATAACAGTTTCCACTCGATCATCCAAATGGAACCGTATAATGCCTTTTATGGGAAGAGGTGCAGAACACCAGATTGTTGCGATGAGGTCGATGAGTGTGAGATACTTGGACTATAAATGGTTGAAGAAATGGTGGAGAAGGTGAAAACCGTTCAGCAGCATATCAAGGCATCCCAGAGTCGACATAAGAGTTATGCAGATAATTGTTGATGGTACCTTGATTTTAAAGTTGGATACATAGTATTTATACACATATCTTCGTGGAAGAAGTTCATGAGGTTTGGAAAGAAACTGAGGTTAAGTCCAAGGTACATCAGCCCCTTCAGGATTCTTGATTATGTCGGGGCTGTGGCCTATCGACTAGCACTTCCACCTACCATATCCAAAGTAAATAATGTCTTTTACTTATCCCTCATAAGGAAGTACATACCAGACCCATCACATTTACTCTCTTCAGAGGTGGTATAGTTAGAGGATTATCTTTCTTATGAGGAGAAACTAGTGAAGATCATAGATTGTAGAGAAAAAATTCTATGTAATTAGAAAATTCCCCTTGTTAAGGTGTTGTGGAGAAAACACAAGTTTGAATAAGTGACATGGGAATCAGAGGAAATGATGATGTAGAGTTACCCACATTTATTTTATTAAGGGAAAAGTAAATTTTGAGGGAAAAAATTCCTAAGTTGGGATGATTGTAATGACCCGAACATTAATTAATAAAAATACCTCTTGATCTAATATAATGTATCTTTATATAAAATGATTATATAAAATGTCATCTTCTTTGTTTTATGTTAAGAATTATGACTGTTGCTAATATAGACATTGAAAAGTGATCACATGATTAGTATAAATATAGGGCATTAACAAATCCAATTTACTCAAACAAAGGAAGTGATGACTGCATCCAGTAGATGTGCCACATAAGAAGACCATTTTTTAGAGCTTAGAAAGGAGGTGGAATCATTGGGATTCACTCTTGACCAAGCTCAAGCCAAGCATGAAGATGTTAAGCTTGAGATGATACCCCTACAGGAGTGGGGGATGTTGATAGAGATTACCACCTGGGTGATGTTATCCAAGCCACCCCAATAGGCTGTCACCATCACACACCTCACCCTTCGGTCTTATGCGAGTGTTTTAAGGGGTTATTTAACAAGACCCTAGTACAATGGTAATTTAAATTATTTTTTTTATATAATAATGAATATACATTAAGTTATTATTTTTACCCTGTAAATAGTTTTAAAAGCAAAATAATATTTTTAGTTAATTTTCAACTGAGAAAACTATTTTGATGAATGAATAGATTTTTTAATTAAATAATTTTTTAATAAAATATAATTATTAACATTAAGTTAAATTTTATTAAATATAAATGATTTTATAATTTTATGAATGCAATTATAATTTTTATTAAGGATGAAATCCATTTTTCTCAAAATCCATTGATTTTTGATAAATGTTGGTTTTTATTTTAAAATAGAACATTAAAAAATTTAAAAAATTATTTAGATAAAATGAATATTATTTATGGGTTAAATACGTCGAAATTAACCAATGGTAATTTGTTCATAATTTTCTAAGACTGTCAAATTTTTGGGTAAATATTAAATTCCGTTTAAATATATAATGTGCTTTATGACATCATAATGACCCAATAGAGATGTAATAAAATACTATAAACTTTATGTTCGGCCAATATATGTTTTACCATTAAAACAATGTGATTCTAGGTTTTTTTTGATTCATTTTACAAAGCTTTAGTGGACCCATCAAGACTTATTAAACATTTTGAGTTTTTAAATTTCTTTCCTTGGCAGTGTGACTCACCTCCACAAAAGAAACCACATTATTTAAAAAGATCTTACTTTTCCTTTATAAAATATTTTTTTCCACTTCCCTTTGGAAAAACCCATTGGCAAAAAACCATGGGCTGGTTTTTGGTTTGGATTAGATTAATGTGAGGTGTCCTAAACCTAAATAATAATGAATTCCTTCACCATTACTATATAAACCCATCGAAGCTCCCACTTACTTCTCCGTAATAGCCTTTGGAGTTCATCCAACCTCTTCCTTCATCTCTGTAGAATACTCCCACAGCACCCCAAGCTATCAAGAAGCCTCCCTCAAGCCTCTCTCAAGCATTTGGATGCACACTTCCAAGTAAGGTTTTTTCTTCCTTTCTCATTTTTGTCCAATATTTTTTAAATTGTTATTACCTTTTAATTTAAATTATAAATGTTGAAGTATGGTTTCTAACCTCCCTTATACTTCCCTATTTATGTTTTAATGATGGAATACCCCTTTATCTCTCATTAAATTCCTCTCATGTACACCCGTTACTATACCAAAATTCCGAAAGGAATTCTCTCTCCACATTTACATTCAAGAAATTATTTTGTATCATGAATATAAATTTCATTATATTTTTTGGGACATGTATATATATGACCCTTATAGTCCATGTCATTTAAATATGATGAGACACCCATTTCTCTCTCATCAACCATTTTTATGAGTTCTTATGTCACACCATTATGCTACCGAAATTGCACCCCAATTTTCCAAGCCAAAGTCATTATGTAGTGAATACCATTACCATTTCATTATCAATGGTCTTCACCTGTATTCACATTTACATATTGTTTAAATAGTTTCACGTATGTATTCCACATTCTTTTATCATTGAATAAATGATTATGTTGAATGATTCAATGTTTTATGATCCATGTGGCACACATATGCATGAAATGAAATGTTTAAGAAGGGTTCGCCCTGATAGCACTCTAATGCATTGGGTAATGAATAGTATCATGATATGTTATGTGTAATGGGTGTTTACTCATGCTAATTCAAGTGAAACAAGGGTTTACTTGTGCTTCATGTGCAATGAGGGTTTACTCATGCTCTATGTGCAATGAGCATTGGCAGATGCTAATTCAATGTTAAGTGTTGTTGCCACATTTACATGTAATGATTCTCATGATTTATCATGCCTTTATGTTTATGCTTCTCCTATTCTCCATTGATATGCCAATTTCCTGACATGTATTGTATTCGTCATGTTATTCATTGATTAATCCCTTATTGGGATTTATAGCTCTCCCATTTTTAATGCATGTCCTCTGGTTATCTAATGCAATGCTATGTATGTGGGAATGTAATCGTCATGTAAAGGATTTTTTCAATAAAGATTTAGTTTTTCGTGTTTTAAGTTTTTATGTAATTATACTAAGCCCCAAAGAAACTAGACCTCGCAATCTTATATGTTTTATCAAATGAGGATTATGTAATAAATTATCTTTAATTGTGTAATTAAAGACTAGGGATGTCAAATGATCCTTTGAGCATGATCTCTTATGGGAGATCAGAGCATTGATGATATCGCTCAACATTCTGGTGCAGGCTGGGGATCTAGAGAGAGCACTTTTTGTGGAGATATTCCTAGATGAGAAGGCACCGATACTGAGAGATACCAATATATGTCAAGTAGCATATTCATCCATAGCTAGTAGTAGACGGATGAAAAAGGGGCCCAAGTGGGCCAAAACATCTGGTGGACGGCCTCAGGATACATGTTTGGTGGTTCGGGGCTCATGGGACAGAGGAAGAAAGAGGAGGAGAAAAAATTGCTACTCGTGCACCAGGAAGGGTCACATAGCTCGTGATTGCCTGAACTGCCATACAGATGACCATCAGATGGTCGAGGAACCAAAAAGGCATAGGCATTCATTCGAGCGAGGAAGTCCGGTGGGTGGAAAACATGGTAGAGAAGCTGGATGTGCAGTAGGCAGTGGGAAGAGATTCGAGGTTCTACCGCCACCACCTCTAGGTAGTCCACACTGACCATAGAGAGCAGGAGGACATGGATGAGCTCAGCTCCAGGCAGCTGAGGCCTATTACCACAACACTCTAGAGATGATTTGAGGTTAGATATTTGTCTACTCCACCCTAGCTACTATACTTTAGACATAGGTGTAGTCACTCTTTCATTTCCATGGCCCTCGTTTGGAGCTTGGATATTACGGTGGAGCTGTTGGCTCAATCCTTATGATTAGAGACTCCTACTAAAGAAAATTATATGATTACACACTAGTGTCGGCAGTTTGAGATTCCTCTAAGACCTGAGAGCTTTGGATGGGATCTTTTAGTAGTGGTGTCGAGGCCTTATGGCATCATATTGGGCATGGACTCATTATGCATAGTCCATGCTCAGATTGACTATAATAGGTTCAACGTGTGGGGTGTCTGTGTGGATGGGACCATTTTTTACTTCATTTGAGAGAAGGGAACCTTTGCAGTATTTGATGGAATTTTCTAGATATGGGTTCAGCTGATCACACATTAGTTGGCTAGCCTTACCCTTAAAGTCGTTGATGTTGAGAGTCTAAGCTATCCTATAATGGTGGATCAATATGACGATGTCATTCCTGATGATGTTCTGGGACTACCTCCATGTAGGTAGGTAGAATTTTACATCAACTAGTACTCTAGGACGATAATGATATCTACACCATCATATCAGATGGCTCCTATGAAGCTTCGTGTGTTACAGGTATGACTAGAGGACTTGCAGAAGAATTGGTTCATAAGGCCCAGTGTTTCTCCATGGCTAGCCCTGATTTTGATCTCCAAGAAGGTAGATAGGAGTTTGAGACTCTGTGTGGACTATCTGTGCCTGAACCAGGTGACCATGAAGATCATGTATCCACTTATGAAGATTGATGATCTCTTTGATCATTTGAAGGGAGCTCGATGTTTTTCAAAGATAGAGATCAGATCAGTGTATCATCATCTCAAGGTATGAGATGAGGACATGCAGATGAGGACCTTCAGATGTCGGTATGGCCACTTTGAGTTCTTGGTTATTCAATTCAGCATAACGAACACCCCTACAGTGGTCATGGGACTCATAAATAGGATATTTCTTCTATACCTCTATTTCTTTGTGGTGGTCTCCATCAATGACAACTTGATATACTCGGCATTATAAGAGGAGCATTCCTATCATCTGCAGATAGTTCTGGATACACTCTGAGAGCACAATCATTATGGAAATCTCTCAAAGTTCTAGTTCTTGATACGGGATTTCCACTTTCCGAGACACGTTACCTTGGAGGCTAGAGTTACGGTAGATCTGATGATGATAGAGGGAATTCTTTCATGGGAGACACCTAGGTGTGTGACTGAGGTGAAAAGTTTCTTGGGGTTGGATGGGTACTACCGGAGATTCGTACTCAACTTTTCCAAAGTTTTGGAATCCTTTTTAGCGTTGAAAAAGTAGGGACAACCCATCATATGGACAAAGAGATGTCAGCATAGTTTTCAGGACTTGAGGAAGAGACTGACGAGTTCCCCCATCTTGAGGTTACCAGAAGAGGGCATTGGGTATGTAATCTACTGTGACACATCAGAGGCCAAGATTGGATGAGTCCTGATGTAGGTGGGGGCAGTGATCGAATCTTGTAACTCCGCATAATGATAAAGGGTTAAATGACTAAATGATATGAATCATGTCAACGAGGTGCATCTTCTTTTTCGGGATCCTACCTAATTAGACATCCACAATTAACCATGTTTGGGTGAGAGTAGTGATCATGATGGGTGACCTTCTGGGAAGCTTCACAGGGTGTGTGTGATTGGGGACAAAAAACACTAGAAAGGACATGTGTTGGCCTATGGGGAAAGTAATTAGTCAGTTGACCCGTTCGGGAATATGGGTGGGCCCTAGGGTGGGGACCATTGTCTGCGTGGAAACTGGTGGTACCTGGCAGGCCAGGACCTGATGACCATGTTAAAGGCAGGGTGTCTGTGATGAAACTAGGGCCCAGTTTTCACATTTTGTATCAAAGGAGGATCCCAACCTTAAGTGCAGTGCACTGCCTCAGTTGAGATGTAGGGGCCACAATGGGGACATTGTGCTCTAAGGGGGGGGGGTGATTGTAACACCCTCGAATGATAAAGGGTTAAATAATTAATTGATATGACTCGTATCAATAAGGTGAATCATTATTTTTTGGTGCCTTCCTGATTAGAACTTCAATTAGAAGTGTACTTGGCCTGGAGGGGTGATCAAGATGGGGGACCTTTTAGAATGTCTCTCAGGGTGTGTGTGAGTGAGGAAAAACAAACCGAAAAGGGCATGTGTTGGCATGCAGGGACAATCACTAGTCATATGACCCGTTCAGGAAAGTTGGTGGGCCCCATGGTGGGAACAATGTGTCTGCAGGGAAACTGGTGGAACCTGGTGGGCTATGAACTGATGGCCATGTTATAGCCGGGGTGCTTGTACTATCACATGGGCTTAGTTGTCACATTTATAGTTCCAGATAGCTTAGACAACATGATCAGAACAAATCTAACCATGACCTGGAGTTAACAGTTGTGGTCTTCACCATGAAGATGTGGTGACATTAATAGATGGGATAACATTTTACAGTCTACTCTGATCACAAGAGTCTCAGGTATATCTTCTCACAGAAGGACCTGAACCTGAAATAACAACATTGGCTAGAGTTCCTCCAAGAATTTGACTTTGTGATAGTCTACACTTCTGGGAATTGGAACATAGTAAAAGATTCACTATGCAAAATTTTTTCACTATAGTTGCTGAGTGAGGAGATAGAGAAGCTAGCCGTGTAGCAGATATCCTTTGTGGATAGAGATAGAGTATCTTACCTACAGTCTATGACTATCACTCCCCCACTTCATCAGTGAGTTCAGGAGGAAAATCTTAGGGACATTGAATGCGAGGCTCGACATGCCTAGATATCCTCAGGACATGCACGTGATGGATTTTATGATGGTGTGGATCATGTCATCATCTTTAGAGGATGCACC
The DNA here is from genome assembly GCA_963277665.1 of Viscum album. Taxonomy (NCBI): domain Eukaryota; kingdom Viridiplantae; phylum Streptophyta; class Magnoliopsida; order Santalales; family Viscaceae; genus Viscum; species Viscum album. Next base: position 1,159,837,253 of record OY728125.1, read on the forward strand.
AAGGCACTAGTGGCGTTACGAAAGGAGGTGTTTAGGGAGTTCCACACATCCCCTCTAGCAGTACATCCAGGCATGACGTAGATGTACAAGGACCTCTAGTGTCAGCATCGGTGGCTAGGGATGATGAAGGTAGTCGAAGAGTTTGTTTCACGATGCCTCACCTGTCAGCAAGTGAAGGTCGAGCATCAGGTTCCTGCAAGCTTATCATAGCCAATAGAGGTGCCGGAGTGGAAGTGGGATGGTATCTCCCGGGACATTGTGACAAGGATTCCATGCACTTCCAAGGGACATGATTCTATCTAGGTGATCATTGAATGACTTAAAAAGTTGGCCCACTTACATCCCATCTGAAATTAGGGATCGATGGAGGGATTGGGATGCCTCTATATACAAAAGATTATACAACTTCTTGGGGTACCATTGATGATCATCTATGATCGTGATGCATGTTTTACATCCTAGTTGTTGAAGGGATTACATGAGGTATTCAGAACCTAGCTATACTTGAGCACTCCCTTTAATACACAAACGTATAGTCAGACAGAGCGGACCATTAATACACAGGAGGACATGCTTCATTCTAGCATCCTAGATTCTGGCCGTAGTTGGGAGGATCACTTTCCCTTGGTGGATTTTGCATACAAAAACAACTATCACTCCACCATCGTTATGGAACCATTTGAGGCCTTGTTCGATCAACCATGAAGATCACCTCTATGTTGGACATACCTAGGTGAGTCAGCACTTATGGGTCAAGAGTTGGTACGATCTACCACTAAGAAGGTGTAGATCATCCAGGATTGGATAAATAATGCACAGATCAGACAAAAGTCTTATGCTGATAGGATATGGAGACCTATGGAGAACAAGGAGGGGGACCACATATTCCTGCGGGTCTCCCCTCGATGGGGACTATAGAGATTTGGATGAGGTGGAAAAATTTCACTTAGGTTTATCTAATCCCTTCTAATACATCAGATGATTGGAAAGGTAGAATACTGCTTGGTATTTCTACCATAGTTGGGGAGGGTACACGATGTCTTAAACATATCCCAGTTGAAGAGATACATGCATGACCCTTTTCACATCATCGGCCATGGGGAAAAGGACTTTGAATATGGGGTGATATTTACTGAGGTTCCAGTGGAGATTGAGGATTGATAGCAGCTGGTCCTCTGGGTTGATCAATACCTCTGGTACATGTTTGCTGGCAGAACGGGAATCTCCAAGAGATAACAAGTGACTGGGAGGCTCAAATTCATGCTCAGTACTCCCATTTGTTTTCATTGTCTATGTTATAGATTTCAGGGATAAAAATCCCTAAGGTGGGGTGAATTTAAAGTCTCGGATTTTTCATGTAATTTTTTTAAATTATATAGAATTATTACAAGTCTACGAAAATTGATGGCGTGTGATTCCGTGAACCGATTTTCCCAGAATGAATTTATAAACTTTTTAAGGTAATTTTTAGTAAACGTATGAGTAGTGTTTTAAATATTTTCAACTGTTGGTCGGATTAAAAATCTGATAGCACCATTGAATCCACCACACTCGGATTATTTTAGGGGAGGTGTAACATAGACCACAGTGGTTCGAGAGAGGGATGTTAGTTTTGGGGTTTTCTGTGGTAAAATAATAAAATAAATTTATTTTTATTTTATTTTCTTTCCACGTCTCTTTAGGTTTTAGTGTTCTGGACCACAAGGGGGGTGATCATGACATTAATACAGGGCATTAAATGCTCAGTTCCACAAAATGTGTAACCACCAATCCATTTAATTAATACTATTCATTAATTCTAAGTAAATGAATCACCTCTTAAATTAAGAGTTATGTTGAATATTCTAGTGGTTTTCGTGTTTCTTTCCATTGGTGAAAGGAGGAGGAGGATCTTGAGGCTCCTGAAGAAGAAAATATCTCTCAATAAAGAACTGAAGATCATCACTCGAGTGACATAATTGGGGGCTTTTGTGGGATTGACGAATTCTGACTCTTCATCAATAGCAGACGTTCTCCAACAACCATGAGGTAGGGTTTTTATTTGGTTTTAGTTTCATGATTTGTTGAATCTTGTTATACCCACTTTTTTATCAAGCTAATGTTGAGGGCACATGACAAATGAACAAGGCCAAAACCCTCCACTTTTGGAGAGAATTTGGTGGGTTCCTCACGATTATTTTATTTCGATTGAACAAAACCTGGTATGGCTGGTGACGGGGGAAGCTGACAACAGCTAGCCACGAAGAAGATAGTGGAGTGTTGTTGTGCACCACTAGTGGAGGAGGCTGCGGTCGAAGCCGTAATGGGAGGGGAAGGAGGTTAGCTCGGGATGGCCATGAAGTAAGCGACAGTGCACCGTCAAATGTCATTGGAGAAGGGTGCAGTGGCATATAGCCGAGGCAGATAGTGGCAGCCTGCACCAGCTAGCCATGGGCGGAGGAGAGCGGTGCACCGTCGTGAGATGCTGAAATTGTTCATGGATCAGAAGCTGCAACCAAGGACTGGGACCCACATCAGGTCTTACGGGCAACCTAGAAGTGCCATGAGGTATCGTTTCTCAACCAACCAAATAGGGGAAACTTTCCACCCCCCCATTCCAGCTACGATGGGCCCTGCTTCAGTGGGTCATGCATTCCAGCGGGCTACGCCCCTTTGCGGGACGGGCAGTGCATGCCTATAAGGATACACCCATTCGTGGGTCTAGTCGTGCATGCCTAGGGGGCCTCGCCCTTCTGTGTTCTGGGCCATTCTAGCCCAGCCAGTCGGGTCGGTCTGACGAGGTAGGACCGAACCCAAACACTTCCAGTCCCAGTTTTGCTAAAGGAGCTATAACATGTGAACTGAACATCCATTTGAAAAAAATTCTACGACACTACGATCCTTGGAGTGAGATTGTACTTTTGGTATAATTCACATCATTTTTGGAGAAAGTTTGAGTACAATCAGGTTGGAATGAACGCGAATCAAACTGGGCCCTCAATACTAAACGCTTATAAGTCACAGATCGTGCATCCAATTGACTCGTTGTCTGTCACGTTGGAACCCTTACCACAAGGAAATCCTTTGGGGTAATTTTTCATGGAACCTTGTGGGGGTTGAGATACGGTCTATGGTTTGAGGAGAATATCCTCCTAGAATCAATCGTTCTTTGTGCGGGAATTTTATGGCTGACTATACATTGAAGTAAGAACATAAATCCTATAATGGTTGGAATCTATCGATCTTGTGTGGGTCATCATTTAGCGATCCTGCATGGGTCAATATCTATTGATCATGTGTGGGTCAGCGCCTACCAATCCTATGTGAGTCAACATCTACTTATCCTACGTGGGTCAGTAGTAGAGCCTCTCGATAGAGTAAGATGATCCAATGATACCTCTAATCATCTGTACTTCTATACTTAAGTTATACCTTGTGTGAGATCAGTCTTTACCTTTTTAGTACTATTACCTTCGTGGTGTATCATTTGTGGTACTTTTACCTTCACGAGGTTACCTTCGTAGTGTTACTTTTGTGGTACATTTACCTTCGCAATGTTTCCTTCGTGGCATTACCTTTGTGGTATTCTTCCTTTGTGGATCAGTTGGGATGATGACATAAAAGTTGAAGCATTGTGGTTCCTTATATATGAGATGAGTATATTCGGATGACTTAGGTATATTTATGGGCATATACCAAAGTAGATTTTATGATTACTGCTTTGTGCTTATGACTGAGGTCTTGCATTAGCGTTATTTCATTATGGAACTCTTGGAGACCTTCAAGGGTCTTGAGTTCCCTACAGAGTATTGTTATACCCACTCATTCATGGGCTACGACCACACCTTGATGTGTCTTGTGAAGACGATGAACAACGTTGATCGAGGATGAGGGTGACAGGAATGGACAGTGCTAAAAGGTGGACCTTTTGACGTGATGTGAAGCAGTATCTACTAATCAAGTGTTGTACCTACCCTTCAAGTGGGATCCTAGGTTGACGTTCCTGTAGCTATTTTCTCTTCATTTGTACTTGTACTTTCCAATTTTGCATTTATTCTGGCCCCTTTACATTCAGTACACTTTTACTACAATAGTTTTCTTCATGGTTACATCTTTTTGTGTTCTTGGATTGTGTGTTTGAATAGGTTTAAAGGCAGTGCCTTCCCATTATAGGGATATGCCTTTTTGGTTCTAGTCTCTATCCCTTGGCCTAAAAAATGTGGGCTTGGGGTAGTCACGACATGGGCCCCATTATATGGGTGGGGGTAGAGCATTAGTCTCATAGTCCTCCTCATCATGAAAAGATATTGTCTCATGTGATATCAAGACAAAAAGGTAATTATTTATGTCTTACGACTTTAATGAAAACCAAGAGAAGAAGAGATCATCTTAACACTCTAGAAATGAAAATAAGGGGAAGAAGGGAAAAGTGTAATTTCCACCATATGGTAAATGTGGAAAGAAACACCCTGGTACATGCCTGGAGGGAATGTGAGTCTATCATAAGTGTGGTGAAAATAGACAACAAGCTCATGATTGCAAGGGAATGAAAGATGTTGTCAATGTTGAATGCTACAATTGTAGAGAAATGGGGCATTGTGAAAATTAATGTAATAAGTGCCCAAAAAACTAACCTTAGAAATGGACAAGGGAGAAAGGCCAAGTTTATGCGATCACTACTGCTGAAGTTGAAGCACCGAATGACATGGTGGATGGTAATTTAATTATTTCCTCATGTTTATCCAATGCTTTATTTGATTCTGGATCATCACATTGTTTCATATCGTCCATGTTTTCTAAGAAAATCATATATTTCCAATTTTATTTAAAAGGGAGTGTAGGGTACTAAAAAAATCCTCAATGGTAATTTTACCCAAATCCCCCAAACGAAATGGGGAAAATAATCAAAGAAGAGACACAAAAAGGACCGGTCCGCGAACTGGTCCCTGGAAGCGCAACGCGGCCAGACACCGTGAGGCACCCCCTCCGCAAACCATTGTCGTTCGTGAAATGGATGTGGAGAGCCTCCGTGATCACGAGGCAGGATGGGCCCATGTTCGGTTCACCATCATGAACCACCCCAACTGCGGACTGTGTCAATCGGTTCAAGCCGCACCCGCTGTCATTCGCGGAATGGAGGTAGAACCCTCCGCAGCCACAGAGCACTCCCTGAGTTCGCCTCGCGGAGAAGGGGAGCGATCAATACCCACCATGAATCGCGGATTGACCAAGTCAGCTGTTAACCGGGTATTTGGTTTTGGGCCTCTACAAAAGGTGCTGCATGGCCACAGATACATTCCTTTCCCCACTCTATAAAAGGAGACCAAGGGGGAATGAATAAGAGGATCGGAGAACTAGAATCGAATTTGGAGGGATTGGAGATTCGGAAGGAGATCATTTGAAAGAAGGCTTCGGATTTCGCAAACATTGAAAATCCAATCCGCGAACCACTACAGGTATATGATTTAAAAAGGATTTGGAAAATGCATAATAATTTGGTGAACCATGAACCCTAAATAAAAAAAAGGAGAACCGAGAACCATACCCCCCCTCTACAGATGAATTCCCCGTAGACCATAGAGTTTATGCATCATTTCCCATCCATCGTACCGCGGAGCACCCTCCTCCGCGGGTGAAGCTCCGACCGACGAGCCTCCGATCGGCGCCGCCCTTGGCCGCAGCTACCCACCTGGAATCCTCTACGAACCACCCTAGTTCATGTATTGAATCCGAAGCCATGAACCACCCTAGTTCACAGATTGAACCCGAAGCTGAGAACCACCCTGGTTCGCGGATTGAACCTGAAGCCACAGACCACCCTGGTACGCGGGACAACAATCAGTCCGCGGACCACCGTAGTTTTCGGATGTATTCTACAGCCGCATGGAACTTCCCCACGCAAAGGGTGCCACCACCCATACCTCTCGGTGGCTCACCAAATACATAGGTGTTCTCATTTCCAAAGCCAGGTAAAATCCTTCCGATCCAGCCAGGTCCTCCGCGACTCCCTCATTGGCCTATTCATCGGCCTCGAGCCGAGGCCTCCGCCAGAGCCACTGGACCGACGTTGTATAACTTTCATGCGCATCAGTGCACCATTTTGAGTTCACATACCCACGGTAAATAGGGGAAATGGGGTTTCCCCAACCCTTGAGCAGATTCCCGAAGCATTCCTAGGTTCACATTCACACGGTAATGTGGAGTCTGAGCTCAGAAATCCCTTTTCTGCCCCTCCACTTGTTGAGGGTTCCTCGAAGATGGTAAAATACCCATCAGAAGGAAGCCCTCGTGCACTGAAAGAGAAGAGACGGGAATAGGAGCACCCCTTTCCCTCTCCCGCTGGGCTTTGTCGCCCCGGGCATCCAACTCGGCGTAAGCCCCAACCTTCTGTGCCTCCTCAGAGTGTACGCCCCAATTCATCACCCTAGCCCACCTTCATGTGTATGCCCCATTCCGATTCTCACGGACGCACCTTTCGGGATGTGATCCTCTTGTCCTTGCTGCCTCTTGTTTCTCACACAGAGAATTACGCAGGTGGGCTTAGAGTAAGCATCGACCATGAGATCCTCATATGGGACTCCTCAGAGTGTAATCCCCAATCCATCATTCCAGGCTACCCCATAGCGTAAGCCCCAAGGCAATGCGAACTACGTGTACTTTGATCCCTTCCTCCTAGACAGGGTACATAGGAAGCCTCCTTGAGGTTCAAGCCAACCACCCATCGGACCACCTGGTCTCTCTTCACATCGGTTCCCCGACACCTATCCGAACTACATGGACTTTGATCCCTACTTCCTAAGCAGGGTACGTAGGAAGCCTCCCTGAGGTTCAAGCCCAACAACCAGTCGATATGATCGTCGCCACATTAGTTCACTGCGCCACCCCTAGTGCCACCTCAAGCGAGTTCCAACCCTTCGGGGTCATTAATTCAACGAGGTATGGTAAACCTCAAGAATAAATGATTCCAAACCCATGCGTCCAATTGACCGTTGCCCACCATGGTTAAATCCATGGATATTATGTTTGTGTATAAAACAAAGATTCATGAACATATGAATACGCCTTAAATCTATAAGAAAGTCCCGGAACAAGAAATAATTCTCCCCAAAAAGGGTGCGATAAGCCCGACTTCCCATCCTCTCAACCAAAGTGAGTTATTAAGAGTCGCTGGACAGACCATCTAGCAAACGCCTCCCTTTGGAAAGCAGGTCCATCAATCATTGGATACGTAGCCGTTGGGCGTTGCAGGGCCGAAAACCAGAAAGAAACAAAAAATGGTGAACCTGAGGTGAATCTTTAACCATACAAGATGGATTTAACCAAATCTCACCCAGTGCCCCCTTATGCTCCAAAGGAGGGCCAAGAAAGGTCGTTAATTACGCATGGGATTATGAGATGCTGCTTTGACGGGTTTTAGGCATGTATTTGCTAAAATTTTTCACCGGCACTACTTTCAGAACTCCCTTCGATCCAATGGCATCGCAAGGAAACTCACAAGTGAACGCTTCCAATGACGCAAGGACGAGACTTCCTCAACAACGGAGGACCCTGTCACCCACCCAGTTTCTTCAATGCTGGGTTTCGTACGTGCTTATCCGAGAGCACCACGTGAATGGTACTCTCCCAACGGTGGAGGCAGCCATTCACGCCCTCCAATCCGTCAAGACTCGCCGGTCGCCTGCCCAGCAGCGACCGCAAAGGAGAATCCAAATAGCCCCTATCACTATTTCCAACCTTTTAGGGAGTCTATCCCCGGAACAGGACAATGCGTACCTACCTTATCTTAGGGAGGCAGATGAGGTCGATGTTGAGGACTTCATCCCTATCAAACGGGGGTTCCTCTCTCAGGACCCCGCCAAAAGTGGTCATCGCTGTCACTCCATGACTCAGCATCCTTATGCCGAGGAGGATGTTTCCCTGAGGATTCAGGCCCATGCTCCCCAAGCTCCGGACCCTCGGACTACCCGACGAGGGCGAAAGACATACAATCAGGGACCGGTCATCACCCTAGTCCCTGAGGAGGAGCTCCGCTGCTCAGCCACAGAGACGTACCATGAACGGGCACCTACACCTGTTAGCTCCTCCCGATCCCACCATCAAGACATGGCGGCATCATACGAGCCAGCGCGCATCCCCACCGAGCTCCATCAAGCTCGTCACTCATGCAGGATGACACTTACAAGGTAGGCACCTCTCCCTGCCCAGGGTCGTGAATCCCACCAGCTTGGCATGGTGGAGACCCTGCACCTATAGGACCAGCTCCTGGCAGTTTCTCCAGACGCCTTCCATCCTAATATGGTGGAAATCAACAAAGACCGCCACCTAGATGTGGTGGAAAAACATAGGCAGACAAGTCTCCCCGCCAACAAAGGCCACCTACTCGATACGGTGGGAAATAAATATATGCAGGTCTAGTTCCCTGTGGATGCAAGTAATGTCCGCCGCCCCGAAGTGGCGGAAAACGGAGAGAGAAACTGACATATCCCGGTACAGGGGAAGATTCGTTCACCTCCCCCGACACAAGTGAATTGTCAGTACCCAGTGACCACTGGAGGACAGGAGCAGGATATTCCTACTTCGATTCTGGAATGGGAATTCATACCAATTCCAGCCAAGGATGTCTCTCTACATATCACGAAAATGCTGTAGGAGCAGGTATCGATCCCAAATCATATCTTGCAGACTTTCCAGAATGTAATTGCATCGGCGGTAACAGAAAGGACTTGATCCCATGAGCCCGTCATCCCAAATGAGGCGACTCATCAAATAGACAAGATAGCCGCCTCAGAGCAGATCTGAATCCCTGATTCAGCCCAGGAGGGTCGCCGGCTATATTCCGTGATGCAAGGGAAACCGGATCAAGCATCTTCACTCGTTCCAACTGGAGGACACCCGCCCATCATGGTGGATTCTCCAGAGCAGGGATATATCCATGCTAAAAGTCAATATGTTCGTCGGCGTATCCTGGAAATGTCACAGGACCCAATTAAATAGGGACCCAAAGGTGAAGGTCATTGTTAACAGCATACGATCCCCGCTACCCGCAAAAGAGCGACCCGAACGCGCCGAAGGAAGCCGAAAAATAAAGATCTGGTTCATGACTCCGCTCTGCTGGAAGCTGGGGTTCCCAACGTCGCTATGTACACATCAAAGTATCAGAACACTTCCCACCCATTACCATATTATGGGAGTGGCAGTAGTAGTTGCGAAGGTCCTCCCTGCAATGTTGCTACCAGTAGCTCTGAAGGTCCTCCCCAGAGAACCTGTGGGGGCCTCCCCTGTGGGCATATAATGAACGGTCACGAGAGCTTCTCTCTTGATGCGAGTCACGGAAACCCTCCACGTGACCAGAAGATTGAGCAGCAAGAAGTTCCTCCACTTGCTGCGGTCCACCCTGAAGGTTCTCCTCAGGGTATACACTGTAATCACTCTCCATGCAGTGGGACCACAGATTGTGATGGTAGTCCTCCCTATCATAGTCACAACTACAGAGGTCCTCACAATAGTGACGTCTCATCATGACCAGAAGGACCTCCCCTTGTCGTGGCCTGCCCTGATGGTCCTCCGTAGGGGTTACACTGCCACAGAACTCCACGCAGCTAGGCATCAGGTCACGGTGGCAGTCCTCACCACCCTGATAACAGAGGTCCTCCCCGTAGAGACGTCAAGCAACGGGAAGGCCCTCCTCTTGTTGCGGTACATTATGGGGGCCTTCCCCTAGACATATCCCGTAGATATTCTCCCTTCAACAACACTAATTGTAGTCCTCGCCATTGTCACAGCTGTGATGTTAGTCCTCGCCACCACGTCCGCCATTGCGGAGGTTCTCCCCGCAATGGCCCCAATAACAAGAAGGTCCTCCCCTTATCGTGGCGTGTCCTAAAGGTCCTCCAAAGGATGTGCATCGAATGTCAATCCATGATGGTCATCCTCACCATGATGGAAGTTGTTGCGATGGTCCTCCCCATAACAATTCCACACAGCCAGAAGGTCGTCCCCTTACTGCAACATGCCTTGGAGGTCCTCCCTAGGGTGTGCTCTGCAAAAGTCCTCTATGCAGTGAGGCATCAAGCAGTAATGGTAGTCCTCTCCATTACGGCCGCCATTGTGGAGGTCCTCCCTACGATGCCATATTATTTCGATAGGAAGGCCCTCCCCCTGACGAATTAAGCACCAAAAAGGCCTCGTATTCCGAGGCACTCAGAAGGACGAGATCAAGCATGTCAGATTCCAAGCCTGTCGCTAGAGATTCCCTTCTTCGATCTAGGGCCATTCCAGGGCCACGTTCATCTTCTGAACAACCTCAGAATCATCCACAAGACAGTTCAGTACCTACCGGTCCCACTGCATCCGACTACAGTGACCTCCTCAGTTGGGCCAACCAGGTAGAGGAATCACAGGCGTGGGAGTATGCCGATATGTTGCACCTGAGGAAACGACTAGCCATGAATGATATACCAGTCATGTTTTTTCCCACAACCACCTCTCCCTAAAACATACCCAGGGAGTTTTCGGAATAATTCATGCACGACATCCTCCATAATATATGGATGACCCTCCGCCGGCTGAATTCATGCTTGCTGACCTATGACGAGTATGTAGACCACATCAAGACGATAGGGGACCTCCTGTGTCACATTGACCTGGATCCCCTTTCCTCGAAGTGACACCAACGCCCTGAGAGGCGCAAGGGGAATATGGAGGCATCTTGTCTCCGTGCACTGCACGAACTATGCCACCTCATCAGTGACACTCTGACGGGAGTCCATATCAGGGGATGGGGGGAACACAGATCTCTTCATTTCACTCCGCTCACCGCCTAGAATAACCCGTTCGACATGGTATCGTGTTATGTTGTCACATCGATATGAAAATCAAGTGGAACCCCTTTTTAGGAAAGGCAACACACACAATAGAGTCGGGCCTCGAGTAAGTCCCAAAAGCATCGGGCCCGGTGGGAACGAGCCATTCAAAAACACCTGAATCCGGACACCAAGAGCATACAGTAGGCCTCTCACCTAAGAGAGGCCAATCAATGATATCTACCTACCTCCCCAGAAGGGACTGATCCGTGGGTGAATTAGGCACTAGATCTGGTTCACCCCTGGATGGGGGCACGTGAGATCAGGCAGGTCGTGATAGCCGCAGCTACTGCCGCAATCCATGGTAAACCCCATCCTATAGGGCTGGGGGAATTTTTAACAACAAATTCCCCTGTAAGACCAATAAAACTAGAAAGAGACTCAATCTCTAGGGAATGGAGCCAGCCCCAGCCCTTAGGGCTGGGGGCATTTTTACCCCCTCAATAACAATCTCCCCCACGAGAATCAGTGTTCTCTCATCTAGGGAGGACAGTCAGAAGAGGAGTTTCCCGTCCTATCCCATCATTCGAATCATCATCCCCTCTTAGCGGAAGGCACACCATAAGGTCACATCAAATAACTCTCCACGTCACCATTCATCAAGAAGTCTGAGGGAAATCCTAGGTCATGAAAGGGAAGGCCAGCTGAAGACGCGGGAGATTCTCTTCCTATTTGGAAGATGACATCCCGTCCACCCTGCAATATGCATTCATCAATGCCATAGAGGCTAACCCCGTGGGTAATGGTTAACCTTAACCCGTCCCCTTATCTTGATAAAAACGAGCCGCTCACGGTTGAAGAGAGGTTCGCACGATTGGAAGAATAGATGGGAGAATTTAGGCGGCTTAACGCCGAGCTGCTCCGGAGTAACCGCCTTATTGAAAGTGCATCCCAAGAAGATCCACGTCATTCAATCCTAACAAGTTCACCTCAAAGGCTATGGCTTGCCCCTGCAAACGAAGCATGATCAGGGCTCCTTCCCAATGAGGTGCTTGGTTCGTCCAACTACCTAATCGTGGATGATGAATACCTGGATTTCCCTCCACTTAGGAGACAATCAGAGAATGTACGCCCGAACCCTCCGAGGGTACACTGAACAGAATATGCACCCTTGGTGCCAGCCAATCCGGATCCTCGGGCAATGCCTCGGGCTATGCTTTCCTAGGACTAGGCCCAAAAGGATGTAAACTAGGGATTCACCAATACCACCGAGGCCCTAACAGCTTGATTGGAAGCGATGGAAGGTCAACGCGCTCCGATACAGCTGGAGCGGAAACCCTGCCCAGATTGGGTGACCAACAATACACCTCCACCCAATTTTGGGAGCCCTGTATTCCCCATCTTCTATGGATCAGGTGACCCGAAGTATCATTTGATGCACTATGCATCCTATTGCGACCCTATGATGGGGACTCCGGAACAGAACGAAGCAGTGAAACTCTGATGCTTCGTACTGACCTTGCAAGGATCAGCCTTCGTCTGGTATACGAGTATGTCGGCCTAGTTGATAAAGAGCTAGGAGGACCTCCGATAGCAGTTCTTGTTCCACTTCAGCTCAACACTACCGAAAACAACAGTCAACGGTCTCATGAATTGCATGCAGAGGGAGAACGAGAGGTTCTTAGATATCATTGCCAGATGGAAAGGTCGGACCTATTCCCAGAATAATCCAATACCCCAAGATGAGATGCTAGATATATGAATCGATAATCTTAGAGATGAGCTGCGGACACCGCTCATACCGGTGGAGTGCACTAATGGCTTCTGCCATCACTCAGACATTTCCCAGAGAATTGAGGACTCCCTGCAGCGGACAAATTCAAAGTCCCAAATAGCTTTGTAGGGTCCTACGAAAAGATCCCCTAGAGCTGAAGCATCAGCTGTCACACTCATGACGTCCCCTTTTCCCGCTCCACCACTTAGGCCTCCACCAAATCATCATGGCCCCCCTGCATATCAGTGGCCGCCTCCGCCTAAACGGGGCGATCGGCGAGGACCAAAGCGGAACCAGTTTGAGGAACGAAGACAAAATGTATACTCATTCCGAGATGATCAAGTCTGCGGCTACTTCATCGCTGTCATGAACTGTAGCTTGCTCCACCTCCTGAAGCCAAGGAGACCTAAAGAAGTTAGCCATGATGACTGTCCAGATTACTGCCCCTACCATTAGATGTTGGGGAACAATATCCGAGAGTGCTTTGTCTTCAAAGACCTACTACAGAGGATGGTAGATTCCAGAAAAGTCGAGCTGGGACCACCCCCAGCACATGTGGCGTGTATCTCTACCACTGACTCCGACAAAGAGGATGGGTGACAGAAAGTCACCAGCAAGAAGGGGCAGAAATTTGACAACTGGATGACTCGTAAGACTATCAACCGAGTCCAGGGCACACTTTGAGCTCAACTACAGCAGCCGGTGTTTCCACCAGTAGCTTCTGGAGCCGCAAAGCTGACCACATCGGCCTCACAACCCTCCACAATCCATTCATTTAGATGGATCCGAAGGAGGAAACAATCACAAGAGGAGCAGTTCGCGACAGGGCCAGAGTTGGCCCCGACCCTGGTAGATTTCATGCCCTCGAATTTGGCACAACAGGCACCGACGCACCAAATGGCACCATCAGAGACAACCGACCTGGTTGACCTGTTAAAGGATGAAGAGTAAATCTTTGGTTCTATAAACATCATCCATCTCATGGAATCATTCCATGATGATGGGTATAATTAAGAACCCGAGTTTCCAGCACAAGGAGCCGGGAGGAGGAATCGTAGAGGCAGGGGATACCCGGGGAGGCTCAGCCCCTGCCGAAACCAACCCTATGTTGGACCCCGGACCAAACTGATAATACCAGGAAACCCGTGGGAGAGACATTCAGTGGACTCAGTAGGAGAGGGAATGCCCCTCCACTTCCACAAGTAGCCACTCTGGCCCTGTTGTTCTGTGATACCCACCAGAGGAGGAGCAAGTGTCTGGTCGCCTAGTGTGCACAAACAGACCGGCCTGGCCAAGTATTCAAAATGCGAGAACACCATCGACATCCGACCCTGCAGCCGGTCCCTCCTCATCCAATGATCCAGCTCCCAAAGAACCCGCTAAGACTCTCATTCCAATTGAGAAGCGTCGACCGCTGGAGCAAAAATATGACATCCCTAAGCAGCTGGCGTCAGTACCAGCCATGTTGTCAATCTTGGATGCCCTGAGTTTGTCAACCGACCTCAGGGAGGCGCTTATAGAAGCTTTGATCAGCCCTTAGGAATTCGATTCCAAGGTAGCTATCGCCGTGATTTATCTGACGGATACTGGCTCAGCTGAATGCAATGCGGTGATTTCCTTCACCGATCAGGACAAATATGGCATCATTCAGGGACACATCAGACAGTTATATGTGTCCGACACACTAAATGGTATTGAGATCCAAAAATTCTATATAGACAATGGCTCTGAAGTTATCCTCCTTCCCCTGCGGACACTCAATAAGTTGGGCTACCGTGAGGACGATCTAATTGCATCATCCACAACTTTGTTAGTTTACAAAAAGAGTGACCAGAAACCAATGGGACAGATTAAGCTAAAGACCCATTTTGGTGACCTGGTAGCCTACATGGAATTCCTAGTGGTCCGGTAGAGCATGGTATTCAATGACCTGTTGGGAAGGCCATGGATCCATAAGCACATGGTCGTTCCTTCATCCTACCACCAGTGTATCAAGTATTGCGTCAACGGACAAAGCGAGACATTGCACACCGACAAGGCCCCTTTCGAAATCTCCGAGTCACATTACATCGAAATCGGGTTCTATGAGCAAAAGAAGAAGAAGCCTTTGATCAATGACGTTGACTGGATCCCTGCCCCAAATGGCCTAGAAATGGTCCCCGACGACCCCCTCAGGCTGGTTGGCAGAGATTATGTCCTGCCCATCAACTGTGTTGAGAGTGGGAGTTCAAGTCTGGATGCACATTTAGATGTCCTCATGAATTCAGCCACGATGGCCAAGCATGACAATGCAGGAACGTCTACCAACCCTCGATTTGGGGACAAATACTTAGGCAGGGATTCCCATGATGCCTCTCCCTCAAACCCTCGAAGGCTCAGAATGGAAACTCTCTCCTCGTCAGATCAAGAAGATGGGGACTTGGGAGAAGAAGAGGGGGAAGATCTCAGAGATGCACCTCCTGCATTTGAGGAGGGTATCTCCACCACTATGTACGAGCTCAGGGAAATATACCTGGGTACCGAAGAAGACCCGAGGCCCACTCTCATTAGTGAAGACATGTCTCCCGTGGAACATGAGGTATATACCTCCTTCTTAAGGAAACACCAGGACGTCTTTGCCTAGAATTACACAGAAATTCCGGGACTCGATTCCGAGGTAGCGACGCATCACCATGGACTTCCATAAGACCACCAGGGGTACAAACAGGTCGCCAGAAGGACACACCCCTCATGTGCTGCCAAGATAGAGGCTGAAGTCGATAATCTCATTAATGCAGGCTTCATTAGGGAGGTCCAGTACCCCATTTGGTTGGCCAACATCGTCTCTATCAAAAAAAAGAATGGGAAAATCCACGTTTACATTGACTTTAGAGACCTAAATCGGCATTGTCCGAATGATGATGTCCCGATTCCAATCACCGAGTTGTTAATTGTTGGGACGACCGGGTATAAGGATCTATACTTCATGGACGACTATTCTGGATATAATCAAATCTGGATGGCTCGAGAAGACGAAGAAGCCACTGCCTTTAGGGCCCTTCAAGGGGTGTTCTATTATAGGGTCATTCCCTTTGGTCTCAAGAATGCTATCACCACGTATCAGCATGCCATGCATATGATCTTTAAGCAGTTCCTGGGGAAATTCATTGATTCTTACGTGGTTTACCTAGTGGTTAAGTCCAGACAGCGCTCGGATCACATTCCGGACCTTGAGACCGTCTTCAACACGCTTAGACAACATAGCTTGAAGATGAACCCCTTGAAATGCACCTTTGGGGTTTCCTCAGGGAAGTTCCTTGGCTTCGTCGTATGCCATCGCAGCATCAAAGTCGACCCTGAGAAGACGAAGGCTATCCTGAGCCAGCCCCCCCTTCGAAATCTCACCGAGGTGAGGGGATTTCAAGGACACCTATATTAGGCGGTTCATATCCAACCTATCAGGAAAATGTTTGCCCTTCACCAGGTTGATGAAGAAGGGGGTCACGTACCAATGGACAGATGACTTCCAAGAGGTGTTCGACAACTTGAAAAAGTACATCTTAAGCGCACCAGTGCTCTTTCCCCCGGTCTAAGGGAGGACTCTCATTCTATATGTGATGGCACTAGAATGGTCATTGGGAGTCTTCCTCACACAGAAGAATGACGTCGGCAGTGAAAACAATCTCTATTACCTCAGTCAAACCATGATTGATTCAATGAATCGATACTCATATATCAAGAAGAGATGTCTGGCCTTGGTTTTTGCGGTTCAAAATATGCGACATTATCTGCAGCATTATGATGTCCATTTGATCTCGCGGAGTAACTCGCTCAAGTACATCCTTGGTCGCCCGATGCTAACCGGACGCCTATCTTGATGGGCGGTCATCCTACAACAGTTCCACATCCGGTTCGTCCCTCAAAAGCCATAAAGGGCCAAGCATTACCAGAATTTCTAGTAGAGAAACCTTCAACAGGGACCACTGCACTGGATGCTGAACTACCTGATGAAGATGTCTTCACGGTTCAAGAGATGGTCCCATCATGGGAAATGTACATTGACGACGCATCCTGAAGCCCCACCAGGAAGAGGATGGAGGATTCTAGATTCAACAAAGTGGGTCTGGGGATAATACTCATGCCCTAGAAAATGCAGTTTTTCCATTTTCCATCCTCCTGCCCGAGGTATGTATGAACAATGAAGTAGAATATCAAGCCCTCATTGCAGGCCTAGAGCTCGCACTCCAGGTGCAAGTACAACACCTTAAGGTAAAAGGTGACTCGGAGCTGGTCATCAAGAAAGTCAATGGTGACTATGCTATTAAGAAGGAGGAACTGATCCCCTTGTTTGACCATGTCTGAGGGTTAATGGCCGAGTTCTCCACAGAACCAACATTGGCTTATATTCCTCGGTCCTAGAACACTCAGGCTGATGTAATAGCCAATGCGGCCATAGCCCTAGCCGACCCAGACCGGGATGAAATGGTTATCAGTATTACTCACCGTCTAATGGTGTTACCATTTGTTCAAGCTATGATAGAAGAGATCCATGAAGTCAGTCCTATCCCCAAGCCATATTCTCCTACTACCGGCTAGATGACCCCCATCACGAACTACCTTCAACGGGGAGAGCATGCATCAGACAGGGTTGAATGAGAGAAAATATGGAGAAGGGCAATCAATTTTGTCCTATATGGAGCTGCGGGTCAGTAAGAGGTCCTCTACAAAATAGGCCTCGATGGAGTGCTCCTCAGATGCATTGATGGAGAAGAAACCGTTGATATCATGACTAAAGTACATGCAGGAGCATGTGGAGCACATCATCCAGAGAAAAGATTTCCCATCAGGTTTGAAGGCTTGGGTACTAATGGCCCATAGTGGCACGAGACTGTGAGAATCTTACCATGAAATGCCACTCATGCCAGATTCATTCCAACTTCATACACCAGCCCCCAGAGTTACTTCATCAAGCTAAGTACTCTTGGCCATTTGCTGTCAGGGGGATGGATGTCGTGGGACCATATCCTCCCCCCACGACCAAACAACTGAAGTATATCCTCATGGAGACCCACTTCTTTTCCAAATGGGAAGAAGCCATACCCCTCAAGGAAGTCAGGGCAAGAAATATTGTCAACTTCATGAAGACCAATATCATCACCAGATTTGGTGTCCCTCATACTATACTGACATAAAAAATCACCAATTTGTGATCTCCTGAGTTGGAAAATCAATACCACGAGTATGGTATCAAGGCTAACCACTCATCCCACTACCATGCAGCAGCCAATGGACAGATAGACGCTTTCAACAAGACCCTTTCCAACAACCTCCAGAAAATGGTGGACAATGACAAGAATTCATGGCCGGGTAAACTCCTCCATGCACTGTGGGCTTATCGAACCACAATCCGCACCGCTACTCGGTCTACCCCGTACTCATTGGTGTACGACACAGAGGAGGTCCTGCCCATTGAACTCTAACTTCCCTCACTCCGCGATTCCATCTATGATCGATTATCCAATGATGAGCAGTTAGAATAGCAGCTAGGTGAATTGGAACAGCTAGATGATAAGCGGTTTCTCACTCTGCACCACCTGGAAGTGTACTAAAACCAGATCACATGAGCATTCAACAAAAAGGTTCACCTATGGTCTTTCATGGAAGGATAATTAGTGCTGGTCCTCCGAACCCCAAAGATCCCTGGAAAAAAGCCTCCAAGTTTGGAACCCAAGTGGGAAGGATCAGATGTTGTACACAAAGTCTACTCCAATGGAGCATATTCCCTGATCTCCATGGATGAGCAACCCACCACGGCTCTTACCAATGCAAGATTCCTGAAGAAGTATTTCGCATAGAGACAGAGAACTCTTCGTCCGAGCTGTATGACACTAAACTTCCAAGCACCTCGTCCTCACTGCATGACGTTAAACTAAACGGAATCTAATAATTCCCCATTGTCCTAACCGTAAGACGTTAAACTGTATGGACCACGTCCTCACTGCATGACGTTAAACTACACGGATTTCACAGAACTACGTATGGCTTGATTCCTGCCCTCTCAGGATACGTAGCGACGCCGAGATTCCCTATCCTGGCCCAACCACTTCAAAAAAAAATACACTCTTCCCCTATGTACAGACCAGACCTGCAGAGGGTGTATCATCTTTCACAGAACTATATATGGTTTTATTCTTGCCCTAGTAGGATACATAGCGATGCCGAGATTCCCTATCCTGGCCCAGCCACTTCAAAAAAAAAAACAAAAACAGATGTCCCCTTTCCCCCGTGTACAGACCAGACCTGTACGGGGTGTATCACTTTTACAGAGAACTACGTGAGGCTTGTTTCCTGCCCTTGCAGGATATGTAGTGATATGAGAATTCCACACCCTAGCCCAGCCACCTCAAAAAAAAGTAAAAAAACCAAAAAAAATTGCCCGGCCCCCCGTGTGTGAACCAGACCGACATGAGGAGTACTTATCGTCCTTACCGCACGATGTTAAACTTCATAGAAAATGATGTTAAAAATTCCCCCTTCCCCCCATGTATGGACCAGACCTGCACGGGGTGTATATCTTCGTCCTTACAGCATGACGTTAAACTAAACGGACGTTGTCCCCACCATGTGACGTTAAACTATGCATACCCCCTTTTTCTTTCACGTCGGGTCACCTTCATCCTTACCGGATGACCTTAAACTGCATGGAGTTTGTCCTCACCACATGACATTAAAATGCACGGACTTCATCGTGACCCACCCAGGACACATGGCGATACGAGATGGAGATACTCCTTTCACATTTGGATACATCCTTTCCATACATCAGAAACCACGACCCGGATAATTATTGATCTTCATAACCACTCATGGCCATTGGAAGTGGAAAGTCATCGACCCGTGGACATCTTTTTATGACTATGCATACCATGCCCTCAGTGGCTCTACATCAGCGGCTCTGCATATTGATATCCCCTGGCCCATCTACCAAAGGCAAGATTTCCACAGGCGACACTCTTCCTATCTCCATACGCTTACCGTCCTCAGAGCCCCCATACCATACCTCTTGATCCAGAAGTTTATGGCAGAGTGGTTTACAAGTTCATTGCCCTTTTCACAATCGGGTGTTGCCAGAGTTTCCCTATCTGGCTAGCCTGTGTGTCCGCCAGTGGTTCACATAGCGACCTACATGAACCAACATCAAGCCAGGACTAGGGTACTTTGACTCAATGGACAATTGTGGTAAAGATGTTTCTTGTATACCCGGAAAAAATTATTCCCATGTGCCGAACTCTGCCCTCTGAGCAATCGCGGATTTTCATAATCATTCATGGCCATCGGAAGTGGAATGTTATTGACCCGGGGACACCTTTGTATGACTATGCATACCATGCCCTCAGTGGCTCTACATAATGATAGCCCCTGGCTCGCCCATCAAAGGCAAGATTTCTTCAGGCAGTACTTGTCCTAGCTCCGTACACCTATCGGCCTTAGAGCCCCCACACCATATCTCCTGATCCGGGAAAGCTCAATGTTGCGGTTTAAAACCTTCATCACCTGCCTTATTCTAAGTATATCAGAACATGGTGACTTAGTTATCGTTCGAGTGACTGCAGCAATAGTCACCCAATGGTCCGAGATCTATGATCGATAAACTACGAGTACCTCGTCCTCACCACATGATGTTAAACTGCATGGAGTGAAGGCACACCCCCATGAACAAGATAAATCAGTGCAGGGGGGCTCTTTAAGTGTTAACAGAAACCATGGACGAATGTCCCCGACATGCCCATATATTTCCTTAGTAGATGACAGACTTCGTGGCCAGGACAATCGCAGATCCTCATAACCACTCACGGCCATCGGAAGATGAAAGTTATTGACCCATGGAAAACATTATATGACTATGAATACCATGCCCCCAGCGGCTCTGCATAATGATAGCCCCTGGCTCGTCCATTAAAGGTAAGATTTCCACATGCAATGCTCTTCCTAGCTCCATACACTTACCGGCCTCAGAGCCCCCATATCACCTCTCCTGATCCAAGAAGCGCTGAAACCATCATTTACACGAATCAAACCCCTTCCACGTCTAGGGAATGTTGAGGTATTCAAGCCCAGTTACATTCTGATGAAGAGAATCCTTTTCAAAAATTCCCCCTTCCTCACTGCATTACATTAAACTGCATAACGACCTTCAAAAATGCCCCCCGTCCTTGCCTCATGACATTAAACTGCACGACAACCTTTAAAGATATCCCGGTCTTTAATACATGATGAAAAACTTCACAAAAGATGTCCTCGGTGCATGAATTTAAACAGCATATCAACCTTTAATAAGACTCCTCGTCCTTACCACATGACGTTAAACTGCACGGTCGAACCCATCACTGGTTCAGTAAGAAACAAAGGCTTTTCTCTATCTTGCAGTGCACGGGTCAGGCCTGCACGAACCACCGCCTCACACCAGCGTGAGAAATAATTACTTCACCCATTCTCAGGAAGTTTAGTCTAGATATTTCCCCCATATTTAGGCACCCTCTCATCATAAACCATACTTTGTACTCAAAAAAGGGAGAACTCTCATAATCCACCCTGGTGGTTCCAAATCTCAAATTCCCTAAAGTTTCTCGGCTATCGAAAGTGGATAGTCTTTGACATAAGGACACATTTGTATGACTATGCATGCCATGCCCTCAGCAGCACTGCAAATTGATCGCCCCTGGCCCGTCTACCAAAGTCACGTTTTCCATGGGCAATGATTCTCTTCATACGCCTCTTGGCCTCTAAGACCCCATTTCTATCCCGGGATTCGGAAACCCTCTGAGCCACAGATTACCAAACCCTTTCACAAATCCTAACTGAATGAGGCGGAACGTCTTTGACAACATTACCGAGAACCAGGAGAAGTCATTCTATTTTAGATGATGTCCCAGCTGCATGACTTTAAAATGCGTCAAGCCTCAATCGTCTCTGACGCTAACTAAATGTGTAGGGAGGTGGTCTCTGTACCATGCTCCTGATTAGTACGGATGTTCCCAAAATCCTTTTAGATGTAACACTCCCCTTCTAAGCCACCCTGGTGGTTTTCATTTCTTTCCATGCCACCCATAGTGGTTTCCATAAGCCGGAATTCCATGAAGTCCCCTGGCCATCAGAAATGGATAAGTCTTTGACATAAGGACACCTTTGTATGACTATGCATACCATGCCATCAGCGGGTCTGCGTATTGATTTCACTTGACCCATCTTCCAATGGAGATATTTTCATAGGCAATGCTCTTCTTACCTCTGTACACCAGCACGGCTCCCATACCCTGAGACATGCCCTGCATGCTGCTCAAATTCAAATATGTTTCCCACCACGTGCGTCTGGAGTGTTTTAAGAAATATTTTAACCAGTTGAACCCCATTGGGGACCCCACCCCACCATATTTTGTCAAATCTATTAGACCTAAAACATTAGTAATGATAGTATTGACGGTGTGACTTTAAACCGTTCACAGAAGAAGGAGGCACAAAGCCTGTTAGGGCGAAAACCCGAAAAAGGCGACCTAACAAAAAGCCGGGTTATACCCACTGGGTCCATACCGAATGGGCCCAGGAAAAATCAGGGCATTAAAAGAAGGAAAATACAAAAAAAGATTTTAGGGTTTTCCTATAAAACCCTAGAAAATAGTCAGACTACGCTCACTGGACCCCATGGTGCAGGAAAAAGTTAGAGCTTGATTTATTTTTAGTCATGGAAACAGATTATTCTATGTTCAGGGAATTAATATATGCCGCATTCGTACCAAATAATTTATATCATAGGAAAAGGAGATAGGGGCACTAAGGAGAAATGTTTTTGTGTTCCATAACAAAGTGGGTAAGAAGGGCATCCACAATCCAGAGCCTCCTCTAGTACGAAAGGTCATTACAGGAGTTTTTCGGCGGATTCAAAAAGCTATATCACTCGTTGGTGAGAATCCTCGATTGTTTGAGAGAGATTATGCAATAAGGCCGTCTCAGCCTCTGCACCAGCCTGCAATTCTTCTACCTCATGAGCTACCTTTGTGCTTTCCCTTATTTCCTCCTCCATCCGCCACTCCCCTTCTCGAATCATGGCAGCGACATTGGCCTCTTCCTGCTGCAGCCACTGTATATCATTTCTCAGCACATCCAGGTGAGAACGCTGCTCAATAACTTCTCTCTGAAGCCCTGTGACAACCCCAATGTGGTCATGAGCCTCTACTAGGTAGATCGGTCGAGTCGCAGAAAGGTAGGATTTGGATTGGGTAGCATAAAGGCGAGATTCGAAATCACCTAGCCTCTCCCGATCAGCTACTACCTACTTGAATATGTCATAAAAACCATGATAATCGAAGCTATAAAATCGCAGCAACATAAAAAAATTGCGTAGCATCGGTAATTTGGTCGGCATCTCGACCAGGGGTGTTTGAGAGATCAGTCTCCATATTTTCTCCCAAGCCCTTTGGCGAGCAGGACGAAGTCTGGAGAGGACTTATTGATCGGGCTTCGAATCACTACCAGATGAGGACACATTTTCAAGGATGAACGTCACTAAGGAGGGACCAAAGGCAGCCGCATCCGCAAACCTTGGTACTGCGGCAGCTTCGCCCCCGACTGGCGACACAATTATTAGCACCAAAGGTTGTGGTCTTGAAGACCGAGAGTCAATAAGACATATGAGCACCCCTAATTAGAAAAGGGAAGAAAAAGGAGTTGGTGGCAGTAGACTGGGGAACATACTCCTAATCAATGAGGCATCGACATCCGCAAGCTCTGCACTACCACAACAGCCACTCGAAGAGGATGCCACGTCATCGATATACAAGGGAATCTAGGGAGCCCACAGAGGGGTCTAGGGCCTAAGGCCATGCCTATGGACCACAATTTCCAAATTTGTCCCCAAGTTGTCGCCTACGGAGACCAAGCTCAAAGAAACCACTCCCCCGGTGAACAAGATAATGGCCCGCACCGGGTTCCCAGCAACCGAATAAATGGAAGTCTCTCCCTCCATCATCACAGGATTCGTTGAGCCTGGGGTGGTTGGCTTAGTCAAATCTGGATCCCCCTCAGCGATCATGGGTGCCCCATCGACCTCCACAGTTGAAAAGGTTATCTGATCAGCAAGGTTCTAGGATACCAGCGGTTCTTCCTCTGACATATCTCTAACTGATAAAGGCAAGATTAAATCTTCCATATCGCCGGCCCCTCTAGTAGGGCTCACCATCACGTCGTTCACAGGCGTGGTAATAGGTGATTCCGCAGACGACATGGAGACTTAAGGTAGAATCACTTGGGTAGCCACAGCCAGATCCCTGAGTGGTCCTACACCATACGTCAAACCGTTAACGACTGACGAAGTCTACGAATGCAAGATTGGCGAACGAGCAAATGGGAAGTCATGATTACCTGACGTTCCCTATTTGAGCCGTTCCAATAAACAGAACACCTGTTTCCGCATCTGGATCTGCCCAGGGGATAGTTCGCCCAGAATTCTGGAAGAGACGGCAGGAGGAAAGACCCTGACCAAGTCTGCAATGGTTGCCTCACTGAGCTCAGCTGCGCTAGGGGATCCTTCCCCGATGGCCCCTATGGGCGAAAGCGCATTCTCCCCCACCGTAGTACCATGAGGGGTAAACTCCGGAAAATGAATCACCCCTTGAGATTCTTCGGCACCCTGTATAAGAGGAAGAAACCTTAGAATCTCCACAATAAAGGAGGGAAAAATTTAGAATTGGCGAGCAGAGAAACCTCTTCTTCAGGGTCGGTCAATTCGTGACGTCTAATCACAAAAGACACCTGAATGCTCCCATAGAGACAATTCCGGAGTGAATGAATGTATGCATCCATCTCCTTTAATGAGGAAACTATTTCATCTATATACTCTTCTAACTGCACGTGGGGTGGAGTGAAGATCTTCCCGATACCTGGAAGTTTACGAGGGCCTGTTTGAAGAAACAACCAAACTTCTTCGTCTGAACCACTAACCCTCAGGTCATCCCAAACCCTCCAAGCCTCCGGGAATACGGCCATGGCATGAATTTTCGACTGGGGAGGATCAACCTGACAAGGTCGGGCGGTGGTAGAAGCTAGTAAGGGTGCCAATGGCTGTATTCGCGTTTCGGATCCAACCACCGCAATAGAACTCTCTGGGACTATCGGTGGGCAGAACCTCACAGGTAAGGACGAGAAATCCCTAGCTTCAGACATGATGGGGAAATCATCAAAATCATCGCCCCCTAAAGAGTGGTCACTTTCTTCCCCTTCCTCACCAGTCACCAGATGCTGCATGGCCTGGACTCACTAGTTTTATACTGTGTGACCCTCGCGCGCGTAAATATAGGATTCAAGATCCTAGAGATATCGATTGACCCACTTTGGGTCCACATCATAAATAATATTAACATGGGCGGACATATAGCCCATCTCGTCAAAAGGTACTTCTGATTCCTGAAAATACTGCCACAGAAAATGGGGGTACTGGCTACGAAAGGCTGACTGACCCTTATATTCGTTCCATTGGCCCCAGGACGTTGGGAAGGCAACATCTATAGGAACCCCCCCCCCCCCCCCGCTTTGGGCAGCCTCAAGGGCATGGGAGGATACACCTCTATCTGTTAAAATCTTCCCCATATGCATGGGAGTAGTCGGGTGACGAAGGATCTTGCCCGGCCTAGTTGGTGCACCATCCTCCTGTTGCATCCTTTTGCCCTTTGATGGTTTGGGACTTGAGATAGTGGGTACCAATATCCCTAGCTGGCCATTCGGGTATGATTGTACCCAGGAGTCAGCATAATTCTTGGATAAGAAAGGCATGGAGTCCGCAAGCATGGGGGTCATAACCTCACAGCCGGTATCCTCCTGGGTAAACATTAACCATAGTTGTCTGGCCTCCCTCAAATGATGGTTCTCGCGGGCACCATTAAGTGTGAGAGGACACTGTGATTGGATGCAACCAAATTGACACCCAAATTGGCAAGGCGCATACCCCTCGCAGATCAGCTCCCCACCAGTACGAGCCACCAGAATACCCTCTCGAAGGGAGATGAGGTAGCCCCACTTGCTAAACTCTTCTATTATGGTGTTCGTAATTGAACCATCTGGAGAGGAAAATGGATGAAAATTGAAATATTAATAATTTGAAATTCGACATGATAACATAGGCATGTTCAAAACCGTCTGTTGACTATCCTTCTCTTGGGTCGCCCACTCTTCGGGCATAACCCCACTGGTTAGTTGCAAGTATGGCCGGAATGTGGTTCCCGAAATCTGTAGAGGGTTGATGAAGGTGTAGCAGTTCTTGATGTGTATTCTTAACCACCCCTAGAGAATTTGGAAAGGGCTGGCCACTCGGTTTGGCCGATTCCCGTCAGTAATGTTTCCAAGTAACTGGTAAATCCTGGCCAGTACTGGGACTGCTAGGTTGATAACGTTACCAGTAGCCAAATGTACCACCATGACAAATGTAGTGACCCGCATGCCACCAACCTCGCGCATGGGTAATAACCATCTACTTAAGAACATGGCCAGAAAAGCTGCTAGGCGGAGCGATCGATCGACATCCGGAATAACCTCCCAGCCTTAGCCGTGAAAATCGCCTTCCTCCAAAGTCATCCAATAGATGCCCCCCATGCTGATTGGACTCCATCGTAGGGTAAGTTGTGGGCCTACGTGGGAGAGCCGTGGATTTATCAGATTTGTTCTTTATCACAAAATCCTTGACCCATTCGTGGTATGAGACGAGCTATTTTGGAGACGTATCCTCTGAGTGCTTCGGAGCCTGGTTAATGGGCTACATTACTAGGGGGGAGTCCTCTCTTTGTTCTCCCACACAGAGGAAGGAGGAAAAAACTCATCATACATACTCCCAATGATGGGGACCCCCAAGATCTGAAATACGTCCGACAGACTAATGCCCACTACCCCATGGACCAGATGAAACATGTTTGTGTCAGGGATCCAACGACTCATAAGTTTCCTGGCGAGGGCTTGAGGCTGGTGGGTATAGGTTTGGAACACCCAGGCAGCTTCATACAAGCCTACGACTCGCAACTCTGCCCCAAATTCTGCACAGCTTTGGCAAACCCAGAAGGGCCACCCCCAATCCAATGACTTAAATGCTCCTCTCGGTCGGAGATCCCGATTCACTAGCCAGCCATGCTAGTCGCTTACCATGGCACTGTAGGCAATACTCTGATAGTAGTGGGTTTTTCCTTCCTGTTCACGTGGTTCTCCTATCGATTATACTAGAAGGTGATTCAACACAGATCCGACAGCTGTACCGCTCGAGGAAGGCCCCCCGCCGGTAGGTATCACGAACTGGGGAATAGTTACGGTAAATATCCATGCTTCTAGATTGTTGTTACGGGAGGGTTCTGGAATTGGGGTATCAGACAATAAACTAAACCCATAGGCAGGAAGGCTGTTAGAGAAAGGATATTCCTGCAAGGATTTGGAGAGCTGGTTGGCAAGGAAATAAGATGGTAGGGAGTGATGGACTCCATATTGAATAGATCCAACCATGTCCTTCAGGCGTTGACCAGCGGGTGAGAGGGGATCTACAGCAGGCCTCGGCACAAAACGAGGGGGAACCATATTTTCTCCCTGCACAATGAGTGCCATCAATTTGTTAGTCCCGAATAAAAATCTGGACAAAAATAACCAAATGAATCATTATGGAGCCTTCATAATCAAAATCCACAAGGAGGCCTTGGAGGATGGTTCACAGTGGCACCATCCCGCGAACTAGCCCTTCTCAAAATCAGTCAGTGAAGCCCTGGCCCGTGGAGCGTTGGCCAGGAAACCGTGAACCAAGTCACTCCACGGAAATTCCATCCTGAGTTTATTTGGAATATTCAAATACGTTTTAAAGTTCAAGAGATCATAGTCCGCAGAGAATCGAGACCGCAAAGCAAGTTCCTATGAAACCCTTCATCACTTACTTTTTAATTAATTAAGAGTAATGATTTGCGGTAGGGAAGTTGGTTCGTAGATGAAGGTGATCACGAGGGTAGAATGGTTCGTGGAGGCTGCTGCCAGTTCACGGACAAGGTACTTCGCAAAGGAGAAAACATGCAGAGGCGAAGGAGCTCTGGTTTTGTAATGAATTCAGTAAAGGACAAGTGTGAGGGCTCCCAGTATTTATAGGATTGGTCCCCTACCGGGTCTACCTTTCTACTGCAAACCATCTTAGTTTCAGGACCTCTTTACATCGGAATGGTCTCCTCCTCATTCCGATCAGTCCCCATCCTGATGGGGGGAATTTGTAGGGTTCTGAAAAATCCGAAAAGGAAATTTTACCCAAATCCCCCAAAATAATTGGGGAAAATAATCAAAGAAGAGACACAAAAAGGACTGGTCCGCGAACCGGTCCATGGAAGTGCAACGCGGCCAGACACCGCGAGGCACCACCTCCGCGAACCATTGTCGTCCATGAAATGGAGATGGAGAGACTCCGCGGTCGCGAGGCAGGATGGGCGCCAGTTTGGTTCACCATCACGAACCGCCCCAACCGCGGACCGTGTCGACTGGTTCAAGCCGCACCCGCAGTCGTTCGCGGAATGGAGGCCGAACCCTCCGTAGGCGCGTAGCACTCCTTGAGTTTTCCTCACAGAGGAGAGGAGCGATCAATACCCACCACGAATCTCGGATTGACCATGTCAGCTATGAACCGGGTATTTGGTTATGGGCCTCCGCAAAAGGTGCCGCGTGGCCACAGATACATTCCTTTCTCCACTCTATAAAAGGATACCAAGGGGGAAAGAAGAAGAGGATTGCCGAACTGGAATCGGATTCGAAGGGATTGGATATTCGGAAGGAGATCGGTTGAAGGAAGGATTTAGATTTCACAAATAGTGAAATTCCCATCCGTGAAACATAGCAGGTATATGAATTAAGAAGGAATTGGAAAACACATAATAATTTGGTGAACCGCGAACCGTAAATAAAAAAAGGGAGAACCACAAACCATACCACCCTCCGCGGATGACTTCCCCGCGGACCAGGGAGTTTATGCCTGTTTTCCCATTTGTCGTACCGTGGAGTACCCTCCACCGCGGGCGAAGCTCTGACCGAAGAGCCTCCGATCAGCGCTGCCCTTGGCCACTTCTGCCCGCCTAGAATCCTCTGCGAACCACCATGGTTCACAGATTGATCCCAAAGCCGCGAACCACCCTAGTTCGCGGATTGAACCTGAAGCAGCGAACCACCCTTGTTTGCGGATTGAACCTAATGACACGAACCACCCTGGTTCGTGGGGCGCCAATCAGTCCGCGGGCCACCCTGGTTCACGGACGGCTTCTCTAGACGTGTGGCACTTCCCCACATAAAGGGAGACACCACCCATACCTCTCAATGGCTTGCTAAATACTTCAGTGTTCTGATTTCCAGAGCTTGGTAAAATCCTTCCGATCCAGCCAGGTCCTCTCCGACTACCTCATTCATCGTCCCCGAGATGAGGCCTCCGCCAGAGCCACCAGATCCGCGTGGTATAACTATAAAGCGCATCAGCATGCCATTTTGAGTTCACATACCCACAATAAACAGGGGAAAAGGGGTTGCCTCGACCCTTGAGATGATTCCCGAAGAATTCATGGGTTCACATTCCAATGTTAATGTGGAGTCTGAACTCGGGATTCCATTTTCTGACCCTCCACTTGTTGAGGGTTCCTCGAAGATTGTAAAATACCCATCAGAAAGAAACCCTTGTGCACTACAAGAGAGGATACGGGAACTGGAGCACCCCTTTCCCTCTCCCGCTGGGCTTTGTTGCCCCGGGCATCCATCTCGGAGTAAGCCCCAACCTTATGGGACTCCTCAGAGTGTAAGCCCCAATTCATCGTCCTGGGACACCTTCATGCATAACCCCATTCCGCTTCTCATGGACGCACCATTCGCGATGTGATCCTCTGGTCCCTGCTGCCTCTTGTTTCTCAAACCGAGCATGACTCACGTGGGATTAGAGTAAGCATCGACCATGACATCCTCCTATGGGCCTCCTCAGAGTGTAATCCCCAATCCATCATTTTGGGCTGCACAAGAGCGTAAGCCCCAATCCAATGCGAACTACGTAGACTTTGATCCCTACCTCCTAGACAGGGTACGTAGGAAGTCGCCATGAGGTTCAATCCCACCACCCATCGGACCACCTTGTCTCTCTTCACGTCGGTTCCTCGACACCTATCCGAACTACGTGGACTTTGATCCCTGCTTCCTAAGAAGGGTACGTAGGAGGTCCCCCTGAGGTTCAAGCCTGACAACCGGTCTATCTGATCGTCGCCACATCGATTCACCGTGCCACCCCTAGTGCCGCCTCAAGCGATTTCCATCCCTTCGGGGTCATTAATCCACTGAGGGATGGTAAAACTCGGGCATAAATGATTCTGAACCCTTGCGTCCAGTTGACCATTGCCCAACAAGGTTAAATCAGTGGATACTATGTTTTGGTATAAACCAAATATTCTTGAACATATGAATACGTTTTAAATCTATAAGAGAGTCCCAGAACCAGCAATAATTCCCCCCAAAAAAGGGTGCGATGAGCCCGACTTCCCATCCTCTCAACCAATGTGAGTTCTTAAGAGTCGCTGGTCAGACCATCCGGCGAACGCCTGCCCTTGGAAAGCAGGTCCATCAATCATTGGATACGGAGCCGTTGGGCATTTCGTGAATGAATACCAGAACGAAATAGGGAGTTATCAGTCAAAACTCATAAGGAAAGTATCATTTTAACAATGTTTTGTGAATCAGTTCCTTTATGGCATATAAACGTTCTTTATCTACTTATCTCATCATCATACCCATGTTTGAATTTGATATAATCCTCATTATGGAGTGGTTTTCAGACTATGATGTTAAAATTTATTTTACGAAAAAGGAGGTTTAAATTATTGATGATGATGAGGTGTACATTATATTTAGATGAGAAATGTCACCGTCTAATTCTTATCTAGATCAACCACTATAGCTCTACTAAATTCAATTATTGGATAGGAAGAGAGAAAAATAACTATGAGTGTGGAATGGAATGTTCAAATAGAGTATGTACCTATTATGCAAGAATATGATGATGTGTGTCTAAAGGATTTTCCAAGAAATCCTACAGAAATAGAAATTGAGTTTTCCATTGATTTAATTCCTGGTTCAAGGCCCATATTGGAGACCCCTTTAAGAATGTGCACTGTGGAATTGGTGGAACTAAAGAGAAAACTAGAAAAATTTAGTAATGAAGGATTTATTCTCCCTAGTGATTCTCATGGGGATCCCCTGTTCTTTTTGTTACGAAGTAAGATGGATTTATAAGGTAGTGCATTGACTATAGGGTGATCAATGCTATAATAATAAGGAACAAGGGTCCCCTACCACGTATTGATGAATTATTCGATCAACTACATAGAGCTCAATATTTTTCAAAGACTGACCTTCGATCTGGATATCATTTGTTTTGTGTGAAAAAAGAAGACATTCCAAAGACATCATTTCATAGAAGGTATGAGCATTACGAGTTTGCAGTAATGCTTTTTGGCCTGACTAATGCACCCTATGTTTTCATGGATCTAATGAATATAGTTTTCAAAAAATATGTTGATGACTTTAAGTAGTATTTATTGATGATATATTGGTATGATAAAAAAAATACGAAGATAATGAAAATCACTAGAAAACTATTCTAAAACTCAGAGAAGAAATGCATTTTATGGTAT
Source organism: Viscum album (assembly GCA_963277665.1). Taxonomy (NCBI): domain Eukaryota; kingdom Viridiplantae; phylum Streptophyta; class Magnoliopsida; order Santalales; family Viscaceae; genus Viscum; species Viscum album. The sequence continues at coordinate 1,159,868,494 of OY728125.1, forward strand.
GTTTAGCATCTGTGAATATCAGCTTTAGAAGATTTATTTTCTTGGACATATTGTCTCTAAGGATGGAATATATGTTCATCCTTTTAAGACAAGAGCAATAAAAGAATGGCTAGAACCAGACAGTATAAATGAGGTAAGATGATTTATTACTGTAGCAGGTTATTATCACATTTAATATATAATATGTCTAAATTGGATAACCCACTAACTAAGATCACACATAAAGAGGATAAATTTGTTTGGACAAAAGATTGTGAAGAATGTTTTGAATAACTGAAGATAAGATTATTCAATGCTTCTATCTTGACTGTACCATCATGGAATGATGGGTTTTTTATTTATAGAGATTATTCAATGAATGGACTTGGTTGTTTCCTTGTGCAAAATGATAGAGTTATTTCCTATGCATCACAACAGATAAAAATTAATAAACAAAACTATCCCACTCATGATCTTGAGTTAGTAGCTGTAATCTTTTCATTGAAGATAGATATACACTATCTCTATGGTGAAAAATGTGAGATATATAAAAATCACAAGAGTATGAAGAGTATTTTCTCACATAAAGAACATAACATGAGGCAAATAAGATGGATTGAACTACTCAAGGATTATGATTACACTATAAATTACCACCCGGAGAAGGATAATAAGGTGACAAATGCTTTGAGATGAAAGGATCACAGAGTTTTGAACAAGATGAGAGTTGAAAGGGATTCTATGTTCATGAATATATAAAAGATAGATATGGGAATAATCATGGAAGATGAAACATCAATAATTTTTCAGATGGTTCCCAAACTATCATTACTATAAAGGATAAAAAGTTTTCATAATGATGATGAGTTGTTTCAAAAGGAAAATAAAGCTGTGATTGATGGGATATTTATCGAATTCGAATATGATGATGAGATTTTGAAATTTGGGAAGAGACATTGTGTTCCTAACATACCTAATCTAAAAAAGGGAATTGTTAGATGAATATCATAGCTCCAATTTCTCTATACACCATGGTAGCAATATTATGTATAAAGATTTTAAGGAACATTTTTAGTGGTACAACATGAAGAGGGAGATTACTGATTATGTGTCAAGATGTAAGGTTTCTCAATAGGTGAAGGCTAAAAGACAACATCCTAGATGAGTCATACATCCTCTTCCCATACCATAGTGAAAATGGGATGATGTTACGATGGACTTTGACATGGGGCTACCAAACACTCCTATAAGGAATAGTGAAATGTAGGTCATTGTTGATCGTCTTACCAAGTCAGTACATTTTCTTGCTTTAAGAGATAAATTACCACATGAATTTTTAACAGGAATATATATTTATGATGTTATAAGACATTATGGTGTACCTATATCAGCTGTTTATTATCATGATACTTGTTTTACATCAAGATTCTGGAAAAGTAATCAGAAAGCCTTGGATTATAAACTTTTTTTGATCACTACCAACCACTCTCATATAGATGGACAATTAGAACAGACTATTAACAACATAAAAGTCAGGTTGATATCTTTCTCACTTGAATTTCAAGGTATGTGGGATGAATATTTACCTCTGGTAGAATTTTATTATAACAATATCTTTCATTCAAATATTTAGATGGAAACATATTAAGAGTAATATAGAAATAGATGTCATACACCAACTGGTTTGGATTATGTTGGTGAAAGAAATCTTGTAGTCCTAGAACATGTTGGGAAAATAATGGAAAAGGTAATGATTATCCAAACCCACATCATAGCAGTTCAATGTAGGCACAAGAGCTATGCCAATAATCAAAGTAAGGATTTGGAATTTCATGTAGGAGATTGTGTTTCAATGAAGCTATCTATATATAACGGTGTTTTAAGATTCGGTAAGAAGGGTAAATTAAGCCCCAGGTACATCATACTATTCAAAATTCTTGAACAAATTAGAGTTGTAGCTTATAGTTGGAAATACTGCCAAGTCTCTCCAAAGTTCATCATGTGTTCCACATATCACTATGGAGAAAATACATTCCTGACCCAATGCATGCACTCACCTATGATGAAATAGAACTAGAACCCAATCTATCTTATTTTGAAGATCCTGTAATAGTTTTTGATATCAGAGAACAAGTTTTGAGAAACCAGAAGACTCATTTAGTTAAAGTTCAATGGAGAAACCATAAGATAGAAGATGCAATGTGGGACCTTGAGGAACATAAGATAAAGAACAACCTAAATAATTCGATGTAGTAATATTCTAGAAATTATGAGGATGTAATTATTTGAAAGACGGAGGAATGTAACACCCCAAGAATCCATGGAACACTTCTCTTTGAATAAAATAATAGCTAGCACTATACGTAACTTCGAGTTCTAACACACCACGACCATTCAAACATAACATTATGAATAGTAATACCGACTTTATGAAATTTTATAAATTTCATTTTTCAAATTGGACATCATTTTTTGGATTTCAAATATCAAAATTAGTTTAGGGAGAAATTTTGGTATTTTTTTGAAAACATACAATTTTTTAGGAATAGTGAAAAACACTCTGTTATTGTATAAAACTGACTTTTTTTCATAATTTGTTTATTTATTGAAATTAATTTAATGTAAAAATAGATATATAATACCTATATATGTTCAATGTAATTCATTGGAGTCATTTTATAATAATATTATATATATACAATTTTATTTGACTTTTTACCGTCTTTTACCCACCTTCTTGGCACATTTGAAAATTTTCATAAAACGTAATTTTACCAATTCAAGGAATTGAATTTCTAAAATCCAAGAGACATAGTTGACATAAGTAAGTAAAATTTAGTTCAATAAGTTGAAAATGTTTTTTTGTGAATAGTAACATTATACTTTTATTTACCACGGTTAAAAGTAAATAGTGTAACTAATGGTAAAAAATGATATTATAATTATCCTAAAAAATGTCCTAATTCTTTTGGATAAGTGTATTTAGACATAAATCAACCTTAGGAATAAAATATGATACTTTTTTTCAACTTGGTTTAGATTAAGACATTTATTATTATTTTATTTATAGAAGAGTAAAAAGTATTAAAATCAATGTTTAATAAATAATCCATTTTTAATATAGGGTTATACATAAGATAAAATCAACTATAAATAATCATTAAAAAGATAAAAATATTTCCTACCTAATGGTATTTTATTTATAATTTTCAGACATTAAATAATTTAATTTATTGACGACACAATGATGATGCAATAATTACCTTATTAATGAAGGATTAAAATAATTGATATTAAAAATAACCAAATAAATGTAAATTGAAACTTTTGATGAATTTCACTAATTTTATAAGTTAATATGACATGTTTGGGTTGATTAGATAATTTATTTTCAAAGTGATAAAGTTGTTATGACTTAAAAAAAACCAAATAGTGTCAAAATTGACATAAATATGTTTTTTAAAATATCAATAACATACCAATGGGGGTCTGATTGTTTTTTTATAGTAAGTTTACCAACCATTTATTATAATAATACATGAATAAGTGGTAAATGATAAACTATTTAAGCAAGAGTTAAATCTAAAAGATAAGGTTAATATGGTGACCTAAACATAACAAACACCAATTGGTAGTGTGGTTTTCAACCCAGCCCCACCTTATCCTCTATATAAAATTGTTTGGAGCAATTATTAATAGAATATGATTTTATAATAAAATAAATTTTCAAACATTTCTTAATGTGACACTCAGCTCTCCTAAAAAAGGTTATTTCCCCTTATCTCAAGATCACACCTCCTAATCCATTTAGCTAGACCAACCCCTGAAAAAATATCCTCCCTACTACCCTCACATCAACCTAGTGGCCTTACACTAATCAAAAGCCTACCTAAGGATCCCTTTTGATCAAAATCAAAAGGAAAATCCCGAAGAAGAGGTAATAATTTAAACAAATATTTCAAATTTATTTCTTTCTCCAACGTCCTCTGTCTTTATTGTTTCCAAACCAAAATAATATCTCTAGTACCATATAAATTCTATAATGTTATTATAAATACGGTACAACCATATTCATTATTCTATCCATCCTATGAATGATAAGTCACCATACGTGTGTACGTATGGCTTACCGTCTCCACATCGTGGTGAAGTTTTATATTCAAACACTTCATTCTTTGAATGGGTATAATATTGAGTATAATGGATGGAAATAAAAAATATAACATGTCAATTATTCTATATATATGATATACCATCCAATTACATACAATTTCGCCATCAACAGACTGGTATTTCCACTCGTGTGTACGAACAGATTACCTTCTCCACGAACGCGATGAAATTCATTCCCCAACACAGCCATTCAATAATAATTTTCATTTTATGATGAAAAATAATTTTTAAGAAATTAATATCATTATATAAATGAATCTAATACATCCTATACACAACAAATGGGGCTTACATAACCCATCATATAAAGGAAAATGAATCAGTTGACACCCGAAACAATGATACTACTAAAATACTACTAACAAAGAAATATTAGAAGATCATATATGATATAGTATTTATGTATGTTGTTCTTGTATAATTTAATAACAATTATTCAACTATTATACATGAGGTTAACGTACCCTAGATGAAGGAAAATTACAAGCTAAGGGTGAATTCTACTATCTCTTTATTATCCGAGGTTATTTATATGTGAGTATCTACTAAGGATTCTTTGTCTTCCACATCAATGTTTCTTAAAAATGTATTTCAAAAAATTTATACAATTTCCTATACTATGGGTTATAGTCATTTATACCCTTTTTTGATTATTTATAAAATGTTTAGAATGGAATCTTTCCTTCATTTTCCAAACAAAGTCCTTTAGGACCTTTTTGACAAAATTATTGAAAGAATGTTTTTAATGTATATAGTGGGTGCAACTATTTTCCGCCGTTATAAAATATTCTAGGAATCCCTTACAAGATTATAATAATATTTTCAAAATAAAATTTTTCTTTAATAATAATATAACTTTTAAATGATTTTAAAATAAAGAGATATTACTCACAAATAGTTTTGATTTCATCTATTTCAACATCCTTTGATAGATTTTACACTTTTTGGAAGTTTATTTATTATGATGCAATCTTCCAAATTGTATTCAAGGTTCTGTGATATGTTGGAATGTTGATGTGTTATTTTTATACCATTCATGGTTTATGGATAAAGTATTGATTTTTCGTATGCTATTTTTAATCTGAATTTTTATTTTAAGTTTCACCCTTTTAATATGAAGAATGAATTGGTGTTAGTAAGTGATTGGTGGAGCCCGCTATAGCCGCTTGATTTATCAGTAGGTCTCATAAGTCAAACTAGTGTATTAGCACAAGGACTTGATGAAATCTTATTTTTAGTCTTGGCATGAGTCTTGACTATGTGGTTATGATGTCCGGCAATATGCTTTCCATCATTATGAAATTGGATATTTATATAACATGTGATTATTCAACTAGTATAATATCTACATGAATAATTAAATGGCATTATTTGATTTATCATTGCCATTTTATGCATAATTTTATGTTTAAAATGCTTGGTTTTGAGTCTTATACATTTCTATAAATGTTTATTCTTATTTATTAATGTTACCGCTATATGGTTATCCTTACCGAGCACCAGAGCTCACCCCTATCAATGTTTTATTTTTCCAAGGATGTGAAGGAGTATATTATAACTGACCTATAGGGATAGTCTAATGGAGATAAATGTGTTCAAAATGACACAGTTTTTTGGGTTTTCATTTCACAATGTAATGTAAAACATATTTTTGTATCTAGTACTTATAAAGATACTAAACTGATCAGTCTTTCGGGATTTGATCCTTTGTGATCATGCTATGATATGTAATAATTCACTAACATTGTGTAACAAGGTTCGGGGCATTACATGGACATAGATAAATGTTTATTGGACAAAATTTTAACAAATTTTTTGAATTGGGAACCGATAGAAGAGTGGAACATTAATTATGGGATTATAATTAATTTAGTATGAGTACATAGAGAGATGTGCTATAGATAATTGAGTTGTCATATGTGAGTGTATAGGGAATCCCAGATGTTTGAGAAGTGGTTTGAACTAGTGTGACTCCATGTAGAGTTTATCCACTACGATGTTGCGGTTCATGTCGGGTATATGGGATCAATTCAATATTTGTAGATCATAATAGAAAATCATTAATGGTTAAATGTATACAATAAAAATTTCTATGCTCTTCATTATGGGTATAGTTTTATGGTTTCTTTTGTATAATTATATATACCATATTTTGGTTGTTATTTAGGCTTTGGATTGATGTGTGAAGATAATGTTTATTGGTTTAAACTTGATTCACAGGGATAAGGGTCAATTATAATGACATTCAAGAGTCAGGTAGTTTTTTTTTCTATGCGACAATGATGTCGAATCCTATGGTTTGGAGTTTTAGTGGTTGAATTCAATTTCTATAAGTTTATTTTTGGTTTTATATGGCGCTATAATTATGCATTCAAAATTATTTCAATGTTTTCATATTTTATTGAGAGTGAATGTAAAGTTCTATTAAGGGTTGGTCTATTCCATGGAGATAGCTCTATGGAAGACCTATCATATGGTGGGTTTTTTGTGATGAATCATGTTTTTGGGGATCTTATATTGGGTTAAATTTATTTCCAATTTTGTGTGTTTTAGAATTTTCATGTTAGTATGGTGTCAATATAGGATGAGAGTTTTTTTATTCTTCATCCTAGACATTGTGACGAAATTATATGGTAGGTAGAAGTATATTATTTATATAAAATAATTTTATAATGGGGACTGGTTATAAAATACTAAATTTTTAGTTGGTGGTTTTTGGTTTCATATCTAATAAGATAGAACATTCAAAATCCTATATAATACTAATTTTTTTATAGTAGTTTCTCATGCGGTAACAAGTGAAAGATGTATCAATAATCTCTACCAAGGGAAATGTTAATTAGTAAAGAGAAATTTCACCACAAAACATTATCTTATATGGTGACTGATGTTTAAAAATTATATTTTTAGTTCATAACATATTCCATTACGTGTAGGTTGAGACTGCAATGTGATGCTCAAATAGGTATTGCAAGTGAGTTCTACAGCTTCTCCTTAAATAATTTTCACTATTTCCTTTCTAATGGTTAATTAATTAATTTAATTTTCTATTTTAAAATAGGGGTGACAACATTTTTCATCTATAAATAGGGGATATTATAACCTACTGATATACTAATGCATGATTACCTTCAAATGATTCAACGTGTTTGATATATTTCTCCTCATGCACACCAAATTAAAAGAAACTTTTGAAATATTTTAATAAAAATATAAATAATATACATGGAATATAAATCATAGACATTTAATTTGTAGGAATGAATTAGATAACCAATTTTTGAATTAATTATAGACATAAAATAATGGCAGCATTAAATATGAATGAATTAAAGAGTGTCTCTAAAACTTATTTTTATAATAGTTTAAAATTTTTTATTAAAAAACCTGATTAAAATACATAAAAAGTGTCTCTAATAAGGTTTTTAACATATTAAAAAAATGTAACATATTTTTCAATTTATAATTAATAAGTAATAAGGATTAAAAAATTATTATATAAAAGGATTTTTTTCTATTAATATAGTATTTACTGTATCTTATAATATAATTTAAAAGTGAATTTTCTCATATTTATTAATTATTTTTTGTCAAATGGATAAAATATACAGATTCATAAAATCAAAACCTATAAATACGTTTCATCATATAATTTTAGGAAAAAAATAATATCCAATGTTAAATTTTAATCAATTTTAATAATGTTGAAATGGGAAATTGTTATATTTATAATTTTTAAACAGTTATAGGACACCTACACCTTATATAATTCTAATTTAGGTTTTAATGTAACAATTACATGTCTCACTAACCATTTATACACCAAAATCACATAAATATCATACAATTCTATTATTATCCCATTATCGAACAACAGTTTCAAATGAGTTCTCCCTATTTCTCACATATAAATGATGTTCAATTACACCCACTTTAATCAAAACTTATTCATTAAAATTCCCACAAAACACATCCAAATATACATATTCTAGATCCCGTCGATAATTTGTTTTATCCCCTAGCATATAAATTGTTCTTATAGTCCTTCATTTCCAACGATACATCAAGTAACATTCCAAATTCTCAATGTATATGTTACTAACCCAATTAATTTTATTCTTTATCCCTACCATACAACCAACTCCAAAACATTTTAAAAATATTTACATAGATTTTTATGTACAAAAAGCAATATTAATTTTTATTATATCCATTATCTGTTACCCAAAAATTAAATGAAAAAATGAAAATATTTATCATGCGCATATTTGGACTACCACCTCTATGAAAAAAATATTTTATTTTTCATTACCAACATTAAAGGGTGGATATAAGGGCCTGAAATTAAACCTTAGTTAATCTTGAGTTATTTCAAGAATACACATTGAGGATCTTTTTAGGTTTAGAGTTTTAGAGAATTAAATCATAAATCATGTATTACATTCCACATTTAAACAAAGTTGTTACATAAAAGATAGTATTCATTTTTTCCAATCAATGGAAACATATTTAAAATAAAACATGGATTCTTTCTTGACACTTCCTTAAAACTATCATCATATCATATACCTTTCCTATGACCTGCGAAAAACATTTCAAAAACATGGGATGAGCATAAAAAGTTTAGTAAGGGATATAGAAATATGGAAATGAAACTTTAGTACATGTAACAATACGAATCAATGAAATCATACATTACTCATAAAACATAAGCACGTTAATATACCTCATGAAATCATAAGATTTATGAATAACTCATAGAAATCATACGACATAAAGGTAACTTGAGGCATTAATAACATTATTACGTAGGGAGTAACCCTCATGATTATGTTTGGAATACCCATCACAGTATATTCCCTAAATCTCTTCAGAGAAACCTTAGCGTTTAACCCCTTCGCATTACCCAATGCATTGGAGAGCTATATTGGGCTCACACACCCTTAGTTTATCACGGAACCACCCGTCTTCATAAACAATTCCCAAGAACCATAAAATAATAATAAAACATAAGTTAATCATAAAGGAAATATAACATTCCCATATTGAAATAAAAATATAACATTTTAAGATACTGAAATAATGAATCCATTCTAAAAACCATTTTCAAAACCATTAAATACATTTAATAAAGATATTTTTGAATCCAAGTGTTTCATACCAATTTGAAGATTTTTAACCTTTTCAACCATTAATATCCATATAAATAAATTCTTATAACCATTTTGAAAACATGGATATTAATGAGAAATGTTTATAAGAATAAATCATTAAAAAATTCCAAATAATATTTTAGTTATAGGGTTTTTAACAAAATAAGAGACACTTGAATACAATAATTTAAGAATAACATTTAATCAGAACTTTATAATATCATCAGAATAAAGGGATTGAAGATATAATCATCCAAAGGACAATATATAGACCATATAAGAGTTAATTGGTGCATAACAACAATGAAGTCTCAATAGAAACGTAAAATGAGATGAAATCCCTTATAAAGAGGGTATCCTTAAATTAAGGATGAATAAATCTCATAATTTTGTGTAACAAATATAAATACACCCAATATAAGTGCATATTAAGTGTAAAACTATCAAATTTAATTCACAAATATTCAAAGTATGACATATTCAATAACTACATGTTGAACTAAAGAAATCGAAATTGTGTTAAGAAGTTCCCTTGGTAAAATTCTATAGCCTAACGATGTCAATATAAAATTCATAAAATAATTTGATGAGAGAGAAAATGGTATCTCATCACTTGGACATGAAATTTTGATCAATAAGGATATATCATAACATATCCCAACATAAAAATATGTAAATTAAAAGACATAACAATATAAGTTTTTTAAAAAGAGGAGTGTGAAACGTTCCCTTACCGATTTGGGAAACTTTCGAAATGTACACCCCATGAAAGAAGGGTCATAAAATGAAGATGTAAATACAAATAAATGATATTATATTATAAAAATAGTAAAATATTGGGTATTAAATACACTACACAAAAGGAAATAGTGTAAAATGTAGCATGAATCTCACAGGAAGGAAAAGTGAGATGAAAATCCCCTTATGAAAATTCGGCAGCCTAACGACGCCACATAAAACTTTCAAAAATAGGTTGATGAGATAAAATAGGGTCTATCATTATATTAACATAAAATTTAAATCAAGATGAATATAAAAGAACACACCCAAACATAAGAAAGAGGATCAAAAAGTAAGTTACATAAAAAATGTACTTAAAAAGAAAGAGAGAGGTATGGTCCCTTACCTCAAATCCGAGTTGTCTTGTTCAATTCTTTATATTACTGAATAATAAACTTTGGTGAATTTATAATTTCTTAAGGAAATACTTTAAATTTTATTATCAAATTAATATCATATATTATCATGTTATAATAATTGGTTAATTATGTGAGTTCATATCATACGTTTTGTCGATGTTCGGCACATGAGTCAAAAATGATCATGTTTGAAAAGAATTGTCAATGTAGTTGTATATACATCATGTCTAGAATAGTATTAATGATGTAAATATCATATATATCCAGTATATATTATTTTTATACTTATTCCATAATATTTGTAGATAAAAACAAATGAAATGCACCGTTCATGGAGATGGTAGGTCGGACGTACGCATGAACGCTACGTTAATTGATTTGGCACATTAATGGAATTAATACTAAATGAGATATATATATATATATATATTAGAAGTATCGAATAATATATATGTTATATAGGTCACATATTTTCATTAATTTCATTCTTTATACATTCCATGTATTGCATGAACGAGTCACATCACTTGAGGGGGCGGTAGTCCACACTTCCTCGTATGAAATTATTGCATTTTCACAACATCCAAAGCATAAAGGTATGTTTTAAATATAAAATACAGAAGCATATAGAAAACATAAATACCATATATATCATATATAAAATACAATGACATCCAAATGGCTACCATGAAAGGTGTTAAGAGAAAATTGAACAATCATCGTTTCATGGGGAAGTAATTCGTCATCCACAGAAACAGTATGTTCTTTAACCATTAGACGTAGGTGTGTGTAAGTGTAGAACGAATAATTCACATAAAAACATACTATTATATTTAATATACTGGTGTTGATACAAAATAATGGAATAAAAAGAGTTTATGGGGTTGGAGAAGCAAAGTAAAACAAAAGAACACAAGTGAAGACATTACCTTTAAATCGGGAAAATCCTCTTGGTTTGAACCAAAAGAGTTTTTTAAAGAGCTTTCGGAAAAAGTTAAGGCTCCTAGGATGAATATAGGGATGTGGAGAGATAAAACTAGTAGTGTTTCGTCGAGCCAAATTCTTGAGAAGTGTTGGTAAGGGGGTAGAGGTGAGGCCCTTTTATAAGAGGGAGGAGGGGCACTCTTGGAATGTCTTGAAAAGTTACTTTATTATAAAATGATTTTCAGATAATAACGGTCCCACAATTATATATTTATAGGATAAGGTGATAAGGGTTAGAAATCCACCCATTCAATGGGTTTTTGAAAAGTGTAAGTGTAACATCCCAAGTAAGTAATGAATAATAGATATTTTTATCTATGTCTATTAATGATTAAGATAGTCTTTTAGAGGCTTAAAATGAAAATAAATCCAATCTTAAGCATGGAATACAATAATATTCTTAAAAGATTGTTTTACTGGCTTATGATGGAAAACCCCTTTTAAATCTATCTTTTGACAATTTTATAAACTATGTTTGTCAAAATAAACTTATTCTTTATGATTGGGACATCAAAATTTACTTTGTGTGAATTTTTGGTATTTTTCTAACAATGTTCATTTTTTAATGAATAGTGAAAAATACTGCATTTTACATCAAAACTGCTTTTTAATCTAATTTATTTATATGATTAGATTATCTTTTGAATTGGTTTTAATGTGTAATATGAATATATTTTTACCATTTAATCCAATGGTGGTCATTGGAATCAATTTCACTTTGAAATTGGACTTAAACTAGTGTCAATCTTTTGATACTTATTGTTTCATAGAAACACGCTATTTGCTCTGACAGTGGGAATTAATTATTTAATTAATTAATGTGAATTATATGTTTTGAATTCTGTAAAATAGACTTCATTTTTGAATTCTTAATATCAAATATATTGTAGGGTGAATTTTTGGTAATTTTCTGAAAAACTTCAATTTTTGATGAATAATGAAACCACTAAGTGGTACTTATAAAGACTGATTTTCCGTTTAAATGAAAATTTTCCATCATTGTGTTTTGAATTTCAAAAATCCTACATACATGGTTGTCATTAAGAAGTAAAATTTTGTTCAATGAGATTATAATAATTTTTTGGTGAATAGTAACTTATTAAGTTCTTAATCGCGATTAGTGGTAATTAGTGTAGTTTAAGGTAAAAATAATGTTTTAATAAAATAAGATGATCTTGAAACATGTACTACCCTCATTGGTTGTGTCATGGCCGACCAAGACAAGCCATGGGTCAACTTGGGGACCCCACGGATCCACTTTGGTTGGGAAATGACATAAACAACTTTTTATTTAATTTAAAAATAAAAATGACACAAACATAATATGTTTTACGAAAACAATTTTTACATGGGTTTATAAACATCAGATTTTTTATTATAAATAATAATTGGAAAGATAAAAAGCTTTCCTATATCATAGTATTTTGTTTATAATTTTTAGACATTAAATAAATTAAATTATTTATGACATAATAATGATGCAGCGATGACATCATTATTTGACGATTTAAATAAAATGGAAAGATAATGTAAAATCTATGAACTAAAAATGTCCAAAACCAATTGGATGAGTGGATTTCTAACCCTTATCACCTTATCCACGAATTATATCAATGTGGGACCTTTTAAAACCGAAACACATTTTCAAATAAAGTAATATTTCTTTACTTTCCAAAAGTGCCCCTCCTTTCCTCTTATAAAAGGCCCCCACCTCTACCTCATTTCACACACTCCTAAAGCGTTTGGCTCGGCCAACCCCTGCCCATTTACTCTCTCCACATCCCTCTCCTCATCCTAGATGATTCTCTTTGGGCATAATCCTTTCAAAGAAATCTTTTAGGCTCAAATCAAAAGGAGTTACACTTTTAAAGGTAATTCATTCTCTCATGTTCATTTGTTTTATTTTGTTTCTCCAACCCCCTAAACTCTTTTTATTTACTTATTTTGTAACAAAACCAGTATCTTAAATATACTAGGATGTTTTTATAATATTTATTTGAGCTAAACTCTCACACAACTACATCAAATGGTTAAAGAACATACGGTTTCCGTGGAAGGCGAAATTCTGCCTCCCGAAACGATGATTGTTCAATACTCATTTAACACCTTCAAAGGTGGCCATTATGATGGAAATATTTTTATATATGATATATAATATTTTTATGTTTTCCTTAAGCTTCTGTTTTTTTTCATTTTGGGCATACCTTTATGGTTCCCATTATGGGTAAACACGATATCTTCATTTAAGGAAATGCGGACTACCGCCCCCTCAAAGTGATTTGATTCGTTAAATACCATATGTGGGATGTATAAAGGATGTAACTATGATATTATATATGTTATTATTCAGGAATTATAATATACTCTTATATCATTATGAATCCATTCCAGAAAATACGAAATAGAAATGGAAGTAGCGTTCATGCGTACGTACGGCTTACCGTCTCCATGAACGGTGCATTTCATTTCTTACCTCTAAGTGTGATGTAATATTATAAATACATGTATATGATGAATATATATGATATATATGTTATCCAAATAATTAATATCATTCGGGATATAACGAACCTTTGACCAAATTAACGACATGTAAGTGTAAGAAGTCTATTTTTGACTTAAGAACCAAATACCGACAAAATGAACATTATTAACTTAAATGATTACATGATGTTCATAAAATGGTATAAAAGGAATAATGATCTTGAAAAATGTTCATAAGCAAGTAGATATTAACTCATGTTTATTATTCAGGAGATTAAAGAACGGTCGGGTCAATTCGGATACGAGGTATGGGACTTCGTCTCAATCTCCTTTCATTGAGGCATATTTTATTTTATACACAACTTTCTTTTATACGGTGTATAAACCTATTTGACTTTTACGTTTATTCAAAAGAAATATTTTTTATACGAAGCATTTACTAAACTACAAAAGGGAATGTTTTTGTCGTACTTATGCGGTGACAACGACTTCTCCGCCGTCTTGACCGTTATTTGAGTTTCGGCTTCCTCTACAAGCCAAACCTTTTTTTTAAAAGAAAAATAAATACCATGTTTTACTTTTCTTTTATTTTGGTATTGAAAATGGTTTTCACAATGTTTTTTATGTTGTATTGATATCTTGTGATTGAAATGCGGAAATTTTATGTTTCCTTTATGCATGTTTTATGTGATACGATTATGTTATGGTTCTTGGGAATTATTATGAAGACGGGTGGTTCCGTGATAAACTAAGGGCGGGTGAGCCCGATATAGCTCTCCAATGCATTGGGTAACGCAAAGGAGTGAAACGTTAAGGTTTCTCCGAAGATATTTAGGGAATATACTGTGATTGGTATTCCAAACGTAACCAAGAGGGTTACTCCCTACGTAAGAATGTTATGAATGCCTCAAGTTACCTTTATGTCTTATGATTTCTATGATTTATTCATGATTTTATGAGGTGTGTTAAAGTGCCTATGTTTTATAGGTAATGTATGATTTCATTATTATGTATATATGTACCTATGTTTCCTTTCCATATTTTTATAACCCATACTGAGATTTTTATGCTCATCCCATGTTTTTTTGAAATGTTTTTCACAGGTCCAGGGAAAGGTATATGATATGATGATAGTGTCAAGGAAGTGTCAAGAAATAATCCATGTTTTATTTTAAATGTTTTTCCATTGATGGGAATGAATAATACTATCTTTATGTAACCACTTTGTTTATATGTGGAATGTAATGCAAGTTTTATGATCTAATTATCTAAAACTCTAAACACGAAAAGATCCTCAATGTGTAATCTTGTAATAACTGAAGATTAAGTAAGGTTTAAGGAAGGGGCCTTATAGTTGATATCAAAGGCCGGTTTAGATAACTTTAGGAGTAAGAATTCTATTAAAAGATTATCCAATTTTTTTTTGAAATGATATAGCATTTTAAGATTACCATGTTGCTTCATATAAGACATATTTGTTCAGAATGGTTTTCCGTAGAGGAAACAGGGAAGCAGTGCTAGGAAGGCATACAGAAGGAAATAACCTTCCGAATCAGTATCCAGAAATGGTCGGAATTGGAACTGAACAGTTTGTTGCAGTAATGGCGCAGTTGACTCAAGCGATAAATGGTGGTGGTATCCATGCACGAGATCAGCCAGATCAACCGCAGCGGAACATGTCAGTGGTGGAACATTTCATGAGGCAACATCCACCATCATTCAGAGGATCATCTGACCCTGTGCTAGCTGAAGGGTGGATTAAAGCACTGGAGAAGATTTTTGATGTCATGGGGTGTTCAGACAATCAAAAGGTTAGTCTTGCTATTTATCGTTTGGAGGGTGAAGCAGATCAGTGGTGGTCTATGGTTAAAAATATCAGGGATGCCGATGAGATTGATGCTCTTGACTGGGATGAATTCAAAGGTATGTTTCTTGAGAATTATTTTCCTAAGGTTGTTCGACTTAGGATGGAAAACAAATTCTTGGAATTGAGGCAAGAGGAACACTCAGTGGCTGCCTATGAAGAAAGGTTCACTCGATTGGCAAGGTATGCTCCAAATTTAATCCGAGACCTTGATAGTAAAATCAATCATTTTTACTCAGGATTAATGCCAAAATATCGAAGGGCATTAGCTTCTCGTGAGTTTAAAAGTTATGAAAAGCTTGTTCGATGTGCTGAGAAGGTGGAAATGGAGTTTTCTGATGACCAAGTGTTCTATAACAACCAGCAGAAGAAGAGACCGAGGTGGCAGGAGAAAGGTAATAATTCTTCAAAAAAGTCTGATGGTAAGAGAACTAAGTTTCCAGTTTGTGATAAATGTGGCAAAAGGCATGCTGGGGAATGTCTTCTGAATTCTGGAAAGTGCTACTGATGTGGTAAGATGGGATATAAGGCTCGTGATTGCACTGAAAAGGATCAAGGTGAAGGTAAGAACAAATTTGATTTACAGTTAGTGAAATGTTATAAGTGCAATGAGATGGGTCACTATGCAAACGAGTGTCCGACAAAGAGCTTGAGTGATGGGAATCAGTTAGACTACAAGTAGAAAGGGGTGGTGAAATCCTTTGCAACTACTTCAGCAGATGTCGGGCCATCAAATGAAGTTGTATCAGGTAATTTGTTTGTTTTTTCAGATTATGCCAGTGTGTTGTTTGATTCGGGGTCTACACATTCTTTCATCTCTGATACCTTTTCTAGTAAAATGGGAATACCATCTCAAGAAATGACTCCTGAACTTTTGGTAAAAACACCTGGGGGAAATGTTGAGGCAAAACGAATGTATAAGAATCTTCCTATCCTTATCTGTGGAAAGAACCTACTTGAAAACCTTATTGTTCTACCTCTAGTGGAGTTTGATGTTATCCTGGGTATGGATTGGCTCTCTATTTACCATGCTAAGATTGACTGTAGAGATAAAGAAGTTTCTTTTCAGAAAGTCTTTCAGTTTGTGTACAAGAATGAACCCTTACTGTTGATAACTTATCAAGAGGCCGAGAAACTTGTAAAAGATGGAAATGAATGTTACCTTGCACACATCGTTGGAAATAAAGGAACTGTTCATATTAATGATGTGCCAGTGGTAAATGAGTATCTTGATGTTTTTCCTGATGAGTTGCCTGGAATAATACCAGATCGGGAAGTTGAGTTTACTGTTGACTTAGTTCCTGATGCTAAGTCAATTTCAAAACCCCCTTATCGAATGGCACAAATTGAACTTTTAGAGTTGAAGGATCAATTGCAAGATTTATTAGAGAAAGGTTTCATTAGACCTAGCACATCACCATGGGGTGCTCCTGTTTTATTTGGTAAAAATAAATATGGTTCTATGAGACTTTGCATTGATTATAGAGCCTTGAATAACATCACTGTTAAGAACAAATATCCTTTGCCTCATATCGATGATTTGTTTGATCAGCTCCAGGGAGCTCAGTTTTTTTCAAAGATTGACCTGAGATCGGGGTACCATCAGCTAAAGGTAAAGGAGGCAGATATTCCGAAGACCGCGTTCCGTATGAGATATGGCCATTATGAATTTGTAGTAATGCCTTTTGGGATAAACAATGCACCTGCTGTATTCATGGACTTAATGAATAGAATTTTCCATGAGTTCTTGGATAAGTTTGTGGTGGTTTTCATTGATGATATTTTGGTGTTTTCTAAAAGTAAAGAGGAGCATGAAAGACATTTAAGGGTTATCTTTCAAACCTTAAAAGAAAAGAAACTGTATGGGAAATTCAGCAAGTGTGAGTGTTGGTTGCAATAAATTTCTTTCCTTAGTCACATTGTTTCTAAAGATGGAATAACTGTTGATCCTGCAAAAACAAAAGTTGTGGAAGAATGGCCAAGACCCACAAATGTAACCGAGATTCGTAGCTTCCTTGGTTTGGCGGGCTATTACCGAAGGTTTGTTAGAAATTTTTCATGGTTATCTAGCCCAATGACTAAGCTAACTCGGAAGGGTGTTATGTTTATCTGGACAAAAGAATGTGATGATTGTTTTCAGGAATTGAAAAGAAGATTGGTGAATGCTCCAGTTTTGGCACTACCTTCCAGGAATGGTGAGTTTGTTATATACAGTGAATATTCATTGAAAGGACTTGGTTGCGTCCTAATGCAGAATGATCAGGTAATTGCTTATGCTTCACGACAGTTGAAAACTCATGAGGTAAATTACCCTACACATGATTTGGAATTAGTTGTTATTGTTTTTGCTTTAAAAATTTGGAGGCATCATTTGTACGGAGTAAAGTGTGAAATATATACTGATCAAAAAAGTTTAAAGTATATATTCACTCAGAAAGAGTTAAACATGAGACATAGGAGATGGCTAGATTTAATCAAGGATTATGATTGTACAATTCATTACCATCCGGGAAAAGCAAATAAATTGGTTGATGCTTTGAGTCAAAAAAGTAATGCTTCAATAACAATGTTGCGTTTGGAACGTGACCCTTTGGTTAAGGATTTGATGAACTTCGGCATAGAAGTTGTTGGTGCAGGAAGTCCTTCTGTTTTGTTTCAGGTATCAGTGAGATCTTCTCTATCAGATAGAATCAAGCAAGCACAGAAGAAAGACAGTGAGTTGTAGAAAAAGGTAGAGCTGGTTCAAAAAGGTAAGTTTCCTGAATTCAACATTGATAATGATTGTGTTTTGAGATTTGGGAAGAGATTGTGTGTGCCTTGTGATTCACAGTTGAAGAGAGAGTTGTTATGTGAAGCTCATAGTTCTCCGTTTTCAGTTCATCCGGGCAGTACTAAGATGTATGGAGATCTGCGGGAGTATTACTGGTGGGATGGAATGAAAAGAGATATTGCTGATTTTACTGTGAAGTGTTTGACATGACAATAGGTTAAAGCAGAGCGGCAGTTACTGAAAGGGATGCTTCATCCTTTACCAGTGCCAGAGTGGAAATGGGAGAATATATCCATGGAATTTGTTGTTGGATTACCGAAGACATCTCGAGGTAATAATGCAATCTGGGTTATTGTTGATCGCTTGACTAAATCTGCTCATTTCCTTGCTATACGAGATATTTTTTCCCTAGATCAACTTTCCCATTTGTATCTTAAAGAGATAGTCAGGTTACATGGAGTTCCTCTCTCCATTGTATCGGATCGTGATCCCAGGTTTACTTCTAACTTTTGGAAAGGACTTCAGAAGTCGTTGGGTACTGAATTAAATTTTAGTACAACTTTTCATCCTCAATCAGATGGGAAGTCAGAACGAACAATCCAGACATTGGAGGATATGCTACGAGCTTGTTCTATGGATTATCAGGGAAGTTGGGACCAACATCTTTCTTTGCTTGAATTTTCATATAATAAGAGTTTTCATTCCAGTATACAGATGGAACCATTTCAGGAATTATATGGGAAGCGGTGTCGAACTCCAGCTTTCTGGGATGAAGTGGGTGAAAGGAAGTCGATGGGACCAGAATTGGTAGAAGAGATGGCAGAAAAAGCTCAGCTGATTCAGAAGCAAATGAGAATAGCTCAGAGTAGGCAGAAGAGTTATGCGGATAACCGGAGGAAGGATCTATCTTTCGAGGTAGGTGATCATGTTTTTCTCAAGGTTTCTCCTTGGAAAAGTGTGATGAGATTTGGTAAGAAAGGAAAGTTGAGTCCAAGGTTCGTTGGACCATACGAAATTCTGGAGAGAGTTGGATCAGTTGCATACCGAGTGGCTTTACCTCTTAGTTTATCTCAGGTACACAATGTTTTTCACGTTTCGATGTTGAGAAAGTATATGCCAGATCCATCTCATGTTTTGAGTCCAGAGGTAGTTCAGCTGGAAGAGAACCTATCTTATGAGGAACAACCGGTCCAGATTCTTGACCACAGGGAGAAAGTATTACGGAATAAAGTGATTCACTAGGTAAAGGTTTTGTGGAAAAACCACATGATTGAAGAGGCAACATGGGAATCTAAAAATGCAATGAGGGATAAGTACCCCCATTTATTCGATAAGTAAATAAATTGCGGGGACACAATTTTCTAAAGGGGGGAAGGATGTAACATCCCAAGTAAGTAATGAATAATAGATATTTTTATCTATGTCTATTAATGATTAAGATAGTGTTTTAGAGGCTTAAAATGAAAATAAATCCAATCTTAAGCATGGAATACACTAATATTCTTAAAAGATTGTTTTACTGCCTTATGATGGAAAACCCTTTTTAAATCTATCTTTTGACAATTTTATAAACTATGTTTCTCAAAATAAACTTATTATTTATGATTGGGACATCAAAATTTACTTTGTGTGAATTTTTGGTATTTTTTTGACAATGTTCATTTTTTTAATGAATAGTGAAAAATACTGCATTTTACATCAAAACTGCTTTTTAATCTAATTTATTTATATGATTAGATTATCTTTTGAATTGGTTTTAATGTGTAATATGAATATATTTTTACCATTTAATCCAATGGTG
Source organism: Viscum album (assembly GCA_963277665.1). Classification (NCBI taxonomy): domain Eukaryota; kingdom Viridiplantae; phylum Streptophyta; class Magnoliopsida; order Santalales; family Viscaceae; genus Viscum; species Viscum album. The sequence continues at coordinate 1,159,888,841 of OY728125.1, forward strand.
GCCATTGGAATCAATTTCACTTTGAAATTGGACTTAAACTAGTGTCAATCTTTTGATACTTATTGTTTCATAAAAACACGCTATTTGCTCTGACAGCGGGAATTAATTATTTAATTAATTAATGTGACTTATATGTTTTGAATTTTGTAAAATATACTTCATATTTTAATTCGTAATATCAAATATAGCTTAGGGTGAATTTTTGGTAATTTTCTGAAAAACATCAATTTTTGATGAATAGTGAAACCACTAAGTGGTACTTATAATGACTGATTTTCCGTTTAAATGAAATTTTTCCATCATTGTGTTTTTAATTTCAAAAATCCAACATACATGGTTGTCTTTAAGAAGTAAAATGTGATTCAATGAGATTATAATAATTTTTTGGTGAATAGTAACTTATTAAGTTCTTAATCGCGATTAGTGGTAATTAGTGTAGTTTAAGGTAAAAATAATGCTTTAATAAAATAAGATGAGCTTGACACATGTCCTACCCTCATTTCTTGTGTCATGGCCGACCAAGAAAATCCATGGGTCAACTTGGGGACCCCATGGATCCACTTTGGTTGGGAAATGACATAAACAACTTTTTATTTAATGTAAAAGTAAAAATGACACATACATAATATGTTTTACGAAAACAATTTTTACATGGGTTTATAAAGATCATATTTTTTATTATAAATATTAATTGGAAAGATAAAAAGATTTCCTACATAATAGTATTTGTTTTATAATTTTTAGACATTAAATAAATTAAATTATTTATGACATAATAATGATGCAGTGATGACATCATTATTTGACGATTTAAATAAAATGGAAAGATAATGTAAAATCTATGAACTAAACATGTCCAAAACCCATTGGATGAGTGGATTTTGAACCCCTATCACCATATCCACGAAATATATCAATGTGGGACCTTTTAAAACCGAAACACATTTTTAAATAAAGTTATATTTCTTTACTTTCCAAAAGTGCCCCTCCTTTCCGCTTATAAAAGGCCCCCACCTCTACCTCATTTCACACACTCCTCCTGCCTTTGTCTCGGCCAAACCCTGCCCATTTACTCTCTCCACATCCCTCTCCTCATCCTAGAGGATTCACTTTGGGCAGAATCCTTTCAAAGGAAGCCTTTAGGCTCAAATCAAAAGAAGTTACACTTTTAAAGGTAATTCATTCTTTCATGTTCATTTGTTTTATTTTGTTTCTCCGACCCCATAAACTCTTTTTATTTACTTATACTATAACAACACCAGTATCTTAAATATACTAGGATGTTTTTATAAGATTTATTTGAGCTACACTATCACACAACTACATCAAATGGTTAAAGAACATACGGTTTCCGTGGAAGGCGAAATTCTGTCTCCCAAAACGATGATTGTTCAATACTCATTTAACACCTTCAAAGGTTGACATTATGATGTCACTATTTTTATATATGATATATAATATATTTATGTTTTCCTTAAGCTTTTGTTTTTTTCATTTTGGGCATACCATTATGGTTCCCATTATGGGTAAACACGATATCTTCATTTAAGGAAGTACGGACTACCACCCCCTCAAAGTGATTTGATTCGTTAAATACCATATGTGGGATGTATAAAGGGTAGAACTATGATATTATATATGTTATTATTCATGAATTATAATATACTATTATATCATTATGATTCCATTCCAAAAAATACGAAATAGAAATGGAAGTAGCGTTCATGCGTACGTACGGCTTACCGTCTCCATGAACGGTGCATTTCATTTCTTACCTCTGAATGTGATGTAATATTATAAATACATGTATATGATGAATATATATGATATATATGTTATTCAAATAATTAATATCATTATGGATATAACTAACCTTTGACCAAATTAACAACATGTAAGTGTAAGAAGTCTATTTTTGACTTAAGAACCAAATACTGAAAAAATGAATGTTATTAACTTAAATGATTACATGATGTTCATTACATGGTATAAAAGGAATAATTAACTTGAAAAAGGTTCATAAGCAAGTATAGATTAACTCAAGTTTATTATTCAGGAGATTAAAGAACGGTCGGGTCAAGTCGGATACGAGGTATGGGACTTCGTCTCAATCTCCTTTCATTGAGGCATATTTTATTTTATACACAACTATCTTTTATACGGTGTATAAACCCCTTTGACTTTTATTTTTATTCAAAAGGAATATTTTTTATACGAAGCATTTAATAAACGAAAAAAGGGAATGTTTTTGTCATACGTATGCAGTGACAACGACTTCTCCGCCGTCGTGACCATTATTTGAGTTTCGGCTTCCTCTACAAGCTATACCTTTTTTTAAAAGAAAAATAAATACCATGTTTTAGATTTCTTTTATTTTGGTATTTAAAATGGTTTTCACAATGTTTTTTGTGTTTTATTGATATCATGTGATTGAAATGTGGAAATGTTATGTTTCTTTTATACATGTTTTATGTGATACGATTATGTTATGGTTCTTGGGAATTATTATGAAGACGGGTGGTTCCGTGATAAACTAAGGGCGGGTGAGCCCGATATAGCTCTCCAATGCATTGGGTAATGCGAAGGAGTGAAACGTTAAGGTTTCTCCGAAGAGATTTAGGGAATATACTATGATTGGTATTCCAAATGTAACCAAGAGGGTTACTCCCTACGTAAGAATGTTATGAATGCCTCAAGTTACCTTTATTTCTTATGATTTCAACGATTTATTCATGATTTTATGAGGTGTGTTAAAGTGCCTATGTTTTATGGGTAAAGTATGATTTCATTCTTATGTATATATGTACCTATGTTTCCTTTCCATATTTTTATAACCCATACTGAGCTTTTTATGCTCATCCCATGTTTTTTTGAAATGTTTTTCACAGGTCTAGGTAAAGGTACATGATATGATGATAGTGTCAAGGAAGTGTCAAGAAATAATCCATGTTTTATTTTAAATGTGTTTCCATTGATGGGAATGAAGAATACTATCTTTATGTAACCACTTTGTTTATATGTGGAATGTAATGCAAGTTTTATGATCTAATTATCTAAAACTCTAAACCCGAAAAGATCCTCAATGTGTAATCTTGTAATAACTCAAGATTAAGTAAGGTTTAAGGCTGGGGACTTATAGTAAGTCTTATATTTGACCTTATATTCTCATTATATTTAAATCATTTATTAATGAGTTAATCGTTGCATCATCATGGTGTCATAAATAAATTAATTTAGAAAATGTATATAAATTATAAAAAAACTAATATGATGTAGGAAATATTTTTATATTTCTAATAGATATTTATAGTAAAAAATAAGACTTGTATAACCCCATGTAAAAATTGTTTTAGTAAAACAATACATGTTTGTGATATTTTTATTTTAACTTTAAATAAAAAGTTATTAATGTCATTTTCCTACCAAAGTGGCTCCATGGGGTCCCCAAGTTGACCCATTTATTGTCTAGGTCGGCCATGACTCTTAAATTAAGGGTATGACATGTTTCAAGGTCATTTCATATTATTATAACATTATCTTTACCTTAAATTACACTAATTACCTTTAATCGCAATTAATAAAATCTAAAAGTTACTATTCTCCAAAAATTATTTTAATCCCATTGAACCGCATTTTACATCATAATGACAACCATGTATGTTGAATTTTTGAAATTAAAATCACAAAACTGGTAAAGTTACATTTAAATGAAAAATCAGTTTTTTAACTACCACTTAGTGGCTTCACTATTCATCAAAATTGATGTTTTTTCACAAAAATACCAAAAATTCACCCTAATCTTTATTTGATATTACAAATTCAAAAATTATGTCTATTTTAAAAAAGTCAAAACAAAAAAGTTGCATTAATTAATTTAATAATTAATTCCTATTGTAAAAAAATAGCATGTTTTTAAGAAACAATATCTATTAAAAGATTGATACTAGTTTAAGTCCAATTTCAAAGTGAAATTAATTCCAATGACCAAATTGGATTAAATGGTAAAAAATTATTCTAATTTAACTTTAAAACCAATTAAAATTATTTTCTAATAATATAAAAAAATTAGATTAAAAAGTTGTTTTGAATTAAAATACAATATTTTCACTAAAACTGATCTTTATCGGAAAGATAACAACAATTTACACAAAGTAAATTTTGATTTCCAGATTCTAAAGAAGGATTTTATTTTGTCAAAAATAACATATAAAATCTTAAAAAGTATATTTAAAAAGGGTTCTCCATCAAAAGGCGGTTAATCGACCTTTTAAATAATATTATAAGATTTATGCTTAAAATTGGATTCATTCGCATTTTAAGCCGCTCACTTTTATTGGAAAAAAGTAAAAATATTTGACAAACATATATAATCATTTTGTAGTTAGTTTTTTTCATTCCCGCTCTTACAATGGCTAGGTGTTAACTACCATTTAAAATAATATTATTTTATTATTAGAGTGAAACATAAGATTTCAAAGAAACTCATTATTGAGTATTGGGTACGCCATCGAGCATAGTGTTCCCATTAAATTAATATCAACATTTTATTCCAAAATATGGATAAATATGAAAAATTAATATTCTTTATTTACATGGGATGTTACATCCTTCCCCCCTTTTGGGATTTGCGTCCTCGCAATTTTTAAAATTGGGCTTGGAAAATTTATTAAAAGCCCCACATCGGAAAATGAGTAAATTAAACTGTCACTTTAAAAGAAAGAAAGTGAAGTACAAAGGTCACCCAAGTTAACCCATACTTGGATTCCATGTAGGAAAACATGGATATGGAAGAAAAAACAAAGGGTCATGTTCTGAGGGAGAGTGAAAGAAGACATGTTTAGGAGAAAGCTATCCACCAGAAAATCACAAACTAGTGATGGGTTAAACGGTATTTGATTCCCCAGTAGGAAAAGGTAACAGAAAACATTTTTTTTTCATGTTACTTTTCATTGAGGAATTTATTTATGAGCCTAACTAAATTATAAGGAATCATACTTACTTGTGATGTAGACTCTCATCTCATACTAGATTTCTAACATAAACTCACATTTTCTCCAAAAGACGAGTATTTAGGATGACTTGCTCACATTAAGAGATCTATAATCAACTTCTAGAGAATCACCTAATCCAAAAAAGAAAAATATATATTTCCCATGTCTTTAGACTTTAGCCAAAACCAAAATTGATAGAATAAGATCAGATAATCCACAAATGGATAATCCTTTATAAAAAAGTAAATCTATTCTTAATCTCCAAAATTTGTCCAACAAAACGCAAAGTTCAAAGAAGACCATTCAATAAAAAATTTGTCCTTAAAATTCGTCAAGGTAAACCAAACTAAGATTGAAACCCAAATATTTGATGGATTTAATCACATAGTCTTCCAAGGTACAAATTATCATTTATCTCCAAATAACATTACTTGCTCCTAAAATATCATATTGAAAAGTAATTAACCTACTCACATATCCTCCATGATAGGTTAATAATTTCCATAGATAACCCAAAATCAACTTACTATTGATTCATAAAATCATATAACTATAAATAATTAGTCAAACTAACCAGGGTCTTCATGTAGCCCAGTGGTAGGCGAAAAATACCAGTTGCACTTTTGTTGTGGGTTTGATTCCCTCATCTTTGTCCGACGCGACGGGTTGTCACATGGTCTGCGCGTTGTCCTTTTTCCAAAATGATATAATTCAGAAAAAATTCCCCAAAACAAGATAAAATCTTCAAAAACAATCATAACATATTTTAACCTCAAGTTTATCTCATGCCTCTCATTTTCTATCATAACATATAGAAACCCATAATTACCTCAAAAGTAAGGATCATACAAACCCTAATGGTTACCTTTATAATTAGCACCTGAACATCCACATCGAGTTGGTTCTCTCGTACAGGATGCATTAGAGAACTCACCAAGGTTCAAGTGGTTGATCATCACTCCTGATAGTTGGTTTAGAATAACCACGTGATTTCTCATTGAATCCCCCATTTCATCCAGTCTCTTAATCAGAGAACCACCATAGTTTCCTTCAAACACATTGTCACTTTGGTGCCAACTAGATCCATCCATTTACTAAAACGAAAAAGGTCAGTGTGAGTATATCAACAAAATCATGAAATACTAAAGTGGAAGATACACACTAAGATATACTTATCCATGTTATCTCAAACTCCTTCCAAAATTCCAAAATAACAATGACTCTATCTAATATAATAACCACTATGGTTATACACAAATTGTCACTTATGCTTAAACAACACTCTAAACTATAAATTTATCTAAACCTCCCTCTGATACCAACTATAAGGACCCAGCCTTAAACCTTACTTAATCTTGAGTTATTTCAAGAATACACATTTAGGATCTTTTCAGGTTTAGAGTTTTAGAGAATTAGATCACAAATCATGCATTACATTCCACAGTTAAACAAAGTGGTTATATAAAAGATAGTATTCATTTGTTCCCATCAACGATAACATATTTAAAATAAAATATGGTTTCTTTCTTGACACTTTCTTTACATTATCATCATATCATGTACCTTTCCCTTGACCTATGAAAAACATTTCAAAAACATCTGATCAGTATAAAAAGATCGGTAAGGGATATTAAAATACGGAAATGAAACATTAGTACATGTATACATAAGAATCAATTAAATCATACATTACTCATAGAACATAAGCATGTTAACATACCTCATGAAATCATAAGATTTATGAATAACTCATAGAAATAATATGACATAAAGGTAACTTGAGGAATTCATAAGATTCTTGCATAGTGAGTAACCCCCATGGTTACGTTTAGAATACCCATCACAATATATTCCTTGATTCTTTTCAGATAAATCTTAGCGTTTAACCCCTTCGCGTTATCCAATGCATTAGAGATCTATATCTGGCTCACCCGCCCTTAGTTTATCACGGAACAAACCGTCTTCATAAACAATGCCCAATAACCATAACATAATCATAGCACATAACATAAGAATAAAGGAAATAATACATTCCCATATTTCAATAACAATATAACATTTTAAGATATTTAAATAATGAATCCATTCTAAAAACCATTTTCAAAACCATTTAATACATTTAATAAATAGATTTTTGAATCAACGTGTCCCATACCACTTTGAAGCTTTTAACATTTTAAACCATTAATATCCTATAAATAAATCCTTAAAAACCTTTTGAAAACATGGATATTATTGAGAAATATATATAAGAATAAATCATTAAAACATTTAAAATGATATTTTATTTAAATGGGTTTTAACAAAATGAGAGACACTTGAATACAATAATGGAAGAATAACATTTAATCAGAACTTTATAATATCATAAGAATAAAGGGATTCATGATATAATATTCCAAAGGACAGTATATAAACCATATAATAGTGAATTGGTTCATAACAACAATGAAGATTCAATAGAAACGTAAAATGAGATTAAATCCCTTATAAAGAATGTATCCTTAAATTATGGATAAATAAATCTCATAATTATGTGTGAAAAATATAAATACACCAAATATAAGTGGATAATAAGTGTAAAACAATAAAATTTCATTCAAACATATTCAAAAGATGACATATTCAATAACTACGTGTTGAACCCAAAGAAATCGAAATTGGGTTAAGAAGTTCCCTTTGTAAAATTCGACAGGCTAATGACGTCACATTAAAATTCATAAAATTAGTTGATGAGAGAGAAAATGGTATCTCATCAATTGGACAGGAAATTTACATCAATGAGGATATATAAGAACATATCCCAACATATAAAGATGTAAATTAAAAGACATAACAAAATAAGTCTTTTAAAAAGAGGAGTGTGAAAGGTTCCCTTACCGATTTGGGAAACATTCGAAACGTACACCCCATGAAAGAAAGGTCATACAATGAAGATGTAAATACCCATAAATGAGAGTATATTATACAAATAGTAAAATATTGGGCATTACATACACCACACAAAAGGAAATAGTGGCAAATGTAGCATGAATCTCATGGGAATGAAACGTGAGATGATAATCCCCTTATGAAAATTCGGCAGCCTAATGGTGGCACATAAAACTTTTAAAAATGCATTGATGAGATCAAATAAAGTCTCTCATCATATTAACATAAAATTTACATCATGAGGAATATAAAAGAACATCCCACAACATTATAAATATGAGCTTAAAGTAAGTTACATAAAAAAATTACTTAAAAAGAAAGAGAGAGGTAGGATCCCTTACCTCAAGTCCGAGTAGTCTTGTTCATATCTTTATATTCCTAAATAAAAAACATTGATCAATTTATAACTTCTTAAGGAAATAATTTAATGTTTATTATTCAATTAATATAATATATTATCATGTTTTAATTATTAGATAATTATGTGAGTTCATATCATACGTTTTGTCGATGTTTGGTACGTGAGTCAAAAATGATCTTGTTTGAAAAGCATTGTCAATGTAGTTGTATGTACATCACATACAGAATAGTATTAATGATTTACATATCATATATATCCAGTATATATTCGTTTTATACTTATTACATAATATTTTTAGATAAAAAGAAATGAAATGCACCGTTCATGGAGACGATACGCCGTACGAACGCATGAACGCTACTTTTATTACTTTGGCACATTAATGGAATTAAATCTAAATGAGAGAGAGATATATATATATTATAAGTCAAGTATAATATATATGTTATATATGTCACATATTTTCATTAATTACATTCTTTATACATTCCATGTATTGCATGAACGAGTCACATCTCTTGAGGGGGCGGTTGTCCACACTTCCTCGTATGAAATTATCACATTTGCACAACATGAAAAGGATAAAGGTATGTTTTAAATATAAAATACTGAATAAGTTAGGAAACATAAATACCATATATATCATATATATAATACATTGACATCATAATGGCCACCATGAAATGTGTTAAGAGAAGATTGATCAATCATCGTTTCGTGAGGCAGTAATTCACCATCCACAGAAATAATATGTTCTTTAACCATTAGACGGAGGTGTGTGTAAGTGTATAAATAATCCTTCACATAAGAAAATCCTAGTATATTTGAGATACTGGTGTTGTTACAAAATAAAGGAATAAAAAGAGTTTAGGGGGTTGGTGAAGCAAAATAAATAAAAAGAACACAAGTGAAAACATTACCTTTAAATCGGGTAAATCCTCTTGGTTTGAACAAAAAAGGTTTCTTGAAGAGATTTATGCCAAAGGTAAGGCTCCTAGGATTAATAAAGGGATTTGTAGAGATACAATGAGAAGCGTTTGGTCAATCCAAAGGATTGAGAGGTGGGGGTAAGGGGGTAGATGTGGGGGCCTTTTATAAGAGGGAGGAGGGGCACTCTTGGAATGTCTTGAAAAGTTACTTTATTATAAAATGATTTTCAGATACTAAAGGTCCCACAATTATATATTTCGAGGATAAGGTGATAATGGTTCGAAATAAACCCATAAAATAGGTTTTTGACAAGTTTAAGTCATATATTTTACCTTATATTCTCATTTTATTTAAATCATTTATTAATTAGGCAATCGTTGCATCATCATGGTGTCATAAATAAATTAATTTATATAATGTCTACAAAATTAAAAAAATACTATGATGTAGGAAATATTTTTATATTTCTAATGGATAATTATAGTAAAAAATATGACTTATATAACCTAATTTATATTTTTTTTAGTAAACCAATACATGTTTGTGACATTTTTATTTTAACTTTAAAGAAAAAGTTATAAATGTCATTTTCCTACCAAATTGGCTCCATGGGGTCCCCATGATGACCCATGGATTGTATTGGTCAGCCATGAATCTTACAATAATGGTAGGACATGTTTCAAGTTCATTTCATATTGTTATAACATTATCAATACCTTAAATTACACTAATTACCTTTAATCGGGATTAATAAAACTTAAAAGTTACTATTCATCAAAAAAATTATTTTAATCACATTGAACCACGTTTTACATCCTAATGACAACCATGTATGTTTTATATTTTAAATACAAATAACAGAAGTGGTAAAGTTTCATTTAAATGAAAAATCAGTTTTTTAACTACCACTTAGGGGTTTCACTATTCATCGAAAATTGATGTTTTTCAGAAAAATACCAAAAATTCACCTTAAGCTATATTTGATATTACAAATTCAAAAATGATATCTATTTTACAAAATTAAAAACATAAAAGTTGCATTAATAATTTAATAATTAATTCTCGATGTCAAAACAAATAGCGTGTTTTTAAGAAACAATATCTATTAAAAGATTGATACTAGTTTACATTCAATTTCAAAGTGAAATTAATTTCAATGGCCACCATTGGATTAAATGGCAAAAATATATTCTAATTGCACTTTAAAATAAATTAAAAATATGATCTAATAATATAAATAAATAAGATTAAAAAAGTATTTGAATTAAAATACAATATTTTCACTAAAACTGATCTTTATCGGAAAAATAACAAAAATTTACACACAGTAAATTTTGATGTCCAGATTCTAAAGAAGGATTTTATTTTGTCAAATATAAAATATAAAATCTTTAAAAGTATATTTAGAAAGTGTTCCCATTCCAAAGGCGGTTAATCGACCTTTTAAAGAATATTAGAAGATTTATGCTTAAAATTGGATTCATTCGCATTTTAAGCCTATAACATTTATTGGAAAAAGTAAATTTTTTTGACAAACATATATAATCATTTTGTAGTTATATCTTTTCATTCCCACCATTACAATGGCTAGGCGTTAACAACCATTTGAAATAATATTATTTTATTATTAGAGTCAACGTAAGATTTCAAAGAAACTCATTGTTCTGTATTGGGTACGCCATCAAGCACAAAGTTCCATTAATATTAATATTAGAATTTTATTCAAAAATATGGATAAATTTTAAAAAGTAATATTCTTTATTTACCTGGGATGTTATAGTGGATATATAAAATTTTTTAGAGAATATAAATGTTATTTATGTCATTATATAGATTATTTAAATATAAATTAGTCGTTTTAAAATTAATATTGAATATAAGTGATCATTGAATCATTAATCATCTTAAACATGCATACAGTTTGGAAAACCATTTTAATCATACTATGTGTCATTTTTATATCAATAAATTATTCTCATAATTATACAAAATTTTTACATATCACACTAATAAACAATATTGCGATCATTTTTTTCTGTACTATTTTTATTACAAATTAACATCCTCATAATCATCCGCAAATCATGGTAGGGATTTTTTTAGCTGGTTCAACTACATACAAGAACAATACTATTCATTTATACCATGAATGACTCTGATAACATAATTAAATTCATATTATAAGATACATAACTAAATATATTTTTTATTATTTTGGTATGGTTTTTTCAAAATTTAACTCATTAATTATGAAATTATCATTTGTTCATTAATAATAAATATAACACTCATGTCATCCATTTTAACCACCCTGATTTTACCCAAAAATACCATTGAATTAAATTAAAATATTATAATCTATTTTTATTTATCCGTTATAGTATTTTATATAACCTAATAATGATGGAACTAGGAATAATAATAAATATATCGACATCCCATTTGTGAAACAAGTTTAATGCCATAAATATTCATTACAATCGGTTATTATAATAGGTAAAAATTAACTAATATACATATGCATAGAATTATAATATATGATAAGTATAAATGGTTATAATTGTGAAAAGGTTTTTTGGGGAATTTATTAAATTATACTAAATTAATTATTCTAGATATTCAGTGCAGGTGAACAATGAAACAGGATTGAGGTAGGGATTTTTATCTTTAATGTCACTATTTGAGACATTTTTTGTTTTACAAACTTATTTTTGTTTATATGGTGTATAAAATACGTATTTGAGAGATTATATCAACATTTTTTTAATAATTTATTTTTATGTTTATTTAGAAGTACACTATTTTAGTGGATTTTGATAAATGTATTATTGCAGCCGCAATACTATTCTTGGTCTCAATTTTGATTCCTTGATACATGTTACATGTTATTCATGTTTTTTATTTTTATGATGTTATATTGTTTTAATTTCAATTAATGATGTATAAATGTTTTTATTGTATGTCATGGGATAAACTAATATTACTAATTATCTTTTCTTTATATTTTTTATAACTCATGTGTTATCAATTTCATATTAGTTTTTAACCCTATCATTACTCATTAAATTATTATTATTCAACAGATCATATTTTAGAAAAAAATATTATAATATACCCTTTAATATTAGAATGTCTTATTCTTTCACTATTTTAATTTTATGACCAAAACCCCTTCTCAATTTTTTGACACTTCATGGAGTATGGTTCCCATACATGATAATGATAACTCAAATCCCCATTCAAGGAGTTAAAATTTCCATATTGAAAATTTATGTTTGGTTATTGGCTTCTCCCACCATAATATTTTTTTATATAATATTTTGTAACCCCTTTGGGAAAATTAAATTTTATTAAAAATGTCTTCTTTTTTAATCTTATTAAACGGTGACTTTTGAATAATGATGTTTTAAAAATAATAAAAAGGGTTTAATCATTTTTACATTCATTGAATTATATTTCTATACCAAATTACCCAATAAAAAAATATTAATTCTCAAGGAATAATTATTTAAGGAATCCCTTTTTTATAACATAATCATTTTAAGACATGGTACAAAGAAATGATCATTTTATTTTAAATTTCATTAAAATCAGGAAGATAATTCAAGACATCGTAAATTATTATTCTAATCCACATGGAAGGATTAGTCAAGGGTTCAAACATAGTACATATAATTCATATCATATCCTAGGGACATACATAAAAGGAATGTGGTGATAATGAGGCTCAGCAAGGGAATAAGAAAGTAAATAATTTATTTGTGATCATGAGAATATCATTGAAAATATAAGGAATATAATTACTGAATGATAAAGGGAAAAATAATATCATAATAAAATGAACATGGATCATAACATGGAAATGTTACTAAAATGTTTAATAGACACACTAATAAAAATATCACCATGGATTCTCTCTAAAATGTCATAAATAAAAATTACAATGGTTATTCACCAAGGTTTGTTAATACATATCATCTATAGATATTAAATTGGTAATGAAAGTAATGGGAAATTAATAAGGTAGAACCATTAAAATTTATTAATTAACATGAGGCAAAAATATCATAATAGATAATTTTGTAAATAACTCATGGAGAATAAAGAATATATTACTTTTTAAAATCATTACATTCCAAACCTACATTATGACATGATCATTATGTCATTTTAACCCATGGAAATGGAATGCGGGATTCATTTATATTAATCCCAAATTAAAATAAATAATTATGACATATATTTGAATAACCCCATAAAATTAAGAGGTTTGGGTATTCAAAAATATAATTTTAATGAAAAATTATAATGTAGAGAGGGATGTTTTGAGGAGTAAATTTACTAAATGACGAGTATAAAACATGGTCACAATAATGTGTAAAATTAGATAGTATAATGGAATCCCATTTATAAAAATAATTTTGATGTAAGGGTATGATTAAAAGGTTAATAAATTAGTGTAGCCATAATATTTACAGGACATGTAAATTTGTTTTCCTTGAATTAAAGAGAAAACAAGGATAATTCCCTTACCTTGAAGAGTAACTCCAAAAATATTTAGGGATGGAAACATGGGGGACTATGAAAACCTTTGGGGTACTCCATGAGAGAAAAAAATCCATAACATCATGGTCTATGGATTTATAGTGAATGGGATTATAGAAATTGATGGGTATTTATATCAAAAGTGGGGGATTTGTTTAAAAATTTGGAAATGTACGCCTTGGAAATATAGGTTTTGGAAAATGAAAACTATTACCTTGACCATGGTTTTCCCATTGTTTTATAAATTTGGGTAATATTTGAATATATTTTTATGTACAATAAATTCAAATAATTTTATATCACCAATTTTGGTATGAAGAAAATAAATTTTCTCAAATGTAATGTTTAAAAAATGTTTTGATTTTAGACTTTATAATGTCATTTATTGGATTGGAAATTGTATAAAATTACCTAAAATAATTGTTATTAATAAAAGAAAATATTATAGATCTAGTATTCTAGTTAATTACACATTATTTCATTGTGAAATAATTATGAAGTCATTAAACGTACGGAAAAACCAAAACAATATTATTACTATTCATGGAAAAGTAAAATTATTTTGTAAAATTATATTAAATTTACTATAAACATATTTGGATGAGATGATTTATTAAAATTATTGTCAATTTATTGAAATAATTATATTAATATGATAATTTTATATTATTAATATATAAATCATAATTTTTTTTAAAATAGATGGTTATATGGCATAGTCAAATTTCAGACACAAAAATTTGTTTGGAAATAATAAAAGTATATAATCATTGGTCTTAAAATAAGATAACTTTTGACAAAATATTTCTTTAATATAAATATTATTCATAAAACCATGTTTTATTAGAAAAGTCTATAATTGTTTTCAAATGTATGATTCGTGTATGAAAAATCAATTTTCCAAATTTCAGCTCAAATCAAATTATATACTATTAAGAAAACTATTCATAAAATGGAATTTATGGAATAAAAATTTCATTCATTCAAAGGAAATACACTTTAGGTAACTAATGAATGGAAATGTAACGCCTTATATCACCCACATATGACATGAGGGTAAGGTGTGTGATGATGATTAAATCATTGGGCGACTTAGATAACATCAACCATGGGGTATTTGCCAATAAATTGAACTTATCCCATAGGTGGATCCATTAAATATTCACTTTTTGAATCTTGGTTTTGGATTTGTCAAGGGGAAATCCCATTGATGCAACCTAACTATACTGTTTTATAAAATAGACTTCATACGACATGAATCTACGGATTGAGTCCATCACTTCTCCATTTTTCATTAATAATAATTTCTTAATACTACTTATAATAAATAATTAGGATTTTAATATTATTACCAATGGTAATAGTTCCCAACACTCAAATTGTCTTATGGTAATATTGAAGAATAGTTATATTTGAAGAATTGTCCTGAAACCAATGAATCCTGATAGTCACAATTCCTTTCATACTATATAAATACTACATCATTATTT
Source organism: Viscum album (assembly GCA_963277665.1). Classification (NCBI taxonomy): domain Eukaryota; kingdom Viridiplantae; phylum Streptophyta; class Magnoliopsida; order Santalales; family Viscaceae; genus Viscum; species Viscum album. Next base: position 1,159,904,089 of record OY728125.1, read on the forward strand.
CATTGAATATTCACTAAAATTAATCCTAAGGGTATATATTTCTATTTTCTAAGATATTGATGAATAATATTTTTTATCTTTTTGTATAGTAGGCCATATGGGTGATGAATCTATGGAATGGTGTGATCTATATTTTCATAGTTTTGTGACATATATATCGACCATTATTAAAGAGATATGGTTTTATTGAGTATAATATAATATTATATAATAAATATTTTCTGAATATATTAATATAAAATAAAAAGAAAAATGGGTAATAAAATTCTTCCAAAAAAATTACCATGAAATTTCAACTAACTCTATCAATTGATAAAATTTGAGGGTAATTTTGCCACATTGTTTCCTCTATTTCTAGTATTTCAGCTTCAGTCATATGGTTCATCCACAACAATTTGAAAATGTGGGTAATGTTTTTTCATATAATATTTTCTCTATGGTCATCACCACTGACAACTCCTTATAAGATATTTCATGTTCCAGTTATACCACCTCTATATTCATTTCAATTGTGGGATCAGTTATTTACTTACTGAAGGAAAATACAAGGAATATACCATGATCTTAAGCTATATCTGGTGGATGTTTCGTCTTATATGCCACTACTCATACGTGATCAAGTTTATTTATAAAGGAGAATTTAGTTGGGAATAATACTACCATTCTTCCCAAACAACATGATATTATTTCGTACAGATATTTGAATGAAACTCATTTTGTTAACATAAATCTCCATGTACCTTTGAAAGTTGCAAGCATAGATCTTCATCCAAATATGAAAATATTTTATTTGTTTTTCGGTGGGATGATCCTTTTCTATAATCTCTTAAAAAATATTGGGACTAATTAAATTTCTCTCACCAACTCCATCCCAACAGGTAGAAGTCCTATATCACTTCTCATATAGTTCTTTTTAGGGTTATATTTTTATAATCAAGTGGAAACTATTATTGTATGAGAACTTAACTATTATGAAATGTTTATCCCATTCCCACTTAAATAAAACTGAGTATGTACCGATCATTTCCTTGAGTTTCGGAAAATTACTTTTAGATTGGCCTTCAGTTTGGGGTGATATACCTTACTGAAATATATGTAAATATTTAGCGAATATTATAATCTTCTATATCATTTAGATTTTATCCTCATATAATAATCCAATATGAAATAAATTGGAACCCAATTCATCCTGACCAATTTTTTTATTGATATATTTTCATGTTGGTAAAGAAAATAATATTACCTAATATAAATAAAATGGTAAATCTTAGTGATTTGGTCCACTAAAACACGTATCACATTGTTTCTTTTGGGTTTTCATTGGAGAAAATTGAAGAATTTCCTTGTGATATTGTCCAATTTCCATGTTGATATGGGTAGTGGATGCAATACCCATTTTTGATGTTACCACTCTACCTTGAATTGCTGAGAAACTATGAACCTTATAGTGTAGTCAGCAATACCCCATTTCATATTATCCCAAAAATAATGATCAGGAAGATCCTTATACATTCTAGTACTAATTGGATATATAATGAACCTAGAGATATGAGCTTCATCCATCACTTCATTCTTTATCTCCATGACTTATGGGACACAAAGCATTGTACAAAATTTCAGTACAAATTCTTGATCTATATTAAACTAATCAATATTTTAATTTTTCATAGCCTATATTTTTTTTGGTAAAAAGTACATTATCTATGATATTTCACGACCATATCTATTAATTTTTTCTTAGAAATCATGTTTTATTGGATTGAAGATGTCCCTTAACTCATGATTCCCATGTATAAACTTACTAGCTTCTCGATTTATGGATCTCTTTGAATCTTTATCATCTCCAGTACAACATGGTATTTCCAACATAATGCATCAGTTTTGTTTTTTCTCTTACGGGGTGATATTGAATCAGAATGTAAGAGTACATAAGAATCTATAACCTTATCCATTGTCTCATGTTCGATTCCTAATGTATGAATATATACTTTAATATTTGTTGTTCTATGTTGTGCACATAAATATAGTGCCTCTATATTTTTAGAGTAGGAATAACTACATCTAGCTCTAGGACATGGATTGGATAATTTTTATCTAGAGAATTTGACTATTGATATTCATAAGAAATCACACATTCAATTTTCATGAGGAATAACCCAAGACCATTTAGAGATGTATCTCTAAAAATAATTAATTATTTTAGACCGAGTATAGAGTTAACACATGTGTAGTAAAAAATATATTTTACAGTTCTTATAAACATTCTTCACACTCCTTTTTACAGATAATCTAAGCAACTTTTCGAGTTAACATCTCTAGTGGATTAGAATGTTGTGAATTTTTTTTCACATGCCTCCTATAATATCAACATAAACTAAGGAAAAAATTAATCTCAATTACTATTATACGATTATGACTATCCTACACAACCTTTTTTCATGGAAGGGTCAACTGATATTCATTAATTAGTTGAAATGTTCCCCATGAAATATGACCCTTAGATGATCCTCACACCCCCTGAATTTTTTTTTCATATATCATAACATCATCATTAAAAACTGACAAAAAAATTATCAATGTTTTCCTTACTGAATGTATTCATCAAATCCATATATTTAGTAGGAGCAAAGTCATGTGAAATAGTGTAATAAAAACTCATAATGACCATATCATTACTGGATGATAGAAATTATAATATCTTATTTATTCAACCATAATTGAGGATTATTATATTTATGACCAATCATGGAGATAAATTCATCCCCATGAAGCTTGTCAAATAAATCATTAATCCTTGGAAGAGGATGATTGTTCATCACTGTGATCCCGTTAAGAAATCTACAATAAATGAATAAACACATTGACCCATCCTTCTCCTTTATAATTATAATAGGTTATCCCCTAGGTGACACACATGGTCAGATAAATATCTTCTATAAAATATCTTCATTTTTTTATTTAAATTCTCTACCACCACAATTAGTATTCAATACAGTGTCCTAAATATTATATTGGAACCAAGTATGTGTTCAATGGAAAATTGTCCCTCTCTTTCAGGGGATGTCCAGGTAACTCCTTAGGAATGATTTAATTTCATTCCCCAATTATGGGTACATTTTATATTATTATACATTCATTTCCTTATTCCTCTTCACTGTAGTGATCCTAACTAGTATAAATGATGTTTACCTTAGTGACATTAATTAAATTTCATATTGTGTAATATGGTTGTAGAAAAAACATCAACTTACTTAGTTATATATTTGGATTTATTAAAACATTAAGAATATTGTTGTAGTTAATATTGCTATAAAAAAATTAACACAGGATTAATATATATATAGGACATTAACAAATCCATTTGTCATAGAAAAAGGAGGTGATAAGACCATCTAGTATGATTTTACCCTTTGAATCACATTTTCAGAGCTTCAAAGGGAGATATCATCCTTGGGATTTACTTATGTCCAAGACCAAGTTGAGATCCGAATACATAGCTATCAGAGAAACCATTTATAAGTCAAGTGTAAGCTCATCGACATCACGACCCAGAACAATTTCTTCAAAATCCCCTTGAATGTGTCACCATCACACACATTAATCATAGGGCATATACCGATGTAAAAATTGGTTATTAATCAAGACCTTAATAATATAAATATGTATATTTTATAGAATACTGAATTTATTTTTAGATTTATTGTTACTTTATAAATTATTTTTTACTCGATTCAATTAAACACAATTTTTTTTGATTAATATTGAAATTCAATTAAGGTATTTTTTTATGAATTAATGGATTTTTGAAAGAAGTAGTATTATAATGAAATTCTTTAATTAAATAAGGATTTTAATTATAAATGGTCATACAATTTTTATGATGTAAAATCTACATATTTAAAAAATTATTTAGAAAAATTGAATTTTTATTTTTTTAATAGAACATATAAATTATGAATATCATTTTTTTAATAAGGACAAAAAAATTATGCAACAATGAATTTTTCAAATTTTTATGAGACAATCACATTTTTAGGTGTAAAATTAAATACCATATAAATATATGGTGTGTCTTATGACATACTAATGACCCAAAAATGATTTAATGAATATTATAATGGGTATATTTAACTAAATAAAAATTTTCTCCTTAAAATAATGTAATTTTTATTTTCATTGATTAAATGTATTATTCCATTATGAATCCTCCAAAAAATATAATTTATTTTATGATTTTAAATTCTTTTCTTTAAAAATTTGACTCACCTCCACATAATAAAGGGAAATATTATAATAATTTATTCTGTTTCCCTAATGAAACAATTAACATCACTGAAATTTGTAATAAACCATGGTAAAAAACCATGTGAACATCTCTGGTTTGAAATATTTTATTTTGTACAGTAAAAAACTAAATATTGAAACATCCCTATATTTTCCTATATATACCCACCCAATCACCCTCTTATATTCACTAAAAATCCTTGCATCACAACCTTAATTTTCCATAATATCTTTATAATCCTCCAAATGTTCCCCCATATCTCAATAATCCCCTTTCATGCTTTTGGTGTCTTACTCATAAGGTAAGGGATCCTATCATTGTAACTTTTACTTAAGAAACTCTTCAATGTTATGCCCTTTTATTTTTAATTTCATAATAATTTTTATGTTATATAAACTCCCACACACACCCCTTATTATTTATAAGTAATGATATACCCCTTTCTCTCTCATTATTACCTCCTAAGAATACCCATTACCATGCAGAAACTTTATAAGCGTTATTTCCTTTCTCAATTTTAGGAAAGTTTATTTATCTTGATATGCCATTTAATTTTCAATTACTAATGATGGTGTATGATTTAACACCTATACCATACTGGTCTTATTATTTATAAGTTATCATATACCCCTTTATCTCTCATTAAACCCTCGTATGTACACTAGTTACCATGCCGAAATTTAGTAAGCATCATTTCCTTTCCCTGTTTCTTCAAAATTATTAATAAAATTATGACATATTTTTTAAATTAAAAATGTGTGGAATAGTCATTACATGTCCCTATTACAATACACTTCATGTAAAAATTTTGATGGACCCATTTCCCAATCATCAAAACATTTTATGATCTTTTAAGTGACGTCGTTATGCTGCCATAGTTTCGCAACGATTTTCCATACAAAACCAAATGTATAGTAAATACCATACTAATTTTCAATAAAAAAATGTTCATATTTATAAAAATGTACATTTTCATTTGGGACATTCATATATTTATTCCACACTCCTTGATCATGGAATTAATTATGATGATCAATGATTCCATGTTTTTTTATCTATGTGGAACAGTTTTGAATGAGAATGAACTGAAAGTGACATGTGCAACCAGAATTATAAAAAACTCAAATACATTGGGTAGAATTTAGAATCATGATATGTCATGTTGGTATTGCGGTGTACCCGACTCATTTATAGTAATTTTTCCACCATGAAGTCTTTGTGGTTTATCCTTGACTTAAGATACAATGTTTTACGTTAATTCCACATTTTCGATCGTATGATTATCATTTTTTATAATGGATTATTATTCATGTTCATTTATTCCACATTGATTTTCCTTTAAAATATGTATTATTATCTACATTTTATTAAATTTTTATTCCCTTTTATTTATGCATTATCAATTTCTAATGTATTTCCATAGGTCATCCAATGCATTTTAAGATCAAGAATGATAAAGATGTTCTCAATGAAGATGTTGTAAGTCATGTTTACAGTTTTAATGGAATGTGACTAATTCCCAAAGATGAAATAATTATCAATTTTTCCATTTTTATTATGTGTTATTTTATGTATCTAAATCATGGATTAATGTGTCATAAATAAAAGTATTGTAATACCGATCATCTTTATAATGAAGGATATGGGAGGTTCTTCTAGAAAAAGCATAGGTCGGGATATATATCCATTGAAAATAACTCTATGTTGTCTATTAAAGACATATTCGATTTCATTATTTCTAAATTTGATCACAGAATAATACATATAGATCTAGTCCAAACCTTGTATATTGTTTAATTCCACCATGGTAATGAATACTAGATTTGAAATTATATTGTTCATTCTAATGCCGATACTAGAGTTTCAATACATTTTTCATGCTGGTAAAATCCCTCCAAGATCTTGGAATGATAACTCTACTTTGATATTCATGGGGATTCGATATGTATTCATTGAAAACATTGAGGACATTATGTAATGCATAAAACTAGAATTAAACAATTTACTTTATAGATTTGAGATAAAAATGGGAGTACATTCCAACACATCATTTAGAGCCTCTACTCTAGTTGTCATGATAGGAAATACATGTCCTTGCACCCTTATCCTATGCTGAGGATGATGATGATTTTGTTTTATAATATTCTAATTTGGAAAGTGATTGGAAAAGTTCTCACGTTTTCAAACTTAAATCATTTTACTTTAGGACAGGTTTACAAAATCTTCCCTTTTTTGTTTGTGTTGTGATGTTTTGGCTTCACCTAACCACAATAGTTTCATGATATATATCCATATCTTCCACCCATATATTTGTTTCCTCTCCTGGGAATGTAGTTCTCTTAATTCTTCATCCAACATTTACTTCACACTTGATGTTTCAATTTATTTCTTCTTCTTACATGATAAAAGTTCCTCTTTATATTTGGATTCATAATCATCTACTATTATTTTGACTTATGTGGCCACTATGTTTCTTCAAACTAAAATTCAACCTTCATTCCACTTGACACTATCTACCAATTGTTTTCATAGTCAGGATTGGAATGATTAATCCACATAATGGGTCCCAAACCACAATAAAGTCATTCAATCATTCCATTATGATACATAAAAATATATAGATTAATTGATAATTTATTTTAAAAGTCATCCCATTGCTTCCCAAAAATTAATTTTCCTTTTTCTTTAACTCTAGGAATTCCTTCCCCATTTTCATTCACATATAATGGGTAAAATATTTATTGAAAAATATTCCCATGAAATCTTCACAATCATTATCATCAATATCCTTTCATATCATCATGTTTATAATTATTTCCAACACTAATCAACATATTCTTCTAAAAGGTATACTTCCAATGTAAATTATATTGACATGAGCAATGGATTAATGAAAATATCTTCTCAATAGAACTTATATAAATTTTCAAGTAATTCATGGGTCATTAGATCCATAAAAATAAGGTGTCTATTTTCACATGAAGGACTCATGGTAAATATGTTCCATTTAAGGTCAATATAGTCTCTCGAATTGATTTGCGTTATTTTTCATAAATCAATTAATTTCATTCAGCATCCTCATGATGTTTTCCATTCTGACCGTGATTAGAGTGTACTCAATATTTGTCTATTCCCCTCATTATTTCCACGGATCTTCAAATTTCTGACCATTATTGAAAAAAGAAAACCTTAGTGAGATACATGTTTCATTTTAGAATCTTATAATTAAAAAAATATGTCATCAAACATAAATATGTTAATATTTAACAACAATTAAATTTTATATATATCCTTCAAAATAGTCCATAGAAATCTTGTGTTTATCCAAAAATATCACCTATGAGTGCCAATCTAGAAGTTTATCAAGTCCCATTGTGATGCATAAGTTCTACATTGAGTCTAGCTATATGTGGTTTTTGTGTGTGTTATTCCTAGATATATTTGTGCTGGATCCAGTTCCACTGTTTCATATCCAGATAGAGATTACCTTTATCATAATCAATTTACTAAATACTTTACCAATATAACTTGATGTTTAATATACAAAATATTTTATCTATATTTCATACTAAGGATTTATATTTCTAATTTCTAAAAATAACTAAACGCTCCTTTACTACAAAATTTGTATTCGCACCAACTTAATACAAAAGATGATTATTATATAGCACAAACATAAGATATTTTAATGTTTTGTTTTTTTAAATAAGAAAAAGAATACATGAAAACATAAAAAATTATTTTAATTGACTTTAGAGGATTATTCATGGCTTAACCCTTTGTAAATTTACTACATCTCATATCCTGGTGGCTTTTATCAAAGTAAGGAGTTTTGCATGAGGCAATGTAAGGGAATTGGAAAGGGAAATAATTTACATGTGATCATAAAAAATATCAATAAAAAAGAGTAATATAAGTATGGAAGGAGAAATAGAACATGAGTCGTATCATAATAAATATAAAATAAATAATAACATGTAAATGTGGCTACATCATTGAAATGATACACACATAAGAATATCACACAGGTTTATCACCAAGGTGTTGTAAATGAAATTTGCCAAAGTTATTCACCAATGTAAAGTAAAACATATCATATATAGATATTAAATTCATTACCTAATGAATTATATAACTATCATTGAATACCCTTTATATATTTTAATAAATTTATTATACATTGATCATAATCATGAATTTTATAAATAAAAGATGGAGAATAAAGAATGAGTTTCTTATCAAAAATCAAGGCATTTCAAAAGTTCTTGAATACCTAATCATTAGGTCCTATTTGCACTCATAAATTGAATTTGGGTTTCATGAATGTTAGTCCCCAATTTAAATAAATAAATTTTAAATATAGGTGGATGAACATGGAAAATAATGTGGTATGGGTATTCAAAAATGGACAATAAAATATAATTTATTGTGTAAAGAGAGTAACTTTTAGGAGTAAATTATGCATCCTAATAGTTATATAACATGGTTTCATAAAAGTGTAAAATGGGAGGTTAATATTTAATACCATTGATAGAACATAATTTGGAATTATGGGTGTGATAAAAAGTGTAATAAATTAGATTAACCATAACATTTAGAAGAAATATAAAAATGAGGTTGTTGAATTGGAGGGAAAAGAAGGTTAATTCCCTTACCTTAAAGAGTTACTTAAGTATCATAAGGAATGGATCCTTGGGTTTTTGAGGACAAATTATGAGGCAAAAAAACCATAACGTCCTGGAGGATGGATTGATAGTGATAAGAAATGGAGGAACGTTTGGGTTTTTATAGAATAATATGGTTTTTTTAATAATGTCAAAATATAGTCCTTGGAAGTCTAGGTTGTGGAAAAAACCACTAACTAGAATCATTCCCATGTTTTGTAAATTTGGTTATACATTACAATAGTTTAACCTTCATGAATATACAATCAATTTATATAACTTCTTTTGGCTCAGAAAATAATTTTTTTTCATTAGGTAATGTTTTTAAAATCAATGTATCCATTTTAGACATTTGAAAGTAATTTAGAGGTTTTGAATTTGATTAAGATAAATTAAAATACTTGATATTAATTATGTAGTACATTTTAGATAATTTTTGCCAGTAAATTAATTATGAAATAATAATTACATAAATATAAATTCCTTAATCATACAAAAAATGAAAATCATTATTTTTTTATTCATGGAAAAAATAATTAATTTTAGAAACATATCATAAATTCACCCTAACATAATTTCAAAATTAGGATTCAAAAAATAATGTTTATTTTTCCAAATAATTCTCTAAATAAGATATTTTTATCTTTTAAATATAAAAATACTTATTTATGAAATAAATATTTGGTTATAAGGCATAGTTAAATTTCAGACACTTAAAAATTTCATAGGTTATAATAAAATTGTATAATATTTTATATTTAAACAAAGTTTCATTTATCAAACTATACATTTAAAATTAATATTATTCATAATTTCGTACTTTATTATTAAAGTTTTTATATTTTCGGATGAGGTATGAACTTTTTCTGAAAAATAAATTTATCAAATTTCTTCTCAATTGAACACATATTTATAAAATAAAAAACTATTAATTTAATAGAATAAATTGAATAAAAATTTTATTTACACAAAAAAATTACAATTTACATAACTAAGGCCATGATTCAAAACCCATTATAGCAGTTGCGTAAGAACTATGGGTTATGTGTGTGATTCTTATAGATTTAATAGGTGGCTCGACTATCATTGAACAAGCGGCAATTTTGAATAACTTGAACTTCTTCCATAGACGATTTAGTTCTGGATTCACATGTGGAATATCTTCTAGGGAATGTCAAGGGTGATTCCTTGTGATGCCACATCCCAATCAGGTTTTGAAAAATGGGTTTCATATGGCAGGCCTGTAATAGTTGAGACCAGCACTTCTCTTTTCTATTTTAATTATCATTTGTCCATACTACTTGTAAATTATAATTGTAATGATAAATTTTTTACTAATGGGTATAATTCAAAATGGTAAAATGATAGAATTATTATATTGAATAAGGGTCAAAAAATTATCCAATACCAATATCCACATATCCCTCTATACTCTATACATACCAATTTATTATTTCATTCAATATTCACTATAATTCCTCCAAAGGTTATATATATTCACATTCAAATATATTGGTTACTGATATATTGTTTTATTTATATAGTTTTTTCATTGGGGCTGATGAATCTAACCGATTTTGATCGATCCATATTATCACATTTTGGTGATTATTGTATTGATCATTATTAAATAGATAGAGTTTAAGTCTGTATAATATACTATGATGAAAATTTTCTAAAGAAAAAAATATAATTTAAAAATACACATATGTCATTATATTATTAGAGATTATTTTAAAGTGTAATTATTTTCAAAAGCATTCACTTCATGATTTTAAAAAAATTCTTCGAATGTTATGTAATAAATTTTTATTTTAGGATAATGACACAAATAATTTCTATAAAAAAATTTTGGTTTTCATTTAATCATTAATTCATTTATCAAATTTTTTTCGATATTGGATTTATGTTTCATGTGTTTTAATCTAATGTATATATGATATCATTTGGGGGATTTTACTTTTGGAATGAACCAATTCTATTTTTGATCCCTTATTTTGTTATATCATTTGAATAATTATTTTTGTATTGATTATTTCTATATATGTCGTTATCCTTCAATAATTCCATTGTTACTCTATGGTTATGTTTTTTAGAATCCATCATCATTATTTATTTTGTATGATTTATGATAATGTTATTCTATTATTTAACTATACATGTACTCATTTATTTATACAACATGAACAACATTTTCTTCATTATTCATATTTGATGATGATCACTATGAATTAATGTTAATAAATTGTCATGGGCAATAGTTTTGACCTTCCATATGTTTTCATTCGAATAAATTGGATTAAAAATAAGTTAAATTTATATTTTTTAAAATATATTTTATTTTTATTAATGTTATATGATCGTGTTATTCATTTTATTGACACGAGGATATTATTATCCTTCATGAGGATTAATGAATTATAATTCAGGTTTAAAAATTATAGAAATTGTATAACATTCGTTATTTATATAGAAAAGTTTTATTTATAAAGAGGTTCCATTAAGAATGATATAAAAAGTTAGTTTAATCTTATAATGATTTAAATGTACATAAATAACATATTGCAAGTGGCTATAATTATGAATCCCTTCAATGCATTGGTAGGTCGCATGAGAAAAAAAGTTATTTTTTTGGTGTATACCTCTCCATATTATAGGATAGGGTCTTGGAACAATGCATTAGAAGTAATTTTTTGATATTTGATTTTTTTTCTTTTCTTCTATATTAGATACATATAATTGATATCTATGTTTTCATTTATTTCAATGGATACAACATACTCTCATTTTCAAGTTTATTATAAATTCATGTGAATTAGATATTCCTACCATATTATTTATGATTCTTATCTATTATTTCATATATTATACATTTTCCATTACTGATATTTTTATGTCACACCTTATTATGATTCCATTTTACTGGTTATGATGAAATATAATACACATGAAATTTTTAGACGGATCAAATCTATAAAAAAAATTATAATGGATGTTCCAAAAAAATTAGAGGTTCTATAATTTCTTATATATTGTTAAAGAAATATGTTTGACATAAAGAGACATGAGTTATTAGTGTTTATTTTGTCTTTGTTGTCTAAATATATAAAGCTAATAAAATCCTCATAATGTTAGTGATACAATTTCCACAAATGATTTATGTAATTAAGTAATATTATATAATGTTTTGTTAACTATTATAAATGTGATCATGTAATATATATTTTTCTAGAATGAGATCTAGGAGTGTGGCATCCGGTCATCATGGTTTATATTAGTGCAATAGTTTAGATATCAATGGATATGGTGATGGTTATTGAGGATAATTAAATTGTTGAAAATTTGAATGAAATCTCTCCCAACATCAATGATGCATTAATCATTGAATTAATCATTGTACCCTAAATTTTGTATTTCCTATGAGGTTTTGTCATCCTTCTCATCATTGGTTTCCAATTTAATATATTTAAAACTCTATTTAACAGTTGTAAGCTTCTTTTTCCCACATCCATTTCATCTGTAATCTTATAATTGGTTTACAAATTATACTAATTTCTGACAAATATGATTCCCCAACACTCAATTACCCTTCACATAATTATTTATAGAATAGAGCTTCCATAATCTTTCATAAAAATAAATTAAATACACATTCATCCCCATATGATTTAAATTTCAATTTTTCTTTTTATTCAGTGAATAAATAATATTTTTCCATCAAATATTAATTATATTGGCATCATCATCATTATATAACACTCTTAAAAAAGGTTATACACATAATACAGAAGAAAAACATGAATATATTTAATTTAAATCTATATAAATAAATATCCTTCAAATATATCACAAGTAATCATTATTTAATGAAAATATTTTATGCAATGTTTGTTAATAATTCCCCCCACATAACAGTATAATTTTCTTAAAGTGTTAATATTTGAAAATCAGTATTCTTAAGAAATATGTTTTTGAGATAATATTCCACATGTTATTAATTTCCAAGACATTATAATTTTTTTTATTTTTTTAATTTTCAATAATCATCACCTCTACAACAATATCTAATATTGTAAAATTCACATTATCACTTTTAATTTATTAGATATAACCATTTTCAATACCATACTACTATAATAATTTATGAGAAAAATATAAAACCTTCTTTTCCATTAATTAATTTTAGAGATGTTGTCCCACCTACATTGACATGAACCCACTAAAGGATCATTTTTAGCTTATTTTATTTTGAATTTGAATTTTCTGTATAATATTAGATTTTATAAAATTATAAAACATGTTACTGTCAAGCAATGATAGTTTTGTTTTTTATTATTTATTCATTCTTTAAAAAATCCAGATAATAAGTTTGGAATATATATCAAATATTATTATTCCACAACTTATTTCCCACATTATTAGTAAAATATCACTTATTTTCAAGTTTATTAGTTTTCTATAAATTTCACTTTTTACACTTATCATGCATTAAAACTCAACCATATATTTATTTGATTATAAATGTCTTAATTGTAAAATTGATATTGTTACCCATGACATTAACATATTTACCCAAATAATATTTGGGGAAATGAATTCAAATACTAATAAATTCTTTCACTTAAAGTCATTTCCTTTTATTTTTCTCTTTCTAATAGCTATTAATTTTTCAAAATTCATTACTTCTTAATTAAATGACACCTTTTTGGTCAAAAATTATTCTATTGAGATGATCGTTACAACCCATCATATTATAGGTAAATCAACAATCAAATATCTATAAAGTATCGTGATTGATTTCATTTAAAGAAATATCTAAAAATATTTAATTCTTAAATATTACTTTTTGGATACACATCTAGTACTTCATTGATTTTAGTGGAGACTACACCTATCCATCCATTGGTTAAGTGGAATGAACATTATCATTCATCATTGGAATATTTTTTAATTTTCATCCCAATTAATATTTCTTTCATCTAATGAGAACATCCAATCATAATTAATTATGGGAATATCCATTGTATTATAGATAAATAATTAAAAATATTACATCAATAACCATTGAACTAAAAATAAAAAGGCAAAAAATCTAATGAATGTATGAATTTTACAATTTTTGTATATTATGACATGAAATTAAATTATTTTTTAATAATGCATTTCGTTTTCTCTATCAAAATATAAAAATAGCACATGATATCTGGTTTTATTTTCAATTTATTATTTAAATATATACCATCATTTAATATCTTTTGTTAGACACCAATATTGATATTAATCTTAGGTGTGTTCACTTGTGCATTTCCATCAACCACCAATACATTATTATTCTAGTCAATCCCCAATATATTATTTAATTTATATTTTTAAAAAACTATACCTATATAAAATAATTAAAATAATAACTTTTATGATCAATTTTTACCTCAAATTTAATCTCATATAGCACATTCTATTTTCTTTTTTTATTTTGAGATTTATAGTCCTTTCTTGATCCTAAATAGTTTTTTTTAAACTGAAAAACCTTATTATAATATCTATAATTATTTTGACTCTAAAATTCATTTTTTAGTCTTCAAAAAAAATGATTCAGTCTTGAATATAAATTTTTATGTTTAAGTAAATATCTTTCTACGATTTTTCTATATTTACATATTTGGGGGTTTTCAGGTTCCTCCTTTAATGGGGATTTCAACTCTTTGTATTTATGTATATAGTTTTCATAATAAATAACATTACTATTGTCCTTATTTTATTTTTTCTTACAATAAAAAATTTCAACAATAGTGATTTATAGTTTAACCATGAGGTCTAATATTCCCTCAATATTAGTATCTTTATTGTTTGTTTCCACTATTGGTAGTTTTTTTAATGATTTCCACAAAAAAATTCATTTAGGCCCTAAGAGTAAAAAATTTATTCCCAGGACTTCTCTTCAAATCTCTATTCTTATAATATAATAATGTATTTTAATTTTGAAGAATTTATTTATTTGAATTCAGTTTTTCTTCACATAATTTAATGATTTATATTTATATTATTCATCACCATCATCATCATAAAAATTCATAGGATATTTTTTATTTTATTATCCATCATTTTAAAAGACAATGTATGCATGTTGAATATTTCCATGGATTTTTATTTTTCATCATTTTTATTTATAAAGAATGGGAATTCATATCATCATTTACTTCTTTATCTTTTGGATAATTATACAATGTATTTTTCTTTATTTCATTGAATTCCACAACATGATAGTTCTTATTTACCAAAGACTAAATGTAATTACTAATCGTTATGAATGTTATAAGAGTGATATGAATTTAATATATTATGACATAAAGTTGATCATTATCTTTGGGAATAGATAATTTATCACTCAATAATAGTGGAAATACTCTGAGGACCCCATTTATGAATTATATTTAGTTGATGGTTTCATTAATTCCATGAATTTAATCCCTAATAATGTTCTACTTATCAATGAATACATCCACATAATCATATGGGTGGATCCAAAAATCTTTATATTTATTCCATAAATCCAATAATTTAGATTCACCACCAATCATGTTCTATAATTTGTAAGATCACCTATATCCCTAAAGTTAAATATGAAATAATAAATCAAGTTAAAAGAGTGAAAATAAAATATTCCTTGGTTCGCAAATATTTTGATAATCTAAAGAGAATAAAATTGTGATATAGAGATGTACTAGAATAATTTTTCACAACACAAAATTCTTTATTTTTTTTAAAGAATCTGCACTAGACCCCTATGGTTTTAACCATCACAAAGTGTATAAATCACTTCTCTCTATCAAAGAAGAAGCTCATTACTCCTCCAAGAATAATTTCTGAAAATATTCACGAACCAAGAATTATGTTACATCATTGATAGTATATAAACTGGTTGCTCCTTCATCCATGTGATGAAACTCAGTATCCTCTATAATTATATACTCATAGATTCCCCTAATTTCATCAATCATTATTTCTAGAACAAATGTGTGATTTACACTCTCATGACATATTCTTATCCTTCATGTTTTTACTTAATTATATATCATTAATCATGAGATAATATCTAGGTTTTTCCTTTATTTATTCACCATTTATCATTTCTTAATGTGGAAGAATTCCTCAAAAAAAAAATAAAAGTTAGTTTTTGGTAAACCATCCTTAATTTGAGTCAAACAATATCTCTAAAATATAGAACATTTAATTGTATATATTTTGAATCACTCAAAATTAATGTTACATAACCATGAAATAGTGGTGAAATCCATTTCTTTATTCAAAATAGAAAATTTATAATACATTAAATTTTGTTGTCCCATGGAATTATGACCTCCATCAAAACTTAATACTTGTCGCCTCCATGTTTATCTATATAGACCCCTATATTAATAGTGTGGTGAAATTATTTAAAACATTATAGAATAAAAAATTATATGTGTGAGCCTCCTCCATTTTCTAAGTATCCATTTTTTAATAATAACACAATTTATCAACTCCAATTGCATAATAAGGCATCCCAACCTACTTTTTCTAAATTTCATTTCCATATAAAGATAGAACTACACTAATAATCCATTTGAACACCATCATGTAACGAATAATTCTTCATGATATTTACCCCCAAAACTATTTAATTGGACACATATCATTAGTAGTTTTAATAAAAAAAATTAAACTCTAATTCTTTAATAGTTAATCTTTAGTAGATTTTTTTTATTCCTATATAGCATCAAAATCACCCTATTTAGGTTAAATTTATTTTTTCCATTTTACAATGGAACACCACAATGAATTGTAATCTAATATTAGATAATCATTCATTGATTTTATTTATTCATATATAGAAATGAACTAATCTTACATAGGATCCGATATAATATTCTATATGTACACTATGGTTTTGCCTCATTACTCCTAGAAAAATACTTCATCCAAACATAGAACAATTAATAACCATATAGAATGATTTAATATGATTTAAATTGTCACAATGTGACTTCCATCTGATGTATAGAACTACCTTTTCTTTATTAATAATATTATAATAACCTTAAAATTGTATATTTTGACATCATGATTCTATATGGATGTATGTCCTATCATCGCTCTTAACAAAAAATACATGAGAAAGAATCAAATATTATTTTACTAATATTGAACTATATGATTATTAGAATAATAACTCAGATAATTTTATCAGTGGAAGATGATGATATTTTATGTGCAGTAATGATGGTGTGTATGAAAAAAATACTGTCAAATGGTGAGAAATATTTAATTAAAAAAAAGAGGAGATAAAGTATATAATTAATAAACCCTAAATATATTAGTTATTTAATTATCGTGATGTTAGACATAATTCTAAAAATATCAAAAAACTAGGGGTTTATAATGGTACTCTTTATCTACAACCAACAGATCAATAAAAATATTATTTAATCCTTACAAACATGGTGGGTTATAAAAATTTAATTATGTAATATAAAATGTATTATAGATCGTTAAATGAATTTAGTTATTTTTATTCATTATATATTATTTCATTTTCAAGTGTAAAAAATATATTTATTAACGAGGTAGATTATGTAATTTTAAATAATTATTGACCTAGTGTTTTGATGATCCTTTACAACATATACAAATCTCATCTCTTATTTATCCAATTACTCTTTTCGAGGAAAATTTTATTAAAATGTATGGAATTGATTGAATCCCTCCCCCAAGAGATACTATAGATATTTGATATATTGGAATATAAATTTGTATCTATTCAGATAGTATCAATGTAGTTTATATTATAGACACATCATAAAACTGTATCCACTTTTTTGTATGACAATCACCATGAATGATGTCAAGAACTATTAAAATTAACAAAAATATCAACATAAGACTATTATAAGAAACAAAATGGTATACTATACCGATATAAGAAATTTGGGTTGATATATCATTAGAGATAATATCTCATGTGAAAATGATATTGTGTACAACCTTAATAGTTTTCATTGTATGGAGAAGAATAAAATTGAGAGGATGAAATTGATTTAAGGCGGGAGAAGGTAAAAACCTATAATTACGAAATATTCATTTAAAAAAGCATGAAAAAAATTATTTTTCTTTTAATAAAAATACATTTATAACATAATAAAATTATAGGTAAAATGATGAATAAGTTAACAAAAAGAAGACTTAGTTATTTTGATAATGGGAAAAATAATAAATGGTATGTGATCATCGTATTTACTTTTGGATAAAATAATAAATGAATGTAAGTAAGTATCACATCATTATTATCTATAGTAATCATGAATATTATAATTAATTTTTTTATGAAGAAAAATATTTACCCAGGAATATACACATACTCAATGAAATGTTGGAAAAACTAACATAAATAAAGATGAAATATTTTAATTTGTGGGGTCAATATAAATCCAATATAATGTGAAAATTACATCTATTCACACAATATATGGGTTTTCTAAAAATCATGATTATAATTTTGAGGGAATATATATATATATTCATTATTGAAATGGATTTTACCAAAAAGTACCATAAATGGTAAAAAACATAATATTGTTATTATCTTACAATTTTATTAATTATATTAAAAAATGGATGAAGTGTGTTTGATATTTATAAATAATAAATTATCACTCACTAAATAGTTATGTAATGATAAAATTTTGAATTATGTTATATCATAAAAAATAGATTCAATTATAAAAATATTATTTTTCTCTGAATTTTATATTTTCATTTTTTTAAAATAAGTCTCTCACATTTGAATAATAAATGAAATTAAATTTTTTGTTTATATAGTTCAATAATTTAATTATATTACACACTATGGAAATATATTTAGTAATAAATATATTGAAATCATATAATTTTTTTAACGTTATTTTTTTTATAAATGGTTTTCATACGTTACACATTTTAATTAAACTAAAAGTACCATGGTTAAAGGATAGTTTTTATAATCAATTATTTGCAATGAATTAGAGAATATATTTAAATTGTTTAATAGTAAAAAAATTGACATTAAATAAGATTCATTCCTTTATATATCTCTAATAAAAAAAGAGATGAGGGATGACGTGGGTTTGAAATAACGGAGGCTTGGCGCATTACCATTTACTAAAATGGTACATTCATTAAGAAAATAAATAATACCATTGTAAATTATGAGTAAATAACGATAATATTTTTTTCTATATATTATATTATATCATTTAAAACATAATTGTGTCATATCTAGGAAATAAATTAGATTAAATATATTT
This sequence comes from Viscum album, assembly GCA_963277665.1. Classification (NCBI taxonomy): domain Eukaryota; kingdom Viridiplantae; phylum Streptophyta; class Magnoliopsida; order Santalales; family Viscaceae; genus Viscum; species Viscum album. The sequence goes on from OY728125.1 coordinate 1,159,923,357, forward strand.
AAAATTTCTGGTCAAAAATTAAAATTAAAGAATATGGGTCGTATTATATTTTTTGTTAAAAATTAATTACCATTGTAAATTAATAATCATGGAAAAAGTTGTATAATATCATCACTAGAAATTTTTATAATGGTATCAATATAAAATATTTACAGAACTCTATTTATGGGTGAAATAATATAAAAATTCTCACATTATTCCCTTATATAACACATTTAAGTATCATGTACATCCATCCATACAATTAATGTTAGTTATATTTTTTTTACATGTCCCTCAATATACACTATAAAAAGAGATTTTCAATTCTCACCTAAATTCAAAAAAATATACATATATTCTTTGAATCTTACCCAAAATCAATCTCTTAAATTTTTAGAACACGTTTTTTTGACTTTTCCCCCATGAAAGTGGCCTAATTCCTTCATTCTGATCATCCATATAATGATAACGAAAAATTAAAATAACTTATGTATCATTTTATTGAATATAATTTTAATCTATTATCTCATCTTCTAACTATACAAAGAAACTATTCCCACTAGTTATGTACTATTTACATCATTATTTTTCTTTAAAAATGATATTATCATAACATATGTCTATGTTATTTCTGAATACCTAGTTATAACAAGTTATTGTTTGGGGGTTGTTTTATTAGATTATTGAGTGATTCTATAATTACTCAACCATAAATAATTCAAATAGATTAACCTATAACTATATGTTTTAATAATGATGAATTTAATTAATTTATGAAATTATTGAATGATAATATATATAAATAATTAGTTCAATAGATTAAAGTTCATCTAATTGAATTGAGAATTTACATATATAATATTTTTATCTTTTAATTAAGAACAATCACTATAAAATCAATGAAATAATAATGTATTATACCACCATTTTACTATACTTCGTAAGAGGGGTGAATAATTGTAATGAGATTATTCAGTTGTTTAAATTAGGTTGTACCTTTCCTTTATGTTTGACATGAAAACGTAGATCACAATTTTATTCACAAATAGATGATAAAATATAATGATCATATACATAGGTATTTTACTAGGTTCACTTATAAAAAAATTCCACATAGCATATATCAATGATAAGAAAATATTTCATTTGACCTCTATATCACTAGTATTTTAGTACAACCTTATGAAGAGTTTTCGATTCCTCAAAGGTCAATAAGTTACTCCCCCTATGTTCTATTCTTCTTAGGTTCATATAAAATAAGAATTCCGCACATAGGTCTTAAATATATTACTTGAATATGTAATAAAACACCAAATGTTAACATTGTTCTCTATGATGTCTTTCTTCATTGTATTATATCTCTAATAGTTTTTATAAAATCCAATCCTTATACCAAAAATATTTTACTCATATTAGTATTATCCCATATCAATTCTATAGCATAAATATTAAATTATATTATGAACTCTCAAATTATAAATATTATTCCATTATATTATTTGTTATGTGTGTAATATCTTAGGATTTTTTATACAAAAAAATATCCATATTCTCAGAATATTTGAACTAATTATTTGAAAATCGAACTCTAATGTATGTAAAATAAAAAACCATTTATCGGATACAATTGATTGGAGATTTGTTCCATTGGATATTGAATAGATAGTAACTAAATAATAGTATAAAAATAAAATATTCTCTTACCATCACATTAATTTTAGTTCTATAGAAACCCATGTTCACAGTGAAACATGCTACATTGTGGCCTGAAATGTAATTTTTTATAACTTATCTGAACAAATGGAAATGTTGTTGTGTGACTAGAATATTCATGGTGTGAATAATTCTTATACAAAACCATTTTAGAGAGTCTAGATTCTATTATAGAACAATCATGCTTGTCATGATGTGGGTCCATCCTCTCAAGATTCACTATAAACACCCAAATTTCATCATAGTATGAAATTTTGTGTTGTGGTGTTGTCACATCATTTAAAAATTTATTAAAAAAATATCATGTATGTCATGACCCGACTTCACCAATAGGAGAGAAGGGACAACTGATTGCCAGAGCCTTCATTTTTCATGTTGAAGGAGAGATAATGACCCCTGAGACCCGCCTTCAATAGGCCCCGGATTGGCGACTTGCACCAATGGTATATAATCACACATAAGATGGAAGGAATTACCATTTTTTTATTTAGTAATATCGGGAGATAAGATAGATATTCCCAACAACACCAAAGGTGGATGTACATGTAAAGCCAAAACAAACAATTCTCAATTGCATGTTCCAACAGTAATGCCTTAGAAGTACAAGAAACCCAAAAAAAAGTATCAAAGAAAAGAAAACAACAACAGTAACAGTCACAATGTACGAACTAGTACGATCCTGCACGATCTCTGAATTCCTCCTGGAATCTTGAATGTATTTTTATATACCCAGGGTGAGTATACAAGTATACTCAGTAGGAAAAACCAAAAGTTCTCATGCACAAGTAGGGGGGCATTATAATGCCCCGTGAGAAAAGAGATAACTGAAACACCTAGTAGGGAAAACTACCCACCCAAGCCTCACTAAGGCACACTCCCCAAATAATTCAAGTCAAGTAATGTAATAGTAATAACACATCGACGTTTGGGTACCCTACTCTTCTTTCCCACTGTTTATTGAAGACATCCTACGCATCAAACCTCTCCTGCCATTCTCACTACAGTCCCACAGCCATACTCCGCCCACACAGAACTGGGACATCACCACACATCCCTCCCACAAACACCTGGGCTATATCAACCACACGTAACCAGGCCCATAGACACCTGACCAAGAACAACCACCGCCACAACTGAAGACACCTAAGCCTCATCCCGAAGACACTTGGGAAACAACCTGCCCTCACCCACTTGGGCCAAACACCACAACTACCATGCCTGAAGAATCTTGGACTATAATGGACCTCAGGCCATCAGAGCCTACCTAACGAGTCTTGGGATTTTCTAGAAAGGGAGTAGAAAAGGAGCTAATAACCAGCCACACACAAGAGTGTTGGGAAAAACACCCTCTCCCATGAAATGGGGGGTTTCGACACAAAGTGCTGAACATGGGTGGGGCGCGAATAAGAAACATAAGAAATAATATTATATGTATAGTTATCAAGTACTCATCCTAACCTAGGGGTTCAAAAACTCTCCTAAACCCAAAAACCTCATTACTTTTCATTCATAAAAAGGCATACCACTCACAGCCATGTCACAACTCATTCCTAGAACAAATTTCCCATTGAACCCATTCTTGATTTCATGATTAGGTGATTAAATTTAGGTAAATTCTGCCCTACTAGGCAACTAACAGGCATAAACGCAAGTTATGGAAGGCAAAACAACCAAGGAGCGCTTAAGCATTCACACCCGGTCCTCTTGTAATGTTACAACAAAGGGATATGTGAGATCCCTAAATGTACTAGAACCAATCCAATCCCCATGATACTTCCCCACATGGCCTTATATCCACAAATGACAACCGTATAACAATATATGATCTCATCCCTATCCATATCACCCCATAAGCATCACGAAGAAAAAACATACATACAACCAAGATAGAGCAAGGAAGTTTCCAGACTAAAGTACTTCATTCATTAAGTTTTTTTTATTTCTGTTTGGTTAACTGGGGTGAACACACAAGGGTTTTTGTTCACTGTGCATCCATTTAATAAGTCGAGTTTACGTGATTAACCAATTATCATGTTACAGTCATTCAATCTCATGAATTTCAAGAAAAACAAAGGTTCATTTGTGCGCAAGAAAAATAGAGGTTCATTTGGTTTCATCCATCCCCATGAAAACAATACCATACCCACCCCACAAGATAAACAGTAATTAGAGATGAAGGAAAAACCCTACCTTGATTGATCATGGATCGACGTTTTAACTCTGTGTGGCATGAAATGGGGATGCGCGACTTATACGGGAGGTACTCTAGGGACTCCGAGAATGAGTAGGGAAGCTCCAGCACAGGCACACCACTTTCCTCAGGAAGGGGGTGGAATCCAAATGTACAAGGAAGGAAAATGGAGACCATCCAATAAGAAGAAGGAAGAAATTCTAGTTTGATATAAAGTTGAGATCCCATTGTTATAGGATATAGAATTTTGAACTGCTTTAATGTTTGATCATGGTCTTCCACCTGGTTGGGTGGTTACGCCTGATGGAATATATTGTAATTTAATAATTTTCATCAGAGAGGTGGCCATAACAGCTGTGCATTTAAACAGTTTCCCTTAAATCGTGCAACAGGGGCAGAATGGAAGTATGGGGAAAGGGTGTGACACCATGAAAAAACCATGAGTTTTGGTAAGTTAATGTTCGCACGACTCTTGGGGGATTTTAGATATTTTTTATGGGCTTTAAATGGATTTTAAAGGGGGTATTTAATCATTTTTTCATCAAAAGAAATGTTACAGGAGTGGAAACATTCAGAAGTTGAAAAAAGAATGAAGTTCCTCAGTGATGACATGGTTTCACCATCATGATGTCACCCACACGGTTCCACCGTCACGGTGCCACCGTCACGGAGTCACCCTCACGGTGACACCGTTATGGTGTCACCATCATGGTGCCACCGTTTCAGAGTGAGACCGTGACCAGTGCCATCATTTTGGTGGGAACGTTTGATGGAACTTTGTTTTGGCAAACCAATGGACTAGGAGGATCTGGAATATTACATCAGATACCTCTCAAACTATTCTCATCCTCAAGAATCGAAACTAGATCAGGAGAAAAGAGGGGGGGTCTGAAAAACCACATCGAAAGTTACATATCAGGAGTAAACCTCATCCATATTTCGAACGACTATGGATACACTACCTCTCCTCTTCCCCCCAAGTAGGCACACTAACATTTAAGGGTCAAACCGTCCAATCATATGGATTAGGGAGTTTTCTTCCTCCATGTCAAGATATTATCCGCTTTGGTCATCACTGACTCACCTACACGGGTTTAATCGCATCTACCTTAATTTATCTTGATTTGGGATCAGGTCATCCCCTCTCCACAGTCATGAATCTTCACACACATTCAGAGAATAAGGAAAAAACACATTTCATAGTTAACAAGGTAAAATAACACTTCATCACGAACCAGTATATAAAATAAAACAGAACAGTAATCAAAACAGCTCTGGGTACATGGCGTGCATCTGTGCCTCCTGCTCCCAGTTACTCTCTTCGAGCCCACTATGTCTCCATAACACATGAACCAAAGGGATGGTTCGTCCACGGAGCACCTTCTTCTCGCGATCCTCGATCCTCACCGGTCTTTTTACAAATGTTTCACCAGCCTCGATATCCATCTTTCATCCATCAAGGATGTGTGAATTTCTGTGTAGATACTATTGGAGATGAGACACATGGAAGACATCATACAGTCTCAGTAGCGGTGGTGGTAGTGCTAGCTGATAAGTCACTTCACTGACCCGCCGCAGCACTTGGAACGGTCCGATGAACCTGGGAGAAAGCTTACTCCCCATGCCGATCCTCTATTTCCCACACCCAGGGGAGACCTTCATGAACATGTGTTCCTCGACCTCGAACTCCAAGGGTCTCATCCTACCATCGGTATATGACTTTGTCCCATCCCAGGCCGCCTTCATCCTCTCTCGTATAAGATAAACCTTCTTTGTTGTGCACTGCACCACCTTCGGGCCAAGAACACCTACCTCCCCGACCTCTGCCCATCACATGGGTGGGTGACACAGCCTCCCGTACAAAGCTTCGAACAGAGCCATGTCAATGGTAGAGTGATAGGTATTATTGTAGGAAAACTCTACCACAGTCAAGTGTCATACCCAGGATCCCCCCAAGTCCAACACACATGCCCGTAGCATATCCTCCTTCGTCTGGATGGTGCGTTATGTTTGCCCATCTGTCTGGGGGTGGAAAGTAGTTCTGAGGCATAGCTAGGTGCCAAAAGCTTGTTTCAATCCCTTCCATACCCATGAGGTAAACAAGGTATCACAATCAGAGACTATAGACCTCCGAACCCAGTGCAACCGCAGTACCTCATCCACATACCTCTGTGCTAGGGCATCCACCGTACCCGACTCCTTGATCTTTAGGAAGTGAGCTTATTTCATTAGTCGGTCCACCACTACCCAGATAGCATCGCAAACCCCCTGAACTCTGGGTAGTCTTGTGACCAAATACATTGAGATGTCTTCCCACTTACACTCTAGGACATTTAAATGTTGCAACAGAACTCATGGGATGCGGTGTTTAGTCTTCACCTGCTGACACACAAGGTACTTTCCTATGAACTCTAGCACTACCCGTTTTACCCCGGGCCACCAAAACTGACCCCTCAGACTCTGGTACATATTTGGGACTTCTAGGTGCATCGCTATGGGTGAGTTGTGGAACTCACCAAGAACTATCTCACGCATTCCCATGGGGAAGAGCAGCTTTCCATGAAACAAAATTTGATTCTTACCATCTTTCGACCACCCTTCTAGAGCATTGCCTTGGTTAACCCGATCACGCATCACTTCAGTCTCTAAGTCTCCCCACTGAGACTCCTTTGCCTGCCGCGATAGAGAGGATTGCACTATCATATGAAATGGGCAACCTCTACAACCATCGATCCTTGAATCCAGGTGTAGGGCAGCCAACTCCTCCATCACCTTCCATGCATCTGCTGACTCTCAAATAGCATCCTTATGTTACATCCTACTCAATGAATCGGACACCAAATTCCCCTTGCATATGATGTAGGATATTTTGAAGTTGTAGTTTTAGAGGAACTCCTTCCACCTTCATTAACAAAAATTCAGGTCCCGCTGGGAGAAGATATACTTCAAGCTCTTGTGATCTGTGAGGTCCATGAAGAGCTCCCCGAGGAGGTAATGCCACCACAACTTCTGTGAGAACACAACCACCAAATGTTTTAGATCATGGGTGGCATAGGTATGCTCATGGGGACGTTACATCCTAGACCAATAAGAGATCACTCCTTGTTGTTGCATCAGTACACTCTTGAGGCCTTGTCCTGAAGCATCACAGAACACCTCATACGCTACCCCTTCTTCTAGAAACCTTATCACTGTGGCTCTAACCAACTTCCCCTTCATATAGGTGAAGGGTGCCTCGCACTTTACATTCCACATGAAAGCCTGGTCCTTCTAAGTCATGGTTGTCAAATGTGCCGCAACATGGGAGAAGTTGGGCACAAACCTCCGATAGTAACCTGCCAAACCTAGGAAACTATGAAATTCTAACACGTTCATTGGTGATGCCCAAGAAACAACCGCCTTAATCATTGATGGGTCCACCTCTATTCCCTACTCAAACACCATGTGTCCATGGAAGTGCATTTCTTGCGTCCAGAACTTACACTTGGAAAATTTCCCATAATGTAGGTGCTGTCAGAGGACCTATAAATCCGTTCTTAGATGCTCAGCATGATCCTATTATGGTCTCGAGTAGGTCAGGATGTCGTCAATAAACACGACTACAAACTGGTCCAGGTATTCCCAGAAAATGGAGTTCATGTTTCCCCTGAACATAGATGGAGTGTTTTTAACGCCGAATAACATGACCACAAACTCAAAGTGCCCATATCTGCACCTGAAGGTAGTCTTTGAGATTTCATCTTCGTTTACCCTCAACTGGTTATATTTTGACCATAGGTCGGTCTTTGAGAACAATCCTACCCTTTTTAACTGGTCAAAAGACCTTCTATTCTTGGGAGAGGGTAATGGTTCTTGAACATTACCTAGTTCAGTTTCTGGTAGACTATGCATAGTCTAAGAACACCGTTGTACCTCCCTAACCCCAGTTACCCAGATTTGGTGCATTATTACATAATATTGGCATGATGACAAAATATCATGCCTCTAAAGACCGATTAGTTTAGTATCCTTGGAATAACTAGATACATTCATAGAGTTTACATTACATCATAAAGTGAAAGATACTATAACAACATCTTGTCTACATATCCCTTTATACTATCACTATAGGTAATTCATAAATAACTTCTTCACATCCTGGGAAAAATAAAACATTTAAATGGGTGAGCTCAGATGCTCAGTAAGGATAACAATATAGCCGAAACATTCATAAATAAGCATAAACATTTAAGGCAATGTATAACTAAAACAAAAGCTTTTTTAAACTTGAACATCAAAATAATATGGAAAATATAAAATGAAAGAATTCCATTTATTTATTCTCATGGATATTCTACTAGTCGAATAATCATATACAATATCAATAAACACTTTTATAATGATGGAATGCATAAAGCCAGACTATCATAACCACATAGTCAAGGCCTCGTGGCAAGACTACAAATAAGATTTTGTCAAGACCTTGTGCCAAGACACTAGTTTGTCTCATGAGACATACCGATGCATCGAGGAGCTATAGCGAGCTCCACCCATCACTTATAAAGTCTAATTCATTTCTCATAATAACAGGTTTAAACATAACATAAACTTTCGTATTAAAACTAGTAAATGAAATGTCAATACATTCTCTATAAACCATGAATGGTATAAAAATAACACATCAACATTCTAAAATATCACAGAAACATCAATACAATATGATAGTTTAGTATCATAATAAATCAACTTCAAATAAACATAAAATCCATCAAAGGATGTTGACTTAGATGAAATCAAAACTATTTAAGAGAAATATCTCTTTTTTTGAAATCATTTAAAAGTCACATAATTATAAAAGAAAACATTTACTTTAAAAATATTCTTATAAGATTTTAAGGGAAGCTTCGACGATTTTATAATGATGGAAAGTATCTGCACCCACCATGTAAGTTAAAAAAAATAGTCTTACCTTAATTCTGTCAAAAAGGTTATAAATGGCCTTGTTTGGAAAACGACGGAAAGATTCCATTATAAACTTCTTATAAAAAGTCAAACAAGTGTATAAATGAATTTAACCCATATTCTGTAAAATAGTAATAATGTTTTGAAATATATTTTTAAAATACATGGATGTGGATGATAAAGAGGTCCCAATAGATAATTACATATACACAACCTCAGATAATGAAGAGATTGTGAAATAAACCCTTACGAATTTGTTAAATTATGGAACATACACCCCATGAAAGAGGTATCATACAATGAATATGTAAATACACATAAATTAAAGTTTATTACATAAATAATAAAATTATGGGAAGTACATACACCACACAAAAGGTAATATTGGCAATATGGCAGGAATCTCACAGGAATAAGGAGTGAGATGAAAACCCCTTACCTTGTACTTTTCCTTGGTCTAGGGTAGTTTAAACTCCTTTATAATGGTAAAATAATTGTTATTAAATTATTCAAGAATCATTTAAATTAATATGTTATCATATATGATCTTTTAACATTTTTTTGTTAATAATATCTTAGTATTATCGTCGTTTCGGGTGTAAATTTACGTGTTTTCTATTATATGTTTTGTTACATAAGCCACGTCTATTATGGATAGGTTGTATCTTATTAATTTCCATAATGAAATTAAGTCTTTAAATATTATTTTTAATCATCAAATGAAATTTAGTCTTGAAGGGATACGATGGGGAATGAATCTCATCGCTTTCGTGGAGACGGTAGTCCGTACTTACACACAAGGGATAATATCATTATTTTGATATTAAAATAATATATAATTGGATGTTATATCATATATATATACAAATTATCATGTTATATTTATTATTTACAGGAATTAAACATGATTATTATACCCATCCAAATAATAATTTATTGAATAACAATTACACCACGACGTGGAGACGGTAAGCCGTACGTACGCACGTATGGTGACATGTCATTCAAAGGATGGATAGAGTACTGGATATGGTTGTACCATAATAACACAAAAATATATATAAGATAATAGAGTTATTATTTTAGAATGGGAATAACAAAGAAAGAATAAGTTAAAGAAGAAAGGAACTTGAAAGAGGGTGGTTAAAACATTACCTCTTCTTCGGGTTATTATTTTTAATTTGGTCAAAAGGGATCCTTAAGTTGGATTTCTGACTAAAGGAATGCCTCTAGGATTAAGGGAGGATATTTTAGAGGATATTTGGTCAGAGTTTGGCCGAACCAAAACTCTTTGACTGTGTGAATAATTTGTTAGAAGTGGTGTCTTTTTATAATGGGGAGGAGGGGCTCTTTAGGAAAAACTTCATGTATTATTTTATAATAAATTATTATTCCGATTATAATGGCTCCAAAGTGGATTATTCAAAGTCTAAGGTGGGGAGGTGTCGAAATCCTTTCAAAAAATATATTATAAATAGGTTTGGGTCATTATATTAACCATATATTATAGTTTTAACTCTTAGTTAATTAGTTTGACACTTACCATGTCACTTGGTATTTTTATATTATATAGTTAATAAACATACTATATACATCCATGATAACCCAAAGTGTTTCATTAATTATACACCTATCATGATATAAGTCTCTTGGCTGAACCTTAGAATATATGGAATTTAATACTAATTAATAATATAATATTTGTTTTAAATACTCTTTTATGTCAATTTTGACACTATTTGGATTTTGATTTTTGTGAAAATCATAACAGCATGATTACTTCTAAAAAACTTAATTAAATCAATAATAACATGTAATATTAACCTATAAAATTATTTTAATTCATAAAAAGTCTCAAATTTCATTTATTTGGGTATTTAAATTATCAATTATTTTAATATTTCATTAATTAGGTAATTACTGCATCACCATTGAGTCATAAATTAATTAAATTATATAATGTCTAAAAATTATAAATAAAATACTATTATGTAGGAAAAATTATTATCTTTCTAATTAATATTTATAATCAAATTTATATTCTGTATAAACCTATATTAAAAATGTTTTAGTTATTAAACTTTGATTTTAACTCTTTTAACTCTTCTTTGAATTAAATAATAATAATTTTCTTAATCTAATCCAAGTGGAGCTAAATGATAATATTTTATTCCAATGGTTTTTTGTTGTTGAGATAAACTTGTCCAATAGAATTAGGACATGTGTTAGGGTAATATTAATATCATTTTTACCATTAATTATCCTATTTACTTTTTACCGTGGTAAATAAAAGTAAAAAGTTTCTATTCACCAAAAAATATTTTTATCTTATTGAACCACATTTTACTCGTTGATATTAACCATGTCTCTTGGATTTTAGAAATTCCACTCACCAAAGCAGTGAAATTTTATTTTAGGTGAATTTGCAAATTCTCCTAGGAGATGGGTAAAAGATGGTGAAATGTTCTATAAAATTTTTATATGTCTAAAATTATTCTAAACTAACTACAATGAATTACATTGAACATATATAGGTATTATTTATCTATTTTTACCTTAATTAGATTTAAATAAAATAAATAATTATTTGAATAAAAATTCGTTTTTAAACTATAACTCAGTGTTGTTTCACTATTCATCAAAAATTGAAAGTTTTCAGAAAAATACCAAAAATTCACCCTAGGATAATTTCAATATTCCGAATCCAAATATGATGTCCATTTTGAATGATAAAATTTAGAAAATTTCAAAAAGTGTGTATTACTATTCATAACAGGTAGTTTGATTGGTTGTGGTGTGTGTTAGAACTCGAAGTTGCGTACAAGACACGCTACTATATTATTCAAAGGGAAGCGTATCGTGGAAGCTTGGGGCGTTACATTCTCCCCTCCTTCAAATAATTTCATCCTTGAAATTTATGGAATACTACCGCATGAAAAGACTCAGGTGATTCTTCATCATATTTTCCTCGGGATCCCACGTTGCCTCTTCCATCTTACAGTTTCTCCATAGAACTTCTACGACACGAGTCTTCCTGTTTCTCAGCACTTGTTCTCTTGTATCAAGAATCCTAACGAGCTCTTCGCAATAATACAGATCGAGTTCAAGTTCTAATTCATCGTAAGTGAGTACATGCATTGGGTCAGGCATGTATTTTCTCAACAGTGATACATGGAACACATCGTGAACTTTGGAGAGAGTTGGCGGCATTTCCAACCGGTAAGCTACAGCCCCAATTCATTCCATAATTTCGAAAGGTCCGATGTACATGGGACTCAATTTACCTTTCTTACCAAAATGTATAACTCCCTTCCATGGAGATACCTTTAAGAAAACATGATCTCCTACCTGAAATTTCAATTCCTCCCTTTGTTTATTGGCATATCTCCTCTACATACTTTGAGCTGATTTGATGTTGTTTTGGATTACCTTTAATTTTTCCATTATTTCCTCCACCAGTTCTGGGCCTACAATTTTTCTTTCACCAACGTCGTCCCAACAGGTTGGTGTGTGGCATCTCTTTCCATATAACCATTCATATGGTTCCATCTGAATACTTGAATGAAAGCTATTGTTATAGGAAAATTATACCAAAGGTAAATATTGATCCCACATAACCTGAGAGTCAAGTGAGAAAGATCTCAGCATGTCTTCTAAGGTTTGAATAGTCCGTTCTGATTGTCCATCTGTTTGAGGGTGGTAGGTAGTACTAAAATAATGTTCATTATCCAGGGCTTTCTAAAGACTTTTCCAGAATCTTGAAGTTATATGGGGATCACGATCAGAAAAAATAGATAGGGGTACTCCATGAAGTCTCACAACTTCATTAATATATAGTATTGCTAGATGTTCTAGTGGTATATCTTCTTTTATATCAAGAAAATGTGATGATTTGGTAAGACGATCAATAATGAACCATATTGAATCATTCATTCTAGGAGTCTTTAGTAGTCCCATGACAATGTACATCGTGATATTATCCCATTTCCACTCAGGTATGGGGAAGAGGTTGCATGACTCCTCCAGGATGTTGCCTTCCAGCTTTCACATGTTGAAAACCATACATCTTGACACAAAATCAGCAAATCTCCCTCTTCATGTTGTCCCACCAAAAATGTTCCTTTAAATATATATACATTTTGGTGCTACTAGTGTGTATAGATAAATTGGAACTATGATCATCATCCAACAATTCCATTTTTAGATCAGGTATATTGGGAACATAATGTCTCTTCCCAAATATCAAATTCCATCTTGATACAAAAAGTCACTCAATCTCCCATCATTCACAGCTTTAATCTTCTTTTGAAATTATTAATCATCGGTCTGAGAAGTCTTTATCCTTTCTAGTAATGATGGTTTGGCAACATTTTGAAAAAGTTTCACTGTTTCACCATCCATGGTAATTCCCATATCCATTTTCACTAGATCCCTGAAAATATGATCCCTTTCAATTCTCATCACATTCAAAACTCCATGATCCTTTCTACTCAAACCAACTGCCACCTTATTTGCCTTCCCCAGGTGGTAGTTTATAATGAAATCATAATCCTTGAGTAGTTCAAGCCATCACATTTTCCTCACGTTGAGTTCTTTTTGTGAGATAATGTACTTTAAACTCTTGTGATCAGTATATATCTCACATTTTTCACCATAGAGATAATGCCTCTGTATCATCAAAGCAAATATTATAGCAGCTAACTCAAGATCATGAGTAGGATAGTTTTGCTCATAAATTTTTAGCTGTCATGATGCATAGGCAATAACCCTATCATTCTGCATAAGGACACCACCAAGTCCTTTCTTTGATACATCACTATAAATAACGAACCCATCATTCCCCGATGGTAGAGTAAATATAAGAGAATTGACTAATATTCTCTTTATTTATTCAAAACATTCTTCACACTCTTTTGTCCATACAAATTTAACCTCTTTACGTGTGAGCTTCGTTAATGGGTTAGTCAATCTGAGAAAATTCTGGACGAAACACCAATAATAACCTGCTAAACAAATAAAATTGTGTACCTCATTTATACTCTTCGGGGCTGGCCATTCTTGGATTTCCTTGGTATTAGAAGGATTAATAGATATTCCATCCTTAGAGACAATATGGCCAAGAAAAGAGATCTCTTGAAGACAGAATTCACACTTGCTAAACTTCCCATATAATTCATGTCTTCTAAGAGTCTTCGGGATAATGAGAAAGTGGTTTTCATGATCTTCTTTGAATTTGGAGTATACCAAGATATCATCAATAAATACCACTACAAATTTATCGAGATATTCCTTGAAAACTCTATTCATTAGATCCATGAATATAGAGGGTCCACTAGTCAACCCAAAAGACATTACTGTAAACTTGTAATTCTTGTACCTGGTTCGAAATACTATCTTCAGAATGTCTTCCTCCTTCAAACACAACTGATTGTATCCATATCGAAGGTTAATCCTTGAAAAGTATTGTTCTCTATGAAGTTGGTCGAATAAATCATCAATGCGAGGTAGGGGATACTTGTTCTTTATTGTTATAGGATTGATCTCCCTATAATCAATACATAACCTCATGGATCCACCTTTTTCTTAACAAAAACGATAGGGGCTCCCCATGGAGAAACACTCGGGGTGAATAAATCCATTATTACTCAAATCCTCTAGTTGTTTCTTTAGTTCCACCAATTCCACAGTGTACATTCTATATGGGGCTTCGATATGGGCCTTGATACAGGAATTAAATCTAGGGAAAACTCAATTTCTCGTTCTGGAGGATGTCCAGGTAAATCATCCGGAATCACATCAACATATTCTCTCACAATAGGTACATCCTCTATTTGAACATTCCTTTCCACACCCATAGTTATTTCATTCTCTTCCTCCCCGATAATTGAATTTAGTTTTGCTACTGGGGGTGTATCTAGATAAGAATTAGGTGGTGAAGAATCTGCTCTAAAGATAAGGTGTTCATTATGATCATCATCAAAAATTGTAATCTCCTTCTTCTTACAATAAATCTTTGCATCATTGTCTGAAATCCAATCCATACTGAGGATTATATCAAACTCAATCAGAGGTATGATGATGATATCAGCAGATAAATAAAATTTATGTTATCTAATGGGAACTAATTCAAAGAACATTGTAGTAATGATATTTCCCTTAGGAGTTATGACTGAAAACTCCCTTATTAAATCAAATTAGAAATATCTAATTTTCTTAGAAAACTGGGAAGATATAAAACAATGTGATGTTCCGGAATCAAATAAAGAATTTTCTAAACATGGAAAAACCATTAAATTACCAGCCACCACGTCTTTCGGATCTTCTACCTCAGTAGTAGTGATAGAATAAGCCTGTCCCTGATCTCTTGGCCTTTTCTGAGGTATGTTACCCTGACGCTTAGGACATTCATTTGCATAATGTCCCATCTCCCTCCAATCGTAGCATTGAACATCAGTAGCTTCCTTCTTCCCCTTGAAATCACGAGCGTGGTGGCCTTTTCCCCCACACTTGTAACAGACTCCCATCCCTTTTAAGAAAGTACCTAGGTATTTCTTCTCACATTTACTACAGGATGGATATTCAACTTTTCCCTTCTTCCCCTTATTTACATTTCCAGATTGATCATCAGATCTCTTCTTCTCTTGCTTTTCTTTAATGTCATAAGACATAGAGAATTCATTTTCTGTCTTGATAGCACACGAGACAATGTCTTCGTACGACGAGAAGGATTGTGAGACTAATGCTCGATGTTGAAATGGTTTTAACCCATAAAATAAAAGATCAATCTTACTTCTTGAGTTACGTATATAATCTCCAGCATGCCTTGGTAACCTTGTAATGTTAGCCTCATACTTTGCGACATTCTCATCCTCCTTTTGTCTCAGAATTAGAAATTGCCTTTCCATATCTGCTCGATGGCCATGAGGAAAGTATTTTTCAATGAAAAGATCCTTTAACTCCCTCCATTACATATTTGATACTTCATCATCTTCCTTTGTGTTTTGAATCAATGACCACCATTGATCATCATCTCCAGTGAGGCAGTAAACTACCATGATAACTTTTTCCCTTTCACTACTCCCCAAAGCATTTACTATTTTCTCTAAGGAATTTATCCATTGCTCAGCTACTAAGGGATTTTTACTCCCCTTTAATGTTGGTGGTTGGTGCCTCATGAAGTTATCTGACATTGATCCTCCACGCTGTTGATCAGGCTGCTCCATACAGGTAAGGTTATTATTCATAACCTGAGTGAGTTTTCCCAGTATGGTGATTAGATGTTCATCACCAGTTGCATCACCAGCTCCACTATAATTATCTTGAGGAGGAGGGCAATCCCTACATGGAGTGCGTGCATTGAAATGGTTTCCATTCCATCCACTAGGCACCTTTTCTAAGAAATGGCATAAACTAGATCAGTTTATGAATCACAATACATAAATCCAACTTGTAAAACACTTTGCATAAATTGAACTATTTATGGATATAATCAATAATCCTAAAAAATGTTTTCTTTGAGGAAGTATATACTCATTAACTCTTTATAGTGGTTTGTAAAGAAAATGAGAATTATCCTAAGCATATCCCCCGGGAGTGTCGTAACTAAGAGTGCAGCAAGACCCGTTGTCATGCACCAGTTCCCCTTCGAGTCTAGCTCAAAGCTGTGTTTTCGGGGTTTACCCCTAGGTACATATGTTCCAGAGCTTCCTCTACCTACTCGTATCCAGAAATGGATGTATTTCTCGAAAAACTCCCGAAATCTCTACAATACCAAAATTCTAGGAAGTTCTTATACACTAATCCTCAAAGTCCATCTTAGTTCTATGTGCTATAACCAGAGTTTATCTAAATCTAGCTTCCAAGGTTTCTAATAAACTTCCTCTGATACCAACTATAATGCCCTGACCCCAGTTACCCAGAGCCAGTGCATTATTACATAATATTGGCATGATCACAAAAGATCAAGTCTCGAATGGCCGATTAGTTTAGTAGCATTGGAATGACTAGATACATTCATAGAGTTTACGTTACATCATAAAGTGAAAAATACTATAACATCATATTGTCATCATATACCCTCACACTATCCTAGTAGGTCATTTATAAATTACTTCTTCACATCCTGGGAAAAATAAAACAATGAAAGGGGTGAGCTCAGAAGCTCAGTAAGGATAACAATATAGAGGAAACTTTCATAAATAAGAATAAACATTTAAGGCTATATATAACTAAAACAAAATTATTTTTAAACATGAACTTCAATGTAATATAGAAAATATAAAATGAAATAATTCCATTTACTTATTCACATGGAAATTCTACTAGTCGAATAATCACATGCAATATCAATAACCACTTTCATAATGATGGAATGCATAATGCCAGACTATCATAACCACATAGTCAAGGTCTCGTGCCAAGATTACAAATAAGATTTTGTCAAGGCCTTATGCCAAGACACTAGTTTGTCTCATGAGACCTACTGATGCATCAAGGAGCTATAGCGGGCTCCACCCGTCACTTATTAAGTCCAATGAATTCCTCATATGAACATGTTTAAACATCACATAAACATTCATATAAAAACTAGCATATGAAATGTCAATACCTTCTCCATAAACCAAGAATTGTATAAAAATAACACATCCACATTCAAAAATATCACAAAACATTCAACACAATATGGATGTTTTGTATCATAATAAATCAATTTCGAATAAACCTAAAATCCATCAAAGGATGTTGACATAGAAGAAATCAAAACTATTTGAGGGAAATATCTCTTTTTTTGAAATCATTTAAAAGTCACATAATTATAAAAGAAAAAATGTACTTTAAAAATATTATTATAAGATTTTATGGGTAGCTTCGACGATTTTATAACGGCGGAAAATAGTCGCACCTACAGTATATGTTAAAAAAATATTCTTACCTTAATTCCGTCGAAAAGGTTAAAAAGGACCTTATTTGAAAAACGATAGAAATATTCATTTATAAACTTCTTATAAAAAGTCAAAAAAGGGTATAAATGACTATAACTAATATTATGTAAAATAGTAAGAATGTTTTGAAATACATTTTTAAGATAATAGATGTGGATGATAAAGAGGTCCTAGTAGATAATTATGTATAAACTGCCTCAGATAATGAAGAGATTGTGAAATAAACCCTTACCAATTTGGTAACTTGCGAAACATACACCCCGTGAAAGAGGTATCATACAATGAATATGTAAATACACATAAATTAAAGTGTATTACATAATGAATACATTTATAGGCAGTACATACACCACACAAAAGGTAATAGTGGAAATATGGCATGAATCTGACAAGAATATGGAGTGAGATGAAAACCCCTTACCTTGTACATTTATTTGGTTGAGGGTAGGTTAAACTTATGTATAATGGTGATATAATTGTTATCAAATTATACAAGAATCATTTAAATTAATATTATATCATATATTATCTTTTAACATTGCTTTGTTAATAATATCTTAGTATTTTCGTCGATTTGGGTGTTAACTTACTCATTTTATTTTATATGTTTTGTTATATAAGCCGTTTTTGATATGGATAGGTCATATATTATTCATTTCCTGAATTATATTAAGTATTTAAACATTATTTATAATCATCAAATGAAATTTAGTCTTGAATGGATACGATGGGGAATGAATCTCATCACGTTCGGGGAGAGGGTAGTCCGTATGTACGCTTGAGCGATAATATCATTCTTTTGATATTAAAATAATATATAATTTGATGGTATATCATATATATAGAATCATTATCATGTTATATTTATTATTTACATGAATTACACATCATTATTATACCCATCCAAATAATAATTTATTGAATAACAATTACACCATGACGTGGAGACGGTAAGCCGTACGTACGCACGTATGGTGACATTCAAAGGATGGATATAATACTGAATATGGTTGTAACATAATAACAACATAGT
The DNA here is from genome assembly GCA_963277665.1 of Viscum album. Taxonomy (NCBI): domain Eukaryota; kingdom Viridiplantae; phylum Streptophyta; class Magnoliopsida; order Santalales; family Viscaceae; genus Viscum; species Viscum album. The sequence continues at coordinate 1,159,942,159 of OY728125.1, forward strand.
ATATATAATATAATGGAGTTATTATTTTATAATGGGAATAACAAAAAAGAAAAATTTGAAGAAGAAATGAACTTGAAAGAGGGTGGTGAAAACATTACCTCTTCTTCAGGTTCTTCCTTTTGATTTGATAAAAAGGGATCCTTAAGTTGAATTTATGACTAAAGGAAGTCCTCTAGGATTAGAATAGGATAGTTGATATCATATTTGGGCAGAGTTTGGCCGAACCAAAAGGATTTGAATGTGTGAAGAATTGTTTAGAAGTGGTGTCCTTTTATAAGTGGGAGGGGGGCTCTTTAGGAAAAACCTAAAGTATTATTTTATAATAAATTCATATTCGGTTTCTAATGGCTCCAAAGTGGATTATTCAAATTCTAAGGGGTGTATGGGTCGATATCCTTTCAAAAAATAGATTTTAGACAGGTTTGGATCATTATATTAACCTTATCTATTAGTTTTAACTCTTAGTTAATTAGTATGACACTTACCATGTCACTTTGTATTTTTATATTATATAGTTAATAAACTTACTATATACATCCAAGAGAACCACAAGTGGTTCATTAATGATACACCTATCATGATATAAGTCCCTTGACCGAACCTTAAATTTTTAGGAATTTAATATCAATTAATAATATAATATTTGTTTTAAATACTCTTTTATGTCAATTTTGACACTATTTGGAATTTGATTTTTGTGAAAATAATAACAGCATGATTACTTCGAAAAAACTTAATTAAATCAATGATATCAGGTCATATTAACCTATAAATTTATTTGAATTCATAAAAAGTTTCAAATTACATTTATTTCAGTATTTATATTATCAATTATTTTAATATTTCATTAAATAGGTAATTACTGCATCACCATTGTGTCATACATTAACTGAATTATTTAATGTCTAAAAATTATAAATAAAATACCATTATGTATTAAATATTTATAACTTTCTAATGAATATTTATAATAGAATTTATCTTCAGTATGACCCTATATTAAATTGTTTTAATTATTAGTCTTTGAATTTAACTCTTTTACCTCTTCTTTGAATTAAATAATAATAAATGTCCTAAACTAATCAAAGTGGACAGAAATGATAATATTATATCCCTAAGGTTGTTTTTGGTCATGATACAATTGTCCAATAGAATTAGGACATGTGTTTGAGTAATATTAATATCACTTTTACCCTTAATTATCCTATTTACTTTTAACCGTGGTAAATAAAAGTAAAAAGTTACTATTTAAAAAAAATATTTTTATCGTATTGAACCAAATTTTACTCCTTAATATTAACTGTTTTTCTCAGATTTTTGAAATTCCACTCAAGGAAGCGGTAAAATTATGTTTTATGTGAATTAGAAAATTGTCCTAGGAGATGAGTAAAAGAAGATGAAATGTTCAATAAAATGTTAATATGTCTAAAATTATTCTAAACTATCTCTAATGAATTAAATTGATCTTATATAGGCATTATGTATCTATTTTGACATTAATTAGATTTAATTAAAATAAATAATTATTTGAATAAAAATTCATTTTTAAACTATAACTTAGTATTTTTTCACTATTCCTGAAAAATTGAAAGTTTTCAGAAAAATACCAAAAATTCAGCCTAGGATAATTTCGATATTCTGAATCCAAATATGAAGTCCATTTTGAACGATAAAATTTATAAAATTTCAAAAGTGGGTATTACTATTCATAACGGCTAGTTTGGTTGGTTGTGGTGTGTGTTAGAACTTGAAGTTGCGTACAAGACATGCTACTCTATTATTCAAAGGGAAGTATATCGTGGAAGCTTGGGGTGTTACACCTGTCTTCCTTCTTTGAGAATAAGACTGGAGCACCCCATGGTGACACAATTGGTTGAACAAAACCCTTCTTCAATATATCGTCAATCTAAATCTGCAACTCCTGCAACTCAGAAGGCTCCATCCGGTTGGGAGCCATCAAAATCGGATGGGTGCATGGCTGCAAGTCTATCTCAAACTCAACATCACAATGAGGGGGTAGAGTCACCACCTATTCATGGGAGAAATCCGAGAACTCATTGACGTTCTTCGGGACTTCCACCATCTCTGTATCCGCCGACTCCACTGACAGCTCAACTGACAAGGAAAAGAGGGGATCCACTCGCCGGTTACCTTCCTAGTAACCCCACTCGCCAATGAAAGCCAAACGCCGGCCGCCCAATTCTGAAAACACAATCCTTCCTCGGAGTAATCAATAATGACACATACATAAAAGAGCCAGTCAATGCCTATGATGACATCGTATGGATGTATCTGCAACAGTAGAAGAAACCTGATTGACTGATGTGTCCCTATCATCAGTCTACAGCATCGGCAAACATAAAACATGTTAGTTTGACCTCCTATAGGTGTACTCAACACCAAGGGATCTGGATGTCTCTCAGCCTCTAGACCTAGAGCACAGGCCAGAATAGGCACAACAAAGGAGTGCGGAGCTCTTGTATCGAACAATGAATATTCAAGGGTACTAAACAAGCTGATCGTACCTCGAACGACATCCGACCCTACTAGAATTGCTGCCTCCGCGGTGTGTAGCTGCCCACGCCCAACTCCCCTTCCCCTCGACTATCGGCCACCTCCCAGATTGCGCCCTGGTCGAGGTCCCTAAGGTCGGCCTCCTCCTGCGATGTATGCCATCTGAGAAGCGGGAGCTCACTGGACCTGCTGCTGCTGAGGTGGGTGCTGCATCGGCCCAATCCCACCATACTGCACTCTGTCCGGGTACTGGTTCGGAAGGTTCCCATGGCTACCACAGATGAAGAATCTCGGTCCTGGGCCTGAAAAAAAAGGGGCGAGGACAGGGAGATCATAATTGGAACTGCTGAGGCCTGCTTCTTACTGGTCGAAACCTATAGGGCCCTAATGCTGGAGGCCTACTGCTGAAAGCCTCCCCCATTGATGATCCTAACTAGATTCCCTCTCACGTTACACCTCCAATCATGTTCATTATTTCCTCCACTCATCTTTCTTCTAGACCTCCAAGTACGTCGGTAGGGTGAAGGGGTAAACCGTATACTGAATGGTAGGTCAGAGTGCCTCCTCTAAACGTCTTTCCCATGATTCCTCATCTAGAAAGAGGTCCGGAGTGAAGCGAAGGAGATCCTTGAACTTGATCCCCAACTCCCTCACTGACATACACCCTGTTGGAGGGAGAGTAATTCATGACTCTTCTCATCCTTCATCCTGGAAGAGAGGAATTCCTCTCGGAATTCCCTCTCAAAGTCAGTCCACATCACCTCAGCCTCCCACTTCTCCCTAAGATAATGTTTCCACCACTGGCATGCTGCTCCACGCATCTGGTTTATAGCCAGAGGAACCCAGTACTCCGTCGGAGGACGAATCAAGCTGAAAGCTATCACCAGCTCCTCTAGCCAGCTCTCTGTCTCCTCGTCAGAGATGCTACCCTCGTACTTCTCGATGGTCTGCCGCTGAAAGGCACGAAGCGTCCTCTACCACTAATCATCCTCCTCCTCATGGTCAACCCTCTATCGATCATCCAAATCAACCTCCTGTGCCTCGATCGTTCGTACTACCCTTGGTCACCGTCCGGGTGCCGTAGCTGCAAGGTAAACAAGGAATGCCTAATCCCGAGTAGTGTAGAATATTTATTTTAAATTTTCATAGACTTTTTATTCATTTTAAATCCCCAAGATAACCAAGAAACACAAGAACACAAGTCATTATGATGCATGCTCCTTTCCTATAGTATCTACCCTACAATCATTGTAGCCTCACTTGGTCATTTGGTAGGCTCAGAGTCCTTGCATCGGATCACTGGGGGCCCTGAAATCCCATGTCCTAGCCGGTATTCCCTATCCTATGTCGTGTACCATGAGTTTCCCACATGGTTTCCCTACCATCCCATGAAGTCCTCACCGTGCCAAACTCCGAACTCCCCCCTATATCTCAAACCTCCCTCTGATAACAATATGTCCCGACCCGCCTTCACCAAGATGAGAGACGGGACATCTGATTTCCCGACCATGCCTCCTTCAAGTTGAAGGAGGGATAATGACCCCCAAGACCCGCCTTCAATAGGTCACAGAGTGGCGACTAGGACCAAGGGTATATAATCACACATAAGACGGAAGGCATTACCCTTTTTATTTAGTAAGATTGGGAGATAAGATAGTAATTCCCAACAACACCAAAGGTGAAATTACAAGTAAAGCCAAAACAAACCATTATCATATTCCTATTCCAAAATTAATTCTACAAAAGTACAGGAAACCCCAAAAGAAAGTACCAAAGAAAAGAAAAAAAACAGAAAATGTCCCAATGTACAAACTAGTACAATCCTTCACTATCCCTGAAGTCCTCCTGGAAACCCAAAAGCAGTTTTATATACATAGCTTGAGCATACTAGTATACTCATTAGGGAAAAACAAAAGCTCTTGTAAACAAGTGCAGAATCATTCTAATTCATCGTGAGAAAAGTGATAACTGAAACACCTAGAAAGGAAAACATATTATATTCCTTCAAGTGTCGATAAGGTCAAGTGTCCCTACATAGGAACATGATTATTGTAGAGGAGTAGGAGAGCATGGGACTGACCTTAGGCTTGCATTATTGCTAAGTTCCTGTTGCACTGTTTGGTTTTATTTTTCTGTACTTTGTACATTGTGTTGTACTGTATTAGATTGCAATGTATCTCATTTTGGTTACTTCCTTAGAATTAGAGACATGTTTCATCATCAAATATATCATTGTTGGTTATTTTTTGCTTCAGTTCCATTGTCCATTTTTGGTCTATATTGTTTACTACTTCCTATTTTGAATGTTTATATTTATTTGTTGTGCTAACCTTTTCCAAATGAGGGAATAGTTTCCCCACTATCCGTCTAAGTCCCTCGATGCTAGTCGGCAACCTATGGAATTTGGGGAAATGCGCTTGAGGTACTATGACCAACCAAGTTCGGGGCACCCATTTTGTGGCACCTGAATCTAGGATGTTACAAAGTGGTATCAGAGGCAATTTATTTTCTCTGGGATATTTTATTATTTGGCTACTATGGAAAGAGATATATTGTTAAGGGATTCAGTAATAAACTGTTCCTGGGAGTAGGTACCATGTGTATAGGTAAAGGCTGAATTTCCTCAAATAAAATTGTGATTTTATGTTTATGATTATTATAGTTGATTTTAATTTCACAGTTGGGTGATGCACTTGTGGGGTGCTATTTATATTTTTTTACTTGGGTTCTATTTAGTTGCAACCGTATCATATGAGGGGATTCCATATCATGCATCCTTTTAGAAAATTTTAGAATCGCATGTCATGCATAGTTTTCATGCCATGTACGTGCATTATAAATTGAATTTGTTGTCACAAATGTTGTTCTAGTAAATTCATGTTGTTGTGATAGATACCTTGATAGATATGCCTAATATTGATAGGGTGTTGGTACATGTTACTGTTGGGTTTATGGTGTCTATACTTTGGTTCCTATGAAGTATGTGCTCTCTTGAACTGGAATTTGGCGGATCATGATCCATCCTTTTGTTGTGTTAGGAACTATAATGTGAATGTTCTGGGGCTAAACATTGGTTCGCAAGGAGTATGGGCCCCCACAGATTAGAATTTGGAATACAGATGCTTGGAAGGGGCTTTAGAGTAGTTTCTAAGTTTTACTGTCCGAAAACCTAGACAACACGGCATGTGATTCAATGAACACATGCCATATACTCTTCGGTTCAGGAAGAAAGGAAAAATTTCTATGTATATGTTGTGTATTTATATGTACATACCATCTATTATAAGGTCATGTAACCCACCGTGTGGGAGGGATCACGGGTCTTCCAGATTTTACCGAGGAATACACCATGTACCGGTTGTACACATCTTGTCGTCATGACCCTGTGTCATTCAGTGTGACTAACAACAAGAACAAAAAAATCTTAGCTTATAAACGCCATGTCAATTATGAGCATGCAATGTAGTGTAATCTCAAGATCCGACTATCTAGCTAACAACACAAGTTGATGTTATCATTACTTGTACATGTTGTGTCCTTCTAGAACACACCATTTAGTGTGAGCCATGTATCTAGAAATGTCAAGAACAACCTATGTCAGTGAAGCATGTTTAGTACACGTCATGTGCATGGGGGACACAATGTGTAGTCTTGACCGCTGAAATACCGTGTGGAATTGGCCGTGTGGCTAGGGAAACAAGGTGGTGTACAGGTCGTGTGTGGGTGTAACACGTCGTGTACATGGGTTAAGACATGCCCAGGCTGGCATCAGAACACAACCATGTAAGGGATTAATGGTACAAGCCATGTATACCTTATACATGCCGTGAAGTCACTTTTTTCCAATTCTTATGGATGTTTCCCCTTTTCATTAGAACTCTTAACTGGAAAAAGAAACCTTGAAATTAAATTAAATTAAGGCATGTGTTTGAACTTGTAGAGTCATGCTACCAAGACAACCATGAGTTGTTCACCAAGAGAGTGGCGACGATTATACTCTAGAGATGGTAGACCATGGGCTACCGATGGATCCTCCATCAGTGCCAGATACGGTGCCAACCTTTATACCAGATGCAGGCGCAAATTCGTAGATCCGTGAAGGCTTGATGTGGTTCATGAAGACTATCCAGGCAGCACCGTTTATTTCCACATCTATGGAAGAGATGGCACTTATATTCTAGTAGTAACATCCGCCTAATTTTTTCAGGGATGGCAGACCATAGGTTGCAGATTCATGGATGGATTCTATGAATAATCATCAAGCATCTAGAGAAGCCTCCTGGGAGGATGGTCAAGCTCCCTACTTATATTCTACGTGATTCCACCAAGAGATGGGGGGATGTTATCACCCAGACTAAGAATCACCAAGATATGGTGTGAGAATATTTTTAGGTTGTCTTCTATGAATTATTCTTTCTAGAGATTCTAAGGGCAGGTTGAGCTCGACTATTCATGAATCTGTAATAGGGCGCCATGTAAATGATGGACTATTCTACTTGTTTCACTGAGCTACAGTGTTTTGCACATGTTCTGGTGGGTGATTAGATGTTAAGGGATAGACGCTTTGAGGATGGTCTTCGATATGACATATGAGCACTGGTGAATGTTTTCAGGTTGCCAATAGTGCATGATATTGTGAACTAGGCATTGATTACTGAGCGGAACCTGCAGGAAGCTAGGGGTGTGGACTAGGGTAGTTCATCACCAGCCTCGGGTACTATTTCTACTAGTAAGAGGAAGAGGCAGATGGAATTCTCTCACGGTGGTAGTACTAGCCAGTAGAATTCTTCAGGTATCTAGGTAATGTGCAACCAGTGTTGTAAAGAGGGGAACAAGAGACCTTAATGTCCACGTGACCTAGTGGAGTTCTACGATTGTGGAATGAGGGGTCATCTTCCATGTTTTTGTAGGTCGTTTCCACTAATGACTAGTGAGAGGGGTTCTGTGTAGACTTTGCATGCAGGAGCATGGATAGCAGCTTCATACCAGTTAGGGAATTGGAATACGTCAAGACATTCATGCCATGGTGGTGGTCGTGGTCGTGGTAGCCAGACACCAAGATCTCAAAGACAGTAGGGCGATTCAGCGCTGGGTAGCCAGGCTGTGACACATGGCTGTGGCATTGGGTAGACATATGCAGTTCAACAAACCCCACTGGAGCAAGATCCCGAACCTTCCACTGTCAGAGGTAATATTATAGTTACTTATGTTTTATCTTAGGTACTTTTCAATATTGGTGCTACACATATCATTATATTTTTTTCCCGTTGTAGAGAGCCTTTTACTATGTGTTTCTTCGTCTACTGATATCATGATGCTAGACACTCTGTTGGGATTTAGAATGGAAGTTACGCATCAGTACAAGGAGTTCCCCCTAGAGGTTGGTGTGTTTCACATTCTATGTGACATCTATGTCTTAGAGATTACATCATATGATGTCGTTGTCAGGATGGACTGGTTGGTACCCTTTGGGGACTTTGGAGATTTCTATCGTTGCAGTGTGAGTTTCACATCACCCGAGGGTGGAGAGTTTCTATATAATGAAAAATGGGATGTCCAGGCGAATTGAGCTATACCCGAGCATCATGGACGAGGTGGAGTGATAGCCCAGATTGCGAGTTTATATCTGGATGAACATGAAACTATTTAGAAGGATTTCCCTCTAGTGGTTATTCTTTTCACGGATGTCTTCCCAGAGGACTTTGCAAGTCTACCTCTCAAGAGAGAGGTTGATATCCCTATTCGGCTTGTGATAGGAGCAACACCAGTGTCCATTCCACCTTATAGGATGGCTACACCAAAATTACATAAGCTCAAGAGGAAGTTAGAGGAGTTACAAGCCAAGGGTATTATCCGACCCAGTATTTATCCCTGGGGTCCCCCTATCCTATTCACTGAGAAGGTGGATGGTATCCTCAGACTCTGCGTGGATTATCAGAAACTGAACTAGATGATGTCTAAGAACTGTTATCCCTTACCGATTATTTCTGGTCATTTTGATCAACCTAGGGGAGCACGAGTGGTTTTGAAGATTGAATTGAGATCCATATATCATCATTTGCACGTTAGACCATCAGACATATCGTTTACAACCTTTCAGAGTAGATATGGTCTATATGTGTACTTGGTCATGCCTTCAGACACACAAATGCGCCAACAGTTTTCATGGCCCTGATGAATCGAGTGTTCCATCCATTCATGGATTCTCTCGCGGTGGTCTTCGTCGACGATATCTTGGTGTAATCTCACATTTGACATGACCAAGCCACACATCTTGAGATCTTTTTGAGTATACAGAGAGATCATAAGTTATATTCAAAGCTCTCAAAGTGCCACTTTTGGATGGACTAGATTCACATCCTGGGTCATATTATCTTAGAGGTAGGAGTTGCAGTAGACCTAGAGAAAGTGAGAGAAGTAGTTTCTTTGGATCAGCCTATGAACGTGTTTGAAATACAGTGTTTCTTTAGGTTGGCTAGTTACTACATGCACTTTATACAAGACTTCTCATGCTTAGAAGCACCATTGACAGGTTTTACTAATAAGGGTATGAAATTCTTTTTGTGAGAATCTTGCAATACAGCCATTCAGAAGCTGAAGGGAAGGTTGACATCAGCACCCATCCTGAAACTTCCAAAGAAAGGGAAGAGCTATACTGTTTTCTATGATGCATCAGGTATTGGGATGGGAGTAGTGTTGATGTAGGGTGATCAAGTAGATGCATACAGGTCTTGGAATTTTAGGCCACATGAGAGGAATTACCTGACACATGATATTGAGTTGGTTGTAGTAGTTCATGCGTTACGCTATTGGAGACATTATCACTTGGGAGAACATTTTGTGCTGTTTTTCAACCACCAAAGCCTTAAATACATCTCTACCCTGCATGAATTGAATTTTATACAGTGGAGGTGGGTTGAATACCTTCAGTCCTTCAACTTTGAGCTTGCCTGTACACCTGTTAAGGGTATCATAGTAGCTGATTCATTAAGTTGGAAGACTCAGATATAGGTAGTACAGGAGGCCAGTGGTGGGTGGAAACTTATGTCTTTGTTCTCTAAGATGCATTTGGAGGTGCATGATAGTCAGGGGTGAACCTATCTTTCATCCCTAACTGTGACTTCTACCCTCCTAGATAGAGTGAGGATGAGACATCTATCTGATTCAGAAGGCCTAGCTCTATGGGAGTCAGTGGCAAGTGAGGACCCTCCTCTTGGATGGACGATATGAAATGGTGAGGTACATTGAATCCATTGATGAGTGTAGGTTCTAGGGGATATACGTGAGGTGTTGATGTGGGAATTTAATGCCTCAATTTGGGCAGTGCATCCTAGATTTACCAAAATTTAATGTCACTTGATACGTCAATATTGGTAGCTGGGTATGAAAAGGGAGGTAGCTGGTTTTATTATAAGATGTTCCATGAGTCAGTAATTGAAGTTGGAGCATCAGAGGCCAGTCGGACTATTACAACAGTTACCCACTCTGGAGTAGAAATGGGATGATGTCACGATGGACTTTGTGACCAAGTTGTCGAGGTCACCACAAGGCAATGATGTCGTATTTGGTTTTTGTGGACAGACATATGAAGGTAGATCACCTTTTTCCAATCAAGGAGAGCTTCAGTGTTGACAAGCTCTAGAAGTTTTATATCCGAGAGGTAGTACTTCATCATGGGGTCCCTCTTTCTATAGTTTCATATGGCGATGCCCATGTTATGTCTTGTTTATGGCAGTGTTTTCAAAGGGCACTGGGAACAGAGGTGATTCAGAGCACAGCTTACCACCCTCAGACCAATAGCCAGTATGAGCGTACACTACAGATGATGGAGGACAAGAGGCATGCATGCGTCCTGGAATTTGGGGACTCTTGGGTTAAGCACATACCCTTGTCAATTTTGCTTACAATAATAGTTTTTAGGAAACTATTGAGATGGAACCTTACGAGGCTTTATATAGTAGGCCATGCCGATCACCATTGTTCTAGTTGAAGGTAGGTGGTGAAACTTTACTGGGACCATATCTCGTGTACGACACTTCAGAGTAGGCCCATTTGATATAGAAGCGGATGGATACTGCATAGTCTCGTCAAAAATTTTATGCTGATCACCGTAGCTGACCCTTGGAGTTTGTGGTCGAGGATTAGGTTTTCTTGCGTGTTTCACCAAGGTTGGGACAGAGGTGGATAAGGAAATAGGTAAAACATTCACCGAGGTATGTAGGGTCGTTTGAGATTCTTGAGAGTGTCTGGTCGATTGACTATCAGTTGAAGTTACCACAGATGCATCAGACCATGCACGATGCCTTCCACGTATCTCAGCTATGCCATTATCACTCAGACCAGTCTCACGTTTCTCAAACCGAGGAGTTTGATCTTCAGATTGATGCATCCTTTGAAGAGTATCTAATTCATAATATTGATAGGAGCACCAAGGTTCTCTTAGTCTGGTTAGTTCCTCTTGTACGAGTGCTATGGAAGTATGGTCGAGTGTAGGATGAAACATGGGAGTGGGAGACTGACGTACATGTTCACTGGCTAGAATTTTTCTCAGCTTTATCTTCACCAGCCTTAGAAGGGAAATTCGGGGAGAAATTGTTTTAAGGGGGGATGATTTTATGAACCATGTTCTTATTCTTGATGTACGAGTTTTTTATTTTCCTTTTCCTTAAGTGTTTTTGAGAAAACACGGAAAATGTGGGAAAAGTCCCAAATTTATGGGTACATGCCATGTATTTTTTTCACAACATATGTACTTTGGCCGTGTGGGATGAGAATATAGGGTGTGTAGGCTTGTTGGCGATTATGTGTGTAAAAACTAACTCCACGCCATGTAATTAGTAATACATGCTGTGTAATATGTCAGAAGGTGAATAGTGAGGTGGTGGAAAGTATCCATTAAAGGAAAAGGTAAAAAGAATAATACATACCATGTACATAGTAATAAACTCCATGTAATCTGTCTGTAAATGAATAATGAGGTAGCAGAAAGTAGCTTCCAGTGGATCCGTTAAAAAGGATAGTACACACCATGTACTTGAGAGTACACACCGTGTAATTGAGAGTACACGCTGTGTTGTTAGGTATTTTATTTAAAAAATAGGTAGTAGAATCCTCATTCAATAGAGGAGGTAGATAACTGACTAGGAGTAGTGAGATAGGATGTCGAGGCTTGGAGAAGCTGCCGATCACTCATCGAGACTCTGATTATTATGTCGTTGATCTCATTTGAACCGTGTTGGTCTTCCCTATTCTTGAATCCTTCCTTCCAATTATTTCCCTAGGGGAATATATTTAGGTTTTAATGGGTAATCGTTTATCCCAAATCTATGTCGTTCTTGGTTGTTTTGGGAGGTTCCTTTCATGTATATCATTCAGAGGAAATAGAGGTATGTGGTCTTGTGTTAAATTCCAACCGTCGAGTTGATTTTGTGTACCATTTTTCCAAATGCCCTTGTACGGGGTGTCGTATGGGTAAGAGTTTTTATGTTCAGATACCTAGAATTGCTTAGGTAATCTAACGAATAATTATAAACTCCTATTTGAGATGGTTGCTTTGATCGAGGTCCACCCCGAGGGTGCGTTTCCCTTGTTATCCATTTGGCTAGGATACCCATGGGTATGCCGTGATTATATCATGTTTTGAGTTTTGATGGAGAGGAAACGTATATAAATTGCTTGATTATGCATTTGGCTCAACCCAGTTACTTGATTTTCTTATAGAATTCCCAAAGGTAGTTTTTTGTTTAGACTTAGGGAAATTTTTTGTTTTACCTGAAGGATACATTTCTTATGCCTATGGGCAGTAGATTCAATCCCTGGGGGTGATATACCATATTCCTGAGGGCAATATTCATTATGTCCAAGGGCAGTCACCTGAGGGTTTCATTTCTTCTTTCCTAAGGTTATGTACTTTCTTATCTTAGGACAATGTTTACTTTGAAGATATCCTCTTTTTGTTTCTGTTGTGGCCTTGGTATAGGAGATTGTCGGTCGATTTTGAGTATCGGAAAACACATAATTCAATTATATTGAAGTGTTAAATAATTATTAAAATTGAAATGTAAATGGTAAGAATGGTTACATTTTAGTACTTCCTAGTTTACTGCATTTTATTATTGCACACTGCTATTGCACTTTTTTACTGACAGTTGGGAATGGGCCTTTGGTGGTTGCCTACTGGGATATATTTCTCACACCCTATTTGTGCCATCTATTGGGCCAAACAGATTATATTCCTATAAGTGACGATAAGGAAAAGGGTCCCTACAGAGGTACATGATTGTTGTAGAGTGTTAAGAGAGCACGTGACGGAGCTTAGGCTTGCGATGCTACAGATTTCATGTTGCACTTCTTGGTTTTGTTTTTCTGTAATTAGTTCTTTATTCTTTACTGTATTAGACTGTAGTGTATCTCGTTTTGGATGCATCCTTAGAATTAGAGACAATTTGCATCATCATATATATGACTGTTGATTGTCTTTTACTTTAGCTTCGTTGTCCATTTTAGGTCTATACTGTTTTCTGCTACCGCTTTTGAATGTTTATATTTTTTTTCTACACTACACACTGACAAGTGAGGGCATAGTTTCCCCACTATCAGTCCTAGGCCCTCACTAATAGTCGAAAACCTCCCGAATTGGGGGAAATGTTCTTGAGGACATGTGACCAACCAGGTTTGGGGCACCCGTTGTGTGGCACCCGGATCTGGGATGTTATAATCAAAGAATTTAGGTATAGTAAAATTTGTTTTCTAGAACCGATGTGACATTATATATTTACATATTAATAATTTTAAAGTTCATTCAATGTTCAAGAATGATGTTTTAAAATAGTAGTTAAATGTAATTTATTTCACCTCATTATTAAATTTATTATGTTAAAATGGATTTTCCAAAAACATGTTTGGTAAAATATGTAATCCAAATTTGAATAATTATAAAATATATAATGAAAATTTTCATGTGCTTATGTAATATTTATACATTCTCAAAATTTAATTGGGTGATGTTGAATATTTATTTTTCATTGTATTGACACTGACCTTAATATCCCTGAGTTAGTGTCTAACATTAAAAAATTAGCATGGATACATAGATTCAAATCTTAAAGGGCCAATAGGTATAACAGTTTTGGAAAACATGATACAAACATGATATACATTTTACATTGGGAATATTAAATAAAATATAACATATAACAAAAGAAATTTCATAACCTTCTTAAAAATTAATTCAATGGATTCATCTTAATCACCTAAGAGAGTAAAAGAAGTAAGGGTGATCTGCAATGATCAGTACGGTATATGTATAGTGGAAGTTATCCTAAATAAATATGTATATTAAACAAGAAATGTTACATAAAATGACACAAATTACCTTTAAATAACTATAATATAATTCTATGATAAATCATAAATATTATGTCAAGGTTAATAATAGAAAAATAATTCCATTTATTGAATAAACTAGATTGGAATACATATAGATATAATATCATAGATAAACTCTCATTGATAATAATAAATGAATTTTCAATGATGGAAATTCTTAATTATTTAACTTTAGTCTCAAGAAAATTAAAACCCCTATTGTCAAGATCTATCCACAAGACAGTTAAGAACTACAAGTAAAACCAATTCTAATTTGGCCATGTGATTTGTCTCATGGGACCATTCAATACATCAAGGTAATATATAAATTCTATCCTCCACCTGCCACTACATGTCCAAAAAATTCCATTTATATAAAATGATCAATTTAATTCAAGAATAAATATATCCCATTATCAAATTTTTGTATTGAGTGAAGCATATATTTTTTTCAATATTTCCCCCTTTAATAAAAAAATTAAAATTAAACAAAATCCATAAAAATTGAATAAAATTTAGGAAATAATAATATAAATCACACTAAAATATTGATATTTTAATAAAATTTAATTTTTGTTGAAGAAAGATAAAAAAATATATTTTTTCTTTACAATGTTATCAATATGAAAATAAAATGAGGTTGTATAATAACATTTTCTACATTTTAATTTGGAATTCAAAACCCCTTGGATGAAGTAATTAAAAATGGAAACATAAAATAAAATGAATCATGAATGAATCATGATATTATAGGTGCAATGGGATGTATATACATGATATAAATTACATCAGGATCATAACATTACAATATTGTATGTGGAAAGAAATTAAGAAGGAGACATTTACCTCAAGCTTCATTTTTGTTGAATGATTATTAACCTCCATTATAGTGGTTTAAAATGTGTAATTAACTTATAAAATATAAATATAAATATTTATAATATTATGTAAGATATTTATAAACTCTTATCACTAGTTCATTATTAATATTCATTATTTTAATTGTTTTTCATATTAATTACCTTATTTTGTCATTAATTATATATCATGAAAGTTCTGGTCGTTGCATATATTATATAGTTCAATTATATAAAGAAAAATAATAATGAAAAAATTATAGTATCTGACAATAAATTATAATTTTGATTCCTATATTGAAATATGATAATGAAAAATGAAGTAAGTTATGATCATGGAGACGGTAGGCCATAAATACATATTAGTTACATTTCCTTTTTCCTATGATCATTATAGAAATATGGTATGTAATATATAATATTTCCATAATGATAATAATATTTTACACAACATTTTATATACTTATATATATTATTAATGTGGAGTGGTGATGAAAATAGAGTCACATCGCTTCGTGAAAGTGGTAATCTACACATACCCAAAGTATGATATCATTATTATGTGCATGAAAAAATGAAAATGAAAATTATATATTACATTTAAGAGTGATAAATATATTATTAATATCATAATTATTTTTTTATATCATATTTAATCATTAAATTTATCCTTATCACCTTCCACATGAATCATTAGTGAAAGACAAATCACATCACTTCATGAGGCGGTAGGCTACCCTACACCTGAGTGTCGTTATTGTATCCCATATAAAAAAGTAGGTGGAATAAATATATATATATAATGAATCAAGATTATAATAATATGTTATAAATATAATATACAAACACTAGTAACACCATTATACACAACTATGAAATTTGGTAATTGAAGGAAGAATGCCATCGATTCATGAGGTGGTTGTCCACTGTACACACAAATGATTATTTCATTGTCAATTTGATTGAAGTGGAGATGGATATTGGTCCTGAAATAGTTTTAAAAAACACCAGTATATTTAATATACTATTTATTTCATATCATCATAGTTTAAAAATAATTGTAGGAGGTGTGGAAATAAATATTAATAATTCTCACAAATACCATTACCTCTTTGATGAGAATTATCTTAGGGATTACACTAAATCCTACCTAGGATATATTTATATAATATATAAATCAATAATGATGCAGGGAGGGAAAAATTAGATATGATTTGTGATGTTATTGGATGAACCAAAATCATTTGTATGTATAAAATAGAGAGGATGAGGGGTGACCTTTTATTAGTGAGGTGAGTGGAACACATGTAATTGCCTAAAAATATTCAATCATACACACATATTTATCCTTCCAAATTGTACAATTTGTTCCATTATAAATTCCTGTAGAGTTGAGTTCAAAATAGAGATGTACAATGCGTTTTTCATAGTTTCTAGGTCATGTTTAACCCTAATCATGTTTTTTAAAAATCTGATAAATCAAATTTTACCTCAACCACAATATCAAAATTCTAATTTTATCAAAATTAATTTCGGTCATAAATTAATTTTATATTACTATAAATTATCAATCTATTATGATTCCAAATATTTAAAACATTCTTATTTATTCAGTTAATATAATCAAAAATATTTAATTTAAAATTAATCACTTATACATTATGAGAATGGTGGTTTTTAAAGACAATATATTCTACAGTCTATAATTTTTTTATATTAATATCTAGTATGAAGTTTATTTAAATGACTTGAATTGGATAAAATGATATATTATCAAACTAATTTTACTTTAAAAACATTAATAGAGAATTAATGAATAAAAATAATTTAAGTTAAAAGGAAACATTCAATTAATATTTATTATTTTTCCCTACAAATCAAAAAATAAAAATATTTATGAAAATCAAAAAAATGAAACCAAATATAATTTTCATATTATGATTTAAAAAATGAATTTATTTATTTTTCCAAATATAATTAAAAAATGTTATATTTATTTATTCTATGTTATTTATTAAAATTGAAAAGAAATTGTCCCTTATGGAAATTCAATTTTTCGAAGAAAATTTATTTTATATTTTAAATGGTTCAAATTTTATCTCTAATCAAGAGATAAACATTTTATTTAATTTATAGATTTGTAAAAAAATATAGGTTCCATAGTTTGTTTAATATTATTCATACCCACCAATTTAATAACTATGTAATAATAGTAATGTTTGAATGATAATATTTTAAAAATATTACACATTTGGTTTAAAATCTGTGTTACATGAAACTCAAAAAAAGTTAGTGTTTCATGTAATTAAATCAAATATAGAAATTGGATTTACAAAAAGTAAAAATAACTAAATGTCTCATGTTGTTGTGTAATCTTCTAATCTTGGTTTTTCATGTAATGTACTACATCTAACACAATTTCCCTATATTACAATTTCAGGACATTACATTCTCTTAACCTTAAATAAATTGAATACTATCAATTTAAACATGATATTAGTAATGGATAATTTTGAATTTTGGAAGACAATTATTTAAAATCGAACA
Organism: Viscum album; assembly: GCA_963277665.1. NCBI lineage: Eukaryota > Viridiplantae > Streptophyta > Magnoliopsida > Santalales > Viscaceae > Viscum > Viscum album. Next base: position 1,159,959,444 of record OY728125.1, read on the forward strand.
TCATAAAATGGTTTATTAAAACATCGTCTAAAAGAGAGAGAAAGAGACGTAAAAAAGTTCATATGGAAGAGCACATGATAGGGTTAGAAATAGGATAACATATTTGGAAAGTGAAAAAATGTATATTAAAGAGAACAATAACACCCAAATATCGATGGATAATGATAGAGTACATTGATTACATGACAGTGAGTGATAAAGAGATGGTTAATGACCACAAAATAAAATACAAAAGAGGCCAAAAAATTGTCTCTGATATCATCCAAATTGATGGTAACGTAATAGATTTTTATTTCAAGATATTTTTCCTAAATTTCAGAAATTCTTCTTCCAAATATACTTAGATTATATGAATGTATTGTTACTTTATATCATTTGATTTCATATGAACTATTTTATCCTTCTTTTTGTCTCTAATTGATTAAAAATTCAATGCTTACTCATGAAATAAATATCCAAAAAATAGATTTGTTTATTTATAAATTAATAAATTTTACTTTTAATGGATCATAAGATCTATAATACAATGATAAGTTATTCCTTTGATATTTTTACTTATTTTTATTAAATGGTTTTTACAATAAAACCAATATGAATAAATATTCACATAGTGATGTAATACATTAATAACGTGAACATTATCCAATGTTTAAAGTAATCTATTCCATTAATGGTTACCCATTAGACCATACCAAAATATTATCATCCAAAAAATAAAAAATAATTTTATCACATTTCCATGATAAACATATCATCATCCCATTAAATAACCTTACGTATATGTTAATTGTCACATGTTTAATATGTTAGTATATTCATCATGTATTTTTAAAAATATGGTAATAAAATTAATTACCATAAAACCTTATTGAAAACATCAATTAATTATTTTTAATTAAATAAAGCATATATTATGGTTTATATTCCATAAATAATAAAATGTTGCTAACTCCATTAATTATAGAGGAATCCACTTTTCTTGAAAAATGATAATTATTTCCATGGTAGTCAGTACTATATATTTTATATTATCCAAATTTATCATCTCTTTAAAAAAAATTATTATCTCAATATCTGGATCATATTAAGGGTAAAACATCTCTCAATAATGTGTTTTCTAAGAATTCAAAATATCCTCTAAATCATTTCCTTGGTCATCGGTATCGTTCAACATTCAATATCAAATCATTAATGAAAAAGTAGTATAATTAAATCCTTATACATTTAATAATTATTATAACCCTAGTACCATTAATAAAATACACAAATTATGTTATTCTTGAATCCAAACACTAGAAAATTAATCATTCGTCCTCGGTTATATCAGTATCACAATATTAACCTCGATACCTTATATTATTTTGGGGTATATTCCCTTTAAGCATAGAGATTTCATATTCACTATTCATCGTCAACATTCAATGAATGAATTGGACATTAATAATTTATATATATCTATTTAAATCATGAACATGGTGAAATTGATATCTAAACATCCAAAAAAATAATATTCCCTTCATTAAAGTATCAGGGTGTTTCTTTCTAAAGTTATCATATGTGAGAAAATCCTTCATTCCCTTCATCCCTTTCTCTACTACATTACTTAGTCTTCATTGTCTTCTCTTACTTACAATTTAATCCATAAGACCATGAGAATTATTTCTCTTTCTTAATATCATTTAATACTATTTAATCATATGATGAAAATTTTTGAGGGACCAGTAACCTTCAAAGACTTATCTTATTTCCATCAAGGAAATGGACAACCACACACTTCTTATTGAGTATACAATCTGTATCATACTTAGATAACCATGTAATGGTAGATTAATACTAAACAACCCATTCTTAATAATTTTTCTTCATGTTTAGTAATAGTCACTTTATCTCAGATAGTTTCTCAAGTGGGAAATGTTTTTCAAAGAATGAACCTTCATTCTATTTCTATTCCATGATATTTATTTTCTCTTCTTCACTATTTTTTGGATTAATGGCCACTATTGATCAATAATACCTTTATGAAAAAACACTTAAAGTGTAAAAATTTCCTTTTCAACATTTCCAAATTCTATAGATACATTTTCTAGAGACTTATTCAATTGATCATCTACAATTGTATTTTTAGTACCACCATGTGATTTGGGTATCTATCGCATAAGGTGATCCAAGATAGGATAATATTTGTTTGAAATAAGTTAATCTATGTGTGAAAGCTTATTTTTCATTACCTATTTTATCATAAATAATATAGTTATTTTTTTACTTCCAATATATGCTATACTGCCTTACTTAGTTGGGAAATATCCACATTAGACCTGAGTATTGACCGCCTTTTTTAAGGGTTACTTTTCTACAAGTTGGAATATAATTGATTAGGTCATAAAATCAGAAACAAAACATCATAACCTGCTATAAAAAATATGGTGTAACACATAGCATAAATTAAATATTTATGCATTGTTAATCTCCTAATTAAAAACATTGTTTACCCATGGTTATATTTATTTACATATCCCTCGTAATGGCATGTACTGAAAATGTGAATTATCCTAATCAAATCTCTCAATGGTGTCAAACTATGTTTTCATTAAGGTGCATTAGGTGACTATCGGGTTTAGACCTATGGTATCTTTTTGAATTTACAATATATAACTACCTTTAGTCCATAACCGCTTCCAAATAGAGTGTAAAATATCAGTCCAGGTTCTACACATAGGTTCTCTAAGATGGTTCACTACATGAACTCATGCACGTATTCTCATATGCCAAAGGCTTCTGACTAGCAGCAAGGCTATGATAATTCATTTAGTGGGAGTATATCCCTTTTTTTCATAGTGATACACATTTATAAATAAAAAATAGAATCAGAATATATAACCAAAAAATACCAATATCTCATGAAAATCAATGTTGATAAAAAAAATATCAAACTACTATAGAAAACATGCCCTACAAATGTATGGGTTTATTGTTTAAAATTAAATCTAAAAATAAAGATACCAAAGACTCCCAAGTGGATCTTTAACTATGTATGGTTCAAAAATCCATGCTCCATCCCAAGCCATCGATCTAACAGATGGATGTTTTCCTTAAACTATCCTCCTCTAATAAATTCTATTTGATTTCTGATCAGGTAGCGAGAGTATGGTGAGATTAAAACTTGGTAGGCCATTAACAATTATGTATAAAATAATAACCATTTAGATAATAGTGTATGAAATTTTATAAGAATATAATTTCAATGATTAAGTAAAAATTTATCTCATTATCGTTTATTATTTATTTATCCACATTAATAACTAGGTTGTAGAGGAAACCTGTACATCAACACCAGCTTCAACTCATGCTGGAGCCTGATGTGTTTCCATGTAATATATTATCATAATACCATCTTCATCTCATACAATATATATAATTATTCAATGAGATTATCTTATCTTAAAACCTGATTTTTCTCATGTAAAAGCCTGAATGATTCTCAAGTGAGGACATATCACAGAGTACATTTGTTACTATTTATTTATTGATATTAAATTACCATATTCCCATTCACACATCGAATATTAGAATGACCATATTCCCTTTCATTAATTCATGGTGAATGACCATGTTCTCAATAAAAAATAACTTATTTTAAGGACAATGTTCTCATTATTTAATTCATTCTTGACTGACCATGTTCCCAATCATAAATCACACATTAGAAGACTATGTTCCAATTCATTATTTCATTCTTGAATGATAAAGTTATCATTCCAACAAATAATTAATTCTTTCATGTCTATCCACATAATTTCGATTCTTAATTCAACAATTAGGTAAACTCAATAATTTCATTAGTTAATCTAACAATTAAATAATAACATCAATAATATTAATTAAATCAAAAATTTATTAATAATTCTAATTCAATAACTTATTCATAAATTATTTTATCACATAATTTCCATTAATTTGTCCCATAATTAATTAGTTTTGTCAATCCCATTAATTAATTAAAAAATTAATTAATTAATACTCTTAATAAAAACCCAAAAATTAATTCTGAACTTAGTTATATAAAATATAAAATTCTATATTTTCATACTTAATTTTAAAATTAATTATCAGTTTCTCAACATCAATACACATAATTAATTCCATGATTAATTATCTCTAATAAAAAATCCTTAAATCTAATAATTAATTTCCTAATTTATTATCTAATTAGAATACACTTTAATGACATAATTAATTCTTAGATGAATCATATATTTTGAAAATACCTCAATTAATCAATTTTTCAACTAAATTAACCCAACATAAGAATTAGATGTTTTTAAAGAATGTTATAAATTCTACAAATTTTCAAAAATGTATCAAAATAGAAACTATAGGAATTGAATATTATTCCACCTACCTCAATTCATCGATGGATAATCACCTAACAAAAATACCCAAAAATTGATCCGCTGAACGATGTAAATCTAGAGGATAACAACCATTAAAAGTAGGAGTTAATAAGGTTAGAAGAAATGTAATGAAATGAGAATATATGACTTTACCTGGAGGGATGAAGATCTTTGGTCAGGGATTTGAATCGCAAAGAATAGAGGTTGGGCACCCTTATAATTGATCCAAAGATCTCCAAAATTAAAAAATATGTCCTAAAGAATAATGGGGGTAAATTTGGGATAAATTAGAGGGATTATTTTAATTTTAAAACAATATTCCTGTTTTATTAATTCCCTCTCACATTTATCTTGTTCGGGGTACACAGTTTGCCCTAACAATGTTCCAACTCTCCACTTGTAATTTTAGGAGAACACATTAATTCTTAATTTGGAGTGTGGTTGGACAAAATATGTTCCAATTTTGAAAATCCCTAATGTCTAGGGTTGAATGGTTTTTGAGGATGGGGCATATAATTTTCTCAAACCAAACACTAACTACACACAACCCCGTTTTGTTTCATTTTTTCCAAAATTTCACACAAACATGCTTTAATTTAGTACCCAAAGAAAAATTAATAAAATATTAACAAAATAATATATGTAATCAATCCCAATTAAATGTCAGAAATTTTTGGGATCATTCTATCTCCCCCTTATAAAAGTTCATCCTCGAGTTTCACTCCAATGATTCAATAAGATTATTATCCAAAAATATTGAGCCACTGAGCCCACATATCTTCTTACCATTACCAAGTCTGCTCATGTACATTCCCATATTTCCACAACACAAAAATTGTCAACACATATGTAGAGACCAAAAGAAAGACGTACATAGAAATTACATTACTTTTTCAGAATACATAATGCATGCCAAAAATAGACGCCCAATGACCGTATTAGTTTAGTGTCTTTGGAAACTTGGAACATAATCTTATAATCATGGTGAAAGATCTTAAGCATCTCCTATAAAGACCTTCCCCTTTATTTCTTACCTAATAAATTTATTTATATCCTGGGGAAAATAAAACATAAAAAGGGTGAGCTCAAATGCTTAGTATGGGTAGACATAAAGAATATAAAACAATCCCTAAACATTTCAATGTACGAAATGAACATATAACATCAAAATCATGAGTCATGACATAAATCATGGCAGTACATAAAGAATAGATCATAAAGGAACATTATCAACGGTAAAATAGCATGGTAATAAAACATGTAATTGTGGAAAACCATTAATAACATGTTATGATTTCCATAGTAGCCAAGGAATTGCGACCCAGACCATCATTGTGGATGAATTTCATTACTAAATCGGGTTTACATTCCATTCCATCCCTGTATTACTGAACCAGATTCATGTGTTGTTCCAACCATGTCTATCTCATGAGATATAAATCTTTACCCATTGGATTGGATGGAGATATAGGTCACACCCATCTCATAATGAAACCATTCTTATGTGTTCCACAAAATCATAAATCATACATCATAGCATAACCCAAGTAATAAAATGGGATTCGTAGACATCATGCCATCATAACATAATAAATATAAGATAAAAGGACTTCATAAAAGTAATTCCATCATAAAATAATCAAATCACTATAATAATAGGTATAGAAATAGAACCCTATATTATCTTAGTTGGAAAATAATTTTTATACAACACTTAAACTCTATTCTGGAGGAAAATATCCTTTCTACTTCAAATATTTTTTTCCTTTATCAACATGCCATACAACTTAAAAATAAAATAAATTAATTGAGAATAAACATGAAAACATGTAAATGAATATTCATGGAAATAATTTTCTTTGAAATTATAAAAATCCATTCATGCCGTATAAGTTAAAAAAACATTCTTCTCGTACATTGGCTGGAAAGTCAAAAAGTATCTCGTACTGAAAACGACAAAAGATTCCTTTCATATCTTTTACATAAAATTATCTAATAGGTAAAATTAGAATTAAAAAATTATAGGATGATTAAAATAATATTACATATTGGGGGAACATGTATTTTGATGATAAATATGCCCCAATAAATTCTGAAGTATAAACAATCTCGGATATAATTGAGATGGCGAGATTTTACCTTACCTTAGGTCCAATTTCTTCTATACGTGTCTGAAACTCATGTATAGTGGGTTTATAAATATTATTAACTTGTAATAAAACCATAATAATATTTATGATATCATTTATGATTCACATAGGACTTTATATTACCCGTTATTTTGTCAATTCAATGTTAAAGTAGCGTTTTGGGTAAAATTGTTTCATTTTTCTTATGTGTTTCGACCTGTTGTTCTTGATATTATTAATTATATCTGAATTTAATTAATTCCAGAATTTAAAAAATGTTTTATATATAATATATATTCAGGATATAAATATATATGATAGATTGATACATGGAATGAAATACACCGTTCATGGAGATGGTAGGCCATACGTACGGATAAACGCGGTTTTCATTTCCTTATTGAAAGGAATTAAGTAAATGAAACATATATGTAAATAAATCCAGTATCATTATTATGTAATATATTTCATTATTATCTATTATATATACTTTATAATCATTCTTAAATGGTTAATCATTGAGAATGAATCGCATCGCGTCGTGGAGACGGTAATCCGTACATACGCACGAGCGATGATATCATTCCCATAATTATTGAATGGAATTGGAGTGGATGATATAATTAATCAGAATCAGTATGATGTAATAATAACGATATATAGCTATTATTTACACCATTATATATATCCATGTAAGGCGATGGTGAAAAACAGATTACACCAGGGCGTGGAGACGATATTTCGTACGTACGCACGTGGGGTGATTTCATTTTCCATAGGATGGATAGAAGGTGAAATAGGGTTGTTTCATATTTATAATAACATATCATAATTTGAGTGATAATAATGTTATTACTTTATAGTGAAACAAATAAATAAGAGGAAGTAGATAAGAAATAAATTTGAAAGAATCGGTAAAGGATATTACCTCTTCTTCAACGAGACTCTTATAAACCTCCTCTTAGGGAACTAAATATGGTCTTTGAAAAAGACCAGTAACTCTATTATGTTTCTAGGGGAGAGTGTAGAAGGTAAATGGGTAGGTATTGGCCAAGCATGAAGGCTCGAAATGTTGTGAGGAGGAGAGGGAAGAGATGCCCTTTAATAAGAGAGGAGAGGGGTACTCTTAGAATCCTCTAAAATATTAATTTATAATATACTCAAACCCCACATAAAATCCTCCAAAATATAATCCAATCCGAATATTAGATTCTATAGGGTTGTAATATCATCAATAAATAATATTTAGACATGTTGGTAATTTATTTTAACCCTTATCATATTGATTTATCCTTATTTAATCTATTTTTTTGGTAATAATATTCTAAATTTTAAATTGTTATAATTAATTACTTATGTGTGGTTAATTGCCCATAATTTGATAATTTATGACATTTTAGACCATCTAAATTTAAATTTCTAATTTTTAAACATTTTTGTGATTTTTAAACAATTTTATAATATGTTATTTTTATAAAATAACCACTATCAATTTTGACACAATTCAATTATTTGAATTTAAATAAAATCCACGCAAGGGATATATTCAAAAAAAATATTTAATATATTCCAAACATTTAATATTCATTAATAAAATTTGTGGAGAACATTAATTAGTTCATATATTACTTATTTTAATATTTTTAATACCATTGATTTTATATTTCAACCAATAAAATTATTAAAACATCACTATTGTGTCATCATAAATGATAATTATTTAATCCCTAAAAATTCTAAATAAATTTTAATGATATAGATAATTTTATTATCTTTCTGGAGACTATTTATATTCTAGGTTTTATGATGTTTATCACTAAATTAACAATATTAACCTTATAAGATATAACAGAATGACATATTGTCACTTTCTTTGGTTTTAATAATAATTACATAATTTTCCATGACGGAAGTCCATGAAATGAATATATTTCGACCCTTAGGTGATATGGGTCGACTTTTATTCATCCAATAGATTTTTTAGGTGCTAGGATAATTTTATAATATTATATTTACCCTTAATTACCCGATTTACCTTTAACTGTAGTAAATAAAATTACCGCAGTTAGTATTCCTAATGTCTAAAAATAAAAAGTGGCCTATTAACATTATTTGGACTTACTGATTTTAAATATGGAATCCATTTATCCAAATTTAAAACACATAAGTTTCAGTATTTAATTTAAAATTAATCCCAATGTTGAGAAAACATATTTTAAAAGTTAAAACATTGTAAAATATTTAAATGTTTTAACCTATGAATTCAATGTAAAATTAATGATAATGACATGAATTATATTAACTGGTAGAAATATATAATAAGTATACTTTAACACCATTAAATATTATAATTTAACAATATAAATTATCTTTATGAAGCATGTTTTTTTAATTGAAATTTAGCGTATTTTTACTATTAATTAAAATATGAAGGTTAACAAAAAAATATAAAAAATATATCCAAAGTAGAATATTATATCTTTATTGTAATGAAAATGTTTATTTCGTCAAATTTAACTTATAAATGTGTCAAAAACTAGATTTAATGTAGGTTCACCATTAAAAGGTGGAAAAACTACATTTTTGGAAAAATACTTATTTTACTCGAAATATTTATTATGTTCTCATACCATGTTCAAGAATATGTGTAAGATGAATTTTTATGTAATAAAATTAGAAATATAGTTAATACTATTCATAACTAATAGTTCATAACTATATATCATTGTTTAGTGAAACTCCGTATTGCATAGAAAACAGGCTATTGAGGAAGGACGCTCTTGTGTGCAACCCAATCAAAGAATAGTGTTTGGGTATACTACAGGCTAATATGGTGTTGCATAGAGCGAAAAATAATCTTGGTGAAGAGTACAACACAATATGTCAAAGAAATTAAAAGTAATATTTATCATAAAATCTCTTAGTGTCACATTATACCCCTCTTAAAATGAATTTCACCCTCGAAATTATTCGGGGTTATAAATCATTAACTACTTGAAAGTTTCTTTAATAGAAACCCACATCGTAAAAAGGAATACTAAAACTATAAGGACCTACCCTTATTACATACATAATCATGAATTCAGTCAAGAAAACAATTCCTTTTATATTTAATATCTTTTCATGTTTAGAGCTTTAGAGAATTAGGACAATACATTCTTGAAATTACACATTATTACAGAGTAGATACTATAAAACAGTTTCCATTATTTTCAAAATATAAAAAATTAAAACATAAAACAAAACTCCTTTACATTTCTTCATCATTTAACATGTCTTCCTTACTTGTATTACACATCCATTAACCTTTGAAAATTAATTAAAAATCTTGGGATTATCACAAAAGCTCAGTATGGGATGGAAAAGAATGAATGATCACATTAGTCCATGAATACTCATAATGCATGAAAGAAATTTCAAAAGACATTATGGTCACCCATATATACTTACATTGTGTAACATGATATTTACACTGGATCCACACAAAACATTAGAACATAAATATAATCATAAAGTAATCTTGGAGAATTACTTACATATTCTTGTAACCATTCTTGTCTACCTTATAATTTTTAACCCTCACAGCTACCTTACTTTGTGTAACCATCGTAGTCACATACGGAGTAACCATATGACCGACCTCCAACATACTCATACCCAATGTATTGGAGGGAAATATAGGTTCCATCATTCATAATAAATAATTCACATGAACCAAAACATAATCCAATAGTATGAATGATTCCATTATAACATTGCTTTGGAATTTTGTAAAACCGAATTTTAAAAGAGGATTTTTAAAGAAAAGACTTTTATAAATATCATACAATTGAAGAGAGACTAAATAGATTCTACAGAGTATGTATATATACTTTAAATACACTTAATTAAACATAATATAAACAGATCCCATCACACAAACAATTCAAAAATCACATAAATGATGAAGTAGAAGGTTAACCCAATGAAAGGAAATCTGGTTAATAATTCCCTTACCTCGGGTTTGTCTTAATTAAAACTTGTTTAAAACTATTATATAATGGTTAAAATAGTGTTATTAATATTTTAAATAAACATGTCAATGTTTATAACATCTTATATGATCATTTTAAAACATAATTTCACCCTTAATTGTTAGTATTTTTCCCATTGCACTATTTTTGGGTGAGTTCTTAACATGATTTCCATTATTGGTTCGTGATGGATATTCTTGTCGATTGGAAGTGAAACTATAGAATTGGAATGGATTATTATTTACATATATCCAGTAACATTAATTATTCCATTCATAATTTTTAATTTTTACTTGAGTATGATTCATACGTTAGAACATTAAGGATGTTTGTTTAGATCATTTCAGTAGTTATTTGATAATAACATCCCCATTTTGGCTTATAAATTAAAACCATGAGTAAAAAATAATTCCAGAACCATGGGTGAGCCATAGAACATATATTATAACCTGGTTCAACCATATAAATGGTTTTATGACCATACTTGAAAGAATTAATGGAAATTGAAATCACATCGTCCACGATGTTGATAATTCGACCCAAATGGAAAATGTTTTTATTCATTAAAAAAGTGAGATAGGAGAAGAATAATGATGAGTAAATTTCCATAAACATGATGACATTTAGAATATACATTATTTATGGAGATTTCATGCATCTTGGGTAAGGAGATAAAAAGAAAGAATAAGGAATGAACTCAAAATAAAAGAATAATTGTGAAATCGGTTACAAAACATTCGGTAGCCTAACGGCTAGGCAACATGGTTTTAGATATTTTTAAAAGAGAGGGGACAAGGGTCACCCATCCAAAAATTAATCAAAATATATAGAAGATCAATAATATGAAGGAACTAAGAACATGCCATGGAAACTTGAAAATTATACCACATAAAAGAGAACTTGAACGGAAAAAACAAAAAAATTGAGAATTTTTTTACCTTTTAGAGATAGCCTTAGAACATGAAGGTTGGGACCATGGGGGCTTGAGGAAACCTTGTGATGGATACTATGAAGGTAATTAGGCTAGATAATATTTGAGGGAGTATTAGGAATGAATTCAATGTAGGGAGGAGTTGGTATTTATAGGAAAAGTGAGGGATTATTTTAATAATTTTCAAGGGACACCTCATGAGTGGTATTTACAAAACCATGGGCTTGCCATTGGTATTTTCCCATGGAATAAGCCACTTGGGACACCTCAAATAATATTTACCTATTCATAATTTTACCAGATTTATGAAATCATTATTATATCATTAATGATGTCATTAACACACCGAAACTAAAAAAATGTATTTTTTACAACTCACCGAAAAATCAATTGTTTCAGAAAAATTCCCAAAATTCACCCTAACCATTTATCGATGTATAGATTTCAAAAAAAGAATTCCATTTTTTGAAAATAATTTTCTAAAAATTATTAATTTAATTTTTAAATAAAATTATACTTAATTCAAATATTAACAATTCTAAATCTATAACTGCTACTATATAACAATGAAAAATTAACATAGACGCTATTATCTTAAACCCTTAATAAAATAAAATTTTAATAAAATTTACTATTCATTAGGGTAATATTATTATTCATAATACTATTCATAAGTGTATGTTACTATTCACCAAAAAAACTAGTTTGTTCTAATAGAATCCAAATAATATACTAAACACAATTGTAGATGACAGTTTCTTGAAAATCAAAACATAGAAGTGGTAAAAATCATGTTAAAAGGCTAGTTATAAATATCTACATAAAACAAAGTTCCATGCATTTCTATTTATTTTTAGAAAAACATGGGGTGTTACATTATCCCCACCTTCTTGAAATTGTGTCCTCTCAATTTTATTTACTTATTAAACAAATGATGGTATTTTTCTCTCATAGAGTTTTCAGACTCCCATGTTGCATCTTTAACCATGTGGTTTCCCCACAAAACCTTTAAATGGTGGATTACCTTATTCTACAATACATGTTCTCTTCGATCAAGAATCTGAACCGGTTTCTCTTCATAAGAAAGGTTCTCTTCCAACTGAACTGCTTATGGGATCAAGACATGTGATGAATCTGACACATACATTCTCAACATTGAAACATGAAAAAAAATTGTGTACCTGAAACAAACTCCGATATAATGCTCCGCAGTATGAAACTATTCCAACATTCTCCAAGATTTCAAAATGGCTGATTAACCATGGACTTAGCTTTACTCTCTTACGTAAATGCATCACAATTTCCAAGGAGATACATTAAAAAAATGGTCAGCTACCTCTAAAGAGAAGTCTTTCCATCTGTTATCGACATAACTTTTCTGCCTACTCTGAGCTATACCCATGTGCTGCCAGGCCATTCTCACTTTCTCAGGCACTTCTTCAACTAATTCTATCCCCATCAACTATCTTTCACCGACTTCATCCCATAACGCTGGAGTCTGACACCGCATTCCATACAAGGCCTCAAAAGGTGCCATCTGAATACTTAAATGAAAACTGTTATTATAAGAAAACTCAACTAATGGAAGATGTTGATCCCAACTTCCATGATAGTCCATTGTACAAGGTCGAAGCATATCCTCCAAATTTTGAATTGTTCATTTTGACTACACATCTAATTGAGGATGAAAACCTGTACTAAAATTTAACTTGGTGCCCAAAGACTTCTAAAGTCCCTTAAAAATGTTTGAAGTTAACATGGGATCTCTGTCATAACTATGGAAAGAGGGACTCTATATTACCTGACAATCTCTTTGAGGAACAATCGAGAAAGATGATCCAAAGACATTATATCTCGAATAGAAAGAAAATGTGCAGATTTTTTTAGCCGATAAACAATAACCCAAATCGCATTGATACCTCGAGAAGTCTTTGGTAGTCCAACCAAGAAGTCCATGGATACATTCTTCCATTTTCACCCTGGCACTGGAAAAGGCTGAAGCATCCCCTTTGGTAATTTTCCCTCTGCTTGAACCTATTGACATGCCAAACATCTCATGGTAAAATCAATAATATCCCTTTTCTTTCCATCCCACCAATAATAATCCTGAAGGTCTCTATACATCTTAGTACTGCCAGGATGAACAGAAAATGGAGAACTATGAGCTTCACACAACAATTATTTCATTAACTGGGAATTACAAGGCAGTCACAACCTTTTTCCAAATCTTAAAAAGAAATCTTTATCAAGATTAAATTCTGGAAACTTACCCATTTTAACCAATTCTACCTTTTTCTATAGCCCACGGTCTTCCTTCTATGCTTACTTAATTATATCTGACAACAAAGACTACACTGAAACCTGAAACAAAACAGATGTATTACCTGCACAAACAAATTCTAATGAAAAATTCATCAAATCATTAATCAAGGGATCATGTTCCAAATGTAGCATGGTTAATGATGCATGATGTTTCCGACTTAAGGCTTCTGCCACATTGTTTACTTTCCCAGGATGGTAACTGATTGTGCAACCATATTCTGTTATCAGTTCTAGCCATATTCTCTTCCTCGTGTTTAATTCCTTCTGAGTGAATATACACTTTAGACTTTTATGGTCAGTATATATTTGGCATTTGGTTCTGTATCGATGATGCCTCCAAATTTTCAAAGAAAAAACCAAAGCTGCCAATTCCAAATCATGTGTGGGATAATATAGCACATGAGGTTTAAGTTGTCTCGAAGCATAGACAATTACATTATCATTCTGCATTAAAACACAACCAAGTCCCTTCAATGAAGAATCACTCTAGATGACAAACTCACCATTTCGGGAAGGTAAGTCCAAAACTGGAGCATTCACGAATATCTCCTTCAGTTCCTGAAAACAAAAATCACATTCCTTTGTCCAAAAAAAATTAACTCTTTCCATGTTAATTTAGTTATAGGTCTAGATAACTGTTCGAATTTCTTAATAGCCCGTTGGTAATAACATGCTAAGCCCAGAAAACTTTGAATCTCTGTAACATTTGTTGTTCTTGGCCATTCATCAATTACTTTTTTTGGCAGGATCAACTGTTATTTCATCCTTATTTACAATGTTACCACAAAATGAAATATGTTTCAAACAAAAATTACACTTTCAGAATTTTCCATAAATTTTCTTTTCTTTTAATGTTAGTAAAACATCCCTTAGATTTTTTTCATGCTCCTCTTTATTTTAATAAAATACCAGAATGTCATCAATAAATACAACCACAAACTTATCCAAGAAGTCAGGAATACTCTATTCATAAGATTCAGGAATACAACAGGTGCATTAGTTAATCCAAATGGAAAAACAACAAATTCATAATGCCCATATCTAGTACAAAGGGCTGTTTTCGAGATGTCATCATCATTTAACTTTAGCTAACGGTTTCCAGATCTCAAGTCAATCTTGGAAAAGAACTGAGCTCCCCAGAGCTGATCAAACAAGTCATCAATATGAGGAAAAGTGTACTTGTTTTTAATAGTAATGTTATTCAAATCTCTATAATCAATGCAAAGACTCATGAAACCATCTTTCTTTTTAACAAACAAAACATGGGCTCCCCATTGTGAAGTTCTAGGAAGAATGAAGCCGTTTTCAATCAAATCCTGTAACTGATTTTCAATTCAAGAAGTTTTATTGGAGCCATACGATATGGGGGTATTGAAATTGGCTTATCATCAGGAACTAATTCAATTGTGAATTCGACTTCTCGATCAGGTATGACACTAGGTAACTCATATGGAAAAACAAAAAGGTATTAATTTACCACTGGAACATCATTAATTTGAATAGTTCAACTATTTTTAACAATTTGAGCAAGATAAATTTCATTTCCATCTTTCAATAGTTTCTCAGCCTCCTAATATGTTATCAATTTTATGGTTTCATTCTTGTATAAAAACTGAAACTCTTTCTTAAAAACAACTTTTTTAGCTCTGCAGCCAATCTTGGCATGATAATCAGAAAGCCAGTGCATCCCAAGAATAACATCAAAATCGACTACGGGTAAAACAACATGGTTTTCAGGTAAAGTCATTTCACAAACCACAATAGAAATATTCTTATAATTCCTCTTTGCTATAAAATTTCCCCCTAGTGTTTTAACAACAAGTTCGGGTTTCATTTTTTGAGGTGATATTTCCAATTTACCAGAAAATTTATCAGAGATAAAGGAAGTTGGAGACCCCGTATCAAAAAAAACTTTAGTAAAATCTAAGTGAACAAACAAAGTACCTGATACAACTTCATTGGATGGCCCAACATCTGCTGACGTAGTCGCAAATGATATCACTACATCTTTCAGCTTGTAGTCTGGCTTCTTTGCATCATTTGAGTCTCTCTTTGGGCAGACATTTTCATAATGGCCCATTTCACCACATTTAAAAAACTTTACAGTTTTCTTATCAGGATTATTCTTAATATCATTTTCATTGCAATCTCGGGCCATATGTCCAAACTTACCAAATTTAAAACACTTCCCAGTTTTTCTAAGACATTACCCATGGCGTTTCTTTCAACACTTTTCACAAAATGGGAATTGGATTTTATTACCCTAAGATTTCTTTGGTTGATTATTACCCATTGATTGCCAACTGGACCTCTTCTTCTCTTTGTTTACAAAATGAACATGATCATCAGAAAACTCCATATCTACCCTCTCAGCACATCAGACAAGTTTCTCATAACTTTTTAATTCACAGGAGGCGAACGCCCTTCGATACCTTGGCTTCAGTCCTGAGTAAAAGCGGTTGAATTTTCTATCAAGATCCCAAATAAGATTTGGTGCGTACCTCACTAGTGAGGTGAAGTTTTCTTTATGAACAGCCATAGAATCTTCCTCCTTCTGTTTGAATTCATGGAATTGCTTCTCCATTCAAGTCATACCACCTTAGGAAAATATTTTTCAAGGAAAATAATTTTAAATTCATCCTAGTGTAAGGCATCAAAATCCTCTCTACCACTGATATTACTTACCATTGACCACCACTGATCTGGTTCCCCATCAAAATGATAAATGGAAAGACTTACCTTTTGGTTGTTTGAATATCCCAGAACATCGAATATCATTTCAAGGGCTTTGATACATCCTTCAGCTGCTACTGGGTCAGAAGATCCATTTAATCTAGGAGGCTGTTTTCTCATAAAATGTTCCACTACTGTCATGTTCCATTGTGGTAACTCTACTAGTTCTCTTGCATGGATTCCACCACCATTTATTTCATGCGTTAACTGAGACATCACTGTCACAAACCACTCAGTTCCAATACCTACCATTCTGGGTTGTAGTTCTGGAAGGATGTCATTCTGTTGGTTCCTCTCCTCTTCAGCATCCCCGTTCCTTCTGCAGAGAACCATTATAAACAAACATTTCTTAGAAAAAGCTACATTGAAATAATTAATTTCTATTACATTTCAATTTAAACATAGAGTGAAAATCATTTATGATATTTTATTAACATCACCCTAGCCTCTAATGTTTTCTAATTCATCCTCTGATACCAAATATAAGGACCCGGGCTTATTACATACATAATCGTGAATTTAGTAAAGAAAACACTTCCTTTAACATTGATGATATTTTCATGTTTAGAGATTTAGAGAATTAGGACATTACATTCATGACATTAAACATTATTACAGAGTAGATACCATAAAACAGTTTCAATTTTTTTTTTCAAAATATAAAACATTAAAACATAAAACAAGACTCCTTGACAATTATTCATCATTTAACATGTCTTCTTTCCTTATATTACACATCCATTAACCTGTGAAAAATCATTTAAAAACTTGGGATGAGCACAAAAGCTCAGTAAGGGATGGAAAATAAGGAAAGATCACATTAGTCCATGAATACTAAAAACATTTGAAAGCATTTTCAAAAGACATTCTTATCACCCATATATAATTACTTTGTGTAACATAAAATTTACACAGGATCAACACATAACATGAGAACATAAATAAAATAATAATGGTATCTTGGGGCATTACTTACATAATCTTGTAACCATTCATGGCTACCTTATAATTTGTAACCCTCACTGCTACCTTACTTTGTGTAACCATCATAGTCACACTTGGAGTAACCATACGGTCGACCTCCAACATACTCATACCCAATTAATTGGATGGAAATGTAGGTCCCAAACATCACCATAAATAATTCCCAAGAAACAAAACCTAATCAAACAATATCAATTATTCCTTAAAAACATTGCTTTGGAATTTCGTAAATACAAATTTTAAAATAGGATTTTCAAGAAAAGCCTCTTATAAATATCAAAAAATTGAAGAGGGACTTAATAGAGTGGATGGAGTATGTATATATTATTTGAATAAAAATAATGAAACAAAATATAAATAGAACCCATCACACAAAAAATTTAAAAAGAACATAAATAATGAAGTAGATGGTTAACCCAAAGAATGGAAATCGAGTTAAGAATTCCCTTAGCTGGTGTTTGTCTTACTTCGACCATGTTTAATCCTCATGTATAATGGTTACAAGATTGTTATTAATATTTTACAGAAACATGTACATGTTTATATGATCTTATATGATCATTCATTAACATAATTTCACCCTTAATTGTTAGTATTTTTCCCTTTTCACTGTCTTTGGGTGAGTTTTTATCAAGATCTCCATTATTGGTTCATGATGGACATTCTGGTCGATAGGAAGTGAAAATCCAGAATTGGAATGGAGTAGTATTTAATTATATCCAGTAACATAAATTATTACATTCATCATTTTTATTTCTTACATGAGGATGATTCATAAGTTAGAACATTAATGATGTTTGTTTAGATCATTTTAGTGGTTATTTGATAATAACAACCCTATTTGGTCTTATAAATTAGAAAGATGAGTAAAAAAGTATTCCAGAACCATGGTTGGGTCATAAAACATATATTATAACATGTTTCAACCATATAAATTGTTTCATGACTATACATGAAAGAATTAATGGAAATTGATATCACATCGTCCACGATGTTGATAATTCGACACAAATAGACAATGTTTTTTATTTTTTTAAAAAGTGGGAGGGGAGATGAATAATGATGATAAAGTTTCCATAAACATTATAAAATATAGAATATACTAGATTTATGGAGATTTAATGCCTCTTGGGTATGTAGATAAGAAGAAAGAATAAGGAAAGAACTCAAAATAATCGAATAATTGTGAAATCGCTACAAAACATTCGGCAGCCTAACAGCTATACAAAATTGTTTTAGAAAAAATTAAAAAGTGAGGGGACAAGGGTCACCCATCAATAAATGAATCATAATATATATTAGATCAATAATGAGAATGAAATATGAACATGGTATGAAAAATTGAAAATTATACCACATAAAAGAGAACTTGAAAGGAAAAAAGAATGAAATTGTGAATTTTCTTACCTTGTAGATTAACCCTTAGAATGTGAAGGTTGGGAACTTGGGGGCTTGACAAAGCCCTGTGAGGACTAATATGAAGGTAATGAGGCTAGAGTTTCATTGAGGGAGAAATGGTAATGAATTAAATTAATGGAAGAGTTGGTATTCATAGGAAAAGTGAGGGATTTTTTTAATAATTTTCAAGGGACACCTCATGAGTGGTATTTACAAAACCATGGGCTTGCCCATGGTATTTTCCCACAGTATTTTCCCACGGTATAAGCCACATGTGACACCTCACATATTATTTAACTATACACAAGTCTACCAGATTTATGTCATCATTATTATATCATTAATTATGTCATTAACACACTGAAACTAAAAAAAATGAATTTTTAACTATTCACTGAAAAATCTACTATTTCAGAAAAATTCCCAAAATTCACCCTAATCATTTATCGATGTATAGATTTCAAAAATGAAGTCTGTATTTGGAAATTAATATTTTAAATATTATTAATTTAATTTTTAAATAAAATCATACTTAATTAAAAAAATTAACAATTCTAATTCTGTAACTACTTCTATATCACAATGAAAAATTAACCTAGACGCTATTATCTTAAACCCTTAGTAAAATAAAATAAAAATAAAAATTACAATTCATTAGGGTCATATTACTATTCATAATACTATTCATAAGGGTATGTTACTATTCACCAAAAAAACAAGTTGGTTCTAATAAACTCCAAATAATATACTAAACACAATTGTAGATGATAGTTTTTTGAAATTCAATACATAGAAGTGGAAAAAATTTTGTTCAAAGGCTAGTTATAAATACCTATTTAAAAAAAATTCTATGAATTTCTATTTATTTTTAAAAAAACTTGGTGTGTTACAAAAACTTTATTTTAAAATGAAATGTTAGAAACATAACTCATACCCAAAGTAACTCATCACTGGGTTTCCACATAAGAGAACATAAGTGAAAACACGGATATGGAAGTGAAATCTAACCATCATGTTTTGATAAAGAGTGGTAGAGAACATGGCTATGAAGAATCCAACAATAACAAAGCCATAAATTTGTGATGATATATGGTACCATCTGATTCATCAGATATGAGGGTACTAGGACATCTTTTTTGGATTTCAATATCATTTCCCTAAAGTTGAAAATTTTGAATTAGATGAAATAATTACATGATTTTGGTACAATCTCGCTGTTGGTCATTCCATAAAAAATTTCCACTTCATATCTTGAAGAAATGAACTTTAATTTGTCATTCGTGAAGTGTTAGCAGATCATGTGATAAAATGATGGGTCATTCTATCTATCTCAAACAAAAGGTTATCAAAAGTTATCTAATATACATAGGTCCATCTATGGAGAGGTTAATCTTATATGATTCCAAAAATGGACTTAGACTTCATCTATCATAACACTAAATAAAATAAAACTAATTTGTACTTACTAGAGACTTCTTGTAGGCCAGTGGTAGACAATAAAGGCATGTCACACTTCGGTTGTGAGTTCAATTCCTGCATCCCTGTCTGACACGATGGGTTGTCGCCCATCTTACAGGTTGTCCTTTTCCTAAAATTGTACTATTATAACATTTCAGATATAATATCGAAATGTTCTAGCCTTAAACAATACTATCTGATGTACAACATAATCCATTCAATTATTTTGGCTTATCCAAAATACCTTTATCCAATCTCATAGTATAAATAAAATGATTACTAAAAAGGACATCTACCACGCATGTGAATACCATCATTTATCCCCCATATATCATAAGATATATCTTGTTGTTGGTCACATTCAAAACATGTGAATAACTTAATCATGTATTCTCTTGAAAAATGAATATCCATTGAACATTAATAAAAACATTAATGCACTGAAAAGTTAAATATTTCCACATACCATAATCCCAAAATTTCTATATATTCAAACCATGATGTCATTTTGTCCTTATAACAGTCATGAGGTCATTAATACTATCAAACATTTCATTATCTCTTTATACCTTCATTATGAGTATATCATTTGATTTTCTAAAATATTTCAATCACTTTTCATGGTTACTGGTACCATAAAATTATTTAAAACCACAATAATCCAATACATAGATATTCTAATATTCCACAATACTATAAATGAGATTCCTCAACATTATTTTGGAATCCTGTTACATAAAAAATTAATCATTCCGCAACATCCTTTTTATACTCATCATCTCCAATAGTGATCGCATGTGACTTTCCTTTGTCCTTTTCCATAAGAGGTTGTTGATGTCGATCATCATTAACCCTTGGATTAGGGTATTGGTTAGCATAATGCCCTATTTCCTTGCACTTGTAGCTCTGAAGTGTTAGTGGTGCATTCACTGTAGTCTTTTCTATATTCTCATCGTTACCTACCTTTTTCCCATTACATCGACACTCAGCTGATCTATTACATTCTTTTCCACAATTAAAACATTTTTCTAGTCCCTTTAAGACAATTTCCACCATGCTTCTTTCCACACATTGAGCATAATGAAACAGTCATCTTCTTTTCACCATTGTTTATAGATTTTTCCATGAACTCCATCTTTCATTTCTTTTCAAAACCATGAGATGGATATGTAACACTGAATTCCAGTTCTACCATGATAGCACAATGCACAATTTCATCATAGCTACAAAAGTCTCTTATAGCTAATTTGCTTCAAATACTTGGTATCCATACCTTACATGCCTTGTAAAATTCATCTCTTATATACCAAAAGATTCATAATCTTTTTTCTTAAGATCAAGGAACTCCTTTTCCATCTTTGTTTGAAGAATACGAGGGATGTTTTTATTGAAAAACATGATCTTGAACTCATCCCATTACATGGATTCAATTTCATCTTGGGGCCCTGTATTATTAATTAGTGTACACCACTGGTCTGCTTCACCTACTAAATGGTAATCAAATAAAATTAATTTTTCATGTTTTGACAAGAGAAGTATGGAAAATATATTTTCAATGGTACTGATCCATTGTTCAGTAATAAGTGGACCAGAAGACCCATTGAAAGAAGGTGGGCATTGCCTAATGAAAGACTAAATAGAATATTGTTCCCTTATCTTCTCATTTGAAAGTCTCGAATGATTCATAGCTTGTGTAAGTATAAAAATAATATTTTTCACTACATCTCCCATAACATTGGTTTGTTCATGGGGAAAATCATTGCATTTTCCATTACATTGATCAACACAGTTCCATCGGGTTCCAACAATCGTCTAAAACCCAAAAAGAATTGCGTGACAGGAAAAAATCATGCTTGGAAAACAACATAATAAAGGGGGATTACCTCCAATATCTAACATCTTAGGTATAATTATAAGACTGTTACCATAATTCTAGTACTATAACCTATTGTTATACTTAACCTTAGTGACATCCCTAGACATACCTTAGAAATATATCCAGGGATTTCACAAAAGTTTTAACATCATAGCTTCCAAAGGTTAACTAAACTTTTGCTCTAATAACAACTATAGATACCCAATGGATGACATACAAAAACATTACATTACTTTTTTCAGAATACTTAATACTTGAAAAAAATAGATACCCAAAGACGATATTAGAATAGTGTCTTTGGAAACTTGGAACATAATCTTCTCTTCATGGTGAAAGATCTTCAATATCTCCCATAAAGATATTACCCTTTTGTTTTATTCCCTAAGAGATCTATTTATATCATCAGGAAAGAAAACATAAAAAGGCCGAGCTCAAATGCTCATTATGAGTAAAAATGGAGGATATAATACAATCCCTAAACATTTTAACTCAAGAACATAACCATAAAACATCAAAATCATGAGTAATGACATAAATATTGGCAGTACATAAGGCATAGATCATAAAGGAACATTAACCATGGTAAAATAGCATGGGAATAAAACATTTAATTTTGGAAATCCATTGAGCATGTGTTATGATCTCCATAGTAGCCAAGGCATTGCTGCCAAGACCATCATAGTGGAAGAATTCCATTACTGAACCGGTTTACTTTCCATTCTAGCCCTGTATTACTGAACCATATTCACTTGTAGTTTTAGTCATGTATATATCATGAGATATAAATATTTACCCAATGAATTGGATGAGGATATAGGTCCTACACATCATATAATGAAACCATTCTTATGTGTTCCCTAAAATCATAAATCATACATCATTACATAACCCATGTAATAAAAATGGGATTCTTAAACATCATGCAATCATAACATAATCCATATAAGATAAAAGGACTTCATAAAAATAATTCCATAATAAAATATTCAAATAAATGTAATAATATGTATATAAATATAACCCTATATTATCTTATATGGAAAATAATTTTTATAAAACACTCGAACTCCATTCTTGAGGAAAATGTCTATTCTACTTCAAAAATTTTTTTCCTCTCTCAAAATGTCATACAACTTTAATATAAAATAAGTTAATTTAAAATAAACATGAAAACTTGTAAAGGAAGCTTCATGGAAATAATGTTCAATGAAATCATAAAAATACATTCACGCCTTATAAGTTAAAAAAACATTTTTCTCGTACTTTGGCTGGAAAGTCAAAAAGTATCACGTTCTGAAAATGGACAAAGATTTCATTCATATATTTTACTAAAAATTAACCAATACGTAAAATTGGAATAAAAAAATTGTATTAGGATAGATATATTATTAAATATTGGGGAAACATTTATGTGGATGATAAATATGCCCCAGTAAATTCTGAAGTATAAACAATATCAGATATAAATGTGATTGTGAGATTTTCCCTTACCTTAGGTCCAATTTCTTCTGTACGTGTTTGAAACTCCTGTATAGTGTGTTTAAACATATTATTAACTTGTAACAGAACTGTAATATTATTTATTTCATAATATATGATTCACATAGGACTTTATATTATCCATTCTTTTATCAATTCCATGTTAATGCTGTGTTTTTGGTAAAATTGTTACATTTATCTACGTGTTTCGACTTGTTGTTCGGGGCATTATTACTTATATCCTGATGTACTTAATTCTAGAATGTAAAACATGATTTATATATAATATATATTAAGAATATTAATATATATGATATATTGATAAATGGAATGAAATACACCGTTCATTGAGACAGTAGGTTGTATGTACGGATGAACGATGTTTTCGTTTCCTTATTGAAAGGAATTAAGTAAATGAAACATATATGTACATAAATCCACTATCATTATTATGTAATATCATTCATGTTTATTTATTATATATACTTTTTAATCATTCTTGAATGGTTAATCATGGAGAATGAATCTCATCACGTTGTGGAGACGGAAATCCGTATGTACGCCTGAGCGACGATATCAATACCATAATTGTTGAATAGAATTTGAGTGGATGATATAATTTATCAAAATCAGTTTGATGTTATAATAAACATATATATCTATTATTTCCACCATTATACCCATCCAAGCAAGGCGGTGGTGGAAAATAGATGACCCCACGGTGTGAAGATGGTATTCCGTACGTACACACGCGTGGTGATTTCGTTTTCCGTAGGATGGATAGAAGGTGAAATAGGGTTGTTTCATATTTATAATAAAATATCACCAAATGAGTGATACTGATGTTATTAATATATAATGAAACAAATAAATATGAGGAAGTCAAGGAAGAAATAAATTTTAATGAATCCGTAAAGGATATCACCTCTTCTTCGACGTGACTCTTCTAAACCTCTTATTAGGGAACTAAAGGTGGTCATTGAAGAATACCATGACCTCTATTATATTTATAGGTATGTGGAGAACGAAAATGGGCAGGGTTTGGCCGAGCTTGAAGCCTCAAAATGTTGTGAGGAAGAGAAAGAGGATATTCCCTTTTATAAGAGTGGACATGGGTACTCTTGGAAACCTCTAAAAATATTAATTTATAATAAACTCAAACCCAACTTAAAAAACTCCAAAAAATGACTAATATCGAAATATTATATGATATAAGATTGTAATTGAATCAACCAATAATATTTAGACAAGTTGGAAATTTATTTTAAACCTAATCTACTTGATTTGTCCATATTTTATCTATTTAATTTTATTTGTGGTAATAATATTTTAAAATTTAAATTATTATAAATAATTACTCATGTGTTGTGAATTATCCATAATTAGATACATAATGACAATTTAGACCATATAAATTTCAATTTATAAATTTTAATCATTTTTGTGATTTGTAAACAATTTTATAATATGTTATTTTTATAAAATAACAATAGTGTCAATTTTGAAACGATTCATTATTTGAATTTAAATAAATTCCAAACAGAGAATATATTAGAACAATAATATTTAATATATTTTTGACATGTCATATTCATGTATAAAATTTTTGTATATCATTAATTAGTTAAGATAATATTTATTTTAATATTTTTAAAACCATTTAGGGGATATTTCGATCAATAAAATGATTTCAACATCACTATTGTGTCATCATTAATGATAATTATTTAATCCCTAAAAATTATAAATAAATTCTCATGATGTAGATAATTTTATTATATTTCCAGAGACTATTTATATTCTAGGTTTTATGAAGTTTATCACTAAATTAAAATTATTAAACTTATAAGATATAAGAGAGTGTCATGTTGTCATTTTCATTGGTTTTAATAATAATTACATCATTTTCAAGGTCAAAAGTCCATGAAATGAATATATTTAGACCATTAGGTGATATGAGTCTACTTTTATTCATCCAATAGAATTTTGACTAGTGTTAGGGTAATTTAATAATCTTATTATTACCCTTAATTACTCGATTTACCTTTATATGTATGAAATAAAATTTACCATAGTTACTATTCATAATGTCTAAAAATAAAAAGTATCCTATTAACATAATTTGGACCTACTGATTCCAAATATGGAATCCATTTTTCCAAATTCAAAACACAGAAGTTCTAGTATTTAATTTAAAATTAATCATGTGGTTGAGAAAACAGGTTGGAAGAGTTAACACATTGCAAATGATTGAAATGTTTTTACCTTTGAATTCAATGTAAAATTAATGATAATGACATGAATTATATTAAATGGTAAAAATATATTCTATTTATACTTTAAAACAATTAAATATTATAATTTTATCATATAAATTAACTTGATGAAAAAAGTTTTTTTAATGAAAATTTAGCGTATTTTTACTATTCATCAAAATATGAAAGTTAATAGAAAAATATAAAAAATTTATCGAAATTAGATTTTTATATCCTTATTGCAATGAATAAGATTATTTCATCTAATTGGAATTATAAATGTGTCAAACACTAGATTTAATGTGGGTCCTCCATCAAAAGGCGGCAAAACTGCAATCTTTGAAAAATACTTATTTTACCCGAGAAAATTATTTTGTTCTCATACCATGTTCTAGAATATGTGTAAGATAAATTAGTATGTAATAAAATTATAAATGTAGTAAATACTATTCATAACCGCTAGTTTATAACAATATATTGTTGTTTAGTGAAACTCGGTATTGCGTACAACACAAGTTGTTGATGAAGGTCGCTCTTGCGTGCAACACAATCCAAGAATAGTGTTTGCATATACTACAAGATAATATGGTGTGGCACATAGAGAAATCTAATCTTGTGAAGCATAAAACACAAGATGTCAAGGAAATTAAAACAAATATTTCTCATAAAATCATGGGGTGATACAATGAACATTCCCCAATACACAATCTTAATTTAGACCAACAGAAGTATCAAATTACCTTTAAAGGATGGAAATATCTTGGGATCAAAACTATTCATATAGATCACACGAGTATGGATGGAGTGATAGTGCCACAGTTTGACACAAGGAAAACAATGAGGAATCAGAATATATTTCTATGGAAGAACCAAACGATATGCCACTGACCTGATTCTCTCCACGACCTCTATTGTCCCAATGATCATGGTAATGAACATGATATTCTTTCATATACTATGGTTTCCCAATGTAGGTGACAGCTGATGGAATTTACGATCTCCCTCTATAATATTTATGGGTCATCTCTATCTATATTCATATGAATTCTATCTTCATTGAGCTATGGCTATACATTTTCGAATTCACTAAACCTGCTCTCACATCACCTATAAGAGACTTCATCCATGAAACTCTAACTCGCAAACATCAATCTAGTATTCTGGTGATCTTCACAGCATATCATAAAGAGCCTAATATGGTTATATATAAATAGTTAACTCATATCTATTGTTATAGGAAATGTCCACTAAATCCATTTCTTTTACCAAGTCCCACCAAAGTCAATAACTCATGCCCTCATAATACCATATATAACATTTATTGTACACTATGACTGCCCATATGTCTAAGGGAGGTAAGTCATACTCAATAATTCATTTATAACAATAAATTCATTCTATACCTATTAAAATGGTGAAGTGAAAAATGAGTCATGATCTAAAACAATAGTTTGTGGTACCCTAGGAATACATTCCATCTCCCAATAAAATGAATCCCCCAGTTATTACACTAATAATGTCCTCTTTTTTGGAATGAAAATTTCTACTTTCAATAGTCAATCCGAAAATACCAAGATAGAATCATTATTCCTTGGAATCATTTGAAGACCCAACATAAAATCCTTTTTCATCTCATACCACTTCTATTCTAGAATTGGAAATGGATGCCGAAAACATCCAGGTCATCAATGATTATTCTTAACCTGCTGATAAGTGTATAATTTTTTCATGAACCCTCGTATTTCCTTTTTTGTCCTAACAACCTAAACTAACATTTGAGGCCATATTAAATTTTAGTCACACCTAAATGTACCTCACATTTAGAGGAATTACATCCCTACATCAAATCTAATCACATGCCTGATGGCATGACATCCTTATTATGGATATGATTCATTTCATCTTAATTTTTCAACCAATATGATGGTGACTCCAAACATCATGACATTACATTAAGGTAAAAAATTCAATACCTCCATACATATTTTCTCTAATCCATCTTAAACCAATAGAATTGAATAATAATGATATGATATTTATATGATCCAGACCCTCCAGAACCACAACACACATGTCAACTAGTAGAGTAATCATTCTTAAATAAGAACTAGTCTCCTGAAATTATTGAGTCTGAGTTTTCCATCATAAATCATTAGCTACACTAATTTCATTCCTAGGTATATATGTTATCTCAAAATCAAATTCCTACTTATTCTAAACTCATCACCATTATTAGAGATTTAAATATAATGTCTTGAATATATACCTCTATCTCATGTTATTTCTATACGCAATGAAATTATCTACCAAGATATATTTCTGTCTATAATGTTTAATGTAAACCACTTCCACTAGCTCGAGGTCATGCATAGGGTAGTTCTGTTCATGTACCTCTTCTATTAAGACCCGTGCACCATGAATCGATCTCCATTCTTCAACAATGCACCCAATCAAATCCCAGAAGCATTAATATACACATTGTAATCCCCACCTAACTCAAGTAGGATCAATATTCCTGTTGATGTCAAACCATTATTTATCACTTGGAATCATTATCACATACAAATGACTAATCAAACATTATCCCCTTTTGGTCAAGCCTGCATTCGACCCTACCAAATGGAAAAAGTCCTTAGTGAATCTTTAATAATATCCAACTAATCCCAAAATGCTATGGATATTGAATATATTCTAGAGAAGGTCCCAGGAAACCAATTCTTGAAACTTCTTATGGAACATTAACAAACCATCATCCAAGTTGATGTGCCTATAAAATTGTACATGATATATCTAAAACTAAGACATATATAGAAATGTTTATAACCAAATCACTCCTAGTGAACTCCGGATGATGTAATGATTTTGGGAATGAACATCATGAGTCTTGGACTACACCATGATATGATCCATGAAATCAACCAAAAACTAATATGTGTATAGAGGTAATATTCTGTTCATTAAGGAATTAAAAACCACTTACATGTTTCTAAACTCAAAAATAATTAGGATGAACTCATAAATTTTATAACAGCTTCTAAAAGTATTCCTTGGCATATCAGATGTCTAACTCTTAAATTATGATACCATGATATCCATTCGATAATTGAGAACAAAAAATAACATCTAAAATAGAAAAATAGATTATTGATATGAGGACGATAATGTTGGATCATTACAACCATCTTGTTTAACTTATGGTAATCAACACCCAAGCACAAAATCACATCAACCTTCTCTAAAAACAACAAAGGTGATCCCTGAGGTGACATAATCAGATAGATAAATCCATTATCCTTTTACTCCTCAATTTTATTCATGAGTTCTTGAATCACTATTTGTACCATTATATGTGGTGCAATAGAGAAGAGCTAAAAAACCCAATATGACACTAATGGGTAATTCCATAGATCCCTTAGTTGGAATCCCCTATATGTCTTCTGAAAAAACATCCTAAAATTATTCCACTACTTGATGAATGATAACATGTTTTATGCCTCCATTATATAGTAACAAATAATAAACATGGGTTGTGATATCTCTCAACTACAGTGTAATTGGACCTGCTCATCCTACTCTGACATCCCACTCCCCATGATGAATATCACAGTAACCCTTAGGAGATGTAAAATTCAATATTTTATAGTAACAATGTATGTTGGTTTGATATTCAACTATCCATTACATACCCATAATTGGGTTACATTTTTACATGAATGTATATAGAGATCCCAGAGAAAATTATACTCCCACGCTTCAAGAGGATATCCATTTCATATACAGAAGTCTCTAGACCGTAATCTCAGTGGTGTATCTATTTTCATAACCCCACTCAAATACTCCACCACCATGCTCAAACCATAATTTTTTCAGATATAAATGAATGAGTCGTTCCCCTATCAATTAAGAAACTACCTAATATTGATTATAATAGAAGAGTATATCACATTATTAGTTGTCTTGGCTCACTATCCATAAGTGTAAGATACAATTCATGTATTTATCATTCCCCACTTACATGTGGTTCATTATGTCTCCCATAAGTTACACCGCTCTATAGATATGAGTTCACTTTTTAGAAGAATAATTTCCACCACCTCTACCACCACGACCAGTAGAACTCCACCTGGAAGGATGATATAGTAGAAAAGATCTTTTTTCTACACCCTGGTTTTATATAGCTTCTCCAAAAGAGATTGTTTGTCACTATTGTTTACAAAACCATTGATGATGTCCCATATTTCCAAAGGATCTGCACTCCACTGGTAGTTAGGGATATTTTTGTGATAATGGCCCAACCACACACAGTGATGACATATCCCTCAATTGTGGTCATGTGGAATATACCCCTCTTCCTTTGCACCTTGCTTCCCACTTCCTTGACTAATGTTGTTATAGTGGAACTTCATATTCTGAGAAGTCTCATCTCTTCATCTTCCAAGAACAACTACCTTTCTTTCACTAAAATCCTCCCACATGTTCCACTGATCTATTATTGTACGAACCACCACATTGGAAAAATTATTTAACCTAAACAGATTAACATATGGCTTAATCTCATACTTATGTCTATCCTGAAATTTTCTCCCTATAGCTATGTCATCACCTACCAATGCTAGATAAAATAACTATAGATATGTAACTAGTATTTCATATTCCATTTCATAGTTGATATCCTCAGTCATCCACATGATGATCACTTCTCTCTCCCACCTCATCATCTCTGGATAAATGTTCTCTACGAAACTATCTAAGAATACATTCTAAAACATATCGTTAGTATGTCTTGTTCATTCCAGAACATCCAACTAGTTCTTCTGTGATCCTCATAGGATATATATAACCAGTATGAGCCTCCTCTTAATAGGAGTCTCGAAATAATCATGTATCACATTGATACACTTAACCCAAATCTCAACTTCCTCAAGTCCAACCAATCATGAAAAATTCATAGGTTATTGTAACCGAAACTCCCTAATGAGGCCATATGTGATCTCCACAACCTACCCACAATCTATTCCCAATAATTTCATGAAGATATCACTGTTCTCTTTAAATTTCTCCCCTGATTCCCCATAATAAACTATTGGTGCCTTTGGATCCACTATTTATAGTGAATCACCATCCATAACCACTAATCGCCCTCTCAAAAATTATTGACTTGGAGGTATATATCTATAATTCCAATAAAAATCGTAGGACACATAAAAAAACTTTTAGAAATTTATATAAAAGTAAAATCTTAACAAGTCACAACTAGTATTTTCCCCACATATCACCCCATGTTCAAAACCAAGGTTTTAACACTACTCTTATCCATAATAAATTTGTCTTTATTATCAAAGGTTATCCCCATCCATGTTATTCGCATTCTATTAGAAACCCATTTATTAAAAAGTTTCATCATTTTATGGGTTTTTAGTTTCTTTTTGTACACCATTTTTTTTGATCAATTCCACATGTACGGAAAAACCATCTAAGTTCAACAACTTACCCAAACCACATTTTTTCATGTATTCCTAAAGTTGTTTATGTGACAAAATAATCAAGACATTCTAGAATGATTCATATATAATCAAATCTCATTCAATTTCACAAAATGATTCAATTATCACCAAATCTCAAGAAAAAATTTTACATCACAAAACAAGTGTTTCATCCAAGGGGAAATAATATTCAAATGTAATGAAAAATAGAAATAACATCCATCCCACCTTGATTACATTTTTTATCCTCCATACATGGGTTTTCAACTCCAATGAACTACCTCATATTCATAATCTGACTCTTTCTAGGATCCTATCCACCTTTCCCAAATAGTAAATCAATATAAAAAGAAAAGAAAACTGGCATCTCATACAACATTGTAAAATCCCTAATTGGGTGCCACAAATTGTTTCCCTAGATATATTTTATATGTGACCTAAAACGCACCTCCCCATATGCCAGAGGCAGTTGAAAAAAAGTGTGGGTTTGATAAGTCAATTCTGGGAAGAGTATATCCTCTTTGATCAGTGTAATACCCTAATGGAAATAAATATATTATATACAAATAATATCTGACCATAAATAATTCCAATATCTCAAGATAATCAATGTGGGAAAATGAAATATCATACTAAAGTAGAAACTATACAATTCTAATGTTTGTGTTAAGGGTCTAAAACAAAATCTAAAAATAATGACAATGATGACTCCAAATCTAATCCATAACCATGTCTGATTCCCACATAGATGCTCCATCTCAGCTAATCCATATGAGAAAGGTCCTTCTCCCTTAACCTTCCAAAAAAAATAATTCATATTAAGGTTCCTTTCAGGAAGCTTCAATACGGTCTGAGTAAAACTTAGTAGGCCACCACAAATGGTGCCAAAAACAATATCCCGTCAGATAATAGGGAATTCCGTTTTAGAGATAAATTAGTAGAATTCATATGTAAATAATTATCAAATTTTAAATTATTATTTTTATAACCACATTAACACTTGGGTTCCCATGGAAACCCATACCACAATGCCTTCTTCATCTCATGTTGGATCCTAAACTATTCCTACAAAATATCATATCATAATACCTAATTCATCTCATGATGGAACCAAAAGTATTCAAAATTGATATCATATCTCAATTCATCATATGTCTCATGTCCAATCCTAATGTATTCCCATGTGAGGCCATATCATGGAGTACATTTTTATCCATTCGTTCATTCATGATTTCTGACCATGTTCACATTTAGAAATAAAACATTACAATGGCCATGTTCCTATAATTTAATTTATGATGAATGATTGTGTTCCCATTCAAACAACATACATTTGAATGAATATGTTCCAATTACATAATTCATACATGATTTACCATGTTCCCATTCACATAACACACATGAAAATGACCATGATTCCATTCACAACCCAAAATCAATTAAACAATTGAGTATCTAAATAAATTCCATTCCAAATTCAACAATTTTTCAATCTCAACAATTCTGCTACTTAATTCGACAATTAACTAATCACATCAATAATAATAGTTAACCTAAAAATTAATTAATAAATGTAATTACATTATTATTTAAAAAATTATTTTCTCACATAACTATATTTAATTAATTCCCTTGTTAATTAAGTATGTCAATCCCATTAATTGATTTAAAAATCAATTTATTAATACCCATAACTCAAAACTAATAATTAATTACATACTTAATTATCTCAAATAAAAAATTCATTACTATCACAATTAATTCTAATATTAGTTATCAATTTTATAATATAAATATTAAATAATTAATTATATAAATAATTATCTCAAATAAAAAATCCATAATTATCCTAATTAATTTCCTAATTAATCATCTAATTATAATTTTCCTTTATCTCATAATTAATTCCTAAATTTTAATGTATTTCAACGATAATTCAATTAATAAATTGTGAAATTTAATTAAACCAATTTTGGAATTCATATTTTCTAAATAATTCTACTTATTTTAAAATTTTAAAATACTTATATGAATCAAAACTATGAGAATTTAATATTTGTCCACTTACCCCAATTTTTGACGAATAATCTCCCAATCGAAATCCACAAAATTTGAGCAGAAAAAAATTGTCGATCTAGATTAAGATCTAAAAATCCTAAATCATT
Source organism: Viscum album (assembly GCA_963277665.1). NCBI lineage: Eukaryota > Viridiplantae > Streptophyta > Magnoliopsida > Santalales > Viscaceae > Viscum > Viscum album. The sequence goes on from OY728125.1 coordinate 1,159,993,061, forward strand.
ATTAATTAAATAATTATCTTTAAAACATAGATCTATACATAGAAATATATATATATATATCACTATATAAATATTTATTTTCTAAAACAGTGGGTAAAAACCACCAAATTAAGTATGGAAGAAGGGGGGTGGAATATAGGTCGAGATAGTTTGGAACATATCTGGAGAACACAAAACTCCTAACAGAGGGAATAAGGTCAATTGGGGTTAGATTTTGGATTAATTAGCGGGGTTTGGGATATTTTAAAACAATTTTCAGGTGACTTTAATCCCCAAACATAGATAATAATGATGAGGTTCATGGTTATTCCTAACTGTGTGGCAACCACACACCTATTTTTTAGGGGTGTACTATTACTATTAAGAGTGTGCTTATTTAGATAAACTATTCACCGACATTGAAAATCCCCACTATACTAGGTTGCATGGTTTCTTTGCTTATGTTGTGTGGTTTTCCCTAACTGTGCACCAAGAGTGGACACTACCTTTTTCCTTCATTTTCCTCATAATTACACTGAAACACACCCTAAGTTATAACCCAAAAAAACTACACAAATAAGGAAAAATGAGTACTTGAAAGAAATATATAATCAACAACAAAAAATGTTAGGATCATACATATAATATCCATATATGGATGTATTGTTAGGAAAATTACATAATCTCTTTTTTATCAAAATAATAGGACGTTCTTCTATAATTATCATAAAATTATATCATAGGGTTATGTTCCCCAATCTATGTATTCATAAATTTTCTTCCTAATATTTCTACTAAACTTACTTTAATACTATCTATACAGACCTAAACCCAATTATCCTGAAGCAAGAGGTTTACTTTATTATATTAGAATAGGCAAGAGAAAGAAAATCTTGTAAGAATGATCCGATTAAACTTTTTTGAGAACTATATAGATACATGAAATCCATTTTACATTTGAAGTAGAAAATAAAACATAATAAATAATTAAATTAAATGATCATCTTACATGGAAAATCATTCAATGGACTCATCTTCCTAACATGGTGAAAGGGAAAAATATAAGGGTGATCTCAAATGGTTAGTATGGTTTATGTACAGGTGACGATATCAAAAATCAATAAGAATAATATATATGGAATGGTAAAAACCTGTTCATAAATTCTATTTGAAAAGCATTACTATTGGGATAAAATACGGAATAATAAATATGAAATCGTAAATAAGTAGAAACACATTCCCTTTTATCAATACCTGATAGTGAAATTTATCAAGAGACAATATCACAGAGAAAATATCATGTATAATAATAATAACTGAATTAATAATGAAGGAAATTATTAATTGTTTACATCTTGTCCTGATCACCTGAAAATTACTATTTTCAAGATCTATCCTCAATAAAATTTAAAACAATTGGTAGAAACCCATATATTTTAGCCAACTGAGTAATCTTGTGAGATCTGTCAATGCATCAAGGGGTTATATAATGTCCAGTCTTAACCAGTCACTTCATGTAAAAAATATTCCTCAAATATAGGATGATTTATTTAAATAATGAATCAATATTCCTTATCATCAAATATATATATTCATTGAATGATTCAAATTTATCAATATTCCAAATGTGAATCAAATAAATTTCAAAGTGAACACTATATCCAAAAATAATATATTTTATTGGGAATAATCATATAAATAAAACAATAATATATATTTAAGAGTAATTTAATTTATATTGAAAAAGGAACACTTGAATGTGGTTATTTTATGTGAATGTTTTCGACAAAAAAAGTGAGATTGTATAATAAGAATTACCACAATGTAATTTTTTTTTCAAAACCATTTGGACGGAGTAACTCAGTTTGGAATATATAATACCATATTTTATGAACGAATCATGATATTATATATCAAATTCATGTAGAATTCATCATATAAATGAAATTAAGTTCATAACGTTCCAATATTCCATAATGAAGGGAAATTAAGATGAAGTATCATACCTCAGGCTTCCATTTGGTTAAACATTCCTTAACCTACATAATAGTCATTTTAACCAAGTTATTAACATAGAACATAATAATAATAATATTTAAAATATCATATATAATCCTTATATAACATCTTATCAGATATATGCAAATAACCTTTCCTTATTTTCATTGTTTTTGGTGTTAATTTATTTATTTTTCAATCATTCTTTATCATTAAAGTTTTAGGACTTTTTCATATTATATAGTTCTACCATATATAGAATAACAATAATTACATAATTATTCTATTTATCAATAAATTATACTTTTGAAACTAATCGTGAAATATGATTAGGAAAAATGATGTTGGTTATGATCATGGAGATGGTAGGCCGTATGTACACATGAGTAAGATTCTATTTTGCGATTATCATTATGGAAAGAAGATATGTAATATACTAAAATTATAGGATGATCATAATATCTTATAAACCTCATAATATAATTATTTTCATACCCTAACCAAACTTCTTGCGGTCACAGTTATATATATTTTATTTATTTCTGTGTAATTTGGTTACTTAATGTTTAAAAATTTATTAAATTAAAATCCAAATGAAATAAAATAAAATAATTTGAAAAAGAAATTTATTGTATTATTATTATTATGGTTAATAATAATATTATTATTAAGTGTATTATTATTATTAATTTATTATGAATATTATATATATATTTTTGGAGATTATTATAATTCTTATTAGGTTAATTATTATTTATTATGGTATTATTATATTTTATATTTTATATTTTATCTCATTATTTATCCCCTTATTTACCTCTTCCTCCCTCTATCCCCTTCATGCATCACCCCTACCCCCTCCTCACTTCCCCTCACACTACCCACTAATGGTCCCCCACCCCCATTGGTGCACCGTCTCCACTCCTTGCAAATTCCCTCAAATGGACATCTGTTCGGTTGACATCCATCCTCATGACCTCACCTCAGGATGACCCCCACTACCCGAGCCATTTTTTCTCGCAACGCCACCTCCCGATCACCATATCTGGATCAAATTTCATCCATTTTTCCATTGGAATTTTCTATGATCCTCAAAGGCATTGGTTTATCCCCTATTATCCTACCACTTTTTTGTGGATTTTAGGTCTCCCCATCACCCTATTGAAATAATTCAAAACCTTTATATGCTTAGGGTGTTAATTTTGATTGAATCTTATTATTTGGGGTTTACCAGGTTCCATCAAGGCCGGTTCAAGCCACTGTCATCAAGGGTAGTGGGTTCTCCATGGTTTTCAGTTAAGTATTTTTTTTAATTTCATCATTATGGATTAGTTTTAATTTAGGGGTTTTTGATTTTTGAGTTTTCTGTAATTTATATTGGGGGATTGGGTCTTTTTTGTAGTGTTTTGATCAGTTGGTAAATTGTTTTAAAATAATGCGTTGAACTATATTGTTTATTTTTGAGTTTCATATCTAAAGTGACTCACCAATGTGTGCATAAGTTAGTAGATATGTATTTCTGGGTTCCCTATTTACATGTATAATCATCTATGGAAGTGAATGTACACATATGGGGCTAGGTGTTCCCATGATTTCTTGAGTATTGAAAAAAGAGTTTTCAATATTAAATAGTATATATATGTGCTACGAAAAACATTAGTGATTCTTGGTGTTGTACTTGTTTATTTTACATGATTCACTTTTATGTTTTAAAATTTGGAATTCTTTTAAATGTGGCTGCATGATTGAAACTTTAATTGCTTAAATATGTTTTCAAAAATGGTTTTGGGTATGCATTTGGTGGTCCCCATGATTTTTGTTGTTGTGTATGTTGGTTTTGAATTTAGAATTGAGTGAACAAATGTTTTATCATGACTTCAAAAAAGGAGGAAATCTATGGTTTTTGGTATATTTTAAAAACACATAGGATTTTGTGTGAATTGAAGATTTATTGGATGTTTTAAGGTCTCAAATGGTTTACTTTGGTTTTGATAGGATTTCATACTTGTTTGTAATTATGTGTTACATTGGTGGCCAAATTGAGGTTTTAAATAATTTTGAAATTAAAATTGTTTAGTAATTATATTTTTCTAAAATTAAAGTATTCATTGTAATGTAATGTGGTCCATTTAAACCTTGAAAATGGTATTAGAAATTGGAAAACCCCCACTTGAGGAATTCCCCCAATTTTCTGAAATTTGATACTAGTATTATTGTTTACTATTTGATAAGTTCATTGTGTAAAGTATTTTGTGTGGTTCTGTGCCATAAAATGGGATTCTCTCTAGGAGGGAGATCGATGGTGAGGGTGGGTGTGTTTTTAAATAAAGTGAATGATATGTTCTTGTATGTTAGTCTGATGAAAAATCACCCAGATTTCAAATAGAGCACATGGGAATCCTGGGGTATATTAGAATGTGAACTAACACTGGTACGTCAGATGATATATATTTGGTTCACCCTAGTTTCGTTTAGTAGGATTGACACTCCCAATACTAACAAAACATAATGACGATTGATTGGAGATGACACGCTTTTGGGTGTGTTCCCTTCTAGTGTCTTGTGCATGAGAACATAGTTTTTTGTGTTTTTATACCATGTTTCACTAAGGGACAAGGTTCATAGGGTCCCATTTTCTATAGTTACCTTCAGGGATTGACAATGGTGCTCAATTATGACATCGTGTTTGTGAATTTTTTTTCTATTTTGGTTACTTCAAGCATGTTTTCTCTCTCCTAAATCCATGTTTTAAATTTAAACTATATTCCATATGTTTTAGAATGTTAATTCATTCTTGGAAACTATTCTCAAAATATAGTTGAATAGTAACGATTTCCTTAAAAATATGAACATGTTAAATGAATTTGAATTGAATTATGAACATTATTTTATTAGGTCTTCTTTTCAATCAAGCAAGATTGGTTTTCGTCTTAATAGAAAATTCATTAGAAGTTGTTGTTCTTTGAAATTCATATTGAGTATCTCAATGATCATGCCTATGTTATTATTTTTAGTTTCATGTTCTACTTTTGGGTCTCACTTTCAATGAGTGTGTTTTCATGTTTGGCAGTGACTTGTAGGGTAACTTGGATGTATGTTTAGCTTAACATCCTTGTTTATTTTATGTTGCCATTATTTACCATATTTGATTAGTTTATAATTATTTGTTTATTTATATTTATTTTTTATGGTTTTTATAATTCACAACTATCTTAAATTGATACCCGACAAAATTTTTCAGCCTATAAGGATTGGGAAAGCCATTCGGGCCTTGCAGCAGACTTAATAGGGCACCAGTTTGGATACACATGTAGCTTGGTTCATGACCAAATAGTATAAGAGGAGGCTATAATTACTTGCGTTGTTTGGAAGCTTTGCGATTATTTGTGTTGTTAATCAAGAGTTAGTTTTGAGAAAGATGTCATGAACCGTTGCATGTCTCAATCTTTGAGTTTCCTGAGGTAGTCCGAGAATGGAATTATTATTTTTCATTTAATGTGTGAATAAAATATGGAAAATGAAGTGAGCCGGTGTGAGACAATGATATTTCCTGGTGTAGAGACCCATTTACATCAGGAGTTTAGGGTTCAATATACATCTTATGGTGGATGACAAGTCATATCATGCTATGCTAAACCATGTTTCCGGGTTGGCATAGCCACTATATCATTATTTTTGGGACTCCTGATGTGAGGTATGTCTGGCCTTCATTCTGGTTAGTGTGAGTGGATCTAAAAAATGAAAATGTTTCTTAAGAGGGGTTATTAAAAGAGAGTGTTGTTTTTGAAGTGGAGAAATGGTTTTTGAGATGGAAATTATTTTCCTTTAATTGAAAGTGTGGATTCAAAGTGAAAAATGGGTGGTGTTTTGGAAGTTGTTTTTGGATATTAATAATAGTTTTTGGAATGTGAATTTGGAAATGTGTGTTTTTAAATGATAAGTGAAATTTTCTAATTGGTTGAGAATGTATGATTTATGTTAAATGATTAATTTTGATAATTGAATGTTTTTGGAATTAACCCTTGGTATTCATATGGGGGATCCAAAATATAGTGGAACACATGTGGAAAGTGCACAATATTTGGTATGTGTGGATAAGTGATTGAGACAACAAATAGACACACACACATTTATATATATATTTTAGACTTCATGGAATACTAATGGTGGGTATTTATGTTGGTTTTGTCTTGAATTTTTTTTTTCAAAAAGGGTAATCTAAATGTATGGAAAAGTGAGTGACTAATCTTTTAGTGTTCTCTTTTAATGTTTGGTATCCTTTTAGAGGGATCATGGATTCGACATTCTAAAATGTGGTTGGAAGAGTTTGAGTTTGTGATTGAAGTGATATGTTCTGATTCGACTTTGAGCCACTTGTTTTTAGTATGAAATCCAGAAAAGTCCTAGAGATTTCTAGTGAGTCTCTTCTTGTTGATGGATCTCCCTGGACACATAATAGAGTGGTGTAATTGAGTTCTTTTTTTTATTTTCAATCTTACAAGGTGATCATCATCTATTAGAGGCAATGGACTGGCTATGTGAAATCATTAGTGTTTTTAAGTTATTTGAAACTCCCAAAGCTATGAGAGTCTTTTCTGGTTTTGGTTCATTTTAAGGATCAACTTTGGATGGGTAAAGGATATAATCCTATCTATGTGACATAATAAAATTTCCTAGAAGGTGTTTACGACAAAATTTTCATTGTTTTTACTTGAGGAGGTGAAGGTGTGGAAGGTGGAAGATCTTCTGAGTGTTTAGGAAGACCAAAAAACTATGGAGGCCTATATTGGGCATCTCAATGTGTTTGTTCCTTTTTATCTAAATATTGCATCACATAATCAGTTAAAGTTTCTCTTTTGTGGGGTATCAATACGTGGATCAAGGACTGATTCCTTTTTATCATTCTTGAATATTCTCCATCTAATGATGAGGGATAACTGAAGGAACCTATTTCAAACTTGTTTTATTTTCAACTTCATCTTTTAAAATTATGGCCACGCTCTTTCTTTCTTCTAATGTGGTTGGTCTTAGTACATTTAGTTTTATTGTATTCATTTTTCAAAGGATTTCCACTAGTGTTGGTCTTCATTTAGTGGCTTAAAATTATGAAAACTGAGGTAGTTATGGTTGTTGGAGAAATTATAAATGAGTGATTGTCTGAGTATTTTCATCGATGAAACTACATATACATTGAATTATGTGGTGGATCCAAGTCCTTTCATGATTCTGGACCACACCCGAGTCTTCATGGTTTGTTTCCGACCTTCAATAGTTATAAAATAGAACACTGTTTCTTTCATATATGAAATTATGTTATATTTAGTGTGGTATCTTGGTCTATTTGAAGGGATTTTGTGAGTCACACCACTAAAAGAGAAGATTTAGTTGAATATCATCAGCTCCAGATTGTGGGGTAGAATATGTTTCAAGACATCATATCTCCAACTGTACTTCTCAGCATAAATATTTTCACGTAATCCAGAACACGTTGGGTGTGGAGGACCTTGGTCCGACTTTAGTCTCTTGTGTTGAAATTGGGATGGTTTAATTTTCTCTCTTGTAGCGTCCTCATCTTTGAGTGTTCTATTTTGCTGTAATAGGAATAGAGGTTACATTACCTCTTTATGGATTTTTTTCATTAAATACCTCACATTGGTTCTAAAGAGGCATGCTGATCATGTTTTCTTGTAATTACAGTTGTTGTGCTGCCTTAAATGTGAGCTTTTAATGTTTGCTTCTTCTAACTATGAGTCTTGAGATGATTTTTTATCTTTTTTGGTTTTCTACGTTTGCGACCCATTCTTGTTTTATGAAATTCTCATTTTGGAGATGCATGCATCTTGGGAAATAAAGAGTAGGGGATTGGTCCACTATTCAGTTTGGGGTCTTTCTTCAAGGACCCCATCTGGTGGGTGTTTGGATTATACGGAGAGTTCATGGGTCAGTTTGTGTGGAGTTTCTCATATCAGTCTATGTTAGTTATCCTAAGCTACTTGGTTCTTAAATTTTGGGATGAACCACCATGGATGTTGTCATTCCTTATTCAAGTGTTGGTTTATGTGTTAGTTTTGGTCATTTTCACGGTTTCCTCTTTTCTTAAGTTAGCAGCTCTAGAGTTATCCCCTTTTGAGAGTCTCAATGTCGGTCGTGATATTTATATTCGTATGGTGGGGAGAACCCACATTGTTTCCTAATGGCTCTTCTCATTGCAGTTTCCTTTAGAGAATGTCAGGTGAAACTAGTGGAGTGAAGTGTCACACCTGGTTCATGATTTCATTGGCCTCATTCAGTTTGGTACTAACATTTTATTTCACATTTGGTTGGGTGACTTTAGGATGGAAGAATGTTTTGGGATGGGGATAATTGTCCCACCCCGACAAAAAATATTGCAGTCATGGTTATTATTTTGTTTTTGTCTTCAGATTTTTATTGTTTAAAAATTTATTAAATTATAATAAAAATGAAATAAAATAAATTAATTGGAAAACAATTTAATAATAGTGTTATTATTGTTTTGGTTAATAATAATAATAATATTATGTTTATCTGTTATTATTTTATTATGAATATTATTATAATTATTATTAGACTATATTATAATTATTAATAAGATTATTTTTATTTAATATTGTTTTATTTTAACATGATTTGATTTAATTTTTATTTTTTATTTTATTTCATTCTTATTTCTCCTCATTTCCCCTTTCCTCCCCATTTCCCATTAATATGGTGCCCCTCCCCCTGATTTCTTCCCATCATATGACCCATTTGGGGTCCCCCCTATATAGTGCACCTTCTTCCCTCCTCGTTAATCCCCTCAGACAGACCTCCCTCCTCCCGACCTCACCTCTCCGTGACCCCCTATCCGTGCCCTTTCTACTCATGATGCCACCTGATGAGCTCCTCCTCCAGCTCTGATTTCAACATATTTTCCATCATATTTTTGGATGATCTTTCATGGTATGGTATTCTCCCATCTTTTCCTTTAATTTATAGTCATTTTGATGTCTCCCCATTGCCTTACTGAAATTTGGACGAAGCCTAATTTATATGGGGTTTTTCTTTTGATTTAATCTTGTTATATAAGGTTCATTGGGATCCACAGAGGAAGGTTCTAGCCACTACAACCAAGGGAAGTGGGTTGGCCATGGTTTTTGGGTAGTTATTGTTGAATTTCTTCATTGGGGAATAATTTTAATTTATGGGTTTTTTGATTTTTGAGTCGTAGGGAATTTATTTTGGGTGTGGGGGTCGTTGCCTTAGTGTTTTGAGTTCTTGGTAATTTTTTTAAAGTACGTTAAACTATGCTTTGTAGTTTCGAGTCGTCGGTTATATAGAGACTCACCTACATGTGCATAGGTAAATATATATGTATATGTGGGCTCCCATATTACCTGTATAATCATTTATAGTAGTGAATGTAAATGTATTGGGCTAGGTGTTCCCATGTATATATAAAACATGAATACGTAGGTGATTGGATACTAGTATATGAATATAAGCATATATCTAAAGATCACCTTCCACATGTTCATGGCCATGAAGATATCCAGATAGGGGCTACGTGTCCTTACTTGTATGTAGAGTTGTATGTGCTTTGTGGGGGGTGAATAAACTTTTAGTTAGAAAGCTCCAATGGAAAAATATTTTGTCTAGTTCCACCCTCAAGTATTTCCCCTATACATATACCGTCTCCTATAATTACATGATTTATTGTGTGTTTTAAAAAAACTATTGTTAATAATAATTAAAATATATACATTCTACAAAATTTGTTAGTGATTCTTGGTGTTGGAATTTATTTTTTTATGATTCTTTTTTTGAAATATAGTCTTCTTTTAAATGTTCTTCCATGTATGAAACATTAAATGCTTAAATTTGTTTTCAAAAATGGGTTTAGGTGGGAATTTGGTAGTCCCCATGATGTATGGGGTTGTGCATATCTATTTTAAATGTTGAATTGAGTTAACATGGGTTTTTTATGATTTAGAAAACGGGTGAAATGTCCATTTTTATGTTTAGAAAAACTTCTATTTGTTGTGTAAATTTTTGATTAATTGGAATTTTTGATTTCCCAAATGGCTTGCTTTGGTTTAGATATTATTTCATGATTTTTGGTATCTGTGAGGTACCTTGTAGGTCAAATTGATATTTTAAAGGAATTTGAAATTAAAAGTGTTTCTTAACTGTATATTGTAATGACGAATGTATTCCTAGAAATGTAATAAGGCATGTTTGGCACTTGAAAATGGCTTGTGAATGTGTAAAACCCAAAATGTGGAGTTCCCCCAAACTTTAGAAATGTCAGGAAAGTATTAATGTGTAATCTTTGATACCTTTCTAGTGTAATGGATTTTGTGTGGTTGTGTGCCGTAATAAGGGGATGTTCTCTTGGAGGGAGAGAATTGGTGAGAGGGTGGTTGTGTTTTTAAATAAAGTGAATGATATGTTCGTGTATATTAGTCTAATGAAAACTCACAACCACTTGAAATAGATCTCATAGGAAGCCTAGGGTATCTAGGTGGGAAGAGTAGGTATAGTACTCCAGATGATATATGAGTGGCTCATGAATGAGAATGTAGTTTTTTGTGGTTGTTATACCATGTTTCCCTAAGGTATCTGGTTCCCAGAGTCCCATTTCTTCTAGTTACAAATAAATAATGACCATGGTGATCACTTACAACATGGTGTTTGTCAAATGGTTTCCATTTGAGTTACTTAAATCTTGTTTCATCATTAGAAAATCCACGATTTTGATTTAATCTGTTTTCCTTTTTTTTAATATTAAAGCATGTTTGGAAAAAAATTGAAAATGTAGAAGAATATAAAATCCTTAATAAAAAATGTTATCTTGTTACTTGAATTTTAATAAAATGAAAAACATTATTTTATTATTTCTTATTTTCAAACAACTATGATTGGGTTTCTTCTTAAAGGTAAGAGAATAGGGTGTTGTTGTTCTTTAGATTTCATACTGAGTGACTCGGTTCTCTTGCCTACTTTATATTTTCCGTTTCAGGTCCTGCTTTTGGATTGACATTCTAGTGTTCATGTTTTCGTGTTTTGTGGTGACCTATATGGTCACATGAAGGTATGTTTAGCTAGAAATCATTATTATATTTTCCACTTCCACTATTTACCAATTATTCTCTGTTTAATTTAATTTATTTATTTTCCTTTAGTTTATGGTTTAAATCATTTCCAATTATCATACATTGATGCTAAAACTAGTTATCACCCCGTGGGGGTCGGAAACACCCTTCATGCCCTATCATGGATTGACCTGGGAATTAGTTTGAATAGGGACCTGACTTGGTTCATGATAATTATATATATCATCCATTTTTTCATTATTGAAAGGATAGTCACATCACTTTGTCAAGGTGGTTTTCTAAACATAGATGAATGATGTTATAATCATTATGTGAGATAAATTGTAAGAATCAAAATCGTATATTTTATTTAATGAATGATTAATATTTTATAAATATAATAATTATGGAAATTTTATGAAATTTTATCGTTATGTTAGTCATGATCAACTTTAATATGAAGTATTAGTTGAAGACAAATCACGTCTCTTTGCACGGTGGTAGTATGCCCAATAGTTGAGTGATGTTATCATATATACTATGAAAAATAATTATATATATGTGTGTGTGAATTAATTAATATATTGGTATTTAATTCTTCTAATTTTAAAATATATACTATATATCCATGATCATACCAAACCATGAAATGTGTTAATGGAATGACTAATTACATTTTTTCCTGAGGTGGTAGTCTGATGTAAAAATAATCAATTATTTAATAACCAATTTTATGAAAATAAAGATATTTATAAGTCATTTATTTATTACAAAAACATCTCATTGTATGGAAAATAGTTATTTTATTATTTAATCAGTGTACAATAAGAATTCATGGATGGAGATAATGAAATAAAATAAAGACACTCATTCAAGAACATTACCTCTTCTTTAGGTATCCTCTTTTTGTTTACACTAAAACATTCCTCAGTTCATTTTATTCTAATAATAAGGAATATAGTACGAGGGGAGGTAATTGTGAAATTAAATTTGGTAAGTAATTGATAAACCAAATATGTTTTGATGTGATTATAAGAGAGGACAAGGGGTTGACTTTTATAACTGATATTAGTGGCACAACTATAATGTTTTGTAATGATTTAATGTTACCACCATTTTCTCATGAAAAAGAATAAAAAAATTAAATTCTATTAAATATTAGAGATATAAACAAAATATTTCTAGAAAAATGATGTTTCAAATGATGGAAGGAAATTATTAACCCTTATCCTTATACATTGACCACCAAAAAATCATTTCTTACCTTAACCACAATAATTAATTTTTTCATACTTTCACTATTAATTTTGGTAAAAATTTATGTCAAACTTATTAGAAATTAGAAATAATTAAAATTCAAAATATGAAATAAAATGATCAAAATTTAATATATATATATATATATACATACATATAATTGGAAAAAATTATTTCAAAATTAATCCCGCATAGGTTATGGGAAAGTAGACTTTTAATGAACAATGTTCAGAAGATTACACTATTTTTATATCAAAATTTAACATTGAAATAATTATAAAGACTTTAATTGCATTAAAGGATATATAATTGAACAAATTATACTTTTTATTATATTCAAAATAATAATTTTCTCCATTAATAATTTATATGATAATGTAGTTTTCAATTAAAATTTAGTCTTTTTCATTATTAATCAAAAAAATATACTTTAAAAAAAATAAAAAAAAATCAACTTTAGAAAATTTCAAAATTATAAATTAAAAAAATACATTTATGTTTTTAGTTTAAAAATGAAAAATCAAATAATATATTTTAAATTATGTGTGAAAAGTTCAATTAAATAATCCTTTATAAAATAATAATATTATAGAAAATATATATTTTTCATTCAAAAGTTTCCAATTTTATGTATTATCAACAGAATTTAATATTAATAAGGTTTACATTTTCAAAAAATAAAATTTTTATAATTTATTCAGTTCTATTATTACTCAGAAATTTTACATATTAGTTATAATTTTATTGTTTAAATGATAATATTTTATTAACATTTAAAATATAATTTATACTTGGTGTTCCATGTAACCCAATTTCAACTCAACATTTCTTATAATTAAATATATTATAGAGGTTAAACATATTAAATAATAAATATATCATAATATATGAGAGTGTTATATATATTTTCAAATATTGGTGTTGTGTGTTGCCTACTGTGTCAAATATAATGTTCTAAGTTTTTAATTTTAGGGTTTAACATCTATAAAATCAAGTGATGGATAAATATTTTTATTGGAAAAATAAATTGATAATAATAAGTAATTGTCTTGAATTTATTTTTATAAAAATATTGTATTATTATAAATTGTTTTTAGGAAATGGATATTCTAAAGAAGAATTTTTTTTATGTTGATATAATATTTTAAATTATGTTATATTGAGATAACAAGGTTTTCATTTAAATAGTTTAGAGGGGTTTTTTATGAGTATTTGAGCATGTTGATGTTAGTGATTTTAATATTATTCATTTTAAATAATAAATAATTTTTTTCAATTATTCCTTCAATATGTATTAATATATTTTTTGTAATATATATAATTATAAATTTTTATTATTAACATTTAATTATATATATTTTCAAATGGAGTTATATATTTTGTTGTTATAGTTTTGAGCTATTTTATCTAAATATCTATTTTTCATTTAAAAAGATTTCAAAACTAATTCTATGAGGTAAAATAATTTAAATCTATTAATTAAATAACTTTACATTTATATTATTTTTATTTGAGGGAAGTTATTTTTTATATAACAATGTATAAGTTGTTTTTGGGATATTAGATATTAATAGACTAATGTTGGAAAAATAAATCCCACAAGAAAATTTATGTGAAATTGATTATTATATAAAATTGTGTATTAATATAATTTAAGTGACCAATGTATAGTTTTTAAATATATTTAAATGAAATTATCATATAATTGAATTGGTTTCAATTATACATATTTTATTCTGAGGATAATATTCTTGAAATAATCATGTTTCATAGTCAATATGTAAATGTTAGATTATTTTTTTGTAATTAAGATTTGTTTTGATGATAATTTGTTTAATAAAAGGGATTTTTATGATAAATTAAAAAATTACATTCCAGCATCTAATTTCAATTTAGTGCTTGAATATTTTTATAAACTATTTTTTGAAATAGATTAAATACATTAATAATTTTATTTATTCATTGATAATTAATATTTGGTTTTCATATTTTCTTATGTGTGTGGAAATAATGTAATAAGAAATGATTTGAAATATTAGTATTCTTTAGAATGATTAGTTTACATTTATACAAGTAAATAATTTTTTAAATATATTAACATGTATTTCTCTGTAATTATATTTATGATAAGTTCACATAGATTTTATTCATATATAATAAGTGGAATTTTATATATTTTAATCTAAAATTGATTTATTTAAAGGTATTTTTATTTTATTTATATAAAATGATAAAAATTATTAATCTTACAAATTTTTATATTTATATGAGAATAATCAGATTCTTTTGTCAAGTTGACATGGTCAATTATTTTACTTTTAGGAGTATGTTGGAATGGGTTTGGATACACTATGAAATATAGATTTCATAAATATAATATTATTATTTTTTACTAAATATTATATTTATAATTATGTATAGAAATATAAGTTTAGTTTAGTGAAGAAATAGAAAACAACAACATAATATTTTTTGACCATAATAATTTTTATGAACATATATTGTACTGACTCACATTTATGTGATAAAAATTTAAATTTGAGTTTGAAAAAAATCCTTGTATACATTATGGATTAAAAAATAGTGCTATTTCTTGTAATATATGATTTTTATAAATGAAAATTAAATTATTAAACTATGAAATTCCAATATTAATTACTTAGGTTTAATAAATTGAACACAATAAACTGAAAAATGTTGTTAATCAGGGTTCATTGTGGATACATCACTCGGTATTAATATTTTTATTTAAAAAGGGGATACAATATATTAATATATTATGTATGAAGGATTTTTTGAGTTTTGGAATTATATGGATTTTCATGAAATAATAAATAAATTGGATGGGGTCATTTTTGAATTACATTTTTTATAAAATGGTTAGTATGTAATTTTTGAATCCTTGTTGGTAAAAATTATTCTAGAAATTATTTATTGAATTAATAAGATAGAAACAAGGTTGTTTTATGTATAAAAATCAATTTGTTTTTTTATTTTAGAGTGGAAATTATAAATATTAATTTTGGGAATTTTATAGGAGTTCTAGATACAGAGGATGTGGTTTTCCGAGTCAACATGTTGACAAAACTCATTAATATCATAGTAAAGGAATAATAAAAAATGGGTTATATAAAAAATATATATTCAATTATATAGATCTGAATTCAAATATAGATAAATATGGATAATGATTTAGACTATTTTCTTTAATTTATTTGATATATTTTCCCTCAATTAATGGTTTGGGAAATATATCATACTAATAGAAAACCTCAAAGACCAAATATTTAACAACCTAAAATTTTAGAATGTATTTTAATTTAAATAAAATAGTTTTTGATTTTCTTTTATAAAACCCAAGGCAAAACTAAAATAAAAAAGGTCTATTTTATGGAGATAAAAAATTAATTTAATATATTCAATATTTTATTATGAGAATACAATATGGAAAAACATTTAGAAAATTATAAGTCCATGAAATCATCTTGTAAATAAAAAGTTATTAACTAAATAAATTGAAATGAATATATATTATAAATCCCAGATATATTACAATTATTCTTTTGAAACAATTATTTTATGTGCTAAAGTACCAATGGATTGATTTCCCTGAATGGTAAAAAGTTAAATAATTAATTTTAATGTTATGTTTTTAAAATTATTCTTAAAAGGGTTTTTTAAGTTCTATTTTAATGTGTGTTTTTTTATCATAAATTAAATTAATAAATAATTAATATTTTCAATTAAAAAATAAGTCAATTTAAAAAATATATATTTGAAACCATTTAATTATAAATTATTAAGAGATAAGATTCATTTCACATTATGTTTAAAACTTCACTATTAAATAAATTAAAAATAATTTTCTATAAATATTTTTTATTTTCTTATAACATTCCTAAATTATTAAATTTTAATTTGACTATGTCAACATATTTTTTTGATTCATGATATTAATAATTTTTTAGGATGAATTATGGAGATTTTTAAGAAATGAATATTTTCTTCAGGAATATTAAATAATGTTGTGATATATATATATATAATGTATATTCAATGATATCATCATGGAATCGTTATTAATTAAAAATTAATGAGAATTTTTTTTAATAAAAAACATATCAGAGGATTAAAATAATCCCATTAAAAGTAATATTTTCACATTAATGCATGTGTTTGATATTTTATGAACTAAATATTATTTTGTTTTAATAAAAAATTGTTTTACATCAATTCAGATTAAGTATTCATAAAAATAAATTTTGTTCAATCATTGTTTGAAATGAGAATTAAGATTAACTATTTAATGAAAAATAAATTTATTTCATGATTTTCAATTTTATGGTGAAAATAGGCATGAATTAATTTTCATTTATAAAAATACATTATTATAAAAAAATTATATCTTTATGTGTACATATAATCAAGTTAATAATTTTCACATTAATCAAATAAACTGTAATTAATATTTGGAATTAGTATGTGTATCTTATGTAATAAATTATATTTTATTTTATGTATAAAAAATAACCTTCTTTGGAAACAATTACTCACCATGGTAATCACTAAAATAATAAAATCATATTAAATCAAGAGACAAAGAAGTAAAAAATAATAAAAATATATATTCAATAAAATAAAAGATGTATTAATTTAACATCCTATCATATTATCTTCATTAGATTTCAAATTTATATCCATCATTGATAAATATTACCTGAGTTGAATGTTATGTAACATTTTTAAAAAAAAAAATCACTCTACTCACTTATAAATGTAAATTTCCACCATAATTTATAAGTCATAATTAAAATTTTAATTTCTCTTCATAGTATAAAATATTTCCCCACTTAATAAATTTGGACACATTCTCATACTTGTAGCCTCAATAAGATTCCATAAATCCTTCGAACCCATAATGGTTTCAAATTGGATATGTTTTTTGTTTCTTTAAAAATAACAATTTCTTATCATTATTCTTCATTTATAATGTAACACCCCAAGCTTCTACTGTACACTTCTCTTTCAATAATGCAACAGCTTTCATTGTACAAAAGTTCGAGATTCTAACACACCGCGACCAATCAAAGTATCTGATATGAATAGTAAAAACCACTTTTTAAAATAATATAAATTATATATTTCAAAATGGACTTCATTTTTGGATTCAGAATATCTAAATTAGACTATGTTGAATTTTTGGTATTTTTCCGAGAACATCCAATTTTCGATGAATAGTGACAAATACATAAAAAAACATTTGTAATCAAAATAATTTAGAGTGAAAAATAATAATATTGAGTGGTTTTAAAGTATAATTAGAATATAATTCTACCATTTTATCCAATGGTGGTCATTAGAATTAATTTCACTTTGAAATTAGACATAAACAATTGTCAATCTTTTGATTGATATTCTTTCTTAAAAACACGCTATTTGTTTTGACAACGTGAATTAATTATAAAATTTATTAATGAAACTTATATGTTTGGAATTTGGTAAAATAGAAATCATCATTGATTTTGGAATATCAAATATAACTTATGTTAAATTTTTGGTATTTTTCTGAAAAAACTTCAACTTTTGATGAATAGTGAAACCACTAAGTGGTAGTTAAAAAAACTGATTTTTCATTTAAATGAAATTTTACCGCTTCTGTGAAATTAATTTCGTAAATATGACATACATGGTTGTAATTAGGAAGTAAAATTTGGATCAATGGGATGAAAATATTTATTGGTGAATAGAAACTTTTTAGTTTTATTAACCGCGATTAGAGGTAATTAGAGTAATTTAAGGTGAAAATAATGTTATAATAATATGAAATTACCTTGACACATATACTACTCTTATTGGATGACTCATGGAAAACCCAGAAAATCCATGGGTCAATTTTTGGGACCCCATGGAGCCACTTTGGTAAGATAATGACAATAATACCTTTTATTTAAAGTAAAAATAAAAATGTCACAAACATGTATTGTTTTACTAAAAAAAAATTACAAGGGGGTATACAAGTTATCTTTTCTAATATAAATATAAAATTTAAAGCTAAAAATATTTCCTACATCATGGTAATTTTTCTATAATTTTTATACATTAAAAAATTTAAATATTTTATGACATCATGATGATGTAGTGATTACCTCATTAATTAACGATTTAAATAAAATGAAAAGATAGGTAAAATATAAGATTTACACTTGTCTAAATCCCATTGGATGGCTGTATTTCGAACCATTATCACCATATCCTAGAAATATATCATTGTGGGACCTTTAATATCAGAAAATCATTTCATAATAATGTAACATTTCAATCTTTCCAAAAGAGCCCCTCCTCTCCCCTTCTAAAAGGCCCCCCACCTCTTCCACCTTATTCACACCATCAAAGCCATTTGGCTCGGCCAAACTCTGCTCAAATACTCTCTGAACTTCCCTATATTACTCCTAAAAGACTCAATTTGGGACGAAGTCTTTACAAGGAAGCATTTGGCTCAAATCAAAAAGAGTTACCCGATTTTAAGGTAATGTCTTCTCTTATGTTCTTATGTTTTATTTTCCTTCTCCAACCCCTTAAAATATTTTTATTCCTTTATCTTGTAACAACACTAGTATCTTCAATATACTAGGATGTTTTTATGAGATGTATTTGACTTACACTTACACACACATTTGTCTACTAGTTAAAGAACATATTGTTTCTGTGGGTGGCGAATTACTTCCTCATGAAACGATGATTGATCAATATTCTTTTAACACCTCTCATGGTGGCCATTAAGATGTCACTATATTTATATATGATATATATTATGTTTATGTTTTCCTTATTCTTCTTTATTTTTCATTTATGGCATACCTTTATGATTTCCATTATGGGTAAACGCGATAATTTCATTTTAAGAAGTGCGGACTACCGCCCCCCTCGAAGTGATTTGAATCGTTAATTCCATATGTGGGACGTATAAAGGATGGAGTAAATGATATTATATATTATATTATACTGGAATTATAATATACCTTTATATATTATGATTTCATTTCATTAAATATGAAATAGAAATGAAAGTAGCGTTCTTGCGTACGTACGGCTTACCGTCTCCATGAACGGTGCATTTCATTTCTTACCTCTATATGTTATGTAATATTATAAATGAATGTATATACTGGATATATATGATATATATGATATCTACATCATGAATATAATTTTGGATATAATGGGTATTTTATCACATGAACAACCTGAAATTATAAGAAGTTTATTTTTGACTCAAGTACCAAAGATCGACAAAACGACCGTTATTAACATAAATAATTACATAATGTTCATAACATGGTAATAAGTGATTTAAAAGGAATAATGAACTTGAAAAGGTTCTTAATAAAGTATAAATTAACTCTTGTTCATTATTCAGGAGGTTAATGAACGATCGAGTCAAGTCGAACATGAGGTAAGGGGTTACTCATCTCACTTTCATTTCTATGAGATTTCCATTGTTCGCCAATTATTCCTTATATTTGGTATATGTGAACTTCCATATGATATATAATAACATTATTATATTTAAATTCATGTTTTTCATTTATTCACTTGATGTTCATTATGTTCTTGTCATATGATTCGACTGATTACATTTAGTTATCGGACTTCGTCTCAATCTCCTTTCAATGAGGCATATTTTGTTTTATACACAACTTCCTTTTATACGGTGTATAAAACCCTTTGAATTTTACTTTTTTTCAAAAGGAATATTTTTATATTAAGCGTTTTACTAAACAAAAAAAGGGAATGTTTTTTTCATACACATGCGGCGAAAACGACTTCTCTGCCGCCATGACCATTAGTTGAGTTTCAGCTTCCTCTACAAGCCATAAATTTATTTTAAATGAAAAATAAATACCATGTTTTAATTTTCTGTTATTTTGGTTTTGAAAATGGTTTTGATAATGTTTTTATTATATTAATGTGTTGTATTGATATCTTGTGATTGAAATGTGGAAATGTTATGTTTCGTTTATGCATGTTTTATGTGGTACGATTATGTTATGGATTATGATATGTTTAAGCCTTTTCATATAAGGAATGCATTGGACTTAATATGTGACGAGTGGAGCCCCAAAATAGCTCCTCGATGCATCGGTAGGTCTCTTGAGTCAAACTAGTGTCTTGGCACAAGGCCTTTACAAAATCTTATTTGTAGTCTTGGCACAAAGCCTTGACTATGTGGTTATGATAGTCTGGAATTATGCATTCCATCTTTATGAAAGAGGTTATTGGTATTGCATATGATTATTCAACTAGTAGAATATCAATGTGAATAAGTAAATGACATTATTTCATTTTATTTTTTCCATATTATGATAAAGTTCAAGTTTAAAAGGCTTCTGTTTTACTTATAAATTTCCTTAAATGTTTATGTTTATTTATGAATGTTTCTGTTATATTGTCATCCTTACTGGGCATATGAGCTCACCACTTTATATGTTTTATTTTTCCCAGGATGTGAAGAAGTGTTTTATGAATGACCTGTAAGGATAGTATGAGGGGATATGAAGACAAGATGTTATTTTTTTTCACTTTATGATGTAATGTAACATTTATGAACGTATCTAGTGTTTCCAAGGCTACTAAACTAATCGGCCTTTCGATACTTGATCGTTTGGGATCATGCCAATGTTACGTAATAATGTACTGACTCTGGGTAACTTGGGTCAGGGCGTTACAGTTGATCAGTCAACAACCCCTTAAAATGTGATTTTTCTTATTTTAGTGACATATAAATAATATCATTATACTTTTTTAATGATGATATTATAACATAATCACTTCATGTTCATACTCATCCATTGATTATATGATGTTATCATTTATGTTGGTTAAACCACCTACCTGAACAATTATATTTACTATTTTGATGGGAGGTTATTGAATATTAAAAACTCATATAATATGATGTTAATATATAATTTTTATTTTCATTATTTAAGGGTAATATTTTTGTTTAACTCATCTATTAAATATAAAAAAATTTATTAAAAATATATGGAAGAAGAGCCAAATGGAAATCAACTTGGGGAATCATACAAAAAAATCCACAAGAATGAACTTAGAACATTATAAATCATTATAGAAATTATATTATATAACATTAAATTTCATAGGAAATTAAATTATTAATATTTAATGATGATAGATGTTATCGTACAAAATTTTATGAGGAACTATTAAAACTACCAATATAAATGATAAATATTAATTAAAACTTAGTATTCACAATGGAATAAATGAATATAAAATATTACTATAAAATGAAATAAACTTCAATAAATATATAAGATAAATTAATACTAGGTATATGATTTTCATATAGGGAATTATATTTTTTCTAACAAATTGGATTTCGAATGTGAGGGTTTATTATATTGGTTTCCATTCTATGAAATTTATTTCAAATTATGAAAATATTTTTCAATGACATGATTTTTGTCTTAATTAAATTTTTAATAAATAAAATTTTATTCAAAGGATTTAATATTATAATTAATGGTCTCATTACCTTTAATTTTTAATATTATATTACAAAACTAATAAGTGGTTTTTATAATTCAATTTAAAATCATTGAGGTATAATGTTTCTTTTTAAACTCTAATATTCTTAGTTGGGTAAATTAATGCGAATTATTTAATTATGTTTAATTTATCATTGGTTTATATGAATTTATATGTCTTTATATTTTTTTAAAATATATATTACATAATAAATTATTATTTATAAAAGTAATTTTCATCTCAATTTTCCATATTTAAGGGTGTTATTAATTATGCCCTAATATTATTTTACATGGAATATATACTAACTCGTTGAGCTATTATTATTTTAGAATATCCTTATTAATGTTATATTATGTACCAATTCACATTCATTCCATGAGTTAGTATTAATTCAAATTTGATAAATTAATAGGGATTAATTTTGAAGTGCCCAGATCCGGGTAGTATTAGTGAGAGATGGAGGGGTGATCCTATCTTCACTTTCTTTTTATGAACCCTTCTAAAAATTCAATATCAAAGAAATGATACATTTATCGATCCAGGAAAATATATCAACCAAAATCACCTTATATGAGGAAAATATAAATATAAGTATCATCACATGATATTTACAATGTCTATTCAAAATGTGAGAGATTTTTTCTTTCTATAATGGTTATACCACCTAACATATATTGTCATGTAACTATAAAATTATTTGGTTATACCCAAAACATCAATGAGAAACACCAGTAGATATTTTTATCAACTAGTTATTAAATAATTTATTTATTGGTTATACAAGATTTTACAAGCCTATAGTAGTTTTTTATACCCCCACATGAAACTAATTATTCAGTTTTCATAAATTATAGAAAAAACTTCTACATCATATGGCCTTCTCCTGAAGATTTGATTATGTGTGTTGACTTTAGAAAACATCTCCACAATCTTAAATAGATCCCTAAAATGTTTTTTGGTATCAAAACACCCTACTTATCATGAATGACCTAGATATAATCAAATATTAACATTCCAAAATAATGAATGGAAATCATCCTCCTTTAGAAATTGCATGTCCTGTAATCCATTTTCCACTATATTGTGCATGATATACCTTTATCATATGTGAATATGTATGGAACCTCTCTCATACACTCTTTTATTATCTACTCATCCTCATTACATTTTTATTTATTTATTTGGTACATCTTAATAAAACTTGTAATATAATATAAGTTTTTAGGAACTTTAACCTCTAAAGACTATCCATCCAATACATCTCTTTTTGGAAAAACTATATCCATTACATATTTTTTTAAAGACATATATCTAAAAATCATAATTTTAAATATAATAAACATAAAACTTATATATTATCATTTAATAAGTAATATTGAACTAATAATATTTCCTTTAAAAATTTCTCAACAATAATTTCATAATGGAACATCATCCATTATACGATCTGTTTTATAAAGAATTTAGGAATAAAAAGGGAAATAAATTTGAATTATAACTATTTAACAATTCTTAATATGATTAAATTAAAATAAATTTAATATATTAGAGTCAAAATTAATTATCAATGTTTCCTCAAATCATAGTATAAAAAAACGTTTCAAATCATCCTCAAATATTTTCTATATTTATAAACATAGAAATAATTGACCAGGATCATAAAAATGTATAAAATTATAGGGTTTTTTAAATATTCCAAAACTACAATCTATTTTGAAAAAATAACTATACATCTACATCTGATAAATAAAAAGACTCACTATCTAAACCTATCATTCATACTTCTTTTTCTACTACATAGAACACTGCCCATTTTTATGGTTTATCCATCCAATTATATCTAAAAAAGTTATATTGACATCAATGTTATATTATGCCACATTAATCTCTCCAAAATATCGTAATAATTTCCTCTTTCAAATAATCTTTATCTAAATAGATCAGACCACCAGATTAAGTTTGGATACATTTAAAACTTCTCTGTAGTAGATCGACAAATGTTACTTATACTAGAATAAACAATGCAACCTTTTTTTATTCCCTGTCCAATCATGTAACAAAGTAATATTATATGAAATTATATTTTTCAAATAAATTTAATTTTAATGATATCATAATTTATACAGAACACTGAGTAGTAATGAACCATAATATACTATTAATATTATCACTTAAACGTGATAGTTATAAAATAGTTATAAAATAAGGCAGTATGAACCTGAATAACCATATTTTTAAAATTAATTATAAATATTTGAGATAATTAAAATTTATTTAAAAAGAAGTAATTAATTTTTAATAATGTTATAATGAGTATTGATAATACATTTTTCCCTAAAAAGTAATTTTTATTGAATTCTTTGACAGGTTAAAAAAGTTAATTTTTTCTATATTTATAAAATTTATTTGAAAAAAAATAATTCATTTTTTAAATAAAAAATTCAATATTATAATATGCTAAATTTTTATATTTTTCAGAATTTTTTAATTTTATATTTATATGGAAAATACACATTTTTAATAAAAATATACCTTTTCATTTATATTATTTAATAAGATACATATTGTCTTAAAATGGTTTGAAATTACAATAAGTTCAATTATATTACTATCAATCAAATTTATTTAATTCGAATAAAATTCATTTTGAATTTATATATTATAAATTATCATTCTTATAGAAATTATTTCATTAGAAAACATTTTTTTCTACACGTGTGTGTCATCAATTTTTTATTCAATTTATAATCCTTTAAGGCTTTAATTGAGAAAAATAGATTTTAAAATTATAATCATAAAAATAGTATTACATAATTATTATACCATAATTTTAGGTTGAAATAAATAGTAAAATTAGTAAAAATTAATCATCAAAATTAAGGTTAAAATAGGTATATCGAGGGTTAAACATACACGGAAAGGGTTAAAATGACATAAAAACCTCCCCAATTTCTATTTTATTTAATTATTTTAACCTTATATCATTTAATAATTTTGAATATTCCATTATTTTGATTTCATTATTGTTTAATTCATGGTTATAACTTTTTGTTGTAAAAAATTACAAGTATACCCTCTCCCACACAAATGAAAGAGAACCCCTTTGTAAACCATCGAGTTTTTATGGACCTATTGTTTTTGGAATAAAATTAAATTTTCACTTATATCTTATAAAGAACTAAGTAAAATATTCCCTTCAAATGGAATTGACTTGGAATATGTTCCAAAAAACACCAACAAGGGGTAAAATTCCCGCAACACTGGGTTGATGTACGATACATGAAACCCAATGTTTCTTAGAAATATCTCATTTTATTTATTAATTATTTAAATAATATAATTATAAAATAGGGGTTAAACACAGAAAATTGAATATTAATAACTACTTATCAGAAGTTGTTAATAATTTTTTAATATATATATATATATATAAGATTATTGATAATAAAATAAATGACTTTTGTTAAAGTCCTTATGTTTAAAAAAATAATTTTCTGGAATAAACTACATCTAATAATGAAATAAATATTAGACAAATTTAGAAATTTAATTTTATAAAATAAAATATATTTTTGTATTCATAATGCCAAAATTATATCAGGGTGATGTTTTGGGAAATTTTTTAGAAATGTATTTTTTTGATAAATAGGGAAAACTACTACTTTGTAGTTAAAAACTACCTTATTCTGTAATTAATTATAAATTTTAAATAATATTATATATATTTTTAAGGAAAAATTTTCTAAATATGAAATATAATTATACAATGAAATTCATTAGGATCAATTCCACTTTGAAATAGAATATAAAATATTAATAAGCTTTTGAACTTTTTCATACTTCAAAACCATATTATTTTGCCTTGATTGTGGGATTATGACTAATCTTAATTTTTCCTCTTATGTGATTGTAAATTCATAAATCCAATACAAAATTTTTTAATAATTGTAATATTTTGTGTCTAATAAGTCCATGTTAATTTTTGAGTAAAATGATTAGTAAAAGTGATTTAAATTAATCCCTACAATTAAGGCCGAATTAAGCTTAATTCCAGACTAAACATTAATATTAAGGGTGAAAATGACCTATAAAATTTTCCAAAACTCATTTTATGTCCCCATTTATTCCATAAACATAAAAGCCTTGATTTTGGTTGGTACGGTAAGAACTTTTTTAGGTATGATCATGTGCACAACTAATTTCATTTTAAGAAATTTCATGTGAGCCATTTTGTTTCACTATAAATGGCCACCACATCTACTTGTTACTCACACCTATATATCCTATTGAGTCGTGAATATTACTATAAAAACGTCCTCCCAAAAACCCTACCTTCTACTTTAAAGCCACCCTTTGGGTAGAAACACTCTTAAGAGAACCATTTTGCAGAAACCAAAAAAGAGTTACCAGATTTACATGTATCATATTCTTTCAAGATCATTTTCCATTATTTTACTTATACACCCCCTATAATATATTAATTCAATTATTTTGTGACAAAAAAATTATAAAACATATACTATGATGTATTTATGCAATGTTTATGACCTAGAATTACAAACACCTCCATCAAATGGATGTTGAACATACTGTTTCTGTCTACGGTGAAAAACTGGCTCACGAAACGATGACTGTTCATTTATACTTTACCAAAAATCATGGTCGATATTATGATGTAAAAAATATTTATAAATGTAATATTTTATATTTATTGTGTCATTATAAATATTTATTATTTTTGGGAGAAAAATCTTTTCACCATCCATTTGGTGTTAATACGATAATCTCGTGTGAGGAAGTGTGGACTACTGCCCCCTCAAAGTGATGAGATTCTTTCACACACATCATGGAATATATTATGTATGGATTTAATGAACATATATGATATGTTAATACTAATTTAATAATTATTCACACACACACATATATATATATATACATATTTCATTTACATACATTATTTCAATATGACCGTAAAACAGAAAATGATTTTCTTGTTTACGTACAGCTTACCGTCTCCTAGAACTATGCATTCCATTACATACATAATTATACTATAAATTATTATATTATTCATATTAAATATATAAATTATATTTAAATAATTTTCAAAAATCTTTAATCATGATATATGCATAAGGATCCACACTATAACAAATTATGAAAAATACGAAGAACAAAGTGAATGATTACCCGAAGTGAAACATTAACATATGATCATAAACAAGAGAGTAATATAAGGTCATAATAAAATAAAATATGGTAATAGATATAAGAATATTATACTTTAATATCTTTTTAATGAACATATATTTATTATACATGAATATTGTATGATTACAGAGAGAGTCAAGACCCAGGTTAAGGGGAATTTTAGCTCACTTTTAATTTCTATTAGTTTCTTATTATGATCACCACTACCTACATTTTTATTGTGTATATACTGGAAAAGATTTAATTATTTGTATCGTATACCTGAATATATGAGTATTCACATATCAATTACAGGATATTTTATTCATGGGTTTTAACATTCAAATGATACAAAATCGATAAAATAATTATGTCTCAATTTTCTTTCTTTGAGACTCATGTTTTGTTTTTCACCAATAATATTTTGTGAGGTGTATATAAATGTATTGTACATGATTTCATATGAATCTACTTATTTTCATTATATCTCAAGCTTAAATTAATTTCCTTTTATTATATGGAGAGTATGATCCCAGGTAACCATGTTATAAGAGTTTATTGAGACAATCATATCGTTTTTTGAGATTGTTAATGATTATTATTCCACTGAGGAAACATCTCCATAATATTCATGATTTTACAAATATGATGACTATTCAATATATCATCATTTTTATGAACCATGTTTTCCACTCATTGGTACTTAAAATAATATTTTTAATAAAATTGGGTCGTCTCTCTCTTCGGTCTGAAAATGAATACTTTCAAAAACCATGTTTTGAAAAATGTTTTGAAAAGGTCCTTCAAGATAATTTTAAAGGAAAAATTATTTTAAAAAAGTGGTATTTTTTTAAATGTTCCATTATATGTGTTCAAATCATATATAAATAAAATACGTTTCAAATGTTTTTATCTTGTTAAAATAAATTTATAAAGAAGAAATAATATTTTCCTCAATAAATGTTTTTTAAAGACCTTTGGAAATTATTTCCCATATAAGATAACATACATTGGTGTTTCTCATGCATTTTTTGAGGAAATTATTCAATTTTTATTTTAATATTCATTCTATGAATAGATTATGTTTTTCTGAAATGATATTTATTAATATTTTTTCTCTTTTACAGGTTATATGCTTTTTAAACCTGCTTATTTCCATGGGTTATGTTTATGATGAAATTATAATGAAACCCATATCTTCCCAAAGGTTAATGATGATTAAATGTTTATGATACCCATTCCATTTCATGGGTGATGATATTTTTTATGATCATGTGGGACATGTATGTACTATTTCATTATATAATGGGTGGGACCTATATCTCTCTCTAATGAATAAGGTAACAATTTATATCCCATGAGATAGAAAAGGTTGAAAAGGGACTAATCGGTTCAGTTATACAAGGAATGAATGATGGTTTCCACATTTTAGTAATACATGTTTAGATAGACGGTTTAC
This sequence comes from Viscum album, assembly GCA_963277665.1. Classification (NCBI taxonomy): domain Eukaryota; kingdom Viridiplantae; phylum Streptophyta; class Magnoliopsida; order Santalales; family Viscaceae; genus Viscum; species Viscum album. The sequence goes on from OY728125.1 coordinate 1,160,021,594, forward strand.
TTAGTTCCATAATACATAACATGCATGGTTGTGCACCTAGTTCAGTAAAAAAATTTGTTCACTAAGATGGTCTTAGTAATGGTGTCGTGGATATTATGGAAAAAATGTGATTATGTGTTTCCACAATTCCATGTCTTACTTATATGTTATGCTTTCCTGGATTTTGTCCTTTGATTTTTTTGATTCCTGCCTTATAAAGGTATAATCATAATTCCATGATACATGTATATGATCTTTGAAATGTAGGGTATGATCTTCTATTTTTTTGATCATGTTCTCATGCCCTTCTGCTAATGTTTTTTCTTAAATTTCTCCCTTGATTTCCCTTACTGAGCATTTGAGATCACCAATTTTATATGTTTCTTTCCCCATGTCATGAATATATGTATTATTTTTGATGTGTCTTTGAGGTGTTGTATTTAAGAATAACCTATTGGGAGATAATGTAAACCACACATGTTCTGGTTTTATGTTTCCACGTTTCCAAAGGAATTATATCAACTATCGTATATGGGTGTGTGTTTGTATAATGTTTAAGTATTATTCACATGTAATGAAATGTTAATTTTTTTACTGATAGGGCTGGTATAGTTGGTATCAGAGAAAAGGTATAGTTAAAATTTGGAAACTAGGATGAGAAATACATAGTAAGAACCATATGTTAATTTCTAAGGATAAGTATGATGACCAGGAAATGTATATGATAATATTTTGGAATTTTGGTGAAGTGTAGAGTGTGTGGATTCCTCAAAATACATTCGTGTTTGGATACTTTATGTGGATGTGGCACTAGGAAAAATGTACCTAGGGGTAGCAATTCTGAAAATATCTTTCAGTCACGACTTATGATAATCTGGTACACAACACTATGCCTTTTTACACAATTGGTTTGACAATCCTTGGGGATATTCTTTAGGAATTAAAAATCTATTCACAAACCATTATGAGGCATTTGAAACTATGATGACTATGAATATCCAAGGATAAACTTAAGGTGTTTATGATTATGGAAGATATCATATGTTAGACATCGTAGATGTGATTTTTTATGATTATACAGATCCTCATTATGATATCTATTTTTTAATCAATGCTTTTGGTTGTAGTCAATGAATGGAACCCAAAGTAACCGTGTTAAGGGAGATTACAATGGACAATACTATGATTGTCCTCCCAGGAAACCGAATTCTCTGGGAGCTGGAATGAAGAATCCTGTTGCTATTCTCATCTAGATTTCTCATGCTATGAATCATTGTGGAATTATAAAAGGGGAAGAGATGGAACAAAATTATATTGATTCATTCATGAGGAAACGTCCACCATCATCCAATGGTTCTTCATATCCACTTGTTTCTAAACAATAGTTCATTACCACTGAAAAATAGTATGTGTTCTTCATTGTTCAGAGCATAGAAATTTATTCAGGCTGATTATTGATTATGAGGAAAAGAAGATCAGTGGTGGAATCTAATCTAGAGTACGAGGAAACATGATAAGATCTAATCCATGGTTTACGACGATATCAACATATTATTTTTCAACTATTACTTTCCTTGAGTTCTTCATACCAAGATGTAGAGAGAGTTAATTGAGTTAAAGAAATGGGATTATGAGTCTATTGGTACTTATGAGGCTATTTTCACGAGACATTTCAGGCATGCTTTGGGAATTATCATCCAACCCAAAAGTAATGTTGATAGGTTATTTAGTGTTTTAAAAACCATTCTCATATGGGACATACCCATAAGCGAAATTAGTATCTACGAAGAGATTTTTAATTGTCATATCAAGGTTGAAATGGAGGTGGTATTCATGTATCAATCTCTGATCAAGGCTTTGATAAAGAAGAGGAATATGGAGTTCAAAGGAAACAATAATAACCATAAAGAAAATAAGATGAACATACCTTTATTCTCTATGATTGGGAATAAGTATGGAGGAGATTTATTTAGGGTTCTATAAATTATTTTTGTTTAGAATGGAAGACCATCAGGCAATTGATTGTTGAGGTTATGAGAAGTAGTTTAATCAAAATGTTATTGGAGAAAAATCCACACAGAATGAACCTCCCACTATATAGTGCTACATGTGTAATGAGAATTTGAATTATGAAAACTATAACCAAAACCGAATGGCTAATGATGATGGTCAACCTCAGCAACCCTTTAAGATGAAGGTAAGGGAAATTCTCATGAAATAACTATATCTAATGAGGCCTGTGATAACCACAAGTTTAATGGTACACTTACCATCCACTCTCTAACAGCTAATGTCATATTTTATTCTCCATCTACCCGCTAATTCATATATAAATAATTTTCTAAGGGTGTTGATATTACACCAAAACAATTTTATTTTGAATTACTATGTGATAACCCCTAATGGTATAATGATTGTATCAAGTTTATTAATCCTCTCTAGTTGAATTTGTGGGAATGTGCTTCCTTCAATTATTTTCTATATTATTCTGGTCGAATTTGATGTCATATTATGCATGAATCGGATTTATCAACATAAATCACCCATCAATTTTCAGGTAAGGTAAGTTATGTTCAATGTTTCGTACCCACCGATGATCATCCATCAATGTGACGGTATGTCTAAACTTCTTATGGAGATTACATCTAGTGTATGCATCTTAATTTTCCTTCAAAAGGGTTGTATATCTCAAATGGTTAGGAAGAATATTAACATCGATGATATTCTTGTTGTTCGGTATTTTTTGGATGTCATTCCATAAAATTGGCATAATCATCCACCAAAAGTTGTTGTTATGTTCTAAATTGAACTTATACCTTGTTCCACTGCAATTTCAAAGCATTTTTATTGAATGTCCCCAATTGTGTTTCTTGAATTAATGAAGCAGCTCCAGGAAAACCATGATAATGGATTCATTCTTCCAAGTGTGTAACCTTGGGGTGCACCAGATCTTTTTCCATAGAATAATGATGGATCATTGTGACTCAAAATTGATTATCAAGAGTTGAAGAAGATCAAAATCATGAACAAGTATCATCTTCATAGTATTAATGACTTGTTTGTTCAATTAAATGGTGCTCAATACATTCCAAAGATAGGCCATCATTCTATATATCATCAATTAATGGTCAAGAATGAGGATTTACCTAAGGTGTCATTCCTTACACGGTATGTTCACTATGAATATATAGGGATTCCTTTTGGTCTCACTAATTCCCTTGTTACCATTATGAATTTAATGAATAGTGTCTATTTATATTACCTTGGTATGTTTGTGTAAGTATTTTATATATTATATTCTTATCTATTAAAAGAGAAAGGAATAACATTAATATTACTGGAGAATTGAACTGATGACACTAAAAAGTTGATGTTATATGAAGAATCTAAAAAATGTGAATTTCAGATACAAAATGAATATTTTTTTAGGTCACATAACCTCAAGAGATGGTATAAAAATATGTACATCAATGACAGAAACTATAGAAAGCTGGGCTTGACCAACCATAGTGACTGAGATCCAAAACATTCTTCATTTTGCTGTATATTATAGACAGTTTTAGGGAATTTATCAGTACATATATAATACTATGACCATGTTAACTCAGAATGGTGTGAAGTTCCACTAGATAGAATAATGTCAGGAAAGTTTCAAAGAACTAAAGGGAATATTGGCCATTTCACATGTGCTTTCATTACCATATAGTAGTGAAAGGGATTTTATTTATAGTGATGCATCCAAGAAGGGATTGGGATGTGTTATTATGAAAAATAACATAGTTATATCCTATTCCATACATCATTAGATGATTCATATGAGAAATTACCCAACTCCATATTTGGAGTTAGTGGAAGTATTCTTTTCATTAATGATATAGATGCATTATCATTATGGTGAAAAGTGTGATATATATAATGATAATAAAAGATTGAAATATATACATTCAAATTGAAGGAGTTGAAATTGAATGAGATAAGTCGGTTAGAGTTGATAATGGATTATGACTGATCAATACATAACGACCCTATAAAAGAGAACAAGGTGGTCGATGCATTTAGTTAGAAGGATCATTAAAGCTTATCCGTGATGAGGATCACAAAAGATCCAATATTTCTAGATTTTCAAAGTTTGTATCTAAAAATCCCAAAGGAATGGGTAAATCATATATTTCCCAAATGAATGTGTATCCCTCAATCCAATTGAAGATTAAAGAGGCGTATAAGGAAGATGAACAACTAATAAAGAATATTAATAAGGTTCCTGAGTTTAACCATGATCAGGATAGAGTGATAAGGTTTAGGAGCCATATATGTGTTCCTTCAATACCATATTTTAAAAAGGAGCTATAATAGTAAGAACCTAGTTCTCTATTATCTATAAAAAATCGATGTACAAAGATTTTTAGGGACATGAAGGAATAATTCTAAGGGGATGGCATGAATAGAGTTATCGTGGAGATTGTATTTCAATGTTCGGTATGATAACAAGTTAAGGCTTAAAGACTAATGTCAAAATGCATGTTTCATACATTACCCATACCAGAATGGAAATGGGCGAACATCATAATGGATTTTTTCATTGGAATACCCAAGAAACGTAAAGGGTTTTATTATTTATAGCTGATTATTTATTTCCTTACTGTGTTATCCCACTTCAATGATATTAGAGAAGATTTATCACTTGATCACCTTACTAGAATATACATTAAAAAAGTGGTAATGTTGAATGGAGTACCACATTCATATTGTATCGGATTGTGGTTTGATGTATACCTCAATGTTCTGTCAATTTATTTAGAAATACTTGATACAGAATTACGTTTCATAACTCCTAACCATCCAAAAACATATGTTCAATCTGGAAGAACAATTCAAATAGTAGAGGATAAGAATGGATCTTTTTCTATTGATTTAAAAGGTGGTTTGGATCAACAACTTCCTCTAGTTGAGTTTTCATAAAACAATATCCTTCACTGAATTATTAATATGGCACATTATGAAGCCCTATATGTGATGAAATGTAGATCTATATCATGTTGTAATGCACTTGGAGAAAAAATCTATTAGGGCATGAGATCTCTAAAGAATTAGCACGATGGTTTGAACCTTTAAACAACATTTCAATACAACTCCAATCCACCAGAAAAGATTCATTGATAACCGTTGGCATGATCTGGAATTTGAAGTTGGTGAAAAGTTTTTTTTAATAATCCCACCCTCGACTAAAGTTATGAGATTATGGTAGAAGGGAAAACTAATACCTAGGTAAATCGGCCCCTTTGAAAATATTGATTGTATCAGGATGGCAGTCGATCGCATGGTGCTTCCTCCAAATTGCTCACAATTTCATGATTTATTTCATGTATCACTCGTAAATATGTATATAACTAACCCTTCACATGTAATAAACTCAGAGTTCATACCATTGCAGTATGATCTTTCCGATTAGGATCAACCAGTTGAAATTATAGATAGGTCAAAGAAAGTTATATGAAACAAGACCACTCTCCTGGTCAATGTTTTGTGAAAAAATCCCTAGTTAGAGGTCGCTACAAGGGAACTTGAGGATATTATGAAGCAAAAGTATCCTCACTTTGTTTTACTTGAGTGATGAATTTTGAGGGAGAAATTCATTTTAAAGGGGTAGAATATAACACCTCATGTATTTATGAACCAGTTTTCTTCGAATAAATTTAAATTTTCATCTATACCTTTTAATGAAATAATTCAAATATTCATTTCTCATATAACTAACTCGACATATGTTCCATTCTATACCAACTTGTCATACGATGTACACAACACTGAGTTGGCGTACGATACACACAACATTGAGTTTCTACAAAATATATATTTTGATATAAAAATATTTAATTAAGATATCTATATCCTACTAGTTAAACATATTCATATGAATAGTAATAACTACTATTCCAAAAAATAAGGTTTTTTATATAAATAAAACATATTGATAATAAAAGATAGGATTTTTGATAATATCCTTTTAAGGATTCAAATCATCGATTCCTTGAATAAACGAAATATAAAAATGTATGTAATTTTAGACACAATTATAAATTGAATTTTATAAAAATAAACTTCATTCTTTAATTAAGAACATTAAAATTAGCTTAGGGTAAATTTTTATGGTGTTTCTATGAAACATCATTTTTTGATGAATAGGGAAAATACTGCATTTGAGTTAAAAAATTCAATTTATCTAGTTAATTATTAATGTTAAATAATATTATAAATATGTTTTAAGGTTAGATTCAATAAATATTTCATCTATTCATACAATTAAATTTATTAGGATCAATTTCACTTTGAAAAGAAATATAAAATCTTATCAATATTTTGAACATTTCTTACTTTAAAAACCCATTATTTCGTCTCTTTTGTAGGATTTACACAAATATACTATTCCCATATATAGGTTTGGAATTTAAAAAATATTAAATAAATTTTTTTATTAAGTGTAATATATCTATTCTAATTAGACCATTTTCAATTTTGACCAAAAGGATTTGTAAAAGTGATTAAAATTAATCAAAATAATTAAGGCCAAATTAAGTTAATTAGGGACTAAACCATAAAATAAATGTCCCAAATGACCTAGAAACCAACCAAAACCCATTTTATGTCCATATTTAGTCCATAATACTTCCATTCTTGAGTTGTTGTGGGGTTTAAGACTTTTTTTGTTAATATGGTGTGAACACCTAATTTAATTCTAAAATATTCTATGTGAGTCCTTTCCCTTCCATATAAAATCCCACCACCTCTACCCATTCCTCACACCTCTGAAGCCCTTAATATTTTACATGACCTCCACAAATTTCCTCCCAAAAAATATAAATTAGAAATTGAATCATTACTTACAGTATAAATCCACTCAAGGATACCCTTTAGTACAAACCAAAAGGATTTACCCTATTTCGATGTAACATCTTCTTTCATGATCATGTAAATTTTTACTTATCCCCCCATCCACTATCTTTATTACCTTCTAGTGTATAGAAACAGTATACTCTACTTACTAGGATTTTTTTATTCAAGGGGTATGAGCTACACTTATATACACCTCCATTTAATAGATGTTGAACATACTCTTACTGTGTACGTCGAACTACTTACGCAGAAAACGATGATTGTTCAAATTTACACTACCACCAATCATGGTGGACATTTTGATAGGAAATATATTTATATATTTATTAAATTATATTTATAATATATTTATTCTACTGTATTACTTTTGTAACACACATATTTTTACCTTTCATTGGGTGTTTATACGATAATCTTGTTTGAGGATGTGTAGACTATCACCCCGTCAAAGTGATGAGGTTCATTCTCACATCACATTAAATATATTAATGATGGGTTAAATGAAATTATATTATAAATATGATATAATAATTCTTCTTAAAAATTTATATATATTTTCATATTTCATTAACATACATTCTTTCAACATAAGAATAAAAACTGAAAAGAACGTTCATGCGAACTTAAGGATTACCGTCTCCAGTAACGGTGTATTACATTACGTACTTAATATTGATATAAATTTTTCTAATATACATATAATGTATATTACTCAAATTTTTATCCTTTTAAAAATTTTATAATCATGGTATAATTATATGTACCAATAATATAAAAAATAAAGACACATGCAATGAACAAAGCGAATGTTTACCTGAAGTGAAAGTATAACATAAGATCATAAAGAAGTTGGTAATATAAGGTGATAATAACATTATATATGGTAATATATATAATAATATGATTCTTTAAAAATTTTATAATAAAATTATATTTATTATACACGAATCCTGTATGAGTGTGGAGGGAGTCATGACCCAATGTTCGGAGAATTTCATATCACTTTTATTTTTGGTGAGATTCATGTTATGACCACCAATCATTAATTTTGTGTATTGTATGTACTGAATATGATTTATATATATTTATTTTATACCTAAATATTTTTTTAATAACATATCCATTCTGTTATATTACTTTTATGGGGTTTATCTTTCAAAAGTTACCACATCGGTAAAATAGTTTTGTCTCAATTTTCCTTCTTTGAGACTCATGTTTTGTTATGCACCAAAAAGATTTTATGTGTATATACATCCTGTTTATATGTTATATCCTGAATCTAATTATTTTCATAATATCTTAATATACATTTAATTTCAATTTCTTACCTGGATAATATAATCCTATATAACCAAGTTATAAGTTTTTATTGAAACAATCATATCATTTTTAGATATTGTTTATGCTTATGCTACCTTTGATGATATCTCTCAAGAATATTCGGGAGTTTCTTTATAATATTTATATTCAATATATTACCATTTATCAGTACCATTTTCCACTCTTTTTTAGTTAATATAATGTTTTAACAATATCATATTGTCCATCTCTTCAGTTAGAAATCCATTTTATTCAAAAACCACGTCTTCAAAAATGTATTTAGAAATTTTTTTCGGAGATACATGAAGATAATTTTCTAGGAAAATGGATTTAAATAGTGTTTCATAATTTTAAAATATCCCATTATATGTTTTCAAATATATTTTTAAAGTTAAAGGATTTCAAATGTTTTTATGTTATAAAAATATTTTTTCAAAGAAGAATGAATATTTTTCTCAAGAAATGTTTTTGAAATAAATTTCATAGTTATTTCCCATATAAGATAACATCCATTAGTGTACTCATGCCTTTAGGTGAAAATTATTCAATGTTTCCACTCATATTATTTATCAGAATAGATTCTATTTTGATGTCATGTTGTTTAGTAAGCATGTTTCTATTTCATGGGTCATATTATTTTGAAACATGCATCTTCACTAGGTTATGTTTATGATGTCATGATTATGAAACCTATCCCTTTCCATAGGTTACAACATGTTTACATATTTACGGTACCCATTTTATTTAATGGGCTATGATATGTTTATTTATGACCTTGTGGCATATCTATGCATGATTTCTTTTTGTGAGGGGTTAGACCTATATCTTCCTCCATTGCATTGGGTAAGGATTCATATCTCATGAGATAGATAGGGATGGAATGATGGATTACTTAGTTCAGTAATACAGGGATGGAATGTGTGTTTAATCAGTTCAGTAATACTAGGCTGGAATAAGGGTTTATTTAGTTCTGTAATACAGGTTTGGAACTAGGGTTCACTGACTTTAATAAAGGACATTTTCATCTAAGATGGTATTGGAAGTGATTTCTTGGATTATATAGAAATCATTATATGGTTATGTCTTGAAACAAGTCTATTTCTTACTCCTATGTTATGATTTCATGTATTCTGTACTTTACTTCCTTTTTATTAATGTCTTAGAAACTAAATATATTTATTCCATGATTCATGTATATGATCATTGAAATGTAGGTTTGAAACTTTTATTTTCAAGATCCTATATTCATACCCTTATTCTCAGTTTTATGCTTACATGTCTACCTTATTTACCCTTACTAAGCTTTGAGCTCACCCCTTTTTATGTATCCTTCCCTAGTGTATGAAGATTTGTATTATGTTTGATGTGTCTAATAAGGGTGCTAATCTTGAAGAACCTAGTGGGAGATAATGTATCTCATACATGTAATTGTTTTGTTTCCATGTATATAAAGGCACAATACTGACTATGTTCTTTGGGAATATTTTTGTATAATGCATAAGTATCTGTCATATGTAATGAAATTCTAATGTTTGTAAAAATAGGGTGGTTATATCCTTCTCCTCTTCTCTACACACATCCAAATATTTTTTTCTAGAAAACCCTAATACAAAATTGTTTATTAATTTCCTTCAAATTTATTTGAGTCTTACTTTATTTCTCAAACCCTTATTATAACTCTGTGTATAAAAATATAGTACAATTCCAAAATATATATATTTCATAACTGTAATTTTTTTTATTTTTTATTCTTTCACCTGATTAAAATCATTATCCACTATGACAATATAATAACATTAGTATCTCTCGTATAAATATAAGTTAATATGATATTTTAATAACCCTTATCTATATCCTATATCATTAAATGAGTAACAAAACTATTAATAATGTGTATGATGAACTACAGTCTCACGAACCAATAAAATGCATACTCTATTTACCCCCATTCATGAATAGATATAATAATAGATTTCACTTTTTTATAATATATTTAAGACATAATAATACCTATATAAGTATGATATAATATATTCTTTCATACCTTCAAATGCGATAGAAAATATCCACATTGGTCATGAATACGTGTGGACTATTGCCTCCATGAGATGATTTGATATGTTTTTCATTTTATTTTATCATTTGTTGTAATATATATAGATTATACACACATTGACACGCAAACCCACATATATATATAAATATGATATCTATGACACAAAAAAGATTCTCTGAATCTTAAATGTTATTTACCTCTCTCATATTTAATCATTTGAGAAAATTAAAACTAGGTTTATGCTTACGTACGCCCCAGTGTCTCCATAAATAGTGTAATTCATTTTTTATCTACAAAATTAATATATTTTGAATAAAAAAATATGTAATGAATATATATTATATTTATATGATAGTTAGAATTTTAATGATTTTGGAACCATGATAAATGTAAAATTATTGGCAAATATAAGACCCAAATTATAGATTCAAAATGTAATGGTTATTACCCGAAACTTGATTTCATCATTTAAATTTTATAAAACATGTAAATGGAGGACATATGTGAATCATATATTTTATTATATTTCGGAATATTGTTTAAAAATATAGTTATAATAATCCTATATTTTTATATAGTATTTTCAAATGTGTGTGAATAATTTTGAGACATTTCGTAAGGAATTTTTTTCTAACATTTATTTTCATGGGACACATGGAATATTCAACATGTTTGTCTATTGTATGGTGTATAAAAATCCCATGAATATATTTTTTTAGTAATATAATGAAAATAGTGATATTTAAATATCTAAACATGGTTATTTAATTCATGGGTCATGCGATTCAAATATTACCAATGATGTCAATGTTTTATGTTACGATCTCATTATTTATCCGGATTGTTCATGATTACATTTCCAATATTGAAATGTTGTCATAAAACTCTCAATAAACTAATTAATTATATTTTAATATGTCAATTTATTTATATTACATGTTTTACTTTCATTTTCTTCTCATAATGTATCAATGACATCAAAATAATGTTTTACTGAAAAATGGAATTTATTTCTCCCTTTGATCGAAAATTCATTTTCATCAATGTCTATGTTTTCTAAAAAAATTGAATATTTTTTTACCATTCTCGAATGATTTTATAGTGAAATTTTACCTATGCATTATATTTTTACCAAGTGGTTTAAATTTAATATTCTAGCAAATTTTATAACAATATACTATTAACTTAAATTTAAAATATGAAAAGAATTTGTGTTTTACCTTGTTTGGAACAAACATAAATTTTTCCATAACAAAAACCCAATTATTTAAATATTTCCTTAATATTTTAATAGATTAATTTGATAGAAAATTATTCTTTAATATTTATGAAATTTTAGGATTTTAAATATGTGAATTAAAAATGGAATCGATATTTTACTCAGTAATGGTTTAATGTTCTTTTTATGAAATTTACATTAACCAATGAATAAATTAATTGGAATTTCATATATAATATTTGAGATAAGATCCAATGGTAACATATTTATTTATTATTTATATGATTTATTATTAGGATACTTTTTTTATGAAATACATTTATTTATAATGGGTTATACCATGGTGAATGCTTTGTGAAAAACGTAATATTTTCATAGAGTATGATATGATGATGGATTTGTGATAACATGAGTCACAATAATATGTATTACGTGGATGGTGGGTCCTATATATAATTAAATTTCATTGTCTAAATAATAATGCTTTATGATATAAATGAGTACACCAAACGTTATCCCAATCCCTAATCACAAGGGTACACATGAGGTTATCCTAATAAAGAAATAAGATTACAAACTAGTGGTTATCCCAATATAAAAAATATAGTACACTAGTGGGTACTACAAGAAAAAAAGAGGGAATGTATGAGGTTATAAAAATACCAAATTAAGTATTTGGGTGGTAAACCCCAGAATAATATGTTTTGAAGGCCATTCTGGGTAGCCTTGACATATGATTTTTTATGCTTCTGTATACCCCAAAAATATAGAGCTTATACCAATGTTATAATCTCTCTGATCACATTATTTGATTATATTTTTGATTTATGTATTATGAACATATTGGAATGATTCCTTGACTCATTTTTATCATCTACGATATAAGGGTATGGGTTTACAATATTATTCTACTATTCTCAACCACTTAGTCTTCTTTTATTTATGTGTTATTATTAATATCTATCATGTATACCTTTAATGGGCATTATATTCCACCCATGTTTATGTTTTCATTCCACTAGTTATGAATATATGTAAAATTCATGGGTTTACTTATAATAGTTGTATATATTGAGAACGTAGTGGGAGATAATTTATTTCACATATGAAATAGCTATTAGTGGATCCAAATTTATAAACGAACTATACCCATGGAATTATATTGTGTGTTATTTTTATATAATAAAGGTATATCTATTAAGATATGAAATATATGTCTGATTTTTGTGGGTAATTATGGATAAAAATATCTTAACATTAGTGATCCATATTTATATATTTCAATTATAATGGCCTCACAATTCAAACATAGTACAACTATAACATCATCTATAAATATATAAAACTTTATACACTGATAAATTAAACTGAAGATGTTTTTATATTCTCATTTTTTGAAAACACAATCATGTAAAATATTCCTTGAAGAATCATTTCAGTTACCTTAGTCTGGTAATTACATATTTCTCATCCTTATTTCATTGAAAAATATTAGAAATGAATCATGAAAAATTTATTAATAATGATATAATAATTAGTTTATTGTCATAATGCATCATTAAACTCACTAATACTAGTCTATGATAAGGAAAAAAATTCTCTAACTACTTTTTTTTATTTTTTAAATAAATACATATTTATATAATATTAAAAAATATGACCAAAATAAGCATGGTGTAATGACATCCCTTTTTTGTTTTTCTAAAATATCCCCAAATATCATAAATGTTAATATGAGTGTGTCAATTCATTCTCACCTATATGTTTGTGAATTTTATTTCTCAAAATTATTGAAAACCACAAAAAATGGATACATAAGTGCTTTATTAATAAATTGTGTTTCATTTCAATATCCCGAGAACTTTCCATGACTGCAAAAATAATATAAGATGAATCTCCATTAAAGTAACCTTATATTAGAAAACTATAAGTATATATGGAAAATACTAATGCTGAAAAAATTGTATTATAAAACTGACAAATTGTTCCCTTATAATTAATTTATGTGATTATTTTTTCTATATTATTCTATATTCTTAATATCAGAGGACTTCATTTTTTGATTTTTATGATAATAAATTTTAACCCATATCAACAAACAAATCAAAAAAAATCTTCATCATATACACTAATACACTTATATATATTATTTTTGACCAATCAAACCTCCTCATTGAAGATCAGTTTGATAAAAAATGTAATGCTATTAAATTTTTATAGTCATTAAACAGTTTCAACAATTACCCCTAGAGTTTTGAACTTCATCCATTATCATGATTATAATAATGAACCATGATGGATATATATTCTCACTATAAAACTACTAAATCACATAAACATTGATGATAATGTTTAAAAATAATTATCACTCAGTTAGTTGAAATAAACAAGGATAATAGGAATAAGGATGTACCTCAATATTCTAAATAATGAACATTAAGAATGGGAGTATTCTTTCAATATAGACTTCATAATCATATTATCTATATTAGAAAGGGAAATTATTTATAACATGTAATTATATTTTAATGAATTCATAATGTATTTATTCTCATATTTTTAGTCTCAATAAGAAGTTACCATCTTCAATATAGGTCTAAGAATGTCATCAATCTCTTGAGATTGTAACATATATTCAATGATTTCATATTATTCCTGTATATAGTAATATTGTCTTTAGACCCAGGTCCATGATTATCACACCACTTATATTTCTTATGGTTCTTCAAACCATATTAAATAGACAACTTATCATTAGAATTATTCTTTTCTTATGAATATATTCCATTACATTTCACATCTGTCTGATTTGGTGATTTATTCATCATTATATAATTGGCTATTTTATCTAGACAGATGTAACACCAAGAGTGTTTCTAAAATAAGTTTGTCAAAAAAAATTAATCAATTCTTTATTTTTCATTAAATTAAATATAAATTTTTCTTTCATTGCAAACCACACCCTGTTTGGTTGGAATTATCAGAAACACAATGTTTAGCTTTTGTAACATGAAACTCCTTGTTTTAACGATCGACAACAAACAATTAATAATATAATTAAAACATAGACATTAACCCAAACAAATTAAATTCGTGGAATAAATATTGATAATATTATTTTAAAAATTGTATGTACTGGTTTTATATTAAAAAATCCTATTGATTAAAAAATAATTTTCTTAAATAAATTCATTCTATATTCTGAAAATAATATTTTCTCCGAAAATAATTTTTTTTATCACATATTAATAAAATAAATTTTCCAAAATTTTAGAAAATTAATTTTATAAATTAATATGTTTTTTGAAATGATCATATAAAAATTATCTTACGGTAAATATTCGGGATTTTTTAGAAGTTTTTCAGTTTTTGAAGAATAGTGAAAAATATTGAATTTTATTTGAAAACATCCACCTCAATTATTTTTTTAGAAATTTCAATAATATATCGAATATGTATTAAAGTAAAAATAGTTCAATTATACATCCATTAATACAATTTAGTGTATATTAATAAATTGAATATTTAATTATTATTTAAAAACACTCTAATCTTGTAGACATTTTATCTTCAAAAACCCGATTTCACTTCTCATTTATGGGATTAAATTTTAATTTATATTTTATAGTAATTTGAATTGAATTTTTAAAAATTAATTAAATTTTTTTAATCAGAATTATTTATAATTTATAATCATTTCAACATATTTTTATTTTCAAAATTATTATTTCTAGAAGTAAAAACCGATTACCTCAATTAAGGTAAAAATGGGTTCTGGGGGGGGGGGGGTTAAAATAAAAAGAGAACGGTTAAAAATAACCAATAAACATTCCAATATGAATTGGATGGATATAGTTCTACATTATCTCTTCTAGTATCGATAATATAAAATTTCGTATGTATGTATTAAGCTATAAATTTGTATGGGATTTAATCTTATCAAACTATTACATGTCGACCACTCAGCTAACATATAAAAGACTACCACCTCTCACCTATTATTAATGCCATAAAATAATTTTATATCATCAAATACATACCAAAATAAATTTAATACTTTTCCCCTATAATATTAAAATCCTTATTTTGTATATAAATCAAACATAGGAAGGATTTTGGTGTAGAACTATAGAAGATGCCGGAAAAAGAGGAAACAATGAACAACATTTTTTTGTTCTATTCATTCATCCACATAATTAATATTTTATAAAAGAATGATTATATAAAAACATTATTTTATTTTATACACCATTTTTTTGTAATTTAATGGGATTTATGTACAAACAATAACACTTTCTTCAACTAGGTTCTGAAATCGTTTTTCATGTGTACAACAGACTACTGGCTAGTGTACCAATGTCATTATTTTTTCCATAACAACGTCTAAAAATTAGAAATAATGATGAAAATATCATTAATATTTTATAATAATGATATTTTTATTATTTTTGAATTACATATACATTCATTCTTTACATTTTATTGAATATGATAATTTCGCTCATGTGTATGACAGACTAATGGCTCATGAAGCGATGTTATTCATTCAAGATTTACATGGAAAGTATTAATGATGTATTTAATGAAAATAAATGATATATATGACATATAAATTATTATTTAATGATAATATATCAAATTTATTTCTTTATTTTAATCATATCATAAAATGGATATAGCATTCATATGTACATAAGGCCTACCGTCTCCAAGAACACTGTATTTCATTATTCCTGACAATACATAATTGATTAATATAAATAAATATATACTAAATATATATGATATTTAAATCATGGTTAAAATTATTTATATTCTGAAACTATAATATAAGAAATATAATGAAAATAAAAAGTAAAACATAAACAAAAAATGAAGTAGTTATTGCCCAAAATGTGAATTTAACTAGGAATTGATAATAAAAGGGTAATAAAATATCACAATAAAACTATATATGGTATAATATAAATGAATATGTTTATAAAATATATTTATAACATACTTATAATTATTAAAATGTATTTTTAAACATATACAACAAAATTCAACACTTAATGTACGTGAATTCCATCTCATTTTTTTCATTGGTGAGACACATGCCACATTAACTACTCATTTCATTTAAGTAGTGTGTATAATTCCCATGAATGTATTTTATTATTACAATACAATGAATTATTTATATTTACATATCCATTTGATGATTTATCTTCAATGGTGTATACAATACATATATTCTCAAATTAGTAAGGTATTTTGGTCTCAATATTCCTTCTCTAAGACATATGTTAGGTTATACACCAATATTCTTTCACATGGTATATATAAATCCGCTATGAAATGTGATATGAGGAAATTATTTTTTGTCAAAATATTTTATATTTCATTTTATGTTAATAATTAATTGGGGTTACAATTCAAATATACCAACAAGGTATTGATTTTATGTTATAGTCACATAATTTATTGGGATTATATGTGATTATGTTTCCAATTATATATTTTTATCATTCATATCTCAATAAACTAATTAATTTTTTAGCATTTGGTTTTTCATGACATTTAAAACTAGTAATAATATTTTTACAATATTTGGTACTTTTGATAATTGATAAAATGATTTTAAGAAAATACGACATTATTTTTCTCTTCATTCAAAAACCCATTTTATTCTAAAAGCATGTTTTATTAAAATATCATCAAAAATGTATTATATCTATTATATGAGTTTTAAATTTAATTTATAAATTTTTTTGTTTTTTGAATAATATTTTTAAGGGAATATTTACACCCTTCTTTTAAAGAATTCCCATTAGTATTTTACAAAAAATGTGATTTAAATACTTTTTTAATGTGTATGGCAGGAAAAAAACTTCCCATATTCATGAAAAATTATTCTCCTTGAAGATGCTATTATAATTTCTCAAGGCTATTTCTAAAGAAAATGATTTGAATAAGTTTTATCTTCTAGAAATAAATTTTCAAACTAGAAAAGATAATTTCCTCATGAAATGTTTTAAATGATAAAATAATATTTTATTTATAAGTATTTAGGTTCATTTCTAATGAAAAACATTTACTAAATATTTTAAATGTTTTAGTTTAAAAAAATTATTCACAATTAATGGTTATTTTCCTCAAGAATGATTCCAAGTAATTTTTAATTCAAAATAATTCTCCATCGGTGATGGCATCCAATGGGGTTACATATGATTTACTTGGGATATGATTCAAGGAAACCATTATAAGCATATTTTCAAATGAATTATGGTTATGAAAAAATATATTTATAAAACTTTTTTCTCTTCTATGGTTTATACCATGATATATATATTATAAAATATTATTCTCCTCAATGGTTGTTTAATGATGAAATGTTGAACTGATTATTAAACATGTATCTTTTAGAAATGTTTTGATTTGATGAAGTGATTATGAAACAAATTTAATTTCATGAGTAAAGGAATGATGAATGTTGTAGGATTTTTTGGCACACATATGTATTATTTTCAATATGTGATCCGTTTCATCAATACCTACCTACAATGAACTAGGTAAATATGGATAACTCATAAGTAAATATTTTATGTGTGAAATTTATTTCATGATCACAATATTATTCATCAACTAGATCACATGTTGACAATGTAATGCATAGAAGTGGGCACATGTTCACAATGTTATCCATGAAATTTATTACTTGTTCCCAATGTAATGTGTGAACCAATTTTCATGTTCATAATGTCCAGAGTGAATAAGTTTAAATGTTCACAATATTATTCTTGAAACTAGTTACATATTACAAATGTTATACATGAACCCAATTGTATGTTTATGTTGATTTGTTTGTACCTGAGAAAATGTCCATAAGTTTATTAAAGGACCCGATTTCATGAATGAACTTCCCTTTATTAATACATGTTAACAATATTATAATCTGATGTGTATGTTTGAGAGTAATTTCGTATACATATGATTTGATATCATGGGTCATGTTATTTGATTCCATTGTGATTAATATCTTAGAAAAATAAAATATTTTCCCCACAACTAAAAATTATGATATTTTATTCACATAGTGTGGATTATAAATTTTATACAAATATACATACCCATATTTTCATGTATTTCTTAAGTATCTCCCTTGTTATCCATTTATGAATATCTTTTCTCACCCTTTATTATGTTTACATTCTCTAGGTTTTGACTAAAGTTTTACTATAAAATATGTTTGGGAAGTGTAAAAATGTGGAAGATCTTTGTGGGATACATTGAAGATATTTCAACAAATTAATAAAATTCTATTCCATGTTTGCAAAGGCATTAAACTACTACAGTCCTCTATTGTTTTTTTGTGTAACGTATTGAATATTATTCTTGATGAATGTAATATCTATATATGAGATTTTTAGGTCACTAAATTGAATAAAAAAACTACCCTTCCATTTGTGGAACAACATTACTGAGTTCCACATATTCCTCACTCAAAACAATATAATTCGTCTACTATTAATGATTATTTTATTTCATGTCATTCATTATCAATATGTTTATTCATAACTTCAAATCATTTTTCCCTATATTTAAAAAATCATTATTCGTAGAGGAATATTATAGTAAAAAGAGTAATATTTTTTCCTAAATACAAAAAATAGTAGTAGTAACCTCTGAACCATTCTCTTTTATAATGATAGTACTCCCTATCAAATGTTAATTTTTGTTTCCAAATTGAAAAATATGGTCTTATTTTAATCAAAAAAAGCATCATAATATATTCTATTTTTTATTTTTATAATAAGAGTTTTCACGAATAATATTAGTCCTACCTCATGTAGAATAATATCTAAGACCTAAATTGTCATTAAAGGAAGATTTATTTTGAGATTATTTTGGGATATATATGATCTACCACTTTGGGTCCTTCTTTACACTACCTTTAGAATATTCACATTTACCGTCAACTAAATTAGAGATGTATCTAATAATTTCTATTAAATGTTTTTTTTTCAGTAAGTACACATTTAATATGTAATTGATATCTCTTCCTCATCTCGATCCAATATTTCCTCAACCTACATTACAATAATTTTAAACAGGAACAACTCCAATTTTTTCTTCTCACATTCCAAAATTTATTTTTCTTATTTCTTACTATGGTCCTCTGGTCTAGATAGTTTTTATTAATGAAATTTCATCATTTTTTCATCTTTTAAAATAAGAAAATATATCCTTTAATCTCTGTAAGTTTTGTAACATGCTTTTTGATAAACTAATTTTATAAAAAATTATCACCATTGTTTAATTGATCATTTTTTCTAATTCTAGTGATGTGTACATTTCTAATGTGTTGCATCCAATATTTAATTTAGAATCTAATATAGTTTTGATTTAATTTTCCATCATCATAACTACTAGATGAACATTATTTATTTTTAAATTTATTAATGATGTTGCATTTAGCAGTATATAAACTAATTTATGATAAAACTTCCTTAATATTTCTTCTCAACAAATTATTATTGTTGATAGAGAACAATTTATAATATTTATTTAACCACTATTATGGTGGATCCATAACATATTCATCAAACATAGAATCAAAATAATTTTTATTTGTATAGATTCATGAAAAATGGAAACTAATATAACCATTCTTGAAATAACGATATTATTTACCTTTTATTTTTGAATTTCACCTTTTACATCTATTTGTTAGAAGACAAATACATTGGTTAAATCACATTCCTCATCATCATCATCATCATAAATTGATTTTTCCTCTATTTATTCATCTCTAAAATTCTCTTTATAATAACACCAAAGATATATCATCTATATCCATCTTCTTAAAGAATTTTTATTTTGGAATTTTAAATTGTATGAGGATTATATAATGTTCATGAAATGATATATCCTCTAGAGTTTCTTTATAGGGAACCATGTGATCAAACATATCTTGATTATTTCTCATTAATTTTTAAAAAAACATGAATCACATAATTTATCACTAAAACAAATGATATTTCTGAAATGTCATTAAACCTTTTAATACAATCAATTATATATTCAACATCAATTATCTTGTTATCTTAAAACATTTTCCTATATTTTTTTATCATAGAAAATTTTATATTAAAATTTCTTTCGTTAGTGCATCTCAACTTATACCACATTTCGTGGACTTTTGAAACAACATATAATTTTTATAAATATTCATAGAGAGATCCAAAAAATAGTAAATTTTGAACATTTCCAACATGTTTTACATTTCATATATCAGTAGATGTCATATAATCCTTATTAAATAGGTTAGATCATACTATATTATATTCTATAATATCATGTTGAATAGAAAAAAGTTTGGGTAACATGATATTATCCATATTGTGATAGTTATTTCAATTGAATATATGTACAACCATTTTGTTAACTAAATATATATTACACATAATAATTATTTAGTGAGACATTTCATAATAATAATTTATTCAAATAACAATCGATATTCTTAGATCAGTGTATGATCACTGATATGTGTAGAGGAAAATTAAGGATCACATTATTTTTACAAACTCAGCCCAAAATTGAACCTTTAAAACATGTCAAATTTTATGATCCACTAAAATATATCTCCAAAAATCACATGGTAAGTAGTAAATATATAATGATCATTCCAAATAGTATATTTACTAGGATTATCCACAAAAAAAGAGTTAATCCATTCCAAGTTGGTCATACCTCCAACATGATTCTCCACTAAAATAAATATTAATTGGTTACACACACTGACCCCCATGAATTCAAATATTAAGAAAATAGTTATAACCCTAGTTACAAAAATTATTAGAAATTGGGTATGACCCCTATTCATAATCCTCTACCATTTTTTATAAAAATTAATATTATGATCACACATTTATAAGGAAATTCAGAAAAAAAACATTTAATATTCCATTTATATTTTATTGGACATGGATATTGACAATATAAAATTATGTTAATCAATATATGAAATAAATATATTTACTTTTAGTGATATTTTATAAAAAATATTGATATATACTTAAAATATTACCCACTGTAAATAGTACATGTGCTTAGTTACACTTTTTGAAACCTTTTTGGTTGATAATTAATCAAAAGGTAAGTGAAATTATAAAATAGATGAAAAAATAAATAATTAGAGGAAAATAAAATATATTTTGTGAAATAGAGAAATAGTATGAAATTCACTAATATAATTCATCCATAAATAATTTCAATTTCAATGTTGATATTGTATTAATAATTTCCAAAAATTTTATATTCATTAAATTTGATTTCTATATATGAATATTTTTTTATAGTAGAGATTAAATGGAGACGATAGAGATAACATTTTTTTCTTATTTGTGAATAATATAATGAAGTCTCATGACATCTAACTAATATTAATTTTTTTAATATCAATATTATTATGTACTCCATGATTCATATCCAATGTTTTTCAAAGAATTATTTTGAGAAGAATGATGTTACTTGACAGAGGATATCATAATTATCATTACAGATATAGATTATCTTATTGAGTTACTAGAAAGATAATATTCAAATAGAATAGTATTAAAGAGACCCCCATATTTTTATAGAATTTATTTTTACTTATATTATTAGAATAAATATTGAGAAGATATTACTCTTAAACATTCACACTTATGATGGAATTTATGATTTTATTGTTATTAGTCAATGTATCACCATGATTCTACAGTTGAAAACAATTATAATCTGTGATATTTTTTTGTTCCCCTTAATCATGTATAGATGGATGAAAATAGCCCTAGGATTGTGGGAGGAAATCCCCCAATCATGAACACCATCATGGGAATTATATGATATGATCATATATGTGTCTTTGGTATTATCCAAAACCCCATCGAACCACAATACGTGATATCGATCAAACATACTCCTTCATAGATCAATGTTAATGTCAATGGTGTATCTCTTTCTATTAATAGACTTTAATGATGTGATGGGATGTTTATAACTAACATAAGATTCATTAATTAATGATTTAAACATTTTAATTGAACCTTAATATATTTTTATGATAATATTTTGGATGGAATCAATGTCATTATCTGTGAAAAAACACATTGGACTAAATGAAATGTGGATTGAGAAAACTTTATTCATGTTGTTTAACCATCATATAATATGGTTAAATGTTTTATTGTAACATCCCAATTATGTAATGAATAATAGATATTTTTATCTATGCCTATTAATGAATTAGATAGTGTTTTAGAGGCTTAAAATGAAAATAAATCCAATCTTAAGCATAAAATACACTAATATTTTCAAAAGATTGGTTTGCTGCCTTTTAATGGAAAAACATTTTTAAATCTATATTTTGAAAATTTTATAAGATAGTTTTGTCAAAATAAACTTATTATTTATTATTGGGACATCAAAATTTACTTTGTGTGAATTTTTGGTATTTTTCTGATAAAGTTCATTTTTTAATGAATAGTGAAGAATGTTGTATTTTAATTCAAAACCTCTTTTTAATCTAATTTATTTATATGATTAGATTATCTTTTTAATTGGTTTTAAAGTGAAATTAGAATATGTTTGTACCATTTAATCCAACGGTGGTCATTGGAATCAATTTCACTATGAAATTGGACTTAAACTAGTGCAAATCTTTTGGTACTTATTGTTTCATAAAAACACGCTATTTGTCATGACAACATGAATTAATTATTAAATTAATTAATGTGACTTATATGATTTGAATTTTTTAAAATAGGCATAATTTTTGAATTCAGAATATCAAATATAGCTTAGGGTGAAGTTATGGTATTTTTCTGAAAAACTTCAATTTTTGATGAATAGTGAAACCAATAAGTGGTATTTATAAAAACTGATTTTTCGTTTAAATGAAATTTTACCACTTCTGTGTTTTGAATTTCAAAAAATCCGAAATACATGGTTTTAATTAAGAAGTAAAATGTGGTTCAATGAGATTAAAATAATTTTTTGGTGAATAGTAACTTTTAAGTTCTTAATCGCGATTGGAGGTAATTAGTTAAATTTAAGGAAAAAATGATATTATAATAAAATGAAAATACCTTGACACATGTCCTACCCTTATTGGATGTGTCATGGCCGACCCATAAAAGCCATGGGTCAACTTGGGGACCCCATGGAGCCACTTTGGTTGGGAAATGACATAAATAACTTTTTATTTAATGTTAAAGTAAAAATGACACACACATGAGGTGTTTTACTAAAACAATTTTTACATGGGGTTATACAAGTCATATTTTTGACTATAAATATTAATTAGAATTATAAAAAGATTTTCTAAATCATAGTATTTTTTTATAATTTTTAGACGTTAAATAAATTAAATTATTTATTACATCATGATGATGCAGCGATGACCTCATTATTTAACGATTTAAATAAAATGGAATGATAATGTAATATCTAAGACCTACACATGTCCAAAACCTATTGGATGAATTCATTTCTTACCCTTATCACCTTATCCACGAATTATATCAATGTGAGACCTCATAAATCCGAATATAAGTTTAAAATAAAGTGACTTTTCTTTACTTTCCAAGAGTACCCCTCCTCTCCTCTTATAAAAGGCTCCCAACTCTACCTCCTTACCCACACTCCCAAAGACTTTGGATCGGCCAAACCCTGCACATTTTGTCTCTCCACTTCCCTCTATTACTCCTTGAGGCCTCATGTTGGGCAGAAGTCTTCCCGAGGAAGCCTCTGAGCTCAAAACAAAGGGAGTTACCCGATTTTAAGGTAATGTCTTCACTTGAGTCATTTTGTTTTATTTTGCCTCTCCAACCCCATAAACTATTTTTATTCATTTCTTTTGTAACAACTACAGTATCTTCAATATACTAGGATGTTTTTATAAGAAGTATTTGAGCTACACTTACACACACCTACATCTAATGGTTAAAGAACACACTGTTTCCGTTGATGGCGAATTTCTGCCTCATGAAATGATGATTGTTCAACACTCATATAACACCTTCAAAGGTGGCCATTAAGATGACACTATATTTATATATGATATATAATATGATTTTGTTTTCCTTAAGCTTCTGTATTTTTCATTTTGTGCATACCTTTATGGTTTCCATTATGGGTAAACACGATATCTTCATTTAAGGAAGTGTGGACTACCGCCCCCTCAAAGTGATGTGATTCGTTAATGACATATGTGAGATTTATAAAGGATGGATTTAAAGTTATTATATATGATGTTATACTGGAATTATAATATACCTATATATCATTATTATTTCTTTCCATTAAAGTATGATATAAAAATGAAAGTAGCGTTCATGCGTACGTACGACTGGCCGTCTCCATGAACGGTGCATTTCATTTCTTATCCCAAAATGTAATGTACTATTAAAAGTACATGTATATAATGGATATATATACTGAATGATACATCTAAATGATGAATATAATTCTGGAATTAAAATATAAATACCTCTCCTTTAGTTTTAATTCCATTAGTATGACAAAGAAATGAAAGTAGCGTTAATGCGTACGTACGGCTTACCGTCTCCATGAACGGTGCATTTCATTTCTTACCTCTAAATGATTATGTAATATTATAAATACATGTATATTCTGGATATATATGATATATATGCTATCCAAATCAGGAATTTCATTCTGGATATAAAGAACCTTTGACCACACGAACAACATGTAATTGTAAGAAGTCCACTTTCGACTTAAGAACCAAATATCGACAAAACAAACATTATTAACTTAAATGGTTACATAATGTTTATAACATAACAATAAGTGATATAAAAGGAATAATTAACTTTAAAAAGGTTCTTAATCAAGTAGAAATTAACTCAAGTTTAATATTCAGGACGTTAAAGAACGATCGAGTCAAGTCGGACCCGAGGTAAGGGACTTCGTCTCAATCTCCTTTCATTGAGGCATATTTCGTTTTATACACAACTTTCTTTTATACGGTGTATAAAAACTTTTACTTTTACTTTTATAAAAAATGAATCTTTTTCTACGAAGCGTTTTACTAAACGACATAAAGGAATGTTTTTTAACGTACACGGTGACAACGACCTTTTCCGCCGCCGTGGGTATTATTTGGTCTTTGGCTTCCTCAACAAGCCGCAATGTTTTTAAAATAAAATAAATACCATATACTCTTTTATGTATTTTGGTATTGAAAATGGTTTTGATAAAGGATTCTATTATTTCAATGTATTTATGATATATTGTGATTGAAATGTGGAAATGTTATCACTCTTTTATATTGGTTTTATGTTTTATGATTTTATATTGGTACTTGGACATTTTAACGGGCAGTTACGTGATAAACAATATGACGGGTGGTGTCGTGAATACCAGGATGGGTGGTTACGTTATAACCTCCAATGCATTGGGTATGGAAGTCGTCCTTATGGATATTCCATTAAGTATGTATGGAAGTTGTCCATATGACTATTCCATTAAGTGATATGTGTGGAAGTCGACCGTATGGTTATTCCACTTAAGTATGTTTATGTCCCAAGTTACCTTTATATATGTTATGTGTTCTTTATATGGGTTTTATGGTAATCCTTTGGTTACAAAAAGGTAAGTAATGATATTTTATTCAGTGAAGAGCTTTTACTACTTCATGAAGGTGAAGGTATTACTTTGATAAAGTATACATGGATTACTTGATGTTTGAAAAACTAACAGTTTTCATTCTTTGTGTATACCTTACTGAGCTTTTTATGCTTACCCCAAGTTTTTTTGAAATGTTTTTCACAGGACTTAATGTGGAATAAGGTAAAGGATGGGATCAAGGGAATGTCATGCTATATAAAACATGGAACTAGACATGTTTCTTTTTAAGAGTTTTTATTCTATGGAAACTTGGTAGAAGTGTCTACTTTTTAAATCTTTTGAGATGTAATAGTTATGTTCTAATTCTCTAAAACTCTAAACCTGAAAAGATCCTCAATGTTAATTATTCATTTAATTCAATATTAAGTAATGTTTAAGGCTGGGGCCTTATAGTTTGTATCATAGGTCGGTTTAGATAACATTAGGAGTTAGAATTCTATTAAATGATTATCCAAAAATATTTTTTTATGGTAAAATTGAAATGATATAGCATTTGAAGATTACCATGTTGCTTCATCTAAGACATGTTTGATCAGAATGGTTTTTCATAGAGGAAACAGAATAGATTTTCTAGGAAGGCATACAGAGGGAAATGACGTTTCAAATCAGTATCCTGAGATGGTCACAAACAGAACTAAATAGTTTGTTGTAGTGATGGCTCAATTGACTCAGGTGAAAAATGTTGGTTGTTTTTCTTGATGATATTTTGTTGTTTTCTAAAAGTAAAGAGGAGCATGAAAGTCATTTAAGGGTTATCTTCCAAACCTTAAAAGAAAGGAAGCTGTATGGAAAATTCAACAAGTGTGAGTTTTGGTTATAACAAATTTCTTTCCTTGGTCACATTGTGTAAAAAGATGGCATAACTGTTGATCCTGCTAAAACAAAAGTTGTTGAAGAATGGAAGAGACCCACAAATGTAACCGAGATCCGTAGTTTTCTTGGTTTGGCAGGTTACTACCGAAGGTTTGTTGAATATTTTTCCTGGTTATCTAGTCCAATGACTAATCTAACTCGTAAGGGTGTTAGGTTCATCTGGAAAAAAGAATGTCATGATTGTTTTCAGTAGTTGAAAAGAAGATTGGTGAATGATCAAGTTTTGGCACTTCCTTCCAGGAATGGTGAGTTTGTTATATACAGTCATTCTTCGTTGAAGGGACCTGGATGTGTCCTTATGCAGAATGATCAGGTAATTGCTTATACTTCACGTCAGTTGAAAACTCATGAGGTAAATTACCCTACCCATGATATGGAATTAGCTGATGTTGGTTTTGCTTTAAAAATTTGGAGGCATCATTTGTATGGAGTAATGTGTGAAATATATACTGATCACAAAAGTTTAAAGTATATATTCACTCAGAAGGAATTGAACATGAGACAGAGGAGATGGCTGGAATTAATCAAGGATTATGATTGTACAATTCATTACCATTCGGGAAAATAAAATAACGTGGCTGATGCTTTGAGTCAAAAAAGTAATGCTTCATTAGTAATGTTGCATTTGGAAAGTGATCCTTTGGGTAAAGATTTGATGAACTTTGGCATAGAAGCTGTTGGTGCGGGAAGTTATTCTGTTTTGTTTTAGGTATCAGTGAGATCATCTCTATCAGATAGAATCAAGCAAGCACAGAAGGAAGACAGTGAGTTGTAGAAAAAGGTAGAGCTGGTTCAGAAAGGTAAGTTTCCTGAATTCAACATTGATAATGATTGTGTTTTGAGGTTTGGGAAGAGATTGTGTGTGCCTTGTGATTCACAGTTGAAGAGAGTGTTGTTATGTAAAGATTATAGTTCTCCGTTTTCAGTTCATCTTGGTAGTACTAATATGTACAGAGATCTACGGGAGTATTACTGGTGGGATGGAATGAAAAGAGATATTGATGATATTACTGTGAAGTGTTTGACATGTCAACAAGTTAAAGCAGAGTGGCAGTTACCGAAAGGGATGATTCAGCCTCTACTAGTGCCAGAGTGGAAATGAGAAAATATATCCATGGACTTTGTTGTGGGATTACCGAAGACATCTCGAGGTAATAATGCAATCTGGGTTATTGTTGATCGCTTGACTAAATCTGCTCATTTCCATCCTATACGAGTAACTTTTCCCTAGATCAACTTTCCCATTTGTATCTTAAAGAGATAGTCAGGTTACATGGAGTTCCTCTTTCCATTGTATCTAACAGTGATCCCAGGTTTACTTCTAACTTTTGGAACGGCCTTCAGAAGTAGTTGGGTACTGAATTAAATTTTAGTACAACTTTTCATCTGCAATCCGATGGGCAGTCAGAACGAACAATTTAGACCTTGGAGGATATGCTACGAGCTTGTTTGATATATTATCAGGGAATTTGGGACCAACATCTTTCTTTGGTTGAGTTTTCTTATAATAACAGTTTTCATTCCATTATACAGATGGCACCATTTGAGGCATTATATGGGAAGCAGTGTCAAACTCCAACATTTTGGGATGAAGTGGGTAAAAGGAAGCTGATGGGACCAGAATTGGTAAAAGAGATGGCAAAAAAAGTTCTTTTGATTCAGAAACACATGAGAACAACTCAGAGTAGGCAGAAGAGTTATGCGGATAACCGGAGGAAGGATCTATCTTTCGAGATAGGTGATCATGTTTTTCTCAAGGTTTCTCCATGGAAAAGTGTGATGAGATTGGGTAAGAAAGGAAATATGAGTCCAAGGTTCATTTGACCATATAAAATTCTGTAGAGAGTTGGATCAATTGCATACAGAGTTGCATTACCTCCGAGTTTATCTCAGGTACACAATGTTTTTCATGTTTCAATTCTGAGAAAGTATATGCCAGATGCATCTCATGTTTTGAGTCCAGAGGTAGTTCAGCTGGAAGAGAACCTATCTTATGAAGAACAACCGGTCTAGATTCTTGACCACAGGAAGCAGGTGTTACTGAATAAGGTGATTCATCAGGTAAAGGTTTTGTTGAAAAACCACATGATTGAAGAGGCAACATGGGAATCTGAAAATGCTATGAGGGATAAATACTCCCACTTATTTTGATAAGTGAATAAAATTGCGAGGACGCAATTCCCAAAAAGGGGGGAAGGATGTAACATCCCATGTAAGTAAGGAATAATAGATATTTTTATCTATTCCTATTAATGAATTAGATACTGTTTTAGAGGCTTAAAATGAAAATAAATCCAATCTTAAGCATGAAATAGACTAATGTTTTTAAAAGATTGTTTTGCTGCCTTTTAATGGAAATTTTTTTTAAATCAATCTTTTGACAATTTTATAAGCTATTTTTGTCAAAATAAACTTATTCTTTATGATTGCGACATCAAAATTTACTTTGTGTGAATTTTTGGTATTTTTCCGATAAAGTTCATTTTTTAACGAATAGTGAAGAAATGTTGTATTTTAATTCAAAACCTCTTTTTAATATAATTTATTTATATGATTAGATTATCTTTCGAATTGGTTTTAAAGTGAAATTAGAATATATTTTTTCCATTTATTCCAATGGTGGTCATTGGAAACAATTTGACTTTGAAAATGGACTTAAACTAGTGCAAATCTTTTAATACTTATTGTTTTATAAAAAGATGTTATTTGTCATGACAGTGGGAATTAATTATTAAATTAATTAATGTGACTTATATGATTTGAATTTTTTAAAATAGACATAGTTTTTGAATTCAGAATATCAAATATATCTTAGGGTGAAGTTTTGGTATTTTTCTGAAAAACATCAATTTTTGATGAATAGTGAAACCACTAAGTGGTACTTATAAAAACTGATTTTTCATTTAAATGAAATTTTACCACTTCTATGTTTTGAATTTCAAAAAAATCCGACATACATGGTTTTCATTAAGAAGTAAAATGTGGTTCAATGAGATTAAAATAATATTTTGGTGAATAGTAACTTTTAAGTTCTTATTCGCGATTAGAGGTAATTAGTGCAATTTATGGAAAAAATGATATTATAATAAAATGAAAATACCATGAAACATATTGTACCCTTATTTAATGTGTCATGGCCGACCAAGAAAAGCCATGGTTTAACTTGGGGACCCCATGGAGCCACTTTGGTTGGGAAATGACATAAATAACTTTTTATTTAATGTTAAAGTAAAAATGACACACACATGAGTTATTTTACTAAAACAATTTTTACATGGGGTTATACAAGTCAGATATTTTACTATAATTATTAATTAGAAATATAAAAATATTTCCTACATCATAGTATTTTTTGAATAATTTTTAGATGTTATATAAATTAAATTATTTATGACATCATGATGATGGAGCGATGACCTCATTATTTAACGATTTAAATAAAATGGAATGATAATGTAATATATAAGACCTAAAAATGTCAAAAACCAATTGGATGAGTGGATTTATAACCCTTATCACCTTATCCACAAATTATATCAATGTGGGACCTCTTAAATCCGAATATCATTTTAAAATAAAGTGACGTTTCTTTAACTTCCAAGAGTTCCCCTCCTCTCCTCTTATAAAAGGCCCCCACCTCTACCTCCTTACCCAAACTCCCAATGTTTTTGTCTCGGCCAACCCCTACCCATTTTGTCTCTCCACTTCCCTCTATTACTCCTTTAAGCCTCACTTTGGGCAGAATTCTTCCCATGGAAGCCTTTCAGCTCAAACCAAAGGGAGTTACCCGATTTTAATGTAATGTCTTCACTTGAGTCCTTTTTTATTATTTTGCCTCTCCAACCCCCTAAACTCTTTTTATTAATTTCTTTTGTAACAAATCCAGTATCTTAAATATACTAGGATGTTGTTATAATAAGTATTAGAGCTACAGTTACACACACCTACATCTAATGGTAGAAAAACATACTGTTTCCGTGGATGGTGAATTTCTGCCTCACGAAACGATGATTGTTCAACACTCATATAACACCATTAAAGGTGGCCATTAAGATGAAACTATATTTATATATGATATATAATATTTTTATGTTTTCCTTAAGCTTCTGTATTTTTCATTTTGTGCATACCTTTATGGTTTCCATTATGGGTAAACACGATATCTTCATTTAAGGAATTGCGGACTACCGCCCCTCAAAGTGATGTGATTCGTTAATGCCATATGTGGGACGTATAAAGGATGGATTTAAAGTTATTATATATGATGTTATACTGGAATTATAATATACCTCTTTATCATTATTATTTCTTTCCATTAAAGTATGAGATAGAAATGAAAGTAGTGTTAATGCGTACGTACGGCTTACCATCTCCATGAACGGTGCATTTCATTTCTTATCCCCAAATGTAATGTACTATTAAAAGTACATGTATATAATGGATATATATAATGAATGATACATCTAAATGATGAATATAATTCTGGAATTAAAATATACATAACTCTCATTTAGTTTTAATTCCATTAATATGACAAAGAAATGAATGTAGCGTTCATGCGTACGTACGGCTTACCGTCACCATGAACGGTGAATTTAATTACTTACCTCTAAATGATTATGTAATATTATAAATACATATATATGATGGATATATATGATATATATGCTATCCAAATCAGGAATGTCATTCTGGATATAAAGAACCTTTGACCACACGAACAACATGTAATTATAAGAATTCCACTTTCGACTTAAGAACCAAATATCGACAAAACAAACATTATTAACTTAAATGGTCACATAATGTTTATAACATGGAAATAAGTTATATAAAAGGAATAATGAACTTTAAAAAGGTTCTTAATCAAGTATAAATTAACTCAAGTTTATTATTCAGGACGTTAAAGAACGATCGAGTCAAGTCGGACCCGAGGTAAGGGACTTCGTCTCAATCTCCTTTCATTGAGGCATATTTCGTTTTATACACAACATTCTTTTATACGGTGTATAAACCCCTTTGACTTTTACTGTTATACAAAAGGAATCTTTTTCTATGAAGCGTTTTACTAAATGAAAAATGGAATGTTTTTTTAACGTATGCGGTGACAACGACCTTTTCCGCCGCCGTGAGTATTATTTTGTCTTTGGCTTCCTCAACAAGACGTAATGTTTTTAAAATAAAATAAATACCATATACTCTTTTATTTATTTTGGTATTGAAAATGGTTTTGATAAAGGATTCTATTATGTCAATATATTTATGATATACTGTGATTGAAATGTGTAAATGTTATCATTCCTTTATACTGGTTTTATGTTTTATGATTTTATATTGGTACTTGGAAATTTTAACGGGTGGTTCTGTGATAAACCATATGATGAGTGGTGCTGTGAATACCAGGACAGGTGGTTACGTTATAACCTCCAATGCATTGGGTATGGAAGTCGGCCGTATGGCTATTCCATTAAGTATGTATGGAAGTTGGCCGTATGACTATTCAATTAAGTGATATGTGTGGAAGTCGACCGTATGGTTGTTCCACTTAAGAATGTTTATGTCCCAAGTTACCTTTATATATGTTATGTGTTCTTTATATGGGTTTTATGGTAATCCTTTGGTTACAAAAAGGTAAGTAATGATACTTTATTTAGTGAAGAGTTTTTTAATACTTCATGAAGGTGAAGGTATTACTTTGATAAAGTATACATGGTTTACTTGATTTTTGAAAAACTAACAGTTTTCATTCATTGTGTATACCTTAATGAGCTTTTTATGCTCACCCCAAGTTTTTTTGAAATGTTTTTCATAGGACATAATGTGGAATAAGGTCAAGGATGGGATCAAGGGAATGTCATGCTATATCAAACATGGAACTAGACATGTTTCTTTTTAAGAGTTTTTATTATATGGAAACTTTGTAGAAGTGTCTACTTTGTAAATCTTTTGAGTTGTAATAGTTATGTTCTAATTCTCTAAAACACTAAACCTGAAAAGATCCTCAATGTGAATTATTCATTTAATTCAATATTAAGTAATGTTTAAGGCTGGGGCCTTATAGTTATATGGAATATATTAAAAGAGGATATATTTCATTTGGGACTCTTGTAAAATACATAATCAATGAATTCCATAATTTATAAATATGAAAAATATAATAGATTACGATTTAACCAATAAATTAGTTGAGGATTGGAACTAATTTTATTCCATCCATCTCAGTGATTACCTTATTCACCCTCATTATTTTAGTGAATGGGGTGATGTGTACACCTATTTAAAAAACCTAATTATTTCCTCAACGATTTGTTTATATTAAAAATTTATGGGAATAGATATTCTAGTACTATTACCAATCCTTCATAGAATATGTTCTCTATTACTCTCTCTGTCTCTATTTATTAACATTATTTTTCTCCTTCAGTTTAGTTTTCTTCAATCTCTTGGATAAATTATAATAATTAAATCTATTTATATATCAATATTTATAGTATTTTTATATCAATATTTTAATTACTATATACGATGTATGTTTCCATGGTTCTTACAAATAATTTATATCTCTTGGGGATTAAGGAATTATTATCATTACATATACTTTCCAGTTTAGTAAATTTATTTATTAATTACTATCTATATCGATTATATATTTTAATATTTATATAATAAATCACATTATGAATGAATTATATTTATTTTGAGATGCATGGGTACGATAATTATGGATCCCATATATTCATTGACAAGTCTCATAAGACAAACTATTTTGGTTATTTTTTATACCTACCCATTTAATTATAATGTATTAGTATAAGTCCTTGATGTTTTGAATTATCAATGTTTTCATATTGGGAGGCCTCTATTGTAAGCCTTATATTTTCATAATTAAATTTTGTGAAAATATAAAATAAGTTATTATTCTCTATATGAATATTAATATTGTTATTTTATCAATGGATATATTCCATTTTCATGTAAATATTTATATTGAATATTTATATTAATTGTTCCTCATTAATTCGAGAACAACGTCAATTATACACTCTATTTCAATAGAAATCATATAAAACCATCCTACATGTCACAATTCCTTATTCTAAGAGGATTAGCTTTAAATATTATGTCACTATAAGGGTAATATATATAGGGATTTATAGGTGTGATGATAATGAAATCCCTTAAAATATAGAATCCTATGTTTAGTGGGAGAAATTTTTATTTATGGGTAATGATATGGGATTGGTATGTAAACATTGTTTGATTAATTATATAAAACACTAAACCTAAGCATTATTTGATATAAATGTTTCCTAAATTTAATTATTAATTTTTTAACCATCAATTATTATTAATTAGTCTCTCGATTTTTAATCAATGGTAGACTGCAATGATTATGTTCTTAATTTTTTTTTCAACTGGTGTATGTCTTCTTGATAATATTTCAGGAAATATATTTTACCAGAAGATCCCCATTATATGATCTCATTAGTGGAATCAAATATTATGATTGAATCCTCACTACATCGATGTTCCAAAACTTGGTAGAAAATCATTCCCCATAAAACTAATTTTTTATAACTTCCCCAAGACTATTGTCTGCAACTCATACCATAATTATTCCTATATAATTAAGGATAAATTCAATCATATAATGGGGTAGAAATTTTTTGAAATGGATTGAAATTTTTTATATATCCATATGGATATGGAATATTTTTTTAAAATCTTCTAATTTATTAAGATAGAAAATATATTTAAAATACTACCATGTTGATTACTAAATCCTATTAATGTTTAATAACTCAACAATGTGGTCTCACCCAATATATAAATTGTCCCACATGGTCTATAGTGAGAACTGACCCCAAATATTTTTGAGTCTCCATCTTTTTCACTATGTGACTAACAAATCTATGTTTCATTCTAAATTTTTACTATATATTTACAGTAAATAATTAATGTTCCAAAATTCGTTAATATTTCCTTGAAAAATCTATTGCAAAACAAATTCAAAAGAAAAAACTTCCTTATTATGATGATATTCTTGATTTAATTTATATTAAGTAGATAAGCTACTAAGAATCTATCAGAAAACCAAACCTTTTCGAAGCTTCACTACTTATCATATGAACTTTACTCTTGATTCTCTAAAAAATTTATATTTATTATTGAGTTTGTCCTTTGAGAGAACATATGTATGAAAAGGAAAAGAATTGATATTATTATCAAAACACCCCACTTTAATACAAAATTGTGAATGGAACAATATCATCCAATAATGATATGAAAAATTTAAACCTTCCTCTTTTCAAATATTTAGTAAAATACTCCTCCATTATTACCTTCAATTCACCAATATACAATTTAACCATAGGGTTTCGTCATGGTCTCATAATATAATGTGTTTTTTAATATATTTTCCAAAATAATCATTCTATATATATTAAATAAAACTAACTCCCCATCCTCAATCCTCTTTATTATGTAATGGTATTTAAGGTCAACATATTATTATCTCATTAATAACTATAATTTTATAAAAATGATTTTTACATTGACTGTCCAACAATTGTAAAAAATTACCTAATATTTTTTGAGATCATAAATCATAATTCTCAACCACTCAATTATGAAACATGAATCCATTATAGAAATATATTTTTATTCTATTGTAGAGAGTAAAATCACTAGATGGAACCCTGATATCCTGTTGACTATAGTTACCTTAAAGTAATGTCAATCAATGTTATCATAGTTTTTTATTCACAGTCCCCTACCGATTTTTCATCAAAATAACCTTCCAATGTATTACCATATCTAAATAAATTTTATTTTATATTTTATACCTTTGTGGTATATCATAGTCCACCTCACAACTAATATATTTTATATCCCCATAAATGAGATGATATTACTCCCAAATCCCACTTCCTGGATAACATATGATAAACTTTGAACTATTTACTTCATAAGACATGATATGGTTCATCCATATAGTGTTATATCCATGTTAGCTACCTCATCTACTATTCATGGAACTTGTTCCACTGATATATTGATGTTTCTGATAAGTAGAGTTATAAAATTTTTTATATGGTTCTCATAATATTTTATGCTATTTTGAATATACTCATTATGAGATAAAACTAAACTTCTGATATTATTATATCTCTCAATATTCATGCCTATAATTTTCCTCACCTCTCTATGATATTTTTCATCAATATTTTTTGGATGTTTTTTTATTCAATTCATAGATATTTTGGATTGATGGACACACCTAAATCATTTTAACCCCTTTAAATTGAATAAATATGAGATCCCCAACACTGTACTTTTTCTAGTAGAAGAATTATAAATATTTATCCATATTAGAACAAATCTCATTCCCGAACAAACCAATATTCTTGTTCAGTTACCATAGGTTTTTTCTAAACCACTGGATACTTATATTTATTTTACACACAAACATCTAATTTATTTTTTCCTATTATACCAAATAGTATTATTTTATATATTTCATATTATACATATCAAGTAATAAAATCAATCATTATGTATATTTTATCTAAAAATACAACTTTATAAGAAAATATTTTTAAAATAAATAATTGTTATATTTTTTTATACATAAGAAATTATTTTCAATAATTTTTTCACACCATCAACATAAATCTATTGATAACCATCCAACCTTATATCACTTATTTACACTAGCATCATATTTTATCCATGATAACCATTTATTTTCAATTTCAATATTTATGAAAAGTAAATTGGTTATTTCAAATGTGTTACTCACATGTGAATAATTTACAACATCCAATATTGAAAACTATCCCTTTCAATAATCCCTAAGGGTAAATTATTAATCTATGTTCTGTGATTCTACTCTAATATTTAACGTATGAAATTCCTTTCAATTCCATGTATTTGTAAAATTCATATAATAATTTTATACCTACATGTTTTTCCCTAAAGTTCTAATCCATCATGGAATAAAAAATCTATAATTTAATCTATTGGAACTCTAGATAGATATTCATAAGTTCTTATTAATTTAGGTATATCATCATAAGGTATCAATATCAACCCTTATATGTTTTTTAGTAAACCATACACTAAAAATTTCAAATTTCTATTAGAATCATTATTGTTTTCATCATTTATATTTTTCATGTTTCAATAATCCAATTTATATCAATGGTAATTAATGTTTTTTATTTTCCTCTGTCTTCCATCAACATCATGATTTGTTCCTTCCAAAAAATATTCTCATTAAAGTGAAAATTTACACTTATGATGATCAATATCATATAATCATCCCAAAATAAACATGAATGTTCTTAATATCCATTGAATATTAATAAAAACAATAGATATTTCACATCTATCATATCATTGTCTCCAATATAAAAAAATTAATAGGTTTTATTTTTAAGACCTTGAGATAAAAAATCTATGAAATTACCATCTATAGAGATTTGGTATAATTATTTCTCATTAGTGATGATTGAAATTATTGAGTAAATAATACATAGTAAATATCCTTTCCACCCAAATAAAGAGTGTGAATCCAATAATATAGATTCATGGTTTTTTACATTTCAATTAATTTAATATTTATATATATAGAAAATTACAATTTCTTTTAGAGTTCATTGACCAGTTCTCTCGCAACTAATTCCTTTTTTTCAAATGATTATTAAAATTATTCATATTTAAAAATATATTTTTATTGAACATAATCATTTCATCTTTTCAATTTTATTTCTTTTAACTCTATATAGTAATTTTATAAAAACTCAAACACTGAATATTTATATTTTTTGATGCTTGTCAATTCTTTATCATGTATTCGTTGACGATTATCATTTATAATTATGATCCACAAATATATATCTCTGGGATAGTTTCCTAGACATATATTTGTTTAAGATAAATTGTTTGAATCTTTTATACCACTCATGTCCTCTTAAAAGTCATGTTTCACTACTTACAGAGTACACACCTATAAAAACATGTGTTTTCTAAATTTTGAAACCATTTCATGCCTTTCCCAAATATATTATTCATAAATATATTAGTAAGGTGCCCAAGCCAACAATACCATATATTTATAATTAATATATACGATGTTCAAGATAGTTGAATTCCTATATCATTTCAAGTCAGATACAGTGATCTATCATTTTCATAAGTAGATATGAATGGTGAACAATTTGTGATTTCAAAAACATTAATTATGAAATTACTTCCATATAAAACAATGGAAAATTATCTAGAAGAACTAATGGTATTTTAAATCCTTCTAACACAGTAAAATTACTCTATCAAAATAAATTTTTAACCCTTCATCTAAAAAGATACATATCTATTTCCCATGATATGAAGAGCTTCATTGTCCACTAAATTTAATTTTTAAAACAAATTCATTAAATAATTTGTTTTCAATATATTTTCACTAGTGTGATAATAATACACTATAAAATCTATAATCAATGAAATTATTACAGTGTGGAAAAAATATTATGAATTTTAGTACATTTTTCAGATGATCTAATATAACATATTCCAAAGATGATTGTTTTTTGAATTCCCCTTATGCTTGTTGTAACCCATCACGAGGTGACCCCTCATTCCAAATTTTCAGCACACTATTCAAGGTTTTGTATATTTAACTCTAATTCACTCCCTAAACATATCATCATATCAAAATTAACTTCTTTAGTGAGGTTATACCACCTTCCTCATCAACAAATTTTATTTTTGTTAGGTTTTTGAGTATTCCATCTATATTTCCTTGATTAAAAATATTATTTCGAATATTTTGGAATATAATGATGCCTTTCACATAAGAGTTACATAATTCCACAAAACATACATACCATGTTTTAAACAATAATAAAAATAGTAATATTTAGAAACCATCATCTATAAAATCTCTCTCTAGATAATGTTGACATCATTCATATGATACCATATACATAATTAACCTGATAGTCTCTCCATGAATAGTAATTTCATTGGGAACAAAATTTCTTATTATTATTATATGCATCTTATACATGTATTTTAGGGTTAAAATCAACTCAATCTTAATATTACTTTCTGAAATTCATATTGTCACATTTTATCCTATGTTAATACTCACAACAACTTAATCCTTTATTTCATAATTTTCTTATTCAACTCTTTCAATTTTAACTAGATTAAAATTTTTCAATAGAACGTCCTGATCATTTTGTACAGGATATTTATGTATCGGTTTCCTTTAGTAACTGAACTCCCTCCCCAAAATTGTTTTAGAAAGAACTCTCAATGGAATTTCCTCTCTCTACATATGAAGCACTAGTAAAGTAATGGTCAACCAAATTTCATAATCTTTCCCAACCCAATATCTGATAATAATTATTCTTACATAGAAAAAACCATATTATATTTATTTATTTGATTGAACTTCTAATATGAGGACCAATTATGGATAATCCATTGTAAAACAACAGCTTCTAAAAACAAAACAGCTATGTCATTGATTCCAATTTCCATTACTCTCAAAAAGATAAAGAGTTTTATTAAGTGTATTCATTCAAGGAATGTATTGAAAACATTAATATAAATAATATAATATAAATAAGTTTAGGATTCATCATTTGGAATTGGATCAGTGTTTATATAGCAATACATTCCATGTTTATATTACATGGAATTTTTTGAATATTTTTGGATACCATTGTGGGTTAATAATATTGTGGATTTACATATGATTGAAGTCATACATACCCATTTTAAGTCTAATATGAATGAATTTTAAAGCGATTAAGGATATTTCCTGAAATAGTTACTCCACCATTTAGATTATTTATAAGGTATATATATTTTTCTTTTTTTATACATGATATAATATTGATGTAATTATGATTAATTAAGAAAATAATTAAATTGATTTAGGTAATATAAGGTGACTAGTATTGAAAACATAGAGTGCTTTTAAAAGAAGAAATTATAAATAAAAATATTAAATTATATTTAATTTTCTATGTGACACAAAAAAATAAAATTAGAGAACCCAAAAAAATTATATTTTATAAAATCTAATCTCTTAGACTACTTTCATAACATACATCCCCTACTCTAAATGATTTGTTATAAAATATACCATTATAACCTATCCATTAATCTTTTGGGTTTTAATAGTACAAAACAAATTTCGAATAAATTTTTTTTATACATTTATATGATTAAATAAATGTATATTTATTTATTATAAATAAAATAAGAATGATTTGACAAAAAAATAAATGCATTTTGAAAACTGTATTTTTTCTAATAGAAGGATTAGTTTCACTTTTCACATAAAATTTATAATTAATTTTTACCAATTTAAAAAAAATTATTTAAATAATGTAACTTCAATTTATATTCATAATATCAAGATTAAATTTGGTTAAATGGTTTTTTAGAAATGTATTATCTTTCAATGAATAATTAATATACAATTTTTATTTTAATATTTTAGTTTAATTTTAATTATTTAAAAGTTAAAATTATATTTGAATTATATTTTATGTAAAATTAGTCAAATTAAATATCTATTAAACTATTTCGATTTATGCTAATCATTTCCTTACTTAATTTTTATTTTAAAACCATTAATAATTACGATAATTTTCTTACTAAAACTCATATTTTTCATATTGTTTATGAGTTTTGTTTTAAATTTAATTCTTCCACATCTATGAGTAAATTTTTTAAAAATGGAACAAATATTTGGAATTATAATTATTTATATGTTCTATTAATTTGATCTTAGTTTTTGAAAATAATTAATAGTGGAAACAATTGAATGTAATTACCCTATTTAAAGGAAACATTGGTTTACAAGGGGTTAAACTAAAATGTTATGAGTTAAAATTACTTTAAAACTTGTATGGAATATATTTTATGAAAATACTTAAAAATTATAATATATTATTATTGATAATACTAAAATTTTTAACCTTTACAAATGTAAAAAATGTGGGTACACATTTTTCATTTCAAAAATTACTATTGTGACACTCACCTGAAGTATAACTGGCCACCCTATATCCTCACACCTTCACACCATAAAGTCCTATTCATTTTCAATTACCTTCAAAAATCACTCCCCCACTTCTATAACTGAATGCTAGAAGTATTTTTTTTGTCATAAGTCCATTTTTTAAGTAATTTAGTTATAATCTTAAAGGGGTGGCCTGAGGAGAGAAAATCATTCTATCCATGGGATTTTATTTTTTTATGCATTCAACACCATAAAAAAATTCATAATTAATTATTATTAACAACCTAAGTATCTCATATATAGTGATATGTTATTATTTTAAATGAATGACGTCGATCCATATCTTATTCTATGATTACGGAAATGATAACATTGTTCATGTGTACAGTGGACTACCACCTCTCAAACCAATGTGGAACATTTTCATTCAATACCTCACACTGTTGGATATGATGATGTATAAAAACTATATATATGATATATCTAATATTATTATTACTAGCTATTCATTATACCATATAAAACATTTTTACATTCCATGTTTTAGGGGATACCAAAGTGATGCACATGCGTATAGTGGACTATGGCCTTATAATGAGAGATGACTTTTTTTCACTACCAATTTACATGGAAGGTAAACAAAATTTAAATTATTATATTTCATATAAATTAATTAATTATTTTTTTTTACATATTTAACATTCCTTAGAATATAATATATCATTTTATATCTTCCCCATTCACTTATTGAAAGATGATTACATCACTCGTGTATATGTGTGCTACCACATTAACAAAGTGAGTTGAATCTATTTCTTGCAGAAAAAAACATGAAAAATATATATAATTATATTCAAATAAATTATATTTTATTTTTGATAATATTATAATTTAGTAAAAAGAAAATATTGCCTAATTTTTCTAAAAAGATCTTTTAAAAATGGGAACATAAAACTTGTGCACTAACGACCTACCATCTTCATGACTGTTACATACATTATTTATTAATCCCATCCATCATGATTTTTCATAAAATTATAATTAATTTTTTATATATAAATAATATGTCTTGAAAAATAATCTGGATATATTGAAATAATGACCATATGTACCAACTGAAAACCTACTCATGAAATTTCTGATACATAAGTCATATATCATTGAAACAGTAGACATAATCATAATTTATTTTGTAAATTTTTTAGAAAAAATAATAATTTAAATTACCATAATAATAAAATTGAAACATTATATTAACAATGAAAATAAATTACACACGTTTATTGATTATGTACATAAAAAATGTATGTGACGAGTAAAAATCATTGTAATGGACTTCGTCTAAATTTCAATTCATTGAGCCATACATTATTATTATCTGTGTCATTTATTTTATATTATGTACATAAATCCCTATTGACATGTAATCTCATGATAAATTAAAAAATCATGTAATATTAAGTTTCAATCTGAATTATTTCATTCAAGGTTATTTTATATGAATGTTGACAAGTTGTAAGTAATTTCTTAGCATAATTTCCCGTCATTGGGTAATATTACTTATTTGTTTTCCATTGATATTTTATGATTCTATGTATAATTATTTTTTATAATCTATTGATGTATTTCCACTTGTTTTATGGGGCTTTATATTTGACAAGTATTATATATTAATTGATTAATTCTCAAATAAATTTTATGATGTCTTAAAGTGTTTATTTTAAAATCCCATTTTAATCCAGATTGTTAATTCCTGAATTTCAATTGAATGAAATGTTTTGAATCCTATAAAATAATCCCAATTTATTTTCATATCATATAGTTATTTTTTGTATTTTAAATTAATTCTCCAATTTTAAAAATATTTGGTACATAAAATAATTGGAAAATGATTATATGAAAATATGACGTTATTTATCTCCTCAGATAAAAATATGTTTTATTATATATTTTTTCAAAATGTTTTTTCAAAATTATTCTTATCCATTTTAAAAAATTAATAAATAAATTTAAACACATTTCTGAATATTTATATTATTTAAAAGGACTTTAATTTTATTTTCAAAATAATGATTTTTGGGGTTTTCTCAACAACTAAATTGAATCATTTTTTAAAGTGTACAAGATGTACCCAATTTTTGTAAAACATGACCACACAATGTTTGAAATATTTTTATATATGTTTGAAAGTTTATTTTCAATTATAATTATTTACAATTTTTTATCATTTTATTTGGAAGGGGGATTTTCAAAACGAAACAT
Organism: Viscum album; assembly: GCA_963277665.1. Classification (NCBI taxonomy): domain Eukaryota; kingdom Viridiplantae; phylum Streptophyta; class Magnoliopsida; order Santalales; family Viscaceae; genus Viscum; species Viscum album. The sequence continues at coordinate 1,160,064,920 of OY728125.1, forward strand.
ATATTTTTTTAAATAATTTTCAGAAGATCATTTTACTGAATTTCTATTCATCAGTGACAAAAACCCATTATTTTTCCTATTCATTATGAGGATATATTATAAATATACCTTAATTATTCTTCATATGGTAATTTCATGATCATTTTGACAAAAAAAAATTATTTACATTCACATTCTTGATTAATATTTGTAGCCCTTATATTTAACATTAAATATTCAATTTTATGTGATCATTGGACATTAAATTTTCAAAAAATATCCATATAATTTTTGTAATGGATATCATTATTTTATAATGTTTATCTGATTAATTCATATGGTGGTTTATTTTTAAAGTTAATTGATTGACTATGGAAATATTATTAAACCTTATTAATCTTCACTATATATATTTAATGGAAATTAATATATTTATTTTATTGAATAGTTTTTTTGATATATGAGTTATGATTTATAAATTTTAATATATATGGGACCTAGTTATAGATATCCCCTTAATGAATTAGTAGTCTCATGAAAAAAATTAGTAAAATAGAATTTAAAAGGTTTCTTTCAATAGATTTAAACTTGATTTGGTCATATAATTATGGTAGATGTATCATGTTCCTGAAAGCAATATGTCCAATGATTGTTATTTTACATCATTAAAAAATTATTTATTATAATCTATGATATTTTTACAATGATATAATCTCAAGATTCATTTCATTAAAAGATTATTAACAAAATGGAATGGGTATTCATTTTTTTACCTAGGTATATTTATTATGCATTATCTTATTATCCATTATATTTTCATATTGAAATTATATTAGGATGTATATAATTCTTAATTTATTGATTAAATGTAATGTGTGTCCATTTATTTACCTTTTCATATTTATTATTCCTTATCTTATTATGATATTTCGGTTATTTAAATTATATTTCTGTTCAGTTATTTATTTTTCCATGTTGATTATTCTTGTTGATCCCGGATCAATTTTTTTCTCACAACCCTTACTTAGTATTCGACTTCACCCATATTTCTTCCATTTACTAGTAAACCATGAAGATTACTATGATATATAATGAAGTATATTCTAGAGGGAACACATATATTCTCATAAAAAATGAGTTGTAATTTTTTTTTCAAATGTCATATAGAAATATTGTAAGTATCCAGATTACCAAGAATAGAAAACTATTATATCCTTAAAGATTCATTATTTTTATCTTATGACAATGTAATAAATAAGAAATTGGATCTCAGATACTAGGGTTAGGGTCATTATTGATTATATCAATATAATTATAGAATAATACTTGGGAACTATGATTAAGAAAACATATATTCGAGAACCTACCCATATGAAAAACACTAAGGACCAGTACAAAAAAAATCATAATGCTTTGGTATGGAACATTGAATCATTGATGAATACAAATTGGAGATATAAAGGCATTTTAATTATTTTGGTGGGGCATCAATAACATTAGAAACATATACCCATGTTTTTTCTAGGTGGTTTCTAATAGGTTTATTTTATGGAATAAAATCACCCAAGAGATCTCAAATATTTCTTGACACATGGAACTATATTTAAAAAGTAGGATCTCAATGGGGATCATGGAAAACAATACTTAAAACTTAAATTAGTCGATAGTAAGGGTGGTCAAGCTCGTCACACCCTTTTTGGGTAAATTGTTTCATACTCTAGGGCTCTATTATAGATTTATGATATGTTCAAGAATCCTTCATTACATCCCATGTTTGTTTTGGGTCACTCTTGAATTAATACTCAATTTTTAGATTTTATACAATTTTAGCATCACATGTATGTATATAAGGTCCTTCATTGATGCATATATATTAAGGTATATGATGTTCTCGATCAACTATACCATATTATGTATAGATTTGAATAATCTTCTGTTGTTTACTTTAATAATGATGGTTTTATGCCACACAGTGGGGTGATCAAGTGTTTATCATCCTCAAGGGAGATAGGAGTTGTTTTTCGGTCTAGATAGGGCCCCAGATGTGGGATTCTTATGTAATCTTATGAAATGAATCAATCTGAACATAGTTTAGTTCTTATTAACGTGAATGATCAATCCTTTTAAGGTTCTGTTATGAGGACCAAACCATATAGTTTAACATCACGCGACATTAAACTATTTGGAAAGGGGCCTAGTCGTTGTTGGGTGTGGGACTTATATCGATTAGGCTCAGGAACTCAAAAGTGATATTATCTCCAAGGTTATACAAGCTTATATTGAAAATGTGTCCCAATTATAATTATGGTTGATATTGGGGTGTTTATTTTCTGCCCTAGAGAGGCTTCCTATATATCCTATTTGGATTGGAATCAAATACCACGTTGTTCGGTTGTGAGGACGCACACTTATGGAGGCCCTCTGTAGTTTATTATTTTTGGGGAATGTGGCCATTCTATATAATTAATAAATTATTTATGGGTCTTGGGTTTTTACCTTTGAGAGGGTTCCAATATATCCCATTTTTATGTGAATAAAATCCCATATAGTTCGGTTTTATGGACCCATGCCTATGGAGGCGCTATGATGGTTTGTCTCATAGGTTAATGTTTACCATTGAATGAATTAATAAATGATTTTGGGAATTCAGGTTGGGACAACATAGAGGCTTCTGACATATACCATTTGGATGGGAATCAAATTCCTCATAGTTTATTCGTGAATAACCACATCCATTGGGGTCCTCTAATGGTTTTTCTCACAAGGGAATGTGGCCCGTTGAGATAATTATGTAAATATTTTTGGGTTTTTTTTAGGAATTAAAAAATAATTCCTACGTATCCTATTTTAATGAGAATGAAATCGGAAATAGTTTTTATACGAGGAGCCATGTATATGGAGGCCCTAAATAGGATTTTATAATTGGGGAATGTGCCACTTCGTGAAAATAAAAAAAAATTGTTGGTGTTTGGTTTGGACCTATGATAAGCTTTTAACATATCCCAATTGGATAAGAGTCAAAGACTAAATTGTATATTTTGGAAGATCCATGTATATGGAGGTCATCTTAAGGTTTTTATAATTGGTAAATATATGCCTTTTATGGAATTATGGAATGATTCAAGGGATTTCAACATTTAAGAAAATCCCACTTGGAGTGATTAAATTTTGAATGTCCTGAATTAAGGATATTTAGGGGGTTGGTTATGGATAAAATCTTATAGGATTACCTTTTACTTACATTATCATGTATATATATACCTTTTTATGACCAAGGATTGGTTTTAGGGGATACACCATTTATGAGGATTCAATTTCGGTTGGATGCATGGCTTTGAGTTGCCAATATGATGGAAGCCCTATAAAGGAAATAAAGAAGGAAGAACCAAAAAAAATATTCAATAAAAATACATGAATATAATACTATAAATTTTATGTTCATCTCTAACCTCTATGTCCATGAATGGTTTTTTTGAATTTGAGAAAGAAGAGGAAGAATAAAATCATGAAAATTGAACAATTCTTCTTTCGCTGGTGGTTATGGTTGGAGATATGATAGTAAAATTAAGTGAATTAACGTGCACACATCCCCTCCTATTATATTATCTAGAATATTAACAGATTACAACCTACCTATCTAAAATATTCCAAGAAATTTTAGGGGATTATTTGTTGAGGGATTCCCTTTCCCTAGTTCTAGAGACAATAAGAGGATCCTTAATTTACCCTATAGGGTAAAAGAAATACTGATCCTATCCATCCTTTTCTAGAACCCAAGGTACATGAAATTAGTGGCCATGATTTAGAGACACAGACTTATCCATAATTACCAAGACTAAGAGGTCCAAAAAATTTCCCCATGTTTCTTGTCCTCATTACTGATTGGATTCAAAACGACATTCCCCACAAGGACCCCACCCATCAGAGAAGATAAGTGCATGGCACCTCTAACAGATGAAAGGCTTAACCGATTTGGAGACACACTGATGTGTGTATAACTATGAATGTGCCATCCTGGAGGAATCAATGTAGGTTTTAAATTAAACCCCTCATAATAGGTATCCAATAGATGGGTATCCCTTTCATTAGTTTATTGATATTGGGATTGTTGTGTGTCTTACATGGGTCATGTTTTGGTGAGTAGGAGGTACTTCGTGCAAGGTGACATTGAAGGAGTTTGATGTTTTTATCATAGGGGGGTTACTATATAAACTATATGTACATTACGAGATTGAAACCTAAGAAACTACCCATGGTATAGGCCTTTCTCTAGGATCCAAGGGATTTCTTAGTTGTCTTTGACAATGTATTACACAGGTCCCAAAATTTTGAAGGTACTGTCATTTTATTGCTCATCAAATAGTGGGAAGGGTTTATCACATCAGTGTCTTGTCTTTAATACACTAGAGGAACTATGATCCTATTATCCCATGTAATTTCATATTCTCTAGGGTTTTGGAGAGCTGTCAAAATTATTTTTCATGACATTGGTGAAGGGTCAGCACAAAAATAGATTAGAGTATTTTTTTCTATATTTCTAATGAGTAACCCCATGCTCTTATTTATAAGAAAAAATTGGAAACTTATTGAATTAGACTACAGATATAGGTACCCAATAAATATACTCCATGAATTTACCCCACATATGAGTGAAAAATACTTATGGGCCCCATAAGTTGAATGGGAAAGTGCATTACACATGTGCCATATGTAGTGGTTTCTAATACATTGGGACCACAGAGGCTATGTGTTCACATGACCACCTAGGAAAACTCTATTCTCAATAACATGGGAGATACACCCCAACACCCTTTCTCATTATTACCGTCAGACTACATGCTTGTCCATTTATGCTCATACCTTCACTACCGTCATTGACCCCCATGAAAAATGGAGAGTAATACAACAAAGGTTTTACACTAGGTTGAGGTTGGTTTTTGGGTTTTGATAAAACAACCAAACCTCTCCTTCCAAATTAATAACCTATTTTTTAATGGGTGGTCCAGACCATTATTCCATTAGATTGGTAAATGTTTTTGAAGAATCTCCAGACCATAGTGTGAGAGAAATCTTATGGAACCTGTAAATCCAATATACTCCTTCATCCAACATAATGACACATTTTTACTCAATATTGGCATATAGTGTCTATGTAAGGATCAGTTCACAAATTGTCTATAAAAGTTAATGGAACACCTTTTTCCATGTCTAAAAAATCCCCCACCCCTTAGAATCAGATTTATTGAAGATGAAAGTATTCTGGTTCTAGGGTAACATTATTGATATTTAATGCATTCAAACATCAATTGGTTATATTTTTAGCTCTATAAATTGTGGAGGGTTATTTATTTTTTCCTAATCCACCTGTCATAGAAATCATAGTTCAATAGTTTCTATGGTAATATGGAAAACCCTATAAACATTATTTCTTTTGTATCATTTCATTAATTTATCCAATGTTTGTTATGAAGAATACATAAAGGTAGATAATTTTATTTTTCGTAGGATACCTTTTATGGGATTCCAACCTAATGGGTTTTTAGGATTTATTCATTTTATTTCTAAATTCTTTTCAAAACCATGCAGAGAATATGTCTAGGAAGCTTTGAATATACTTTTAATTAGACTTCCATTTTCTAAATTTCAACCTGATGTCTGGTGTTTCTCTTTTTTTTGGAATTTTAAATTCTATCATGATTGAATGATGTGATTGGTGTTTTAATATGAATAGCCTTGACCAGGATTTTTGGAATGTTTTTCCAAAAAAAATTTGTTATGAAAGACCATTTGGTCATTTTTTTGTGATACCCAATGGGAAATTTTTTGTCATGATTTTGTGATTCCTATATGTAAAACATTATATGATACAAATATATGAGGAATTCCAAAGGAATAAGTTAGAAAAATGGTTTCCAGTATAATTTTTTCAGGTTTTATTGGAAAAAGGATTAATCTCATTTGTACAAATGTGATTCTAGATAAAAAACATTTTCTGGGGATATTTTGGAAAATCCAAGAGGGGTCTGTTATTATAGGGTCGAACAGTGAAACCCTCTAGCTATCGAAGCCTTATAAAATGGTAATTATACAAAATCTGACAGGGTATTATTACTTCACATTATAAAAATGAATTCTCAGGAATTCATACATTATTTATCCAATGTTCTGTAAATTCATGATGATCTATATTTTCCTAGATCATGAATTTATTTTCGAAGGAAAGTTTTTGAGAATGAAGAAAGATTTTTATTTCAATTATCCATGAATGTAAAAGATCTCTTATAAGATTTTTAAATTGAGTACAAGAGGGTATAATCTATTAAATTACAGACATAAGGGGGAATTCCCCTCTTTGAAAAGGGTTAAAGAGTCGTTCAATTTAATTTTGTGTGAAAATGTCAGGGACCACGTGGTTTAAAATCTTACGATAAAGATGTTTTTGTACTATATAACATATTTTGAATAAGATATTATTCTATTCTATTTAATGGTTTTACAAAAATAAAATTATGGGATAAAATTTAAAGCACTTTTGCTCTGACATAATGATTATAAATTCTCCCATTACTAGAAATGTTTCTGAAAATTTTTCATTATGTTCAAGTATAAAGGGTGAAGGTTTTAATCTATAAATTAGGGGCCTCTAGATTAGAAAAGTGATATAGATATAGGGTCTTATAATGATATAAGGTATTTCTCTTGGTGGTGAATTAACTTATGGATATCATACAATTTTTTTGGGATAATTATTCAAATACAGTCGGTGAGTGTTAGTAATGAGTCAAAACATTGTATCCTCTAGCCAACTTGAACTTTTGGTGGGTCACTTATGCAAACCCAACTAGTGTGTGACACTATATAGATTGGAAAATTTTTTCTATGGAATGATGATGTTTTAATTCTAATGGATTGAGGATGTTTATAGAGAATCACATTTTCTTATACACAACGTTTATTTCAATGAAATTCCCTGAATATAGAAGGATCGTTTCTTGAAAAAATTACCCAATTATGGGAGAAATGGCTTCTAATATAGTTATGACAATAAACCAAGAATGTAGAGTTTTTTCTTTGAGGATGGGACAAAATAATATGGTCTGGGTATCACTATAAATATTATTTAAATGTGGATGATGTCATACATAGCAATGGAAAACCAATTAGTTTGATGTCTTATGATCAGGAATTTCTTATGTATTTTAACATCATAAAAAGAGGATGATATGGTGTAGATATTTTAGGTCATACGACTAAGAACATGATATTTTTGAAAAAATGAGTAATATGAGGCCTACCAAATCAAGGTTGTTTGAGAATACCTCATAAATAGAGGAAGAATTTTTAAACCACTATCATTGGGGTTCTCAGATAAGGTGAAATGACATTATAAAATCATTCGAGTGATGACCACTAATGATAGTTATATAGTGGGTTCTAGTTTGATTTCTTCAAGGCATGTAGAGGAAAACTTGGGTTCTCACATAGATGAATTTTTCTCTGGTTAAAAACCCATTTTTGTGGGATTTTTTATACAAAAAAACTAGGATGTATTATATTATTTTAAAAAAGTGGGATCCTCGGTCTGAAAATTTCCTTTTGTGCGAGAAATATGAAAATCTAAATTTGTTGGGTTGCATCATCGTCAAAAAATGATTTCCTTAGGTATCATAGATTCTACCACTAATATATTGTATGTTCCTGACCATTTTTGGTGTAATATCTAGTTTACTTTCAGGTAAATTTATTGTTTCTTAAATACCGTTGGGATGGAGTATGATCTGGTGTGTGTTTAGGGTACGTTTCTATGGAATTCCAAAGACAGGGGGATGTGCACGGTTTGCCAATGGTTTTTACAAAGTGTTCACAATATAATTATGAAGATGGTATATCTGAGTATGATATACTCTATAATACCAAATTTAAGATCGAATATGTAATGATATTCTCAAATACAAGAGGGGGTTGAATTTAATACTTAAATTCCTTTTTAACTTTTGTGTAACCAAAATTCACAACACCTCTAAGATTTATTATCTTGCATGATTCTGAAAAATTGATTCCAGAAATGAAGCTTAACAAAAGTTTACACCAACTAAGATTCTACAGTAATGCGTATAGAATCTAACTAAGTCAGAGTACAAGTATAAGGATGTATTGGAAAGTTATACTTTCCTCAACAATACGAATGCACATCGCAAAAAAATAGTTACTCTACAAGTAACAAGTATTAACTCTTTTAACCCGAAGAGGAGGGTATCCAACAACCCTAGATAAAAGGTCACTTGATTTATACTTTCAAGATAGTCTATCTTACCCAAACCCAAGTAAGCTCTCAATCCGATGATCGGTATCTGTCTTGTTATTCCCAAAAGCCCTTGATTTGTAAGGAAATCGGCACCTTTGACTTCACAACCTGAGGTCTCTGATTTTTAAGGTAATCAAACCTCTGCACTAAGAAAATATTCATGAAGCAACGTTTTAACAAGTCGTTCAATCTTTCTGCATGAAGTCTGAGAGTTTATAAGTTCCTCTCCCTCTATAAATCACTTCTGAAATTTCTGAGCTTCAAAATTCCAAAATTCTCGAGCACGTTCAAATGAGCTCCTATTTATAAGTACAACTCCAATGGTCGGCTCCCTCCTCCAATGGTCATATTCTTCCATGAATTTTGGAGGGACCTGTACACGTGTCACTCAAACAATAGTTAGTGGGTAAATGGAAGCATGACATCATTTTATAACTAAAATGAGTGTAAGCATAACTAGAATCTGATATTCTTAAAGAGAGTTCAGAGTCTAACAGAAAATTGAATTTGGAGTCTATAATACAAGGATATTCAGAATCTATTTTGTAGGAATTCAGAACCTGAATTATATGGAATTTCAGAGTCTGAATTTCAAGGAAATTCAGATTCTGGATTCATAATAATTAAGAACATGAACTTACAAAATTGGGAGTCAGGGTTCATGTGAATTCGGAGTCAGAACTCATAGGATTTCGGAGTCTAAATTCAGAGAACTCAGAGTCAGAACTTATAGAAGTTCGTAACTAGAGTTCGTAATCAGAATCCAGAGTCAGAAATTAGAAAATTTCATAATCAGAATTCATAATCAGAATTCGTAGTTGAACATTATGAATGTTCATATCTGGAATTTGGACTTGAACTTCATAACATTTGTATCCAGAATTCGGAGTTGAACATCATGAGAGTTTGTAACCAGAATTAAGAGTTGAACTTCATGAGAGTTTGTATCCAGAATTCAGAGTTAAACTTCATTAGAGATTGTAACTAGAATTCAGAGTTGAACTTCATGAGATTTTGTATCCATAATTTGAAGTTGAACGTGATGATATTTCGTATCCATAATTCAAAGTTGAACTTTATGACAGTTCTTACCCATAATTCAGAGTCTTAAACAGAATGCTTCATATCTATGTATTATATGATTCCAAGGTTTTGGTTTCAATCTGAGTTTTACACTTAGAAAAAAAAATGATATGAAAAATGAAAATGAGATATGGTAAATTTCCTTGGGGAAGGAAAATTTTCCTTATAGGGGTAAAATATAGGGTAAAATGAAATTTTTCTTAAGGTAAGGTGTTTTTGATAATCTAAACAAGGGGAATGTTAAAGTCATAAGGAAACCATTATGACTCAACAATCTCCCCCTTACATGAAGTAATGGAAAATTCATATGAAAAACCATATTGACTCCACAATCTCCCCCTTTTTGGAAAGCCTAAAATCCTCACGAAAAAGAATATATGGACATGGAATAAATTTCTAGACTTTAAAATTAATGTTTATCTCCCTCTGTTCATGGAAAATAGTGAATACGACTAACTCTCCCTTAGGCTTTGGAACTCTAAGGATCTTATTCTAGATTTCCAGAATGAGAATTTTCATTTGAATGTGGAATTACTCGTAATAAGAACTCCCACTTAGATAAAATAACCCTTACATAGAGATATATCTTCTTATACATAGAAAATTTTCTTCTCCACTTTATAATTATTTTTCCTTCTCCCCCTTTTTGATTTTCAAAAAGAGTTTGAGGGAATGGAAAAATAGTATAGTACCTAAAATATTAGTATAGACATCCAAACAAAACAGACACCCACAAATTCATTACGATTGAAAGAATTAGTACAAGTAAAAAATACCACAATAGATTAGAGTGGAATTTATTTTGCTTCTTTTTCCTTGGGCATTAGCATCTTCACAATAGTGTTTAACTTTTTCAGCTCTTTGTGATCCTCCTTGGCATGCTTTTCTTGAACATTGATCATGTCTTCCTGATCTTTCATGGCCTCTTCCTGAACCTTCACCAATTCATCTTGTTTCAAAAATTATTCTTGCATATTTCTCAGGAGATCCTTAACTATTTTCAAGTGTTGAACAATATAACTCACCTTTCCATTCAGATCTTTATCATCTTGAATCCAAGAATTTTTTTCAAGAGCTAGCTTTTCCTGAAATCTGTTTGTATGATTCTTTATTTTGGTATCTTTGGTGTCAAAATCTTCCTTGACATCTTCTTGGAATTGATCAGGCTCTTACAAATCTACAACGATTTTCTTAGAACATCGGGTCATATATTTGCATGATTTTCTGTGATATTCATAGTTTATTAGGAAATTTTTATGTTCATCGTCAATCATAACACACCTATCCAACACCAGGGATACATAGTCTATTTTCTGATTCATACTATGCTGAAGCATCTGGCATATAGAATCAATTGCTGGAAATATCGGAATGGTATCCATCAACTTTTTCAGAGATTGAATAAAAAAATCATGCCCTAAGGCAGATGACTCCGAATCAGACATTTTACTTAGAGATTGTTCATCCTCTAACTCTAACATCTTCCTCTTAGAGCTTCGTCCAGCTTCTTTATTCCCCAAGATTTCTTTTGTTAGGGTATCAGAAACCACTTGTTTACCCTTACTAATTTTCAAATTATCATGTTCATCTGGGGATTTATGCTCACTCCTAGACAACTGTACAATTTTATCTTCATCATCTATTTCATTCTCATATCCAGCTTCAACATTCTCTGGAAGAATGAAGTAATGATTATGACCCTCTTCCAATAACAACTTATTCACTTCCTCTACTTCACCCTTCTCCTCTACTCCATGAGTAGCTAGTTTTGAGGGTCTAGCTTGAGATTTCGGAGTGAAAAATTTTCAGAAGAACATTCATTTTCATGAAAGTCTTCTACTAGCTTTATAAGATCAGCTGTCTCTTCAGAGATTTGAGCTTGAAGAACTTCTTCCACAACTTCTTTCTCAATTTCCTTCTCTTTAATTTTATAAAGAGACATGAATTTCTTTCCTGGAGTCTCAGGCAATTTTTCTATAAGAAAGGTTTTTGGTACATGAATTTGTTTGGATGAAACTTCAGTATCCCTCAGAAGGGATTGACAAATTTCAACCTCTGACATATTCTTCTTCAGCTTCTTCACTTTTTCTTGTTTCTCAAGCTCCTCTGCAGTTTTTTCTTTCAAGGCCATAGCCTCAGTATGATCCAAACCGAACTATGGATCCCTTTCTTTTCTATTCTTCATATCCTCCCTCAATTTTGTTATAACTTCATCTAGGTAGGCTTTATTTGCTTCATTGGTTTAGTAGGTGCAGATTGGAATCCCTTGGACTTTGGTGTTTTGTATTCTGCTTCCACATCATTCAAATTTTTTGTATTCCCGGCCTTCTTAGATGGTTCAACTTTTTCAACATTTTCCGGAATAGATTCTGCCTCTTCCTCAAATGGATCATAAAATTCACCTGAAACCTTGGAGAAACAAACATTCATTATTTTTAGGGTGTCGTCACTGATCAGCATAACTTTAAAATTACATTCCTTGGAACTGAATGGAATTTTGAAAGATTCTAGGCACCGAACTATTAGCATGGAAAGAAAGGAATGATACATGATAATATGAGCTCTCAAATTTCCATTTTCGATATTCTCAATCGTAATGAGGATGTGCCTCATGAGATTGAACTTCCATAGGTTTATTATAAATTCCAAGATATACATATAACTTTTATTAAGGGTGTCCTTATCACCCCTCCTCGGTACGATTAGACCTTGCACCCATAACTGTAGAATCTGAATGTTGTTAAATAGATGAGAAATCTTTGTTGTCATTACATCAGCATGACCAAGGAATTCCATAGCCTTCACCTTGATGAAACTTCCATGAACATCAGGCATATTGTGGGAGAAAAATTTGGTGTCTCATTCATATGAGAGCTCTACCAAGCTCGCATCCTTGGTGTAGGATAGTTTGTATGGCTTGCCATAACTTTTGAGGGAAATATTTCCCTACCTTCCTCCTTAAACAAGCAAACTGATTCATTGAATTATATAGGAAGATCCAGATAGACAACATCCTGAGCTGATATCTTAGAAATATCTACACTTTTCCATCTATTTATCATGATGTTCTTGGAAATAATGGAGTCATACTTATTGAAAAATATCAGATGAACTAACCTCTCCCTGTAAATATTCCACTCTGGAATCGGCTTGATAGTAGAAATATCATGAGAGGGAGATTCTATAGGAATTCGAACTGGAGCACTTTAGAAGAATTCGGAACAGGGTTTTGAAAGGAGGGTAGAGATTCATCATGCGAGATCTTGAAAACCGATGTGGGAAAACCCCTCAGGGGACCTTTATATAGGCTATGGAGGTGACCTTTCATCTTCCAAATCCAATCTAATGGTTGGGAAACATTTGGATCAGATCTAATAGTTGATATGAAAGTCGCAAGGAAAATTTGGTTGGATCCGATCTTTTAAGGTTTTAAAAAATATTCTGATTTAGGGAAACTTGAATCCGAGAAATTTTAAAACAAATCAAAATAATAGCAAGTAAAAGGTAATTAGGAAAACTCAAGAAAGAATCATAACTTTCGAGTTATTAGGAGAATTGTTAATATTGAGGAAAATTATTCATGAAGAACTTTGGATTCCAAAAAAAACCTGAATAAGAAAAAAAAACTTCACTACGAAAATTTTCAAATCTGAGAGTTTATATTACAAAAATTTCAAGTCTAAAGATATTCATTACAAAATGTTCAGGTCTGAATATTTTCATTATGAAAACTTCAGGTTTGAAGATTTTCATTACAGAATCTATAGGTATGATGATTTTCATTACAAAAACTTCAGGTCCAAAGATTTTCATTAAGAAAACTTCAAGTCTGAATAATTTCATTAATAAAACTTCAGGTCGAAGATTTTCACTACAAAAACATCAGGTCCAATGATTTTCAATGTGAAAACATCACGTATGAGTATTTTCATTACAATTTTTTTTAAAGCATCATTACTAATTTTTTTTGAAAAGCCTCATTACGAATTTTTTTGAAAAGCCTTCAATAACAAATGTACTCCCCCTACGAAAAGGAGTTTATTACTATAAAGATATTGGCTCAACAAGAAGTTAATCAAGGAGGATTACATTATGGTTATCATTCCAAACATCTTTTTAATTTATTCAAATCTATCAGAAGGTAATGATTTTCTGAAAATGTTAGCATGTTGATCTGGCGTTCTGATAAACTGAAGAATGATATCTACTTTTAGTGTTTTATCCCTAAGAAAGTGATGCCTAATATCTACGTGCTTTATACGAGAGTGATGTGCAGGGTTTTTAATAAAGGAAATGGAAATTTTATTATCACACAAAATTTTTGTTTTGGTAAAACTCATACCACAGTCTGTGAGTGTGTGTTGCATCCACAACACTTGAGCACAACAACTTCCAGCTGCTACATATTTAGCTTCAGTAGTGGAATGTGATACTGAGTTTTGCTACTTGCATGACCAAGAAGATAATGAATCTCATAAGAAATGACAAGTTTTTGATGTACTATTTCTATCCATTCTACATCCACTAAAGTTATCACTGAAAAAAATGGCAAAACAAAATCACTTCTAGAAGAGTAAAACAATCTTACATTCATGGTTACATTTAAGTAGTGAAAAAATCTTTCCACTACCTTTAAGTGAGATTTCTTAGGATTGGATTGATATATTGCACATAAGCATAATGAAAAAATTAAGTCTGGATGACTAGATTTCAAGTAAAGTCGACCTCCTATCATACCTCTAAAATTTGTTTCATTTACTGGTTTTCCTGCCTCATCAAGATCAAGTGTGTTTGAGGTACTAATGGGAATACTTATACCTTTACTGTTTTCATATCCATACATTTTGAGAATAACATTAGTATACTTATGTTGGGATATATAGATTCCTTATAGTTTTTGAGAAATTTGAAAACAAAGGAAAAATGATAACTCACCCATCATTCTAATTTCAAACTCAGATTTCATTAGATCCATAAAAGAATCAGTTAAAGATTGTTGAGTTGAACCAAATATATTTTCATCAACATAAATTTGAACAATCAAAAAAATATTCTTATCTTTCTTTATAAAAAAAGGTTGGATCTACATTTCCCTTGACATAGTTATTTTGAAGAAAAAATCTGGTGCGTCTATCATACCAGGATCGAGGGGCTTTTTTAAGTCCATAGAGATCATTGGTATGTCTAAAAACATGATCTGGATGTTTTGTAGCTTCAAAGGCGGAAGGTTGTTCAACGAAATCATCATCTAGAAAATATCCATTAAGAAATTCACATTTCACATCCATTTGAAAATGTTTGAAATTTAAGAATGATGCAAAGGCAAGTAAATTGCAAATAGATTCAAGTCTAACCACATAATCATAGGTTTCTTCATAGTCTATTCCTTCTTGTTGACTCTCGCCTTTAGAAACCAATTTAGCTTTATTTCTAAAAAAGATTCCATTTTCATCACACTTATTTCTGAAGACCCATTTTACTCCAATAACAGAAGATTCCTTAGGTCTTTCAACCATGGTCCAGACTTTATTCTTTTCGAATTCATTTAGTTAAACTAGCATGGATTTTATCCAATAATCATCACCTAATGCTTCATCAGTTCTTTTTTGTTATAATTTGGAAAGGAATGATAGATTTTATACTTCATTTCTTAAGGAATATCTAGTCCTTACAGGTTGATTGACATCACCAATGATACTATCACTGGTATGATTCTCTAGAAATGACTGATTTGGGTTTTTTGAAACATGTTCAACAACATAGGATAGGAAATCTTCTGGGGTAAATGTTTCAGAAGTATCTTCTTGGACATTTTCCTTTTCAAGAGGATATTCTATCATAGGTTGATAATTAGTTTTTGAAAACACATCAGAGTATGTAGGTTGAGGGTGTTTAAAAACAAAAGGATCAATTTCATCAAATTTAACATGCGCTATTACTTCAACAGTACAAGTGTTTTTGTTGAAAACTCTATATGCCTTAGAAGTTGTGGAGTAGCCTAAAAAAATTCATTCATCAGATTTTGATGCAATTTAATGAAGATTATCTTTAGTATTCAGAATTAATACCTTGTAACCAAAAACCTTAAAGTTGGAATTTCTAGGTTTTCTACCATTCTATACTCATAAACAGTTTTGTTAAGAAAAGGTCTAATCAAAACTCGATTTATAGTATAACAAAAAGTACTTACAGATTCAGCCCAAAAATTATTGGCTATAGAATACTCACTCAATATGGTTCTAGTTATCTCTTGAAGAATTCTATTTCTTCTTTCAACAACACCATTTTGTTGAGGTGTTCTGGGTGCTGAAAAGTTGCGAGTAATACATTTTCTAGTACAAAAAGATTCAAAATCAGAATTTTGAAATTCTCCTCCTTGATCACTATGAATTGTTTTCAATGGAAGGGTTTTCCAAAATTCAATTGGGCTCTAAAACTTTTGAAATAAGAAAAAGCTTTAGACTTCTGTGCAAGAAAATAGACCCACATAAATCGAGTGTAATCATCAACCAAGACAAATACATAATACATGCCCACAATGCTTCTAATTTGTGTTGGACCAAAAAGATCCATATGCACTAGCTATAATGAATCAGTATCTGAGACTTCACCGACTGATTTAGAACATGATTTGTGTTTCTTGCCATATTGGAAAGGGTCACAAACTTTTGAAAAATCAAATCTAAGTTCCGACAGATCCTTAAATAGTCCTTTCTATGAAAGTGAGCATACGTTCCTAATGTTACAGTGTCCCAACCTTCTATTCCATAACCAATAATGGTCTTCCATTGCTCTAAGGCAAGGTAGATGTTGGCTTCTAAGGTCTTCTATGTTTATTGTGTAAACATTTTCATACCTATTGGCAGAAAGAATAAATTCTTCCTTGGAATTGTGTACTAAGCACCTATCATTTCTAAAATTCACAAGGTAACCTTCACCACATAACTGGATTACGCTAATGATTTAGTGCTTAAGACCTTTAAAAAATAAAACTTTTTAAATCAGTGTTTTTTCAAGAAGAACTATGTTACCTATACCAATAATTTATCCCTGAGCATTATCTTCTAAATTTAATTATACTTTTTTCATCTTGATAATATTTTAAAAATAGTTTTTGTATCCAAACATATTCCTGGAATATCCACTATCCATGTACCATGTATTTCTATTGGTACCTTCTCTATTTTCTTGAAAATAAGAATGTTGGACTTTTGGAATCCAAAATTTCATGGATCCGGAATTGTTAGAGAACAAAATTTTGGGAATCTACATTAGTTTAGAAAAATAAGCTTTATGTAACCCAAGAGATTGAACTATATTCAAGGAGAAATTTTTCTTCTAATGCCCACCAGATTGACATTTAGTGGAAAAAGGGGCTCTAGAAGTAACAAAATAGTTGTTTTTGAAAACTAGTTTTTGGGGAGTATAACCTACTCCAATAGTATTTCCATGAGTTTTAATATAAGAATATATGTTGTCAAAAGTTTCCTTCCTAGAGGTAATGTTTTCCAGAAGTTTCTTAAGAGAAAATATTTTGGCTTCTAGTCTGATGACTAAATTCATATTCTCAGGAATCATTTCCTTCAAGTTATATTTTTCCTCAAAAACCTTTATCTTTAAAATATCATTCTTAAGATCTTTTGAAAGTTCTTCCTTCACAAAATTTTCTCTCTCAAGGTATTTAGAATGTTTTTCTAAAAGATCATCTTTATCTCTATGATCTCTAGAATGATCTAAAATCACTTTTGAAGGAATTTCTTCCCTGGTATTTTCCTTGTCTAGTTTATTATAAATCTTACAATTTATTACTTCATGTAACTTGTAAAATCTAGAAAATTCTTTATATGAAGGTATTTTTACATTTTCTAAGGATTATGTATCTTCATTAGGAGTACTATTTTCGGAATAGTAATTCTTATCAAGAGATAAATTTGTTAAAGCCTTGGAAGAGCATACCTTTTCCATTAGTCTTGTATTAGGGAAATAAGTTGTTGCAATGAATCCCATATTCTTCTGTGTTGATGAATCATATTCAGATGATTCACTTTTTGAAGATTCTCCACAGCTATCAATCCAAGTATCATTAACATTAAGGCTTTTCTTGTGATTTGAATGATAGAATTTCATCTTGTTACTTTCTGAATTGTTTTCCTTCTTTTCCTTCCTTTTCAAAAAAGGAAAACCATATCTGATATGACATGTTCTTCTATATTCATAACATGTAACATCACCATATTTAATATCTCTGTAGTCTTTCTTCTTATACTTATTCTAATGGTTCTTGTGAGCTACATTCTTTTTCATTCTCCGAGCAAGATTAGCTAATTCATTCTCAGACTATTCTGTGCCACTAGATTCTGACTGAATAATGAATTTCTTTGTCTTTTATCTGGTTACTATTTCTAGGGTCTTGGATTTTATATGTTTAAAAGTGGTTTTAAAAAAAAATCCTCCATTCTCATTCTTCTTCTTAACATTTTCAGCATCTCTCGTCATTCTGGTTCCATGCTGAAGAAGAGTTTCAGAAAACTTATCTAAGGAAATATGAGTGACTTTCCTGTTCTCATTAATTGTAGTCCTCTTGGACTCCCATTTATTTGGCATAATATCTATGATATTGTCAATAAGAGATTCATCATCCAAACCTTTTTCTCCCATATATTTTAATCTATTTATAATAGTCATAAACATTTTCTTTACTTTCCTTATAGGTTATCTATAAGGAAAGTTAAAGCCATGATATTCTACTCTTAACATAGCTTTTCTGGTCTCTATGACTTTAGATGTACCAAAATGTATAACTTCATGTTTCTTCTAGATACTATTTTCAGCTTCACATGATGATATTTTACTATAGATGTTCCACGACATGGAACATAACAATGTATTTCTGACTCTGAAGTTTGTTTGATATTCTGATTTCTCCTAATGCGTAAAGGTTCTCAATTCCTTATCTATAATCTTATAATCTTCAGTCATCATTTGATAGTTATCAAATCCATTATTGATAATGAAAGTCTTCATCCTATCTCTCTAGTACTCATAATCACTTTCATCAAAAATAGGTGGTCTGGTAGGATATAGGTTATCAATAGAACTAACATTTAAACTTGTCATTCTTAAGAAAATATTTGGAAGACAAACTTGTTAGTAGTAAAAGTTTGTAAACAAGAAAAAATATCTTACGAAATAAACTAGATATTTTATCTCTAAGAAAGAATGAATCTGAACTATATGATTCCATATATATGAATCTGAAAAAATAGGATTCTGAAACAATATGAATCTGTAAAACCAATTCCGAGAATTCTCTTATGAATTTAATCATGAGATTGATTCAGATGTAACCAAATCCACTGATACCAATTGTTATAATGTTATGTATGAGTATTATATACTCTATAATACCATATGTAGGATTGAATATGTAATGAGATACTCAAATAAAAGAGGGGGGGGTAAATTGTATACTTTAAAAATTCCTTTGGAACTTTTTTATAACCAAAATTCACGACCCCTCTAAGATCTACTATCTAGCTTGATTCCAGAAAAGTGATTCCCGAAATGAAACTTAACAAAATTTAACACCAACTAAGATTCTACCTTAATGAATATAGAATCTAACTAAATCAGAGTACAAGTATAGGGAAGTATAAGAAAGTTATACTTTCCTCAACAATAGAAATGCACAAGGGAAAACAAAGTAGTAACACTACAGGTAACAAGTAATAACTCTTCTAACAAAAAGAGGAGGGTATCCAACAACCCTGGATAAAAGGTCCCTTGATTTATACTTTCAAGAAAGTCTGTCTTACCCAAAACCAGTAAGCCCTCAATCCGAAGATCAGTATCTGTCTTTCTATCCCCACAAGCCCTCGATTTGTAAGGAAATCGACACCTCTAACTTCACAAACTGAAGGCTCTAATTTTTAAGGTAATGAAACCTCTACACTATGAAAATCTACACATATTCATGTTTGAAAAAGTCATTCAAACTTTCTTCACGAAGCCTGAGAGTTTATAAGACCTTCTCTCTCTAGAAATCACTTCTGAATGTTCTGAGCTTCAAATTTCCAAAAGTATCAAGAACATTCAAATGAATTACTATTTATAGGCACAACACCAATAGTCGGGTCCCTACTCCAATGGTCATATTCTTCTTTGAATTTTGGAGGGACCTGTAAATGTGTCACTCAAACAATGGTTAGTGGGTAACTGAACGCATGACTTCGTTTTATAACTAGAATGAGTGTAAGAATAACTAGAATTTGATATTAGGAATGAGAGTTCAGAGTCTAACCTAAAATTTAATATGGAGTCTATAATAAAAGGATATTTAGATTCTATTTTGTAGGAATTTGGAACCTGAATTATATTGAATTCCGGAGTCTGAATTTCAAGGAAATTCGGATTTGGAATCATAAGAATTCAGTACCTGAACATACAAAGTTCGGAGTCAGGGTTCATGTGAATTCGGAGTCATAACTCACAGTAGTTTGGAGACTGAATTCAGAGAACTCGTAGTTAGAACTTATTGATGTTCGTAACTAGAATTCATAATTAGAATTCAGAGTCTGAACATAGAAAATTTCATAACCAGAATTCATAATCAGAATTCGTAGTCAAAATTTATGAATGTCCATATCTAGAATTCGCACTCGAACATTATAACATTCGTATCCAGAATTTGGAGTTAAACATCAACAGTGTTCGTAACTAGAATTCAGAGTTTTAATTCATGAGAGTTCATATCCATAATTCGGAGTCGAACTTCATGAGTGTTAGTATCTAGAATTTGGAGTTGAACTTCATGAGAGTTCATATCCATAATTCGGAGTTGAACATCAGGAGAGTTCGTATCCATAATTTGGAGTTGAACTTCATGAGAGTCTATATCCATAATTCGGAGTCTTAAACAGAATGCATCATATATAAGTATTTTATGATTCCTATGTTTTGGTTTCAATCCGAGTTTTACACTTAGAAAAAAAATGATATGAACAATGTAAACTAGGTAAGGTATGTTTCCTTGGGGAAGGAAATTTTTCCAAATAGGTGTATAATATAGGGTAAAATGAAATTTTCCTTAAGATAAAGTGTTTATGTTTTTCAAAACAAGAGGAATGGTAAAGTCATAAGGAAACCTTTATGACTCAACAATCTCCCCCTTACGTGATGGAATGGAAAAGTCATAAGGAAAACCTTATTGACTCAACAAAGAGGGTATAGTCTCACCAAAACTGACCTTCCAGACCATCAATGATAGTTGGCACCCACTAACATACAAGGATGATCACTTGAGGTCTTGTGGACAATTGGCTCGGGGCCTCGTTTAGTGACTCCCACATCGGGATGTCAGAAAGTGGCATCAAGGGGTTTTTTCATTTCATTCTTCATCTGTTGTCTTATTATTTCATGAAATGTAAGCAGGAGACATGGAAGTGTCGAGGTATGGTAATGAGCACATGCATGGGAATAACAAATGCATATATGGGGGAATATCTGAGTACATAGGGTGGGTTTTTTGTGATAGATGATTGTTGTTATAGTTGGATATTATTTCACATTGGGTAATGCACATGTGGTGTGATGGGATATTTGTTTTGAATATTATTTTACTTTGATTTGTGGACTAAAGAAGCCCAATATTTGAGTCTGTATGCATCATTCAAGGCACTGAGGTTTTTTGTAACTTGCAACATTCTACGAACTCATGGGAAAAAGGATTATGGTTATGTTTTGGAAGTTGAACTATTTTCCATGTTGTGAGATTAAAATAATGAGGAAAAATTTGAATAAATTGGTCTCTAATTAGAAAATTGATTAACGAAATGGGAATGATTAATTAATTAATTTTTGACTTAATTAATTTGAGATAATGTGATTAATTAATGGTTGAATTAACTAATGAGTATATGTGTTCCCTTGTTAACCAAGACCTAGGAGTAAGAGAGTTAAACATACTGAAATGGAGGGGAACGAACAAGTTGAAACTTTTTGTGTTAGTTTACCCCCTTACATGAAAGTTAAAAGGTTGTGTTATGGGACATAGTATGTGTGTTTTGATTTGTAGAGATATTCCTCCATGACACTTGTTGAGGGAGAGACTGAGGGGTATGGCCTGGAACAAACTTCCTAACAGGGAGCTTGAAGATCCGTTGGTTCAATATGAGGGACAAGGGTAATAGATCCAATAAAACATTGCTCAAATCATGTAATTTATGTAGAGGTACCTATGGCTGGTTCATAAAAGCATGTTTGAGTTGACAAGGGAGTTTCAGCCACAACACCCTGTTAAATTTTTTAGAGAGAGTGGACTATAGGGAGTTGAATTCTAGATTGAATCCATAGAGAATATACATGATCATTTGGAGACTTTGTCTAAGAGGAGGGTCATGTTGGCAGCTTACATACTTTGAGGTTCAAGGAAGCATTGGTGGGACATTCACATACGATCTAGAAAGACTGATGAGATGTTATGGAAGGACTTTTTGGACATGATCTTGGAGAACTTCTCTTTAGAGACATTAAGACAAGATAAGGTTTCATATTTTATGAATATAACACAAGAAAGCATTTCCATAATAGATAATGCTGAATGCATCACAGATTTTTTCCCTTTTACTCCAGCTTTTGTAGTGGATGTGGCTTCTTTTGGAGAATGATTTTAGGACAGACATAAGTGTGAAATTATGTCCCATGTTAATTGAAAGAAGAATCCCTCTCATTCCTCCATGTTTTTCATTTTGAGTTGGTGAGGGTTTTTAACTTATGTATCATTAAATAGAATTTTAATATAAACATCCAGTAGAGACCATCTCATCCTATAATTGAATTCATTGAAAAACTAGTGTACCATAAAAATGAAGGAACATTTAGTATTTTCATGGAGAACCTATGTTTCACTACATAATATTATATTGGGGACTATATAATATGATAAAATAGTATATGAAGTGTATAAAATTCATATTTGGGTCACTAAATCCATTAATAATTGAATATGTATGGTTTCCATGGTTTTTTGGGGGAAGGTTTAGATCAACCAATTAGACGTATGTCCTATTTTCTAGCTGCAGCAGTGCAAAACATTCATTCGTAGCCTCTGATCAATCCGTTAGAGATTTAGAAAGTATTGATGTTACCTTGAGGAATGTATGACATAGTAGGATCATGAATATGGGAAAACATGTAGGGAAAACTATGGAATCCCATTCTGGTTTTTATTGTGGGTAACCTATCGGTATAGGTCTGTAATGATTCTCTTACCTCTATTCTCATTGTGTACCCATTGGGGAGAACTCTAGATCTGCTACTATGGGATTAAAATATATAGGATGTTAGTAATCTAGATCGATTAAATGACGTATAACAATTTTTTTCTTGAGTGTAACCCCAAATATTGAGGTACACTGGGTTGGGGTGCAATTTGAGGATTTATTTACTGATAATTTCCATCAAGAATGTTTCCTCGGAGCATTTTTGTATTATTGTATCTCAAATCACTAAAAGCAGTATATTTATGATAGAATAATTAATCACATATAAGTGGTTGAACATCTTCAGATGGTGGGTGATGCGTGACATTACCTTTCCCTTTTTTCTTGTGGGATTTTGTTAGAAGAGGTTTTGATGAAGTATTTTAGGGAATTCCAATAATTAGTAAAATCAATTATTTATGGGTACTCACACGTCCTTCAATAATTTCTATGTGAATAGTGTTATTAGTCAATACACCACCCTATTTTAAAATATTATTGCTTTCATGTTTTTTTGGGTCTGTTGGGGTGGTGTTAATGACATTCACCGATCTATAACTCAATGTAGGAATATCATTAGTATTTCTATGAGATTGACTTTGTTTGCACCTTGTAAGATGAATTTTACTCTCCATCACTATTTCTATAATTTATTTTGGTAAAATATTAATATTAATAGAGTGACTAGAAAATATGGTTGTGTGTGTTCCTAGTGAGGATAATGGATCATTTGATGTGAAGAATAAGGATGATTCATTCTGTGGTGTTCCCTCAAATCGGGGGAATACTGATTTCTACTAAGGATGAAGAGGATGAGGTCAAAAATCTCCCATACCTATAAAAAAAGTCTATTCCTAAATCATTTCTAGAATAAAATTATCAAGGATTTTTTTAAATTCAAGTTTATATAATAAAATCCAGCACTACGGGTTGGGGTTTCTCCTAGAGCTTTTTGGATACAACTGTCATGAATGACTTTTTAATTTCAGGGAGTCATGTTCAGGATTGGGTAGTGTGTATCATGTAGGTTTTCACTAGATGTCCCTTATACTGAATACATTTTCATGATTTGTGACATTTTCACTATCTAGAAATTGACATCACTTAAGAGAGAGGTTTGCTCAATATTTTTAGATGCCTAATAGAATGGTATTTTGATGGATTTCACTCTTATTTCCCAATGCTAGTGGGAATCGGTCAATATATGTTTTCATAATAATCATACAGTTTTCTAAAATCGAGTCTATTTGTTAAATATACCCTAAATCTATTACATTTCCCATTGTCAAATTGGTGTACTTGTACGATTTGGGATCATGGTGTCATGCAATGCTCCATGTTCATCCCAACCCTAGATATTAATACACTCTGAGGAATTCATGGTCATCTTACATAATTCATTTAACACACGAGAAGATACACACTTAATGGACCTATAATATTTCCCCAATTTTGTATTTCACACAGTTTAGGGAGCTGCCAATTCTATTTGGGAATGTATCCCTTCTATTATATTGATGTCGTTTAATTTTAATTTGTATGGTAAATTTTTTTATTTAAAATGATTAAGAGTGTTCCATATATTTTGTTGAATTTTTTGCACACCATTTTCCTACAATTACTCTTTAACGCTGTACTGGGAAGTAGATAAAGGCTAGAACAAGACCAGTATGTCCTCTTTAGTCAAATTACACATCATAGTTAACATATCATCTTAGTCTTTCACCCGAGGTTCCTAAAATTTCTCCGACCAATGTGGGAACATCCCTGCTACTTCATCATATACATTTATATTGGTAAGAACATCCTCTGTAATTTTGGAAGGCATGTGATCCAAAGGTGTTATGGAGAGTGAACATCACTTTGGGATGTATTTTTGTTGAGAAATTATATTACTTTTCCATGATAATTCATTAGATATGATGGGAATAATTTTCGCATCTCCCTCGTGTTAGGAGGGATTTATCCTCAATAAATACATAAGGGGAGGACCCTTTTGATGAAGTGAAATGCTAATGTGGAGAAAATTTTCCTAGAGAAATTAATTTTGGATATTTCAACCATTATGGATTTATATATAATGGTAAAGAGAGTTCCTCTAATATATACAATCGGGAGGATCATCATGCTGGATGAAATTGCGGGGAATACCTTTTTATTGTTCGATCTTCTTGTCGTGAAAAGGGATGTCATGAATCTCATCAATAGATGGTCTCTCATGATCGATCAATTTATGGAAATGAGCAAATAAAATACTATTATGTTTATATGTAGGATTTTCTTAATTACTATAACTGTTATGATAATTTGGTAATGGGAGATTATGATATTGATCTACCACATATAATCATTTTAGGGCATCACCAACTCTATCATTTTATTGAGTGGGGTCTTAGATCAGTTATTCATTTTCCATTCAAATCAGAACATACTAATTTTGTATGAATTATTACGAAAAAAATGGTCCACTTGTTTTTGAACATGTTTCCTAAGAATAGACTCTTGTTTTACTAGCTTTAATTCTACTAAAAAAAAATTCATTTTGATCCTGAAATATGATTGAGGTTTCAATTTACCTCAGAGTATCCATTGGAATATTCTGATTACCTATATTTAATACATGGTTATTGACCTGATATATTTTTTCATATTTGTTCAAATGGATTAGATGTGTGTTTTTATTATAAAGTGACATGATGACGAGTGACCCCAATTTTGGTGATGGAGATTTTGGATTTATCATCTAAAACTTCCTCTTTATTGTTGATATCTAAGCAGGTTTGCAGTATATAGGCAACAATTTTCATTTTCCCCTTCACTATTGACATGATGTTCATAGAAACAATAGTGGATGAAATGAGGATGTATGCCAATTTTATGTATGGACCAGGTGTCTGTGTCTTCTCCGATCCTCTGTTTTCTCTTGGTGTATACCAATTGTACTCAGTTGTTGGGGGAGGGATTAGGATCCACCCCGATTCATCAGTGAGACATGTCAACTAAATTATTTGAATTATTATAGATGATAAAGCAATTAGGGTTGATAAATTCCTATTAGTATATGACTGTTATTTTGGTTTTACAATGAATGTGAATGGAAATATATTTTGTATTGTACTAGATGATTCTTATTAGTAGTCATGATTAGTAGAAAAATGTTTTTTTTCCTTCCAATAATTTTCTTCTGAGCTTGACTGAGCTACATTCTAGCAGTGTGAAGGTGTTCTTACATGCTCTCTATTTCCACAATATTTTGTGCATAGGATACTCTAGATGTTGTCAGACAAATCTTGTAGAAATATTTATTTCTATGGTCATGTGTTTGTTCTTGCTCATAATTTACCACAAAACATTATGGGTGGAAAACTCATGATGGGGTAGATGTGTAGCCCTATTATATCTTGATCATCCACTATCCCTGACGAGATATCTTGAATATGCTGGTGTGGATAACCTGATCCAAACTATTGACAATGTAACACATATCAAGTTAAGAATTCACTGTCGGGTGGTGTTGGAGGTGTTGAATTCTTATAATATCCCTTGGAAAGAACTTTTATATCATATAGTTGATGAGTTTTTTGGCCTCTAGATCTACCTCCCTATGATTAGGGAGGTGTATATTGCTATTTTCCAGGGACATTATCCTGAAATAGAAAGAGATAATGATGGATTCTATATAGTTCTGGACCACTTGTTGTCATTGATTGGAATACTAGTGGAGATTCATGAGTTGTGGGGAATTCCGTGTATCCTCTGGGGTCATGATGGTACCATTTTGGAAGTATTAAAAGTATATTGAATTCATGAGATATCATTGATGATGCTGGGTAGCTAATGATGTCAACTATTTTGTTTAGGACTCATCTTATACATTGGATAATGCACACAGCTACGAGAATGGGTATAATGTCATTTGGATCAAATGTATATGTTGTCGAATATTCCTATAATTTAAGTGAAAATGTATAAAAGAAAAACCAAACAATGAACAATCTTAATAGAATAAATCATTATCAATTGAGGGTATTTTTTGTCCCTTTTTTAGTGATAAAGGGGCCTGAATAGAGGGTGGAAGCATCATATTGGTTAAGGAATCACATAGTGTTCCTCATTTTTTGTTTCGTTTTCAAAGACCACATGGGGAAGGAATGGAATTTAGTATTGTGGTTTGGACAACCTTCAATTTAGAAACATATACCCATGTATTTTCTGGGTGGTTTCCAATGGAATTTATTATGGAACCAGAAACACTCAACGACTCTCGTATCCTTTATTACTCATGTAAATCCCTTCCAAATGTAGGTTCTCGGTGTGGAACGTGCCCAATGATAGAACACACATTGGTCAAGAGTTTTATAGTTCAGTCTCATCACACCCTTTTTGGGGGAATTGTTTCATAATCCAGGATCTCTTATAGATTTAATATTTGTTCATTAGTACATCATTAATTCCCCATATTGACGTAATTCACTCTTTAATTAACAATAAATTATTATTATCTATTGAATTTTAGAATAATCTATTTGTATCCAATGTTCTCTGTTAACGGAGATATCAGTATGTATATGAGGATCTATATTAGTGGTACCATTTATTGTAATTATTAGATATTATTTTTTCTTTATTATATTGGTGTTGGTATTAATAAATGTTGGGGGTCTCTCTAGAGTATATCACCATCCCAAGACATGGGAGTTTTTTAGATGTTTGGATCCAGCCCATGAGATTTTATTCTTATATATTTATGTTAGTGGATTCCAAACCCATGTAATTATGTGCCACATATTAGAAAACATCATACCTTTTATGGTTCTATTACATGTATCAAACCCAGAAATTTAATTTCATGCATAATGGAAATCAATATGAATGGTTTCTGGTAAAAGTTCGAGTGGTATTTTTCCCGAATATTCCCAAAGATCCTGAATGGGATATGGACTCCCAAGATAGAAATGAGTCTTCCAGGAATCTGTCCTAGAGGGATTTTGGTTTGATTTTGGGGTTGGGGTTTGGACCATGGATAGGATTCCTATGAATCCCATTTAGATGGTATTCAAAGCCCAAATAGTATGGTTGTGAGGAGGCCAGCCTATGGAGTCCCTCTGAAGGTTTTTATTAAAGTGTAATGCGATCCTTTGAGATAATTATGGAGTTATTTTTGGGTGTTGGTTTTGAACAAAATAGAGGCATACTATATATCCCATTTTGATGGGAACGAACACCCATGTAGTTTGGCTATGAGGACCCACACCTATAGAGGCACTCTGATGATTTGACTCATTGACGAATGTGGTCCATTGAGAGAATTGAGAAATTATTTTTGGGTGTTGGGTTTTATCCTTTGAGATTATTTCTAAATATTACATTTGGATGGGAATCAACGACCATATTGTTTGGTTATGAGGACCCATGCATATGGAATCCATTTGAAGGTTCTGTATCATAGGGGAATGATAGCCCTTTAACAAAATTAAGGATTTATTTTTCGGTTTTGGATTTTGGATTTCAGTAATATTCCTACATATCATATTTGAAACGATTTTATGCCCACATAGAAAAGTTGTAAGGAACTACATAAATAGAGGACATATAATGTTTTTTCTCATTGGAAAATGAGACCCTTTGAGTGTATTAAGGTTTTATTTTAGGGTTTTGGGTTTATACCTCAGATAGGATACCTAAATATCTCATTTCTATGGGAATCAATGACTAGTTATTTTAGATATGGGACCCATTCCTTTATAGGAATTTTGAAGGTTTTTATCATGGGGTATTATTCCCCTTTGAGATAAATAGGCAATGATTTCATGGATTACACCATTTATAATGAATCTCATTGGCTTGGGACCATGAAGATTTTCTAGACTCATAGAAATTTGGGGGATTGGTTGAGTCATACATCTAATAGGATTCCCATTAACTTGTTCCATTTGAAATTTAGGCATTTTAAAGGTAAAAGAGTGGGTTGTTTATTACAACCTATATTAGGATTCCCTTTTGGTTGGATATATGTATTTGAGGATCCATGCCTTTAGATGATCTCTGAAATAAGGAAAGGGGAAGGTCTAGAAAAACTTATCTTCCAATACATGTAATTGATCATGCATATGTCATGTTTGTAGCTTACCTATATGAACAAATGAGTCATTGACAAATGTGAAAAACTACAAGAAGAAGATGATATGAACACCTCCCAATAATTCCTCATCTGGTAGAAGAGATCGATGATATGGGATGAAAATATTGTTGTTTTACATGTTCATATCCTCCCCCATTTTTTAAAATAGGTTAGTCACCTATGACCACATTCTTGGATAATACCCTTCAATAAATTTTAACATTTAGTCCATGATGGATTCTGTAAAACATGTTCTAGAGAACATAAGAGAATACAATATTAACAATAAAAAGGAAAATAAATAATTATCCTCTCTCTCTCTTCCCCAAACCGGATGTCCCTAGTCTAAGAAAAGATTAATTAAAGAGGTGTCTTTAACCCTCATACCCTTTACTAAGAGGTACTACAAAATTTCCCAATGCTCGATGACCTTTTTACCAATAAGATTAATACCTGCATTCACCCCGTGGTCCCTACCCATTAGGTAGGATAAGAGTGGGAAATCTATAACTGAAGCAATGCATAACCAAATGGGAGATACATTGGAGTCCACCTCAAGATGATTATAAAATTTCATTGGAGTCAGTTGGGGAATAAAATTGTAAACCCTGTGATATGGGATCCGAAAGATTGGGATCCCTTCCGTTATAGTCTTAAATGATGGATTAAAAGGTGTATTATAATGGTTAAGGGTTTTTGAATTAGAGGTGCTTTATATAGGGTGACCTGGGAGGATATGGAAGTTCTTCATGCAAGGTTATTATTTCATGAGATGGTGATACTTTAAGAGATGGAAATTATGGGTCAAAACACATGGGTATGGCCTGGCAACAATAACAATGTTTTTCCTCTGGTTTCCCTAGGATGATATCTTACAGGTCCCATATATGGGAATAGACTTTCATTCTAGTGCTCATCAATTAAGAGGAAAATGTTCTTCACCAAGGTTTCTTGTGTTTCAGACACTAGAACATGTTTGATCCCACAATCTTCCATTATTCCTACTTCTCTTATGTTATGGGTAGGTACCTATATTAATTTCTGAGGACATGGAAAAAACATAATATTATTGGGGTTTATCATAACATTTCATATTAAATTAAATTTTATGTATCAATAATGTAGATAATATTGAGGTTGAACAATGATAATATCATTGGTATAAATATAGGGTTTTGAGAAGTCCAATTGACATGGAAACAAGATGTGATGGTCTTAACATGTAGGATCATACCCGATGAATCCCCTTTATAAGAGATGACAAGGGATATAACATCCCTAGGATTTTCCATTTCCAATTAAATGTTGAGATCCAATAAATTATGTATTCGAGAAACGGTTTATGGGAGAAGTTCATCTTAATTAATAACATAACCAAAACACAAAAGCCATACCACCCCATGAAAGACTCCCCATCATGCACCTTACTCTCAGGGTTGTTTCTCATTTATATAAGGGATATATATCAAGAACATAATAATTTTATTATTTATATTGCATAGTATAATGAATATATTTTCATCTGATTATCATTACCGTATTAAATTTTTTTGATAATCATATAATGAAACACAAGTTGTAATTTTTATTGGTATTATTCGAATTAAATAAAAGAATTTATATTTATGAATTAATGGTTTATTAAAATGAATAAAATTTTATTGAAAAACTATTATTAAATAATTTCTGTTTAATATAAATAATAATATAGTTTTTATGACACAAATTTATTTTTTATAAGGGTTAAAAATTGTTATTGTTATTAAAACCCATCATTTCTCAAAAAATGTAAATTCATTTTTAAATGTGAAAATTAACATATCTAGATAATTGTTGGGTTATATGAAATTTTATTTTTTTGTATCAGAACACTGAAATTATCCAATGGATAACTTTTCAAAAAATATCTATGAAAATTGAATTTTTGGGTAATAATTAGTTACAATATAAATATATTATGTGTATTATGATATTATAATGACCATAAATGATGTTAGAAAATACTCTAAATGGAAAAAATGTCCAAATATATGTTTTCCATTTAATGTAATATTATTTCATGGTTATTTTATTAATTTTATTACTCTTTTATGTATCATCCAAAACATAAAATATATTTTGAGGTTTTAAAAATCATTTCATTAAATGTATGTCCAACCTCTAAATTAACAAGGGTAATTTTTATATTATTATGTTCCTTGAAATTAAAAATAATGAAAAAAACAACAATATTGGATGAAATCATTGGAATAACCAAATTGAGGTTTTTTGGATTTTTTTTATTTTATTATATATTTTCTCAAACGTAAGATTATAAAAAAATAATGAAATCCCCCCTCATTTCCTATTCATACCCACTAATTCTCAAATTTCTCTCAATTAAAAAACAATGTATAACATGTCTAATATTAAATACCCTCCTTATATTCCTATATGGGTTCCCCCAAATTCTCATAAATCTTATCCCAAGCATTTTAAATCACCATTTCAAGGTAAGGGATCATTTCCTTCTCCTATCTATTCTAGTTTCATGATTTTCATTTAACTTCTATTTGAAAAAAATTGTTTTGAAATAATTTTTCATGTCCATATTATTGTGAATTTTTTTAAAATTTATTACACACCCCCTTTTCTATCATCAATTAATTTCAGAAATCTTCAGGTAACATCGTTTTGTTGCCAAAAGTTTACCATGATTTTACATTCCAATAAAATGTTTTTTGGATACCCATACCAATTTCCAATAAAGGGTGTTCTCCTCAATGCACTTATATTTTTTTAGTTAGTGATTAAATGAATTTATTCCACACACTTTTATCGTGGAATACAATAAAATTATGAATTAACCATGTTCTATGATATATGTGTGACACATAAAAATTAGAATGAAATGAACGTGATAGATGTGCTCGGAATAATATAATTCTTTAGTGCATTGGGTAATGTTCTTGTTTCGGTAGACATCAACAAGGGATTAGTAGACATACTAATCCATTATGTGACTTTTTCTATCATGATATCATCTATGATAGTCTTGAACAATGATTATTATGTAGTGTTTTATGTTGTTTCCACATTTTCCCACATTGTCTTTATGTTGTCATGTTATATCAGGACTCATTATTCATGTTTAAAATTCACACTCAAATTATGATCCATTTATATGACTATTGTATGATATGTATTCCATTATTCATATTATTCCATATTTACTCACTTACTAGGATTTTTATCTCTCCACATTTTTATTTAGGTCCCCAGATTATCCTATTCAGTTTTAATTATGAAGGTATATTATGATCATGTTTGGAAGATTTAAATAATGTATATGTATTCCCTTTTTTAATATTTTAGGTATTACAACTAATTACAAATTACAATAAATAAATCGATCCTATAGGTTTTATTATATATAATATTATTAAATAAATCATTAATTATTTTATATCAAAGAGTAGGATTGTCATAGTTTGTTTGAGTGAAAAAGTTTCTTTATTTTTGGGATTATGTTTACAAAACCCTAGAAATATGCTTTGGGATAATACTATATATATTAAAACAAGACAAAATTATGATAATGTATTGATTATTTTATTTATAATGAAAATAAATCACTTTTTGGATACTATAAGTGGAAGTGGCTCTTTCATATATATATACATAGGGGTAAAACCCAAAAACACCGCATTGAGACAGAATCAACCAGGAACGGGTGTGTGACAATGGGCCTTTCTTCACACCTAGTTTGACACTCTTGGGGGATATAGATTGGTTAATTAACAATTTTAGTACCAACCATTAAGATGGGAGTTAAAATTCCATAAGAGTACATGTTAGTAGATAGATGATGGATAACATATGTTGAATCCTATAAATTAATAAGTTAAGAAATAAAATAAATTCATATGTTATCCAATATTATTTTGGAATCCCATTAATTATTATTAATATTTTAAAAATAATCATCCTTAATTTTCCCCTTATTCTATACAATCACTATAAATAAGAGGAATCCAGTTAAAAAACTATGTTATGGGAAATGTGATTACTTCCCAAACGAGATTCCCAACCTAATGGGAGCAGGAATAGAGATCTTTATGATGATAATACCTCATTTAAATATGGGTTTTAATAGAAACATGGATAATATTTATATCCCAAATCACTCTAAGTATAAACAATATTAAATTGGTAGATTTATTAAATAAATGAATTTTAATATCAATGGATCATTTGATCCGTTAAATGTGGAATAATTGATTATTTATATTTAGAAGATATTATCCATCAATCAATGTCTAGAAAAAAGATATGGTTCTATAGTATGCCTATATTATATAGGGATAAGTTGATTAGTGGTGAACATTTATCAAGATTATGAAGCAAGACGAAAGTATTAAAGTGATAGTGTGAAAGGAATTCGAAAAAATGTTTTTATAAAAATATTTTCATCATACTCTCAATCTTATAATGGAAAGGTATTTCATTTCCCTAAGGGAAAAAAATATGAAATATCTATTTGGGTGTATGAGTAAAACATTAATAAAATTTATAACAAGCCTTCAGTTTGTCATTACCCTCAAATGCAATGTTGATAACTTTTTTTTGTATTAAAAATAGTCTATGAAATGAATTGGTGATCCGATACACTGATTTCTAATAAGAAATTGTCCGAAGTTCTGTCATAGTCAAAGTAGAGATCGTAAAATATATAGGGTATCATAGGGATAATAAGATGAATGCGATGTTTATTTATATAGGTCTGACAGATAAATCTTACACTGGTAAGATATTTTGGCATCCCACTAGTATAGTGTATTGAATGAAGCACCCCATAAATTTCCAAAGGGGGACAAAGAATTTATATAGGGTTTTTAAGGAGGTAAACAATGTGATAATTTATGATAAGAGAATCCCGTTAATGTGACGGGGGGAATGAATTCTATAGTAAACCCTTATTGAATTGTTCATTATTTAAACTGGATGGAATGATTTCACTTTTCAAAAAAATTCACTAATCCATGGGGTTTCTCATTCAACAAAATAACTATGGAATCAAGGAATTTCTTTTTTCATCACAACTAATAAGGTGGATCCAAATAACTAGGTGGTTATATTTATGCTCGTTATTCATTCAAAAATATAAATTTTACTTTTGGATTCTGGTTCTGTTCATTCATTAAAATCACATAATTTTAGTAAATCAATTCAAACAAAAATATAAAGAATGAAAGCAGAGATATCAATGAAATGAAAAATGGGTAAATGTTTTCATCCCATGTATATATCTCCTCCCCAACCATTGTTTGTGGGAGGAAA
Organism: Viscum album; assembly: GCA_963277665.1. Taxonomy (NCBI): domain Eukaryota; kingdom Viridiplantae; phylum Streptophyta; class Magnoliopsida; order Santalales; family Viscaceae; genus Viscum; species Viscum album. The sequence goes on from OY728125.1 coordinate 1,160,098,986, forward strand.
TTCCATGAATACATTGGAATATATCCATTAGTGTAATATGATGTAGTTATTTTCATGGATTTGATTTTACTATATATATCCATCATAAATTTATGAATTAAGGAAACAAATACCTGTATCTCAAATCATCCACTGATTATGTTCATGTTCATAGTGTAGGTTGAATATTATTAGGAAAAAAATATCAAGAATGAATATTGATTCTATATGAACAGTCTTATCCCACAAAATTGATTGAGTCTGTGGAAAGAATCATCTTTGAATACATGACCATTATGAGGGAATAAACTAAGGTGTTTCTTTAATATTTTCCAAGCATTCCTCACAACAGAGAGGTAGAATTTTCAATCGAGCTTATACCTGGGGTGTTTCTATTATACAAGACTCCATCTAGTACAGATGTGTGGACTTTTAAGAGCTGTGGAAAAAACTATAGGCGAATCGTGATAATGGATTCAGACACCAGAGTTCTTCTCTATAAGGTGAGATTGTCCTCTATATCATGAAGACATATTGGTAAATTTACATTGTCATTTATAATCAAGACATCAACAAAAACATGATCAATAATAAGTATACTATTACATGGATTTATAACTTGTTTGATCAGCTATGTATAGTAAAATACATCTCCAAGGTGGATCATCAGTCTGGATAATAATAAGTAAGGGTGAAGAACAATGATATCCCTAAGGATAATTTTTGTATAAGGTACGATCCATATGAGTTCAATGTTATTCAAATTAAAATCACTAATTCTCTCAAAAAAATCACGAAATTTATAAATAGATTCTTTAAAAATTAATTTTTCAAACTTTGGGGGGTATTTATGTATTATATTTTAATATACTCTAAATGTAGGGAGGAGTATGAGTAGAACCTGAGAACTATTCTAATGACCTTAAGATAAAAGATGGCTTACAAAAGGTACAAAATATGTGCGTTCTGGTTGAAGGATGCATAATTCGTGGGGCTTATTATAACAAGTAATGGGATATCTGCAGAACCTTCAAATACAGAATAAATTGATGGATGTTTGAGGCCAACATCTGTAACAAATATCTATAGTTTCCTATAGTTAGTAGGGTACTATCATAGAAATATGGGGAATTATTCGTGATTGTAAAAACCTATAAGAATGTTAAATCCTAATTTATTCATGTTGGTTTGGAATAATGAATACAAAAAATGATACTAAGAGTTGAAAAGAGGATTATCACATCACTTTTACTCACCCTACCCACAAGTGGAGCATATTATAGGGTATTTAGCGATGCTTTGAAAATGGTTTGGGTTGTCTATTAATGACAAATTATAATGTGATAGCCTGTTATACAATGAAATTAAATTTTAAAGAACATAAGTACCAAAAACATGATCCGGAGTGGGCTATACTTATCATCACACTTAAAATATAATTGCATTTACTCTTTGTCATGAAGAGTGACATATATACGAATCATAATACCCTAGAATATATATTAACATAGAAAAACATAAATATGTGCCTACTAATATGGTTAGAGGGGATCAAGGACTATAAATTCTCAATCCACTTCCATATTGGGATTGTGAATAAAATGGATGAGGAAATATGTAGAAATGAACAAACAATTTTATCATTGATAAATATATTCAAGGATATAATAATGTTAAATTTTAAAAGGTTGGACATGGGAATACAAAAGAATGTATCATCATTAGTCTGATCAAATTGTTTTATAAACCATATCTTTTGGATAAGATAACAAAATCTCAATGAGATGATGTGTAAAATTCAAAAAATGTGGATGATTTTAGAAAATATAAATCTTCTAAGTTCAATTATAATTTCAGATTTCTAAGATATGATTCATGACTATGTGTACCTTAAAATCCATTGTTAAAGACTGAGATGAGGGAAAATTCACATAGTTTTACTTTTTCTTTTTTTTAAGGTTTGGGCTGAAGCCTCATTTTATTATTAAATCAAATCAAAGACCTATTTTAACTGGATATAGGGAGACCCATTACATAGCCTGAAGTCCAAGTGTATCGAGATCTATGATATCATTATTGGTGGGAAAATATGAAGAAGGGGTCCATGCAATATACATCATGATGTCTTTTATATTATTTGGTGAAGGAGGGAAGGAAAAAATTCAAGGGGATGATGCATCCATTACCCATACCTACATTAAAATGAGAAAAATATCCCAATGGACTTTTTCATTGGCCTTATAAGACAACAAAAGGAAATAATGATATATGTTTTGTGGTGGATCCTTTTTAAAATACTTATCACTTTCTTAGAAATTTGGGAGGACTTTATTCTCGATCAACATGGAAGGATATACATGATGGAAGTGGAGAAGGTACATAGAACATCAATATCCGATGTATTTGATTGAGACCCATGATTTACCTACATTATCTTTGAGATTATCCATCATGATCTAAATACCAAGTTGATGTTTATAATGTATTATCAACCACAAAATGACGGCCAATATGGGAAGGATATCTGAACACTTGAGGATGTGTTGAAATCATGATCAACTAACATTGAAAGAGGATGGTATCAAAAACATCCTTTGGTCTAGTTCTCATACAATTAGGGTTCCCAATATTATCCAAATGTAACCCTATGAATCCATTAAGGTAATAGGTAAAGAAAACCTACATATTGGGATAATGTTGGGGAACACACAGTATTAGGTTCTGAAATGTACGAATGAATTTTTTAAAAGGGAAAGACCATTTGGAATCACATCAAGGATTCATATATTTGAATAAATATATAGTGTGAAAATAATTTTTCATTCTAGGAATTTGAGTTTAGAGACAATTTATTCCCTCACATATCTCTATGATAGAATGTATAGATATTTCGGAACATGGGAATGATTAGTCCAAGATACATCAATCTCTTTGAGTTCCTTGAGCACATTGGAGTGGTGTCCTATCAACTAGCACTCCCACCATACATATCTCAAGTACATGATGTTTTCCAAGAATAAATCTTTAGGATGTACATTCTAGAACCCTCACATGTACTCAACCGGAGGTGGTACCATTGTAGAATGGTCTCTTATTTGTGGGGTATAATTTAAAAATCATAGATTATAGATAAAGAATTCTATGAAAAAACAAAAATCTACTTCATCAAATTAAAATGGATAAAACACATGTTTAAATAATATATGTGGGAACTAGAGGGGGTGATGAAATAGAAATACACTCATATATTTTAATGTGGGAATGAAAATTTTATGTTGAAATTTCTATAGGGGGAAGATTTCAACAACCCATACTTTTATTAATAAAATTCCACTATCAATTTAATTAAGTTAATTACTACATATTATATATTGAAAACACATTTGTTCTTTTTTTTATAATACTCTATCATATTGAAAAGGCTGATATGTACCACTTCCATTTTTAATATATCCTTTGAACTGTAAACATATGAATTGTATAAATATAGGTTTCTTACGAATATAATTGACACATATAATGTGATATCCTCAAATAGTAGGATTAAACCCTAAAAACACACTTATCAATAATTATAATAGAGATAGAATAACAACTATTTCCTCTGACCAATATGAAACGAGATTTAAAAAATTAATCATGATAAAAACCATTTATGAGGAATGTTCAAGCTTATCGATATCACAACTATAATCATGTACACTGAACTACCCCATGAATGTCTTACAATTTCATTCATCAGTCTTACGATGTTTTCTGGTGTATTAATGGGATATTAATCAAGACCCTAAAAATATAAATATCTATATTGTATAGAATAATGCATATATATTCATATTATTAAAATTAAATTGAAAATTATTTTAATTTTGATAAAATAAAACACAAATAGAGTATTTGAGTAATAGTAATATTATAAAAAGAAATCTATTTTTATGGATTAATGGAATTCCAAAAAAATATTTTATTAAAATAATTTTATAAAATAATTTTTTTTCAATATAAATGGTCAAATAATTTGATGAAGTGAAATGTAATTTTTATAATGTTTGGGAAAATATTATTGTCTTAGAACCATTAATTTTCCAATTAATATAGATTGTATTTTAAATGTTAAAATTAAAATATATAGAAAATTATTTGGTTGAAAAAAAATATTATTTTTAGAATCACAAATTTGATGTTATCCAAAAGCTATATTTTCCATAAATTTTTGAGGTAATCGAATTTTCAGGTAAACTTTATATACAGTATAAAAATATTTTATGTATTGTGATGTTATAATGACCCAAAATCATGTAATAAATACTATGATTTGTTTTGAAAACCAAATATATGTTTTCAATTTAAAATACTGTTTTTATTTGGTTATTTTATTAGTTTTATAAATCCATTTTGAATCCTTTAAAACCAATAATATATTTTATGGTTTTAAAAATCATTAATTTATGAGTATCACTAATATACACATCACTAATGGTAATGTAAAAATAATTTGGGCCCGTTGGATAATATAATAATTAAATACACCTCTATTATTAATAAATAGAGGGAAACCCTGTTGGAGTTTTTTGGGTTTTGGTTATTTTATTATATAGTGTCCATAACCTACGTCGGATAAATAGTAAATAATTCCCCACTCATTTCTTATGTAAATCCACCAATACTCCAATTGAACTCAACTAAAAAACATTTTAGCCCATCCTTAATTTATCTTCGCTTATTTATATACCTAACACAGTGAATCCAATCCCTAAAGATGCTCTACAAAAGCATATGGAATCACCCTTTCAAGGAAAGGGATCCTTTCAATCTCCAAGTTAATAAAGATTCTTCAATATCTTATTCCTTTAATTTCCAATTTCAATGGTTGGGATGTGTTTTTAAATTACCATATTAGCATATATTTTATCTAATAATTATGATATACCCCTTTATTTCAAATCCATTAATTTTATAATTCATTAGTTAAGACTGTAATAATGATGAAATTTACCTACATTTTTTTCATTAAAATCAAAATTATATCGAATACCCATACCCATTTCATATAAAGGGTGTTCACCATTATGTACATATAATTATTTTTTTTGGGAATTCCATGCATATGTTCTGTACTCTATTATCTTCTACGAAAATATCCTGATTAATGAATCCATGTTTCATGATCTATGTGGAACACTTAATCAAGAGAATGAAATGAATGTGATAAATGTGCCCAAAATTTTATAGTGCTCCATTTAATTTGGTAATATTTTATTCTAATGATACATCAGAAAAAGGATTAATGATTTAACCTAATATATCAAGATAATTTTTCTATCATGATGTCATGGAAGTTATCCTTGACGTATGTTTTTTGACAGGGTGTTTTATATTCTTGACAAATATTCCCATGTTTCCATTATGTTATCAATATATATCATGACTCGCTATTCATTTTTATTATTATCACTCCTTTTATTCAACATTGACATGAATACCCACGAAATTTTATTAATATATTAAATTATTAAATTTTTAATCCATTAATTTGATTTGTATCTCACTAATTTCCAATCTATGTCCCGAGGATGTCCAAAATTGTTTTAAGTACAAATAAATATTTTGACCATGTTAAGGATGATTTTAATAATAGATATATATTCAATATTTTACGTTTTTATGTAATATACTAAATTCACAAAGACACTAGACTTATCAATTTTCTAGTCTATATTATTTATATTCTTATATATTAATGATTATTTAATGGGTAATAAAGAGAGGGTTTGTCAAATGGATGCTTCATCTATTATTTTCCATAATTCTAAAAAAGAACCCAACTTCTTATTTATAGGAATACATGGGACCCTGGCCAATGGATGTTGTCTATAGAGGTACCGTATTTCAGAAACCCATTTTGGTACCCAACATGGGGGTGAGGAAAACATATTGATTACAGAAGTCTAATGAAAACGTTCTTGATGATGGTGGAATGTGTAGGGGTTACTGATATTTTTGGAATATATAGGAGGGTCATCTGTGTTCCTCATAATGTATAAGATGTGTACACGATGGAACACGTAGGTGAACCAACATGAAAATAATATTGTTATTTTTCCTTCGCACCCCTACTCGGGATTAATGTCTAGATACAGTCCAAGGCCATTGAGCGAGTCTCATCCCCTCTATCACGGACAACCATGAAAAATTGAGAGTCTCCATGAAATAATTTCAAGCCTTGTTATGGTAGTTTTGGGTTGTGATACATACAACCCAAATTTATAATCCATTTTCATAGAATATTCTAAAAGGTATGTTCTAACGACTGTGTCATTTGGTTGGGAAATTTTTTTATGGAATCTTCATCCCTTATTGTGTAAGAATTATTATATCTCAAGTAAATTCAATCATCTACATATTCTTGAATAAGTAAAAGTTTGTATTAAATAATAACATTTGGTGTCAAAGTGATAATAATATCATAAATTATATGAAAATGTTTGCGAGACAAATTTTTTGTTGTGGAAAAATAGATTTTGGGGTTTTCCCTATATAATATAAAATGTATGGATACTAACAATTTATGTGGTTCTTGTATTGTTGTACATAGGGGAAATAAAATTGAAATAATGGAATTAGGTTTGACCTGATCATTTCCTAGTGAATTCTAACATGCATTATTACGCCCTCGTTGGAATCTCTCTGTGGTATTTAAAATGGATAATGTACATTTTTTTATAAAAAATTATGATTTATATTTAAAATGATGAAAATTAATAAAATGGGTTAATACTATGGTGAATAAAATTAAAAAAAAATTGTCATGATTTAAATATTTGGTAAATGAATATATGGTTCCCCATTGTGCTTATTATTTTTGTAAATATTTTTTTTGGTTTTAGTCAATGTATGGTACATATAGTAATCATTTAACCATTTAATATAATGGAAAACAAGATGAATTTGAGAAACCAAATGGAATAAAGATATGAGTGAATTATATAATTATTATGCATAATAATTTATTAGAAAATATTATTAGAAACCAATACCTTAACCAAATATTGTAATCACTAGATAAGATAAAGATAACATTTTCTAAGAGCTCAAGTGGACAAGACAACGTAGGAAGATAGGCACGACATTAACCATTTGAGAAATGAAGAAATATACACCTAGGAATGAATCATATAATAATGGTAAAATTATTTATGTGTTGAAAATAAGATTATAAGTCAATATATTTGTATGTAAAATGATGATTACATTGGAAGGAAATAAAGTTCATCCTAGGGATCTATTTATAGTTTGTTGACATAAATATGGAAACCCTAGGAATTATCTATTTCAAAGACCTCTTTTATATTTTAATACCAAGGACTTGAATGGAACTATGTCCAAATAAAAAATGAAGAATATATGTATTTTGATTTTAGAATTTATATATATAGGTTTTTTCCAAAGTTATTTTGGATATATCAATAATGACTCATTGATAGATTTTATAAAATATCCTACGAATATATGTCTTCATTCTGATAAGATTTATGGATACCATCATGGGTTATGAATTTAATGGTGATCATATGTTCAAAGAATTAAACAAAAAATTTCATATATTATGTGATGGTAGTTTGCAAATATTAAGAATATTTTTTTGGAAACCATTTATTGGAATACAACCTATTGGTTTAGTATATTTTACAGTCATTTGAGGAAGAATACCATTTCTTTTTTTACTAAATAATAAACGTATTGGTAAAAATTATGTATTATATTATCTTTGATTTAATTGTAAACATAAGTCCTAAATATTTTGGGGCATTATAGGAATTATATTGATATTAATCTGGAAAACGAGCAGCTCATTAAATCCCAAAATATTGCAAGGCTTGAACCAGCATTCAAAATACGATATGTGTTTTACACATACCACAAGTATACATGATTTCATGGAAAAAATGTCATTTTATTTTGTTAAAAATTTGATGAATAAATATTAAGGATAAAATATTGGTTTTATTGGTGAGGTTAATAAATAAAAATATTATATTGGATAACATGTTCTAACCATATTAATTTTTAAAATATTTTGTGATAAATAGAAAGGCCCACCACAATTTTCGGGATCTTATGATCCATTAAATGGAAATTTCAAAGCATCCGATATAAAAAATTATTTTTGAATGTTCAATTGATAGGGTTATAAATGAATTGGATATTTATTTAAATAAATCCAGATGATGAAATTGTTCTTTGAAATAGAGGTGTATAATGTAAGTATATTTCTTTGTATTATTAGAAGGAAAAATATTTCCTCAACCAATAAAAAATGGTATAGAAATTTTTATATCATATTATATCATATATAATAATGAAATGGACTATAAAATCATCAAATATTTATGTATTTACTTCTTTAACAATTCATTTTTCATTCACATTCTTCTGATTAATGACCGGTATCATTTACTATAATTATTTATGATTTTATACGATTTCCTTATATTAACAATACTCTAATATAATCATATATCATGCATAATTTATGATTTATTCCATGGGACCATATTTAATACCTTAATAGTTTATAAATATGATTATTTAAACTATAATTATGATGTTGGGTTTTAAAAAATAAACGTTCAAATATCAAACCAGTAATTTCTGGGAGATGCATCATATTGTGGGGATGAAATTTCATTAAGGTGGGAAGAATGTAATAGGCCTAAATTATAAAATAAAATAATTTTATTCCGTATAATAATTTAGTTGAAAAACTGAGATTAGAAAACCAATTATATATATTTCTCTAAAATTAATCACTATGATAGCTTACAAATCAAGCAACCCTTGGTCTAAATAAACGTTAATATATTATAAACTTTTAACATTGTCGATAAATTAGAGAGTATGAATATTAGTATGTAAAATATTAAAAATATTTTTTTAATACATTTATATGACTACTTACAGTTATATTTATTTACTAGAAATAAAAAAGTATCATTTGATAGAAAATGATTATTTTGAAAAACGGTATTTTTTCTAAACGATAGATTAGTCGTGCTGTGCATAAAAAATGACACATAATTTTTACCACTAATGGAATATTTATATGATAAAATTAAAATTATTTTTAAAATCGTAATACAAAAATATTCTTGGGGTTAATTTTTGTTATTTTTTAGAAATGCATAGTTTTTCAAGAATACTAAAAAATTATAATTTGAATTTGAAAACATAAATTTCATTTAAAATTTTAAAAATTAAAATTTTATTCTATTTTTTTAAATATAATTAATTTAGTTATATATCTACCAATCCAATTTATGAAATTGGACTAATTTTTATAATGAAATTTGTTATAAAAAACTTCTATAATTATTATAATTTTCTTCTAGATAATCCGATTTTTCATTCTATATATATATTTTGTTAGTGATATTATTTTTACACTTCTATGAAATGAATATTTTAAAATGAATTACATAAATTTAATAAGAATTATATGTATTTTATAATTAGTTAAACATATTTTTTTACTATAAAGAATAATCTTAACATGGAAAATTAATTACAACGGTTAATGAATAAGATAGTCCGGGTGAGGGGTTAAACAAAATTTGTAAGGCTTAAAATAAAATAATACGTATAAATTTTGTATGGATATATTTAAAGCCAATATAACCAACCTATAGATAGTTTTCCATTTTATATCCTTTTTTCAACAGAAAAATGTTGGAACACCTTTTCATTTTCCAAAATTAATGGTGTGTGATTCACATAATCAATAAAAGGCAACACACTCTTATCTGTTCTTCCCAATATAAAACTCCTTTCATTTAGAAATTCCAAAAAAAGAAATCTACACTTCTATAAAATGTTCTAAAATCCAATTTTTCTATAGGTAAAATTTATGAACACTTAATGTATCATCCTAAAGAGGTGGTCAATGAAGTTGTTTAATTCTTAACTATTCATTTATTTATCTGTTTATTCTTCCAAATCCTCAAAATATTTTTTATGATGATTGATATAAAAAATTTATAACTAATATATACTGAGATGTTATTATTTTAGGGTAATTATATAAACATATATCCTATTATCCAAAATTGAAATAGATTGTGTCACCTTTGTGTATAGAGGAATACCATGTCACAAACCAATATGAAACCTTATCCTTCAACACATCACATGGTTTAATACAATGATGTATATAAATTTTATATATTATATTTGAATCATAAATATTACTATATAATCATATTATCAAATTTAAATTTTTTAATTTCTTCCCCTTAAGAGATATAAAAATGTCACTCGTGTTTACAATGGACTACCACCTCATGAAGTGATGTTATTCATTTTTTAGTAACACTTTATGTGGAAGGTATTAAGGATAATTATAATTAATATGAGTGATATAAATTAAATAATTATGATAATTATGAAATTTTTTACATTCAAAAATGATAATATATCATTTTATTTCTTCACTTTTCACTCACAGAAAGATGATAACGCCACTCATGTCTGTGGGGAATACCACCTTTATGAAGTAATGTGACTATATTCTCATAAACAAACAACATGGATTATGTATATTAGTAAATTTAATGAAATAATATTTTATTTATGATATTATAATAATTGTTAAATTTAATATAATATGTACCTCTTTTCCAAAATGGTCATTTAAAAATTAAAATTGTATATATTCCAATGTATGACCTACCATCTCCATGATCATAGAACATATAATTTATCAAAAAAATCTTGAATAGGATTAAAAGTATAATTAATATATAGATATGAAAACAATGTCTTGTGTTTTATTTTTTATATGTTAAAATAATATCCACATAGATCAATAGTTAACCTACTAAAATTATTGTTGACTCATAAGTATAATATCATTGAAACACCCCATGTAAAGAAAAAGGATTAATTAATTGAAAAACATGGTAATAAGATAAATAAAATGAATAATGAAGATGGAAAAAATTATCAATAAAGAAAATAATTAATAAAATAACACTATTCAAGATGATAAAGAACATTTATGATGAGTCACACTCGATGTAAGCGACTTCATCTCAATTTCTCTTCAATGAGGAATATTTAATAGTTTTGAATCATATTTATTTTATATCATGTACATAATTCCAATTGAAATTTAAAATCATGATTAAATAACAATTAATGTTATTTTAAGTTTAAATTTGAATTATTTCACCCAACAAGATTTGACATGGCAGTTTCTAAGTTGTGAATAAACAATTAGATCAATTCCATTGGAAATACCCAGGTATTTATTGAATAATACCTTTTTATTTTTGATTAATATTTATGTATAAGATATTAGTTTTACATTAAAGGGGGAATTTTTTCGATAGCATACTCTACATGCCAAAAAGGTTTCTTAGAAGTCTTATGTTGCACACAACATTGAGTTATAATGAAAAATAATTTAGTAATATTTTTATTATTTTAAATGGTACTTTACTTCAAAACATTGGAATGAAAGGAATTAATAGTAAAAAATGAATTTTTAAATACAATTTACTCATGTTTAAAGAATGATTCATGGGTTACCAAATTTATTTGAAATGGAAATAAAAACCAATTATATATAAAAGATGTATTTTTATAAAAACCTATTTAAAAGAGAATAGTTGTGGTTATAAGATTATATCACTCTTTATAGAATTTTATATAATGAAAAATATATGTTATATATTTAATGTCATGTTTTAAATTCTTATTATATATATTTCAAGATATGATATCAGAAAAACTCTTATTTTTTAGATAAAAGAATTGTGTTTCTAAAAATGTATTTTTACCCCCTTTTCATTGAGACCCCTTTTTAAATACTATTTTTTTCACTTTTATATGTTCTACTGATAAAAAATTTCCTATAGAAGTTGGAAATCCAAATTTACTTTGGTAATCTTAGTGGTGATTTTCGGATAAGGTTCATTTTTTAATGAGTAGTGAAAAAATACAACATTTTAATTCAAAAAAACCTTTTAATCTAATTTATTTATACTATTATGTAGTCATTATAATTGTTTTTAATGTGTAATTGGATTATTTTATTTTATTTTATGCCAATTTTTATCCTTGAAAGTAATTTCACGTTTAAATTGGATGAAAAAACATGTCAATATTTTGATAGAGATGACTTCTTAAACACTGTTTTTTGGTTTTGACAATGGGACTTAATTTCAAATTAATTTTTACAAATTAGGAATTTTTAATTTTGAAAAATGTATTACATATTTGTAATAATATGGACTAAATTGGTTAAAAATGCGCTTCTTATTATCAGACCTTATGCATAGTATCTTCAATAATTGTTTTAGTTACCATGGTTAATGGTTAAATCTAGTAAATAAAGGTAAAAAATAATATTATAATAATATTAAACAAACCTAACACATGTCATAATCCAATTGGAGGAGATATTTCCAACCATGGGAATCCTTTGGTCGATTTTGTGACCCCAAGGTGCCACTTGGGTGAGAAATTGACATTTTATAAGAATTAATTTAAAGTAAAAAAAGTATAATGTAAACCTGTATCTTTTACTAAATCAATTTTTATATGGGGTTATATAGTTTATATATTCATCTATATATAGTAATTATAAATCTAAATAAATTTATTTAGTCATATAATTTTATTTATTGTTTTTGGACATTAATTAAAAAATTTTAATCCTGACACAATGACGATGCACTGATTGCTTCATTAATAATGGATTCCAATAAATGATATTTTAAATATTAAAAAAATTAAATTGATTATTTTGATGTCATACATGATTTTGAGGATGATATTGACATATTATATTTAGGTTAATTCCATTTTTCTTAGGAATCAAATTTTTATAAATTCGTAGAAGTCAGGTATTAATAGTATCTAAAATTGACATAATTCACAACATAAAATATAAAATATTTTATTTAATGATTTTCGATTCAAAAAAATATAATAAAATTCCAAATGATTAATATAATTACAAATATTTCATAAATTACTATTTTGGTCTTTTGACATGATATGGTAATTACATTAACCAAATTGTGCAAATAACATGATATCATCATATGATTAAAAAGTGTTAAATAATGGTCAAACCAAAAAGATAAGCATAAAATAATTTAAAAACCTTGTATAAAATTTTTTGGATGATGGGTACTAGAAACAAAACCATATTATATTATAATTAAATGATATTGTTACTTGTTTTAATTGAAAATTCAATTATAATAAATTTATATTTATAGGCTTTCCTAATGCTCCTCTCCTCCCTCTAATAAAAGGACACCTCCTATACCCACTTAATCACATGTATAATGCTCCTTTCCTCATCCAAATTTCAATAAAATATGCTCCCAACATCCATACCTTTCTCCTAGAATCCTTACATTGTGTAGAAGGAAATTCATGAAAAACTTTTTCTCTCAATTCTAGAGAAATTACCATATCTAGATGTAACATCTTCTCACAAATTATTTCCATTTATTTTCCATATACACTCCCTATGATCTTCATATTCATTGATTACATAAAAAACCAGTATTCTATATATTCTAGGATGTTCTTATGAGAAGGATTTTAACAACAATTACACATACCTCAATCTAATGGATACAAACATACATTTTCTATGTACGACGAACAACTACCTCATGAAATGATGATTGTACATTTTTTCTTATACCACCTCTAGTGGTGGCCACTATGATGGAACTGATTTTTTATATGATATATATTATATATATATATATATATTCTATATTGTTATATATGTTTTATTTACAGCATACCTTTATGCTTTCTGTAGTGTGTAAATATGATAATATCATTATAGGAAGTGCAGACTACCTCCCCTCAAAGAAATATGACTCATTGATGAAATACATGGAACATATAAGGGATTTAAATAATGAACATATGTATCTTATATAAAATACATATTATACAAGTATTATAATAAACATATGTATCATTTAGTGTGGCATGGAAATGAATGTAGCGTTCTTACGTATGTATGGCCTATAGTCTGCATCAACAGTGCATTTCATATATTATCTCCAAATGTTATGTACTATTATAAATACATATATGCTGGGTATATATGATATTTAAATAATTAATATAATTCATGAGATGATGTACTTATGATGACATTGACTATTTTTAATTATAACAAGTTCATTTTTTACTCATGTATCTAACATCGAAAAAATGTCGGATATGAAAAAATATAATTAACTATTTTTAATGACAGTGTAATAAGTGATATATAAATGAATAATAAACATGAAAAAGGATCTAATGTAAGTAGAAATTATCCTATGTTTATTATTCGGTAAATTAAAGAACGAGTGAGACAAGTTAGACTCATAGTAAGGGACTTCATTTCAATCTTCATTCATTGAGGAATATTTTGATAATATACACCTATTCTTTTTATATAGTGTATATTAATCCTATTTTAATTTTAATTTCATTTTAAGGGAATATTTATTCTATGAATCATTTTTATAAATTAAAAAAGGGATTGTTTTTATCGTATACGGTGATAACAACATCCCCACCACTGTAACTGTTATTTGATAATTGGATTCCTCTATATTCCTTAATAACTTTTAAAATGAAAACAAACCCCTTATTCCTTTATTTGGGTATCTTGGTATTTCAAAAATGGGTTCATAAGTGAAAATGACATATTTATATGATAATATTTTTTATATAGGATTAGAAGAAGCATTCAAAAAGGGGGGTTGTGATGAATGTGTTTTATTCATAAAAGGTACATGAAAATTATATGTCATAGGTGAGCTAGATATAGCTTATACGAATGGATGATCCCCATTATAGCTTAATGGAAAGCCTGACAAAACTTATATAATGGGTTGAGCCACGTTATAGCTCAAATGTGACACCGATATAGCTTATATGAAGGTTGATCCCCATTATAGATATCTAATTTTGAATCCAACCATATGGTTATTCCAATAGGAATATATTTGAAAGGGTTTTATGTATATGATGATCTAACTAACCTAAAAATGATTTATTTTATTTCCATTTGTTTAAATTTTTTTGAGAAAAATGTATGAGTGTTATTCCTATCATTTTTTTGTTTAATTATTTCAAATAACATTAGATGAGCTACCATGTCTTCACTGGACTAAATATTTTTCATTCTTTTTTTGTCCCGTACAAATATTTTTATTCTCATCCGATGTTTTTTAAATATTTTTCTCAAATTATATGGAAGGATAAGGGAATGATAGATGTCATGGTGATATTTATAATGAAAAAAATCATCTTATGTTAAAATGGGATCCTTTGTTGGAAAAAGAGGATACTGAGTGTGACTATCCACATTTAATGTCTAGGTATATTATGAAATATTTATAGAACAATTATATAAGACTATAATCCAAATAATACCCTCAATGTGAATTACCAACTTAACTGAATATTATATAATGTTTAAGGCTGGAGCCTTATAGTTGGTATTAGAGGAAAGTGTTAGAAAA
Source organism: Viscum album (assembly GCA_963277665.1). Lineage (NCBI taxonomy): Eukaryota > Viridiplantae > Streptophyta > Magnoliopsida > Santalales > Viscaceae > Viscum > Viscum album. Next base: position 1,160,114,519 of record OY728125.1, read on the forward strand.
CGCTGCAGATTATGATGATTTCTTAAGGGTTAGGGATATAATTATGGGTATATAATATTAAGGTAGATATTAAGTTCAATGTATTAGAGAACCCTTTTTTAGTATTTATTCTCTTAAATATTAATGTGACTAATGGTATTTTTGGAGACATTCACCTTTGAGAAAATTTTGGGTTATTAATTTTTAGGATTGAAAATTTGAGGTGTGAGATAGCAACTGAGGTTAAAATAATTTATGGTTATTTTTTTAGATTTTTTCTAATTGTTTTAATGTTATTATAATAATATAGTTTTTGAAAGAGGAAAACACAAATACTTTGTGAAAACCCTTTATGTCAGATAAAGCTACATGAATTGATCCCACAACCAATGTGTGATAGGTATTGATCACCATCCAATGGACAATGTGATGACTCTAGTTAGTATGAGTTATTCTTTTTATTTAAATTATTTTATGGATGAAGAATATATTGACTTGAGAACATATGTTTTTTCAAATGGATATATTTATTATAGGAAAATTATATGGTGATTAAGTGAAAAATGTTAGTTTGGAAGATTTTCTCTGATTAAGGAACACTATATGCCTAAGGAAATATAATTCTATGTGATTTCATTTGTGGAGTAATGGTTGAAATATTATTTTGGAAGAATACATATTTTTATTATAGAAATATACTGATTTGGGTTATTTGTGGAAATTATTAACCTATCATAGAAAATATATGATTAGGTTAATTATTTTGTAATCTAATTTTTTAATATTAGTTGATCTTATCTTGATTTTTTTTTATTTATCATGGAAGACTATGTGATCAAATCATTCTGAATTTTGGGTTTCAATCATAGATTGGATTTTTTTAAACAATTATAAGGACAATTGTGTACTGAATGGTATTTGTTGAAAATTTCTTATTGTATTTTAAATTTTGGAGATTAAGAATAATATTTCTTTTTATAAAGTATTAATTTTTAGGGAAAAAAACCCAATCTTGTAATAACAATTTTAGTTTTTCTTAATCTCTAACGACATTGGAAATATATAGATAATCATTTTCTATTATGTGATTTTCTATAATTTAATTCTATCACTTTAGGTGTGACCAAGTACTCTTGAATACGCATCATTTGGAGAAAAGAGGAGTTTGTAGTAGAAATTTATTAAAAGATGAAACCCAACTTGAAAAGTAAGTATATTTCATTATGCTCATAATCAATCTCATAAATAAATTCTTTAACATTATGAAAAACAACATAAAGAAAAAACATTGTCCAATTACTTTTACTACTGGGGAGTTAAAGGCCTCTTAACCCATCATAAGTTTATGGTTTTTTGGTAGTTAACTGTATCTGATCATGTTTTCTTTCACTCTACATCAAAACTTGTGGGTTAAGGTTTCTTCAATATACATGTTTACTTACATGTAACCCTTTTATATATAATATTGGGTGACATTTTTACTTAACTTTTTTTCATTTAATTTTATAGTTTTAGTGAATCTTTTTATGATATGGGATTTACAATGAGCTTACCAAGACACATATTAAAATTTGGAGTATGCAATTTCCAAAAGGGTGGAATGATGTAACGACCCTGATATTTATATAATAATACATTTTATTTTTATAAATATTTAAAAATAAGATATTAACTTTATGTTAAATGGTATTATTTTTTCAATAGTGTACTCAACATGCATCAATGGGTTTTTTTTGAAATATTACGTTGACCACAACATTGAGTTATACAAAAAAATAATAAAGTAATAATATTATTATATTAAAGGGTAGACAATGGCATGAAATTGGAATGGAAGGAATGAATAGTATCAAATAAATTTTGAAATACAGTTTACACATGTTTAAATAATGATTCATTGGATAATAAATTTATTATAAATGGAATGAAAAACCAAATGAATAAAAATGATGTGTTTTTATGAAAACCTATTTAAAAGAGAATAATTTTGTTTATAAAATCATATAACTCTTGATGGATTTTTATTTAATAAAACATATATGTAATATATTTAAGGCAATATAGTAAATTCATCTAATATGTTTTCTAGATATGAAAAAATAACAAATTCAATTCATCTAATAAAAGGATTATTTTTCTAAAGATGCATTTCTACAGATATTTGATTGAGAATGATTTTTAAATCAATTTTTTCACTTTTAAATGTTCTATTTGAAACAATAAAATTCTATTATAGAAAATTGACTTCAAAATATTAATTGGATAGTTTTTGGATAGTTTTATACTAAAGTTCAATTTAAATGAATTGTGAAAAAATACTGTATATTAATTCCAAATTTCCCTTTGATCTAATGTATTTGTACAATTATATTGTTATATTAATTAGTTTTAAAGATAAATTGCATTTATTTTTTTATCATTTATTCCATATTTTGTCATTATATTTAATTTAATTTTGAAATATGTTTTAAACACATGTCAATATTTTGACAAATTTTACTTCATAAAAACAATCTTTTTTTGGATTTGACAACAAAAATTAATTTTTAATTAATTTCTGCTAATTATGTGTTTTGATTATGGAAAAAAGGATTCAATATTTTGAATCTGATGGACCAAATTATGTAAGTAGGTAGCTTTAATTTTTACGCATTATGAATTTTATTTTCAGTAATTATTTTATTTTCCCTATTTAAAGGTTTAATCTTGTAAATAAGGGTAAAAATATCATAATAATAATATTAATCTATCCTAACACGTTTCCTAATACTATTTGAGGAGACATTTCAGACCAGTGGCATGCGTAGGTCAATTTTGGGACCCTATGATTCCACATGGTTGTAAAAAGGACATTTTATAAGAATGAAATTAAAGTAAATAATAATATACCTTAAACTTGTATCTTTTACTAAAATAATTTTTATAAGGGGTCTTATAAAAGATATATTCTACTATAAATAATAATTATAAATATAAAAAATTTCTTTTATCATGGTATTTTATTTTTAATTTTTATACATTAGATATATAATTTTAATTATGTTAAATTATGATTCATTGATTGCTTCATTATTAAAGGATTCAAATAAATGATATAATAAATATTAAAGTAAATATAATTTGACTAATTTGATTCCCATAATGAATTTATTGGAAGATATGGAACAATTATATTTATTTTATTTCCTTTGGTTCTATGAAATACTATTACAATTAATTTGAAAAAAGTCGAGTATGAATAATATCTAAAATTGACATAATTCATAGCATAAAATATAAAATAAATTATTAAATAAAATTAAATTCCTAAAAATAAATATTTTAGATAAATGGTATATATAAGTCCAAATATGTTATAAATGAATTTTTTGGCTCGGATGACATGATATGGTTATTATATTAACAGACATTGTGTAAATAACATGATATCACTGTAAGATTAAAAAAGGTAAAATAAGGTTAAACCAAAACAACATGGATTAATTCATATTAAAACCATATCTAATAATACATGATGATGTAAATTGGAACCAACATCAACTTATATTCTAATTAAATGTTTTTTCATCATTTGTAATTGAAATTGAATTAATAGTAAATTAATATTTATAGCCATTCCTAAAGTGCCCCCACATCCGTTTTATAAAAGGTCACCACCTCTAACCACTTACTCAAACATATCAAGCCCATTGGACAGTCCAACATATGATCATATAATCTCCCAATATCAATAATTGTTTCCTATAATCCTCAAATTGGGTAGATGAAAATTCAAGAAATTGTTTTGTTTCAATACAAAAGAAGTTACCTGATTTAGAGGCAACATCTTCTCTAATATTATTTTATTATATTTTACATCTCAAAACCATATGCTCTACAAATAAATTGATTACATAAAAATTAGTATCCTCAATATTCTAGGATATTTTAATGAGAATGATTCAAATAACAGTTATACTCACCTCCATCCAATGAATGCGAACATACTGTTTCTGTGCATTCCAAACTACTGCCTCACGAAACGATGATTGTACAATTTTATCCTAAAACATATAATGTTGGCCATTATTATGGAACTATATTTATAAATTATATATATTATATTTATATTTTCTCTATGCTTCCATATTTGTTTTTACTACATGCCATGTTTTTTTCTATACATTGTAAATATGATAATTTAAATTGAGGAAGTACAAACTACCACCTATTTAATGTTATATGACTCATTCATGCCCTTAATGGAATTCAAAATGTATATAATTAATGTACATATGTAACATATATAACACAGTTATTATAATATAATTATATTATACTTTGTTCCATTAATTATGACAATGGAATGAATGTATCGTGCATGCATACTTACAACCTACCATCTCCATGAACGGTGCATTTCATTTCTTATCCCCTAATGCTATGAAATATTACAAATACATATATGAAGGATATATGTGATATTTAAATCATGAATATTATTTTGGATATGATGTACTTACGACCATAGTTATAATTTGTAATCATAATAGTTTCATTTTTGACTCAAGTACAAAACATAGAAAAAACATTTTATGTGAACAAAAATAATTAACTATTTGTAAGAAGAATGTAATATGTGATATAAAAAGAATCATAATATTGAAAAAGGATCAATAGTATGTAGAAATTAGGCTATTTTTATTACTCGAGAAATTAAATAATGAAAGAGTCAAGTCGGACTCAAGGTAAGGGACTTCATCTCAATCTTCATTCATTGAGGCATATTTTGATAATATACACCTCCTTATTTTATAAGGCATAAAATTAACCAATATTAATTTTTATTTCTTTAAAAATGAATATTTTTTATATAAAGCACATTTCCAAATGAAAAAATGAGTGTTTTTAATGGATACAAAAATAATAACTTCTCTGTCGACGTAATTGTTATTTGATATTTGGCAACCTCTATAGGCCTTAATGTCTTTTAAAATGAAAATGAATTATTTATTACTTTATTTGGGAATCTTGGTATTTAAAAATGGGTTCTTAAATGATCATAGAATTTTTATATGGAAATGTTTTTCATATGGGAGTAGAAGAATCATTTAAAAATGGGTTTTGTGATGAACATGTTTTATTTACAAAAGGTACATGAGCATTATATGAAACTAGTGTTCCTGATATAGTCTATATGTGGATTTGTGTGCCATTATAGCTTATGGGTGAGCCTGTTATTTCTTATATGAGGATTTTCATCCCATTATAGCTCATAGTTGAGCTCTACTAAGCTTATATAAAGGGTGATACATATTATAGAACACCAATTTGGAATCAACCATATTTTTATTCAAATTATAATATTTTTGAAATTGTTTTATGTATTTGATGCACTAAGTCACATACGGTAGTTTTATTTTTTGGACAATAGTGTAATTATGTAGAGTGAAAAGTATGAGTGTCATTAATGTAAAAAACATTTCTTTAATTTTTTCAAAGCAAAATATATGAGTTACCATATTTTAACTAGACAAGTGGTTTTCTTTATTTTAATATCCCTTACTAAGGTTTTTATGCTCATCCTAACTTTTTGAAATATTTTCCCCGTGGTATTAGGATGGATAAGAGAAATTAAGATTTCCAGGAGATTTTTATCATGAAAAAGAATTCAGGTTTTTTTAAAGGGGTTACATTAATGAAAAAATGGGACACTAAGTGTAACTATCCACATTTAATATTTTGGTATATTATGTAATATTTACAACTAATTCTCTAAAATATTATACCTAAAAATATCCTCGATGTGAATTCTTGACATCAATCAAGATTTTGTAACATTTAAGGCTGGTACCTTATATTCATTCCATTGGTTTATATTACTTATTTGTTTAACATTTATATTCTATGATTATGTGTATAATAACATTTTATTTTTTATATTGCGACCATTATGGTTGAAATTTATTTTTTAGATGATGCTAATTTTTTTTATGAATGTTTTTCTTTTTGATGTCATTTTGAAAAATTTCATCACCTTGTAAATTATATTGATTAGAGGAAGTTATTAAAGACTCATATGTCAAAAAATTAGAAATATAAATCCCCTAACAGACGTTTTATATTTTGAATATTATTTTTTGAGTGATCCTGTTTTAAATATTTTATTTTTTGAATGGATTTTTCTAGAATAAAAAATTATCTTGTCAATTATTGGAATTTCATTATAGTTGTTCAAAAAAAATATTTAATGTTGATTTGATGATCTAAATGGTCTAAACATAATGATGAAGTCATTGTAAAAAAGAATATTTTATAGAGGAAAATTAGAATGGAAATATATTGTGTTTTTATTAATATAAAGATTTCCAGACAAGAATCACCAGTTTGAGAAATAACAGATAGAAAGGTTTTTACAATGATAGTTTTTTTTAACCTAACGAAATTAGATGATTCGAAAAAGTGTTGATCAAATGATTCATAAGACTGTTATATGCATTAGTCAATATAATTCATTAGATGAGTTGATTTCTCTATTGAACCATCAGTTACAATTATATATAATGTAATATTTTTTATTGATATTTATAAATGATAAAAGTTTCATCCAGCTATATATCAGAAGAGTTTTTGTAACAGATGAGGAATATGATAAAAAATTCAATCAGAAGCAGAACATCATTCTAATCAATTTGTATCAAATGGACTAGACTTGTTTACTATGAATCATAATATTTTATGTCACAAATACATGAGAGAAAATAGTTTCCACAAATCAATTATGTGATCTTCAGAGATTGATAAATCAGAAGAGATGTTCTTATATTTAATAGAATGATATGTTTGACATTGAAATGTCATGATATAATGTGATTCATCGGGAAATTTTTCATTGGCCCAAAGAACCTTGGAATTTATGAACAATGTTGATGAAAAAGGAATAAGAAAGGTTTTTTCTATAATTTTTTGTACCATTATAATGTTTTTAAAATTTGTAATAATTTTGTAAAAACGTTTAGTAGGTTTGGAACATAATATTTGGATGTCTTTTATTACTTTATTGTATTTGGTAGAAGAGAACCAGAGTTAAAAATTAGGTCTTTTATGTAGATATTCTTGAAAATAAATTTATCGATTGAGAACATGTAATGTTATTATTCAACTGGGGTTGTGAATTATGATGTTCAAGTGAGTTTAAGAGGATCTTGGAAGATAATATAATAATTTAGAAGAATTGATAAGTGGTCATATAGAGTTTAAATAAAATTAGATATTGAGATATGTAATTTCATTGAGTAAGAAAATAAATTCAGTTTCTTATATTTTATTTTTCAAGAGTACCTATGTAATTGGACCAATGTAAAATTTACTATGACATTGTTTATGAGAAAGAAGGTGGATAAATACAGATATAGTTGGGAAATAAATTCAATATAGAGTTTTAAGAGGAATGTTTCCAGACAGAAGATGTGATTAAAATATAATGATCTATATTAATCGAATTTGATTGGGGATTTTGGAAAACAATTCTGAATGATAAGTAATAAGGAATTCAAGGAGTTTTTATTCCTTATTAGGAAACAAATCATACTTTTTAATGAATATAAATTCCATATTGATGAATCATATAGAAGAATTATAATAAATCATTTACTAATTCTAGACAATTTTTTCATAAATAACGTTGAGTAAGAAATTGAATAATCATTATTGAGGAATTGTAAATGGTAATGTCCTTTAGGCATCGAAATTAAAATATTATAAACCTAATAGTGACTATTTATAAAAATATTACAAAATATTATTTAAATATTTTGTTCTATATGAATAACGTAATTTTTTTATTGATCATTGTGGTATAGAAATGTAAGTGTATTTTTTATATATTATATCCAAAAAAGTATATTATTTTCTAGAGGATTTTAAGATAATAGACTATTTCAAAATAATAAATAGGTCTAGTTATACATATTGAGTAGTAAACATTGTAAATACTTGTTTTCGTATAGATATATTGGATTTTTAGTTTTTCAAAAAATTTATTTCTCATTAACCTGATTTGATGGTTTTTAGGAATGTGAATATAAAAAATAAAAAGATATCACTAATTCGCCGCTTTCCCCTCAATGTGATTACATTGAACTTTCTTGGGAATTTTTAATTTTTATCAGAGAAAGATTCCATCAATTACTCATTATAGTAATTTGAAAATAATATTATATGGTTAGTTTCAATTCATTGAATGATAATGATATTACTATTTTTTATAGAATGATCAATCATATCTGCATGGATATAATTGTTCTGCATATTATATCTATTTCTTATGATCTTTTGGAGGCTTTTACTTTTGGATTTCCTCTTCATGTTGAAAAATTACTTTGAAGACTATTTCAGTGATAATTTTGGAGAACTACGAATGGGATAAAAATTATTAACTTTTGACTTTATTAGAATGTAAATTTCATTGAGTGAGGGGAGTTGGAACTGCTGATGGTGTTTGGGACAAATGGAAAATATCTGTATAGTTAATAAAAATATGGATAAAAAATTTAAACATATGTAGGCTAATGAATAAATATCTCTAAATACATGAGTTCGAATTTATTTGTGACTTCGTTATAGTGGTTAATGATATTGTAATATGCCTAAGATGTCTTCCTAGGGTGTTGTAAGATTCAATTGTTTTTGAAAAGATCAAATGAATTAGGCATATATTTTTTTCTTCCAATGTTTTATATTTGGATGATAGACCTTAAAAACATTATATTTGGATGATTTATATTTAACCGACATTCTATATAAAATGACAATGGATTTTTTTTTTGAAAAACAGCGGGAAAATAGACTAAAAACCTTTTTTAAAGATAGAATGAAAGGATAATCTTTGAAGATTCTGGTATTTGATGAGTTTTATTACCCTCACATATATGATGATATTAATAATAATTTTAAATAATTAGTATTCTTATATTTTAATAATTTGAATAAACGTTAAAGAAAGTTCAAAAAGAAGTTACCACTAAAATGATATTGTTTTGGAGCTATTGAGATGTTTTCAATAAATTTTATTTTAAGAAATGATGCAGAATAATGTGATGAAACTGGAATAAAGTTAAAAAATATCTTTTATAAAATATTTTTTGGATTTATAATCTCATTCTATGAGGAAAAGTAATATTTTCTCAAAATAAAAAAGGAATTTTTTTTAAGAAAATGAATAAGATATTAAGGAACATGTAAATGAAAAATTCACTAATTTTTTCACACAAAATAATTTTTTTAAAAATGTTATTGAAGAAGATTTTGTTAATTAAGGAACAATTAGTTCATCAAAATAGAATCGATTTTAATTTTATCAAAAAATATAGTTGAAGGATTGTGTTCGAGAAATTGTATGGCATGAACTATAAATCATGATGCTGAGAAAGGATAGTTCTATTACAAATAATTGAGAATCATTTCATGAAGAATAATATATATTACTAGAGCATTTTGATCATTCATAGAAATTTATTGAAAAAGAAAAAAATCAGAATGAACAGATTTAATTAATGATAAATGTGAAGGATGAATAGGTATAATGTTTTGAAAAAATGGTTCTCAAATTGATTAGTTAGTTGTATGTTTCCATTACTCTATTTATGAAATTGGATAAAATTTTGGTAAGTGTGAATATCATAGTCATTAAAATTATTCATATTTAATGGTTCAAATTAAACTTGATGATTGAAATAGGATGTAAAAAAGTAGAGAAAATCCTATAGGTATCCAAAACAATTAATGTCCAAAATTCGGATGTTTTTAAATTTTAAATTCCATCTAAATTTTCCTAAAACTATTTATTTTATTAATGATGAGAAGAAATCTATTTTTAAATTTAAAATTTATGAAATATCTATAATATTGATGCTTAATAATATTCTAATGTGGAATGAATTAATGTTCAATAGAAACCAATTTAAAACTCAATGAAGAATGGAACATATAGAGGAAAATATTCATTCTATTATTAAAACATGTAATTATTAGGATAGTTTCATACATATAATATGTTTTGGTTTAATTAACAACTATAAAATAAATCCATGAGATACTAGAATCGTTGTTTATGGTGGATTCAATCATATAAAATAAGGTCCCCTAAGAGAGTTTTTATGAGTTTTGAAAATATATTCAAAACATTGGAAACTGTTTTCAAATTATTTGAATATAATTCTTATCTTGAAAAATGATATTCTTTTCTCTACTAGGAAAAAATGTTTTCGATACAATTCTAAAAGTCCCAATGGGGAGAAAATTAAACGAATTGTAAAAATATCTCATGGTTTAAACTGATCCCCATGATGGAAAAGGGGAATGACCCTATATTTTCTATTGTGGTTGATCATTAAATATTGTAGGATATTGACAGATATTAAATAATTTAAATTATTTTTATAAAGTAACGATTTGTAAAAAAATTTCTGAATCCCTTAGAATCAATGGTGTTGGATATGCAATTACTGGGTAAGAAAATCAGAAATCAAAAAAGGAATTATTTTTTAATCAGGTGAAAGATTGTATTGTATGCATTTCTAAACATTTTAATGAAATTCATAATGTTTCATATGAAAAATATTCATTTTTTTTGTGAAAATCATTGAATATGGAAAATTTGTTAGACGTGGTCAGCAAACAAAAGGGATAATGTTTGGACTTTTTGATGATCAAAATTCATGTTATGTAAGCATGATGTAATAAAATATGTTGTGGCATAAAAGTATAGGGAATACGTTTTAGCTGTATATAATAATGTTAATAATGTGAAATGGTGTTCATGATAATATTGATATGATACAAATAAGACATTAGTGGTGTTTGATTTTTTAGAAACAGAAAATTATAGACTTTGTGCACGCAGTTTGGTTGAAATTAATTCACCTCATACACTATACCACATTGATTTTGATTTCCCCTATTATTGAGATTTTATTAAACATTCATAAAAAATTATTTATTCCAGTGATTTATTATTTTAATAAATTTACATTTATTTGGTATTTGATTCATAAATAGGAAGCTCACATTGTTTTAGATTTTCAGGAGAAGAGCATTAAAGTAATTTTGGAAAATCTATGAATACAACATGAACTGTTAATGGTGATGAATAATGAAATAAAAATTAAAGAAATTATATTTAAAATTATTGTATTCATTGTGAGGAAAATAGACCATACAGAGTAAAAAAATTTTGTTCCTAAATAAAATAATAAATTTTTTGTGGATAATGGGAGGGTAATTTTGACTAAACATAGAATTTATCACTACTTCAAGATCCAGGATATGAGTATCAATGATTATATTCAGAATTAGTGTGTCTATTGAACATGTTCTGATAAGTCTCTATACGAAATGATATAAAATGAAATTCCATGTTTGAATCATTTGAATGTTATTTGCAGTCCCTGTATCAAAGAAAACAAAGTTTAAATATTGAAACACATGATCAAAGAGGTAAATATTTTTTTGATTATGATTCTAATAAATGACGGTATATGTGTTTCAAATAATAAATATTGATGATAGTAGATTATGATGGTGTAAATGTTCTTGAAAAAGGATAGACATGATGTTTCTCAAACACATTAATATAGGAAAGATGTACAAGATGAGATATTTGAGAGAAATGAGAATAATTCCAATAATTTTGTTTCAATGATAATATAAGAATTATACGCATCCACTTCTTATCATGAGGATGAAATTTTTACATCCCATGCTAGGTAGTGGAAATGAGTGGAAGTGGAAAACATCAGTAATTATCAACAATGCAAATTTCAAAAATAGGGACCAAAAATATCTGATACACATATTTATTTTTATCCAAAATTGTATCCCAAACATTTTAATGAATATTTATTAAATTATAAATGGATTCATGTTATTAATGTATATTTTTACCGTATTATGAATAATGATACATGAAAACATATACCAAAATTAAATAATAAAATTGTTATTAGTACATATTAGTTGTTCTAAAAACATTTTAAATGTACATGGTATAGATATATGAAACAAATCATGGTTAGTTTTCATGGATTACTCGCTAATTGAAGGAATTAATTTTGATGAGACTTTTTCAATTTTATAGAGCTTAGAAACAATCATGATTATTCATTCAATAGTTTTGAAGTGTGGTTATACAAATATTTTTATAGATATGAAATCATCTTTTCACAAAAGGGAACATGATGAAGAAGTATATATTGAAAAACCATGTGGATTTGTAATTTGAAAAGATAAAAGCTATGTATTCATGTTGAAAACATCCTTGTATGTTCTAATGAAAGATCCAAGATATTTTTATTCCATATTATATTCCTAATTGAATAATTTTAACTATAGTAAAAGATTATTTTTATGTAATATATATATCAAATTAAATATAAATATATATCCAATTGTAAATTTTAATTTTCATGATATTATCATTCCTAGGAAAGATGGATGTACATGTGAAATACTTTCTAAAGAGATGAAGAGGTTGTTGAAAATTTCTATTCATGGTGAAATGAAATAGTATCTTCTATTCTAAATCTAATAATGAAGAAATATATTTTTCTATAACATGAAAATCATTCTAAGGAACTTATTAATAAGTTAGAAATAGAAAATAAAAAACCTCATTTCACAATATTTTCATTCGGAACAACGTTATCTAAAGATGAAAAAGGGAAGGATGTGGATTCTAAAGAATGTTGGAGACCGGTTATATGTCTTTTATGTCTTACTAATTCAAGGTAAAATGTTTTATATAATATTAATTTTATGAAATTTTATAGAGTTATAAAAAAATATCATCTATTAGAATAAGAAAACAATTCTCAGATATATCATTAGCACAATATATGTCTATTTCCAATAAGATATCTCATGAATAATTTATTTTTTTGGTTATACAAATTTTGATCGGGGAGGAAGTTTTGATGATAGAAAAATATAAATCTAAGAGTGTTTTATTTATGTTGTCAATTTGAGTGAGTTGGCATAAAAAATCATAATTATGTAACTCATAACACAAATAATGATGAATAATATTTTTCCTCTCAAATTGAAACTAAAATTATGTAGAAGAAGACTCGGTTGTAATATTTTATAGTTGAAGTCATGTTACCAATGCTATTATATTTTGATAATAAATGTTCTATAAATCTCATAAGAATGTACTTTTAATACAATAATTCAATGGAAAATGATATTAGATATCACTTCTTCCATGTTAAGGTCAAGAAGAATGAACTCATGTTAGAATATGTTCAAAAAATAGAACATGCTCAAAAAACCATGAAGGGAAGATTTTTATAAAATAAGGTTTTAAAAAGGTGTCGAACCTATTTCTCTTTAAGGATTAGGATTGTGTTTCTATCACCACACTCATATTTTCATTGGATATGTTTGTTAATGGGGGTGAATATTTATTTTTCACAATTAAGTCCATTGATATGAGCTAAACTATGAAAAGATGTATTTACTTTGGGGGTGCATTAAACAAGTGTAAGATGTGATTTTAGAGTGTAAATTCCAGAAAATCTTAAAATATTATTGATGTGGAATCATAAAAAGTTTTATAGGAAAGATGTTATGTGTTAAAGAGGGGATATAAGAAGTGAAGTTCTTGGATATTTGGTGTTATTGATGTTTTTTTATACTTCACTTATTAATGAAAACAATTTTTTATATTCATTAATTTTATTTTCCTTACTTAATTTCTCTCATGTAGGATTATAATTAAATATAATTTATCCAAAAATTTACTTACAATGTTTTAAGGATTTATTATTCTTGGTTGAAAACTATGTACAATGGTGCATATTGTTAGTCACATGTTAGTTAGAATTTATTTGCTGGATGATATAATTTTATTGTTTTATGAAAGTGTTTTTTTGTTGTATTTAGAAAAAATAAAATAAAAATGTATAATCTATTGATTAGATGATTTTTTTCTACCCTTAAATGATCAAACATAACTTTCATGAGAAATTCCATCAATTTATGTTCTTTTTCAGAATAATTTTGTTTTAGTTTTTTATGTCTTATCATTTTGTATTTGAGATTTTTAGAATAGAATATGATGATGTATTATTTATATAATGTCATTAGAGATTTTATACATAATAAATATAAATATTATTTACATATATCAATATTCTAAAAATCATGATGAATTCATGAAAAAATTAGGCATGTGTAGAGGAAAAGAAGAAGGAAAACTTTTTTCGTTTTTACGTTGTAAATTTTTTCTTGACATAGATCATCGATTTGAGAAGTTCCAAATGCACATTTATTTTGAAGGATATTTGTTTGAATTTAACCAATATATATGATTTTTTAATTTTCTGATCAACATATCCATTGGATGGACAGATCCATCAGTTGAACCATTTCATTTTATTAACTAATTAATCCAAGGGACCATATGTCTATGTGATATATAATGTAAGAATTATCCATTTATGCTAATCAATAAAAAATCATCAATCAATTCAGAAGATGATGTTTTTCCTCAATAAGGAATCAAATGAAAAATTACATCAAAGGGAGAACATCAAATAGCTCAAATTGTATAAAATGGACCTGAGTTATTGATTGCCAATTATAATATTTTTTAAAAACGATTAAGAAAATAATGTTATTGAAACTGATAAATAAAGTTAAATTTATAGACTTATAAAATGGAGATATATTGATATGGCTCATTGGATTTTCTGTTTGATGCTGATAAGTCATCATATTCTAAGTTTCATAAGACACATTTTCACCAGTACAAGGAATAGTTGAATAACATAAGAAAGTGGATCATAATGATGAGACATACAGATGTTATTACCAGGTACTTGTTGTTGTGATCTAATCATGTTTAGAGGTTTTGATGATGTTGTTAATAGTTTGAATTGGTTTTTGACATTGTATTGGGATGTCTCGTATTACATGTCTGTATTTGGGTCTAGATAACTTGAATTTAAAAAATGTTTCAGACTAATATTTTCTAGAATATTATTTTTAGGAAGGATAAATTGTAATGTTCTTATAATAGTATTTTTTTAATTAATAGGTTCATGTTAATTCCTGAAAATTCAAGAAAATACTATAATAATTAGGAAGGATCGAGAAGTGTTAAAATAGAGTTAGAAAAACCAAATATTTAAAGATGTAAAACATCATTTTGAAGGAATATAAGATTATTTTCGCGAATTTTTGGTTTCAATAAAAAATATATAAAGGGGTCCAATTATAATGTACTCTAACACTATTCCCATGTATATAGGGATAACATTGGACCTTTCGATTCAAACTAGATTCTAGACAAAGTTTCTTCAAAATAGTTTTTGGGTTGAAGAAGTGATCAAATAAATGGGGATTTGGAGATGTCATATTAGATTGAGAAATCAGAATAACATGTTATGAAAGGGAAACTAGAAGTGAAGAGTGGTATTCTAATTCTATATAGAGAAACCGATCATACAATTTCAAGAAAGATGAATCATATAGACATTTCATAAATACTATTCGTACGATGTCTTCTATGAAGTAAAGATAATTTCTTTATACCTAATACTAGGTTGTAAATTGAAGAATTGTTTTTGAAGAATTTAAAATATTTATGGTTTTTAGTGAATCACAGTGAAAATGATATAAAACTATTGGAGAGGGTTTTTAAACATGCAATAAAATCTTATTTATATATTTTATGCTAGATTATTGACAAGCAATGTTTTTTTATTATTGTTGTATGAACATTTATGGGTATCTCATACTTGGTGTATACACAAAAAAATGAAGGTTTTATATTAGATTATACTCTATTGTATTATTTTAAAATAATTACAAGGACAATATACACTTATTTATTAGAAAAATATGTAAATATTCATGTTCCAATAGATATGATTGAAAGATTTTTTTTCATAAAATTTGTTTCTCTTTAACAGGTGGTAAAGGTTGTTAGGAACATTGACATAAAAAGTATAATAAAAACTGATTTTCCCCCATCCCTCTCTATGATAATATAGATCCGATGAGGGTTATTTCAATATCTTGTTGTCCTTCAAATTTTTAAATGCGGGCTTACATTGGATATGCATAGTCTATTTATTTAATAATTTTGATGTCGAATTTATAATATTTGAAAGAGTATATTTGACGATCACCTTTTAACCAAGACAATTTATTCCTAAATTTAGTTTGAAATAAATTATTTTATTATTCTCTAGAAAAACTAATTAATTTTATTTTCCACTATTTATTCATTATATATTCAAGTAATAGTACTATTATTCCTCCCTTTTTAAATAAATGTTTTAGAAAACTATTTAATTAAAATATTATTTCATTTCACTATTCTACCTGAAATATATGTAATTCAGAAACCATTTATTGAAAAATGTTTTAATGAATTTTTTTTCATTTTAAAAATCATTTATTAAATACATTTATATTCATGTTTGACATTTTCTTAAAAATATTGCACAAATATCAACGTAATTTTCCAAAAAACTCCCATATTCCTTTTACCAAATAGATGAATTAAATCTTATTTTAAACATGTATGAAATTTCATGTCATCAAGAACAGAAAATGTTTTATTAATTATTTTATAATGATTAATGGTTCATTAGAAAAATTCATTTTTTATCTTTTAATTTAAAATGTATTTTTAAATGAAATAATTATATTTTCTTGAAGTGAATTTTGAATCATATTTTTATGGTATTTTTATTCATCAATGACCACTATTATGTATATTACATACACACATCTAGGGATAAAATTTGTTGTTAACATAATTAATAATTCATTGAATGTTTTTCTTCATTTTGATCTTGGAAGGTGTTGAAATCCATTTCCTAGTTTATTTTTGTAGACATTAACTTTCACATGAAATATTCCTTTTCCAGGGATAATTAATCAGTAAATTTCCATTAATTATCATTATTTTTCAATCACTATTATTCTTAGTGAATAAAATATATCTTATTTACATCAATGTTGTATTACTTTTAAATTAATTTTATTGACTATACAAATATCAATTATCTATATTCATTCTTCAACATGGATATTTATTTGTAAGTCATATGGTTCTTGAATTAAAATGATTTTTTTATATATACAGAATGATTTGGACATTATGATACTGGTAGGTCTGGGTTATAGATATCAACATGATTCATTAATAGTATCATAAGGTGAATAAGTAAGCTATATTTATATGGGATTCTTCATGTAGTTTTAAACTGCGTAGTGAAAGGTCTTGAGAATAGAGGTATTATTCTCTTGATAACATGATTCCCATTAATTACGAATTTCCCTCCATAAGAATCTATTTATTATAATTAATTATATTTATTAAATTATAATATCCATGGATGTATTTCATTTATAATTTAATGATTAAATGAAATACATGTTCATTTATTTACCTTTCAATATTTATTGTTTCATATCTTATTATTCATGACTTTTTAGTAATGATATTTTCTATGTATGCATTTTATTCTCATTTTATTGAATAAATGGAATAAGATTCCAATTATTTAACTTAATATATTGATTTTTCCTTATCTTAGAATGTTATTCATGTTATTTATATGGAATGCTTGTTTAGTTATTTACATATCAATGTTGATTATTATAATTTCTTTTTGATAACTTTTATTGTATTTAACTTTTACTGGGGATGTCATCTCACCCTTATTTTTTTCATTCCCCAGAATTCGTGAATATTTATATAATGTGAATTGAAGGATATTATTGAGAGAATAATGATAATATACAAAAAATATGTTTTAATAGGTGTTTTCAAATGTAATATGATATTCATGTTTATTTATAGTTTTGTAATTATACTATATTTTTCACTCCTTCTAGATGTTATTCCTTGTATATTATTCAGCTGTAATAAAGTAATACACTTAATCAATGCTACTAGGCTCTGGGTTGTTATAGATTTTAAAATATATTTGATGTTAAGGTGATATATGTTATTTTAGGAAAATATTAATATATTTTTGTGTGTATTGATGGTTTAGTTAATATAGATTAATCTGTTATTTTATATTTTTTGGTATAAAGGGACATAATGATTTTTGAATAAATATATTATATGGATTTTTTGGATTATATAATAGTTAAAAAATTAAATATAAATTTATTTTTAGTAATTTCTAGTTATTGTATTATTTTTATTAAGTAGATGAGGCATATGAAAGCCTAAGATAAACTAAATGTGTTATACTTTACACCAATCGATTCATCGATTAAATGAATGTATCATGGGTCAAAATATAGATACCAATCATCTAAAATATTATTATTGGTTTTTATAATAATAATAGTTATTGCTTGGATATTATTTTATAATTTAATAAAAAAATATCTTTTATTATTTGGTTTAATACAAGAACATAAAATTGAATGAATTAAGTGAATTTGTCTATAAACTCTTATAACTATCTATGGAAGAATATATTTACTAGTTGGTAATGAAAATTTAAAATTATTCATAGGTATAAAAAAGAATATTTCTAATTTGAATTTATATTAATTATCATGAAAATATTAAAAAACACATTGTATATTTTCATGAGTGAGAGAAAATAAAATTGTTAGAATGAAATATATTTAATAAGGTATTATATAACATCTTGATATTTCTAATGTATTTTCATTTTAATAATTACTATATTTTAGTTCTTGTATCACATATAACACCAAACTCATATAATATGTAGTATATTTTATTGAGAGAAAATATTATAATGAATGATATTTATTATGACATTAAGAGAGTACAATGTGAAACATTATTAATTAGAATACAAGTTTAGGATATCCTCATGTAATTAAAAATATTGTAGTTAATTAAAATTATTCGAAACATATATTCTAAATTCATTAAATATTTTCATTTTTATTCATAATGAATTATGGGATTAGTTATAATAAAATTTATTTATTTTAATTTAACAGTTATAAGGTAAATAAATATTATTACATGATTGTGATTTTAATCAATTTTGAATGAGATATTTTTAAAATAACTATTTTTAAATTGAGGTACATTTCTTTCTAAAATTTAATTGATCACATTCAATGGATTACTCTAATAATTTTTATCAATATACTATTAAAATATATTGACTATAATTTAGTATGTAATTGATATGAAATAATATTAAGGACACATAATGTATAAAAAAAAATTTGATACAAAAAATATTTTCCATTATAACTTTTATTACTATATAAATATTAAAATCATAAATAATTGAATTTTAATGTCATATTATTAATTTAATTATTATATTTATAATTTTAATATCATATTAGGGTTTATTTTTTGTATTATTCTTTAAAATATCATTTTTAGTAAAAAAAATAAATATATAATATATTTTTCAAAAACACCATTGCTTTTATGAATTTTTCATGATATAAATATAAATTAAATTGTTTCAAATCCTCTTATAAAAAATATATGTTTTTAAGGATTAATGTTATAATTCTGAAATTAGAAAATAAATATGGACATTTCCCAAGGAATTTTTTATTTTATTATAATAAATTTCTTATTTTTATTTTGACTATAATTATATTTTACTCGGATTCTATTTTGTTTTGGATTCATTTCAATGGAAAATAAGTATTGTTTTAGATTTTTAAATTATAATGTTTATGGATATCAATACTATTGACACATCTAGTTAATTTAAGTACGTTTAATTCAATTCATTGGCCTTTATACATGTTTTACACATTAATTTTATGTTTTTTATATATTTTTACAGAACACTAGATCTCATATAGCAATGTAGATGTGGTTATAAAACATTTTTAGGTCATGATAATTAAAATTATAAACACTAAATCATGATGTATATTTCTCTATGAACATACATTTTAATGTTATGGACCCGATATGTGAATCCTATACAATTCAGGAATAATAAGAATAAAGAAAACCTGGGATGTTCATGAAATTCAGAACATGAATATATCATAATTTATCTATGTTCAACCTCCTTAAAGATATTGTGAACTTCATTCAAGCCAAAAATCATGAATATATAGAATAAATTACTTGTAATTTCATGTTCATTGCATAAAATCAATATTCTCTATGGGAAAGTTATAGATCGTAAACAATTCTATGTGAAATCACAATTTAAAATCTATTCACATTTTGAGTGTATCCTACCAATTTAATTCGACATGTTTCTAACATTATAAGGGAACTATTTTTCATTATTTATCTTTAGTTTTCACCTTATTTTTCCATAATTTCACTATTATTATATTGAATGACGAATCCATCATTCTTTCTTCAGTGGTCAAACTAATTGTTTCTTCCCATTTCAATTTTAGTGGAATTTTATTCTCCATATTCAAGTAAGACTGCCATTTTCAACTGGTTCGATTAATGATTTCATGATATAACAATTGATATAATAAAAACATTTCTTCATAATATTTATTTTTCTATTACCATGTGTGTATTATTTAGCTTGGGATAATAATGGGGAGTATGATTAGTATCACTTAAAATAAATTCCTAAATCTACATGGGTACTCCATTAGGTAAGAATTATGAATATAATTCAATCATATTTCATCCCATTTCGTCATCACAATCCATGAAATTTGAAGAGGAGTATGTTGACCTAATTATATTAAATCTTGTTAGGGACAGTATAATTTTTTCCTTTTTAATTTTCCACTAATACTCATATGTTGAAAACCACCTCATGAAATATGTGTGGTTTCCAATCTCAAAAGATCCAATTGTCTAGACTAAATCCAATTTTTGGCACTAAACAAATTTGTAACATAGGAAATTAGACTTGGCCATGATAATTATGGGACATTCTCTACAAGATATCCCAAAAATTGATCTAAAAACCTTATTTAATCAAAACTATGTTAATTCGATTATTCAACTTAAAACCGGCTACAAAAAAATTATATGGGGATTACACTATAGGTTTTAATATAATTGTTACATTTGTTTTCATAAAATACTTGTCAGTTCGATCAATTACATCCAATGTCATCTATAATATCAAAATAATGTTTTTAGGATAAATTGTAAATTACAAATATAATATTTCAACTTGGATTTAATAAAACTATGCTGGTGTATCACATTTTGGTTTCATTTCAAATTACCACATCTATATTTGTACCCTCTAAATTTGAATTTAGTATTATGTCACATCCCTACCATTTACGATTTATTTTTTATTCTTTTACATATACAAGTTTCATTGATGTGTTGTAGTAATAATGCATGTGCCAACCCTCCATAAATCATTAAATGATCCAAGAAACTCGTGAACCTCTTGATTTCAATTGTAAAAACATAAGATAACTTTATATATAATGTATCCCAGTCATGGAAGAACATTACAACCCCCCATATTTATACCCTTTCTCAACTCATTCCCCCTAAAGAACATTGACTAAAACCAAAAATACATGAACTCATAATTATGGACTATATCTTACCTTACATTAGTGGTTATACACCCAACAATCTCCATCCTCTAATTCTAGAATATAAATTTGGAATAAAAGACTGCTTTATCCACATGATCCAGAATATTGGTCTATTTATTGGACATCGAAGTAATGATACACATCAGTATATTTCCAATTTCCTTATGTATGTGTCACATTTTGGAACCAATGTGTATCTTTAGATTTTATTCACCTCTGGGTTTTACTGTTACCCTTAAGAGATATAGGTAATTATTAGATGAATAAAGAATATATGAAATCAATATCTAATTTGGATGACCACACTAAAAACTTTATACATAAATATATTCCTCCGATAAAAATGCGGATGCTTTGAAATGATATCTATAATTTTAGCCTAGTAGATTGTGAATTAATCATGTAGGAATGGTACCAATTAAATAAATGATGTAACACTACCAATACTATAGAATGGATTTTTGCAAGCCACTTAAATCCTTTTACCATGGCCTACTACCTGCCACTCATACCATGGTAGACAACCCTTCTGATGGATAACTGACACTAAAGGAATCAGAAGTAAAAAATTTCAATTATCTATGCATTATCTCCCAATAACGACCTTTTGAAAACTGATCAAGGATCTCCATGGTGTGTGTTGAACTATATATAAGAGACTACTACTTAGATATCATGGATGAAGCTCTTACTAAAAAATTTGAAAAAAATAAATTAACTCAACTGAAAAAAATCCACCTTTTTTGTTTTTAAAATTTAGTCATTTAAAATTTTCGAGGGACTAAACCCATATCCAGACTATCTTAAATGATTTTATGTCACCAAGATTTCAATTATGTGAATTACAATCAACCACTTTAATAATAATATCACAATTACTACTAAAAATGGGATTTTGAATTGTTGTTATAGAATAATCATGGGTACTACAAAAAACATATTTTTCAAGAATAACATTAAAGTTAAGGACCACCTTGGTTTGAACTATGGAATATTGTTCCTTGATGACCCCATGAATTTTTATAAAAATCATATCCACCGTTAGAGATTAGGAATTCTTACCTCAATATCAATTTCATCAACCAGCACCACTTATGAAACTAGAGGCCACCCCACCCCAATTATTTAATGATAAGATTCTTTTGACAATTTTTTCATAATGATGAACTATTTTTTAAATAAAAAGTGACATAAATGAAAATTCAAAGTGTCTACCTTCACTATATTTAACAACATGTATGCCAAAATTTCTAAAATTCTATCTAACTTGATACAAGGTAGACATCCTAATATTGAAAAGAGTCATCCATGTGAAGAGGCAAAGTCTATAGACCCTATAATAAAGAAATATTTTATTGTGAAACATTATGATGGATTCAATGTAATTTTGAAAAAATAACCCAATCCAGAAGTGAAAATAGTTAAATAAGGGAAATAAATACAAGAAACAAATTATGAAACATGAGAATTTAAAATAGCATAATTTCCAAAAAAAATATGAATAAAAATGATTATGTTGAGAAAACACCATATTGAACAAATTTCTAATTTCCATTAGGGATTTAATAGTGGAATATAAAGGCTCAGTATAAGAAATTTTTGGACATGTTAAAACAATATCAAATTAATTTTTATTTACTAAATCCATTTCTCAAATTTCTATTTATAAAAATTTCTAAAAGGATTTTCTACCCAATATGAAAATAATATTTATTGGGTGTTAAATATTTTAATGAAGAATTATGTCAAGTGGTTCAATGTAACATCCACCAAGATGAGGGCCCTAGGAATTTCTAAATCCCCTGCACCATCAATAAATATAGTTTTGGATGTGCCTTATGTTATTTCATTGAAAGCATAAATATCTTGACAGTTAGTGTATTTCAATGAACAGAACTAGAGAAACCTAAGAAGACAAGGGTATCTATATAAACTATAGATAGATATATCTTATTGCACTGTTAGAAGATATGGATTATTTTGATAATTTTTTAATGTTATTTTACTACAGAATTTCTATTTTTTGAAATAGATGTTGTTTTTTATGTCTCTATCATATTTGGAGGACTATTTCTCGTGATTGGTAAATAATAGATCAATTTCAACTAAGGTAGACATATATTATGATTCAATGAAGAAAATATAGTTTTTATTTGGTTAAATAATCCAATAACATTGTTCATTCAGTTGAGTGTTAATTCCATTTTTAATGATGAATAATATGATATTGTACTTCTTGAATATGATAGGGAGACATAATCCCGTAAGGAAGATGATAGTAGTGACTATAAGAAGATTCAATAGTTTCATCCTTTTATCATAGAATCCTACACAAACATAATCCCATAAATATTAGTTCTAACATCATTGGAACTAAAGTCTCTACCAAGAAAGTCTAAATATTCATTAATAGAAAATAAGGACATACTTATACACATTATAAATTTGGATTGAGGTTAATAACAATATGAGAAATTTTTTACAGTCATTATGTGGTGTAACAATTTTATAGAAAGTAGTGTAGAGAATATCTAATAGATCAGACCAACAATATTCATTCATATGATTCTACTAGAAGAAGGATGAATACCAATAAGCCAACCATAATGGAAAACTATCCCACCCATGAACGAGGTGTTCAAGAAGGCAGTGATAATCCTTCATCATGTTGGAATTATTTTATCAATATCACATACAAAATTGGTGATATCCCTAAAAATATTTATAAAGAAGAGTAATAATGAATAATATAGGTGATACAATACCCACTAATAAAATTACAAGATGTAGAGTTTTTTTATTATAGTAATCTTATCATATCCTTCCAGAGGGATATATTCCCTCTTTATTTCATGGATCATATGAGGGATAGATTATCTGGGTATTAATTATGATGTATCCAAAACGAATATTCATGGTAATATTGAATCCATTTAAAAAATTATGATCATGAGAAACAAATGTTCACATGTCCCTACGATGAATTATACTATATCCAAATGTCATTCGAAATAGAAAATGGATTGGAAAACATCCAATAGTGCAGGAAAAATATCTTCCCCAATATAATGGTGGATCTTTTATGGATATTTTTGTGTATGGTTTCTCTATTCATGGTTTATACTTCCAGGTATGTTTTACTGACATAGAAATGATTCAATAAAATTACGAAGAAATATAACATGGGTAAATTTTGAAAAATATAATTTCATATTATAAGGACACATTGTATTTTGTCACAATATCTCAAATCATGTCATAGAGTTTTATCCTGAAAATATTAGAGGAATATAATTATTTAAGTATCCTGACATTATAATATGAATGAGGGATCTTCTTTCCATATAGGATTCAATCATTGGTTTATAAAAGTATTTTGTCAAATAACTCATCCATTGACTCACCTACAATACAATGATTTCCTATTTCAATTCGATAAAGAGTATCATGAAGCCATTGACACATTAAAAAATAAAATAGTGTTAGTTGTTCTTATTGTCTCACTAAACTTGAAAAAAAAAGCCAGCATGCATACGTGTGATGCAATTGACATTGTTTTGGTTCTATCATAGGGTAGTTGATTGGTAATATTTTTTAGAAATACAATATTCTATACATAGCCATAGTAATGCTCAATATAATTATACTAAAAAATTAAAAGATCTATTATTGGTAGTATTTTTTGGATAATTTTAAAACATATGTCATCTAACATAAAGAGGTTTCATTCACTTATCAAACAACATTAAAATATATGATGTGTAAAAAGTATTCCAAAGCATGTTAAATAATGTGGATCATTTTTCTATAATTTATTGAAATTATAATCATAAACACTGATGGGAGGAAAATTGCTATTTTTTCACCTAATCAGTATCCAACTACCCAGTGATAAATACTATGATTATTGATGGAATTTTGATGAATTTGTTAATTATATATTCTTTAATATCGATGTAAAATATCTGTCATGATTTGATGATTTAGAATAAAAACTCACCACTATAAAACATTATCCACACATGCCCAATCAACAAAGTTATATTTTTTTCTTTGATTAATTGTGCTTCTTTGGGGATGATACATCATTATTAATAGAATTTTATGATTGATTAATGTAGTGATGCATCCATGAAGATTTTGTTTATAGAATTATGGATTTATTATACGTCACCTGAACTAGAGGACATAATGAGTCTCATCATAACATATCTAAAATAAATTAATGTTTACAACTATGCCAAATGTTCCCTATGGATAGGATGGGATTTCATACAAAGATATTATTTGTGATAATTACACTTACCCCTTGGAATACCTCAAAAAATTCCACATAAAATAAAATATTATGTGGAAATCATTAATGTTTTTAAGATACATTTCAATGAAAATTTTTCCCAATTCTAGTGGAAATATGAATATATTGGTCTAGGTAGACTATGTCTCGAGGTGGGTAAAACTGAAGCTACAACTCTTAATAAAAGCAAAGTGGAAATAATATTTACAAATAGAAAATTATTTTCATGGTAAATAATTCTCCAATCTTTCTGAAATGATCTAGAATTCACTTAAAAATTCTTTTACCAAATGTTATTATTGAGATGTATATAGTTTGATATAATAGCGGCACTAAATACCACATGTAAAGTAGATGGTTGTTGTAAATATCTATTAAAGAAATAGAAAATTTCTTATGAATTTTTTCAATGCATGTATGTCAAATTGGATCATGAATCATGGAGATTGACTTTTGATGTATCATACTACTTAAAAAACACCTGTTAATATAACTCCCTTCCTTATTGTTTATGAAAAAAAATTTATTTTTAGAGTTTAATTAGAACATACCTAATTATGGGGAATCAAAATTATAATCTTTTTTCATAGAGTTCTATAATAAACCATTTTATGAAATAAATTGTTTTATAAAAAAATATGTGCCACCTATTCAAATTCTAAAATTTATAATGGAATAAAAAATAAATAGAATGACTAGAACATCATATAACACCAAGAGATTTAGTGACATTTTTTCAAATATAGTAATTAATTTTTAGTTATATATAACACTAGGTTATTCTTTTGATACATTAAATACAATGTTTATCTTATGTTATATGCAATACTGAGTTTATCTTATATTACACGCAACACTAAGATTAAATTAAACCTGTCATACTATTAAAATATAATTATTTAATTTGATTGTTATCACAAAAACATTTGAATGGAAGTTATGAATAATATTTAAT
Organism: Viscum album; assembly: GCA_963277665.1. Classification (NCBI taxonomy): domain Eukaryota; kingdom Viridiplantae; phylum Streptophyta; class Magnoliopsida; order Santalales; family Viscaceae; genus Viscum; species Viscum album. The sequence goes on from OY728125.1 coordinate 1,160,141,269, forward strand.
GGATTATGAAAATATAAATTTATGCCTGTATATATATAATGTATTATTTTGTGAACAATTAATCATAAATAAAATTAAAAGACAATTTAAAATGATGGAAATTATTTTATGAAAAACGTGTTTCATGCACATAATTTTTTTAACCTAAAAAAATTAAAAATAAATTCTTATAAATGATTTTAATTAAATTTATAAGTAATATATTCAACAAAAATTTAAAAATTCATGTTTTTTCCTATACCATAGATAATAATAAATATAAATATATGCTTTAAAATAGTATTTTTTTTTTCTAAAATTATTTTGTATATCCATTTTAGGGAACACATATTTTGAAACTAAACATTGGAGAATTTATAAAATGAAACTGAGAAAATAAAATAGATTTATGAAATTGTAAAAGCAATCACTTTTATGGTGATTTTCATCACATTTCTAAAAATTTACAATTTTTATGAAAAGTGAAAATATGTAATTTTAATTGAAAATATCATTTTCATCTAATTTATTTGGAAATTTAAATCACATTTTAAAACTTCATGATGGTAAATTAGTTATATAATACTTATGTAAATACAACTTAAGTCATTATAATCAATTTAATATTGAAATTGGATGTAAAAACATTTTTAACATTTGATTCCTTTCAATTTAAAATCCAATGTTCTCGACCTGTCCATGGGATTAATTTTAAATTAAATTATACCAATTATATGAAACTATAAAAAGTAATTCAATATTTCTAATAATAATAATTTATATTATCTAATATGTATAAATTAATTATTTTTCAAAATGATTAATTAAAACAGTTAAAATGAAATATTACGATTAAGGTTAGAATAGGGTTTTTTTACATTACATTATTTTGTATTAAAATTAATTTAAGAAACTCAAAAAATATTTATTTATTTAAATTGAATTAATATTTAGAATCATTAGGTATAAAATTTCTAATATATAAAATTTTATTTTTAGTATTAATTTATAAATTAAATCTGTAAATAAAAAGATACTAGTTAATATGGTAAAGAAGAAGGTTAATGTTGAGTAAACCAAAAGATGAAAGAAAAAAATGAAAAAAAAGTTATTTATTTTTGGGTTTTAGATGTGTATATATACAAAATAATCCTTTACCTCCATTAATAATTTATATTTAGGCACATTATGCATGAGAGACCTCCCCATATTGAATATTTTGGTTATTTTTTAGAATGCCACCCCTCCCCAATTATAAAAGTAAACTCACTCGTACCCTTTTTTCATACCTATGAAGCCATTTGGATCAATAATACTATGATATAATTACATACCAAAAATTCACTAAATAATTATGTATGACTTATTTTGGGTACAAATCCATATTATAAAGGATTCAATGCAATATTAAGGTTATTACCTACATCCTCACAAACTTCCATCAATTATTTTATGAAATCATCACTCATGTGAACAGAGGACTACCACCTTTTGAAATGACGTCCTACGTTTTTCCATTACCACCTCTCTATGATATTACTGATTAGGTATTTGTTTTTTATATATTTTATAAAATATATTTATGGTTCTATTATGATTATTGATTTTTTTTATTTCTCACACCTTCATGATTTTTATTTTGTGCGAATACAATAACAACATCCATGTGTGTTTCAGACTATCACCTTATAAAGCATTGGGATTCGATCATGCTCTACATATAATATATTTGGGATGGGTGTAATGAATGTATTTTACAGATGTTAAATAAAAATTACATAATCATGGTACTATATATATATCATTTAATATTTTTTATTCCAATATTAAAAGAATATTGAAACATTGTTTAAGAGTATGTATGACATACGATCTCCATGAATGGTGTATTTCATTTAATATCATGAAATTTTATAGATTAACCCAAATATATATATATATAATATATTGTATTTATATGTTGTTTTTTATTCTGGATGTTATTAGATCATGAATGATGTAAGTGGTCCAAAAAAGTAACAAGCCAAACAATATATGAAAAATAAAGCAGTTGTAACACAAAATGCATCTTTAACAAAGAATTTTAAAAAATGGGTAATAAAATGGTCCTATGAAAATAATATATAATATGATTTATATATATGATTACTTAATATATTTTTAATAAAATTATATTTATTATTCGGAGGTTTGAAAAAGTAAGAAACTTGTAAAATCATATAGTAAGGTATTACATTATCACCTTTATTTTATGTTAGGAAGAGCCCTTTCATCCATATGTTTGTCTTATGTGGTGTATATACTTACAATTATTATGTATTATTAATATAATTATAAAAATGGGTAGGGTTTACATATCCATTTGAGGATATCTGTTTCATGGGGTTTATTGCCTGGAAGTTAACAAATTAGAAAGGGGGGTTTGTATCAATTTTCCTTCTATAAGATGTTTGTTAAGTTATATACCTATATTATTTCATGAAGTTTATATTAAAACCATTTAACATGTAATATACACAATTTCATTGTCCTGATTATTTGTTATGTTTTATCTTATTTTACTTCATTCATGGGTCTTATGAATCATGGTTACCAAAGTGGTATGGGTTTTATGTTACAATCTCTTCATTTATTGGGATTGATAATGATTAAGTCTCAATTACTGAAATATAATTATCAAAATCTAAAAAATTACCATAAATTTTAATATCATGTTATTATTCATGATATTATAATGTAATGATACCATTTTCAAACACATGGGTACATTATATAATTGGTGAAATATTTTCATGAAAATAAGACTTTATTTAACTCTCTTGATAGAAATATGTATCCTTAAAATAACTTTTTTTCTGAATTTTTATTTAAATATGTTCTTAATGGAGATTTGAATTTTATTTTTCAATAAAATAATTATTTAAATTTTGTATGTTTTATTAATTTTTTAAAATTATTTTAAAAAATTCCTTTAATGGTTTTGAAGGATGTTTTCAAAGAAAACTGTTTGTAAAATGTATTATGTTTCTAAAATATTTATTCAAATTGGGAATGATATTTTACTAAAAGATTTTTTAATTATAAATTAAATAATATTTTCAGTTCAATATCAAAAAGGTTTGTTTTACCAAATACTTATGGGGGATTGATCAAAGTATGCCATTTATATTTTTTCATTAAATGGTTGTTGTTTTAATGGAATGACATTTATAGAATCTATTTTTTCATGTGAAAATCATCTTTCAACTATATTATTATGAAACACATTTATTTAAAAGATATAATTTGGTTTAAAATATATTGAAATTTATTAAATTTATATTTCATGTGTTAATTAGGTTATAAAAGAAAAATAATTTTTTTATGAGTTTTTGTGATGATCTCAATGATCATTGTACATTATTCACATTGTGGTTATTGGAAAAAAATAATATGATGGGGTGGCCTAGATATCACCGGTAAATCCTATTACATATTTTATAAATGGTTTCCTATATTTTTTTAGGAAATACCATTACAATATATATTTTTGTTGGCCCAAATATCACATGGTATGCCCGGTACAACATATATGATTGGGAGGCCCAAATAGAATTGGGTGAGCAAGTTATAGTTTACATGATCTATGGGCCTATATAGGATTCCAATTAATTTGGTAATGATAAATAGTATATTATTTTGAAGGTACCCATGTACTTATTTAGTGCCTAATAAATAAGTGCACATAAGAGATTATACCCACCCAAAAAGAATGTTACATAGGAGATTATCCAAAGGCAGTAATTAAGGGTACATGAGTTGTCAACCTATTCCTAAAAAAAGGGTATATGGGTGGCCAGAACAAGCATAAAGAGTTTTCATGGGTGGTAATCCCCAGAAAAACTTGTTATGAATTCCTTTTCTGGTATCCCCAAAACAATATTTTATATGATTATATGTATTCCAAAAATTTATTTTTGATTCCAATTTCAATCTCTCATGTATCATTTTCATTCATTCCCTTCTGATCCATGTCATTGTTAACTTTAAATATTTATTTCAAGAATAATTTTTATGACATATGACTGGTTGGGTATGAAAATTATATATTTCTTCATATAACATACTTGTATGATTATATTATGAATTATATGATCATTAATTTATATACCTTATGTTCACCCTTACTGAGAATATGAGCTCAACCTTTCTTACATTTCCATTCCAAAATTTATTAATTAATGTTTGGTTTATGGTATATATATGTGGAGTACAAAATAGGATGATCTATGGGTAAAATATTTAATATCTTGTGTTATATTATAATAGTGTGTTCAATGTTTCCATATGAACTATGCTATTATGGTCATAAAGAACGTGTATGTATAATGTAATTAATATTCATTTTAATATATGTAATTATAATAAATTAGAAGCATGGGTCACTATAGTTGGTATTGTAGAAATGGGTTTTAACCACATTAAAATCGGATAAGAAAAGAAATTGAGATCCCTACGGATATTTTTACCGATATGTCAAGGGATGTCTTCAAAGATATGTTTTAGTGTGATTCAGTGTTTAGGAAAATGTCATGGGATATTTATATTGTATAAAGACTGTTTTTAGAGAAAATACATTCATTTATTGATAAAATATTTTTATTTGGATCTAGAAAAAATGTACCTAGGGAAAAAACCTTAAAACAATGTAATGAGATAGAATCATTTGAGAACAAGTGCATGAGAATCGGCCTTTCTACACACATGGTTTGAACCTCCCTGAAGAAATGTTATATAAATTAAGAAATTATTTATGAAATATCATGAAGGATTTAAATAGATTATGGTCATTATGGTCCAAGGATATGTCTCATATTTCATGTATTTAAAATACAATGTCATGATATTGCCATCCCAAAAGTTATTTTTCACAACTATGTGGCTTCCCACAATGATTAGTGTTTCCCACACAATGATTTTTGGTTTTAGACAATAAAGGTAGCATGATGGAATTTGGTTAACATATAATGTGATGTAAAATTTTATGATGAGCTTCCAAAAGGTATGATGACTATAGTTAATGATGTTGTGATTATGCCTAATAATATTTCATAGAACGTTATTAATAATGTTTTCTTTAGAAAACTCTAGGACTCACCAAAGAAGTAAAGGATAACATTCGATGACTGCTCATGTAGTGGAGAACAATGATTAATGAGGATTTAATTTTTTATATTTCAATAATTTGGGAAGATTCACTCAAGGAAATGTCTCAAAAGAGTAATATTATTTCATAAGTGTGGCGTAGAATACAAAAAATAAGAAATTTTAATAGGAAAATGAAGAGTTTATTTAATTAAATGGATGGTAACATATTAATCTATTAGGTATTATCTAGTTGGATATTTTAGGAAGGTAAATTATTGGAATTATGACAATCAATGTCTTATGGGGAAATATCGTGAAGAAAATTAGAAAAGTTGTATGATTAATGTCTTTTTTGCTGGTGCTAAAGAGACCATGGACAAAATATGAAAGACGTATGTTATTATAATAATATTATTTATAATCATGATAAAATTGAAGCTGGTTATTTTTAAGACATGATTCATATTTTATATTTAAGGAATTGGTTATTAAGGAATTTGATGATGAATTATATATAATGGTTTGATGAGGAAGTGGGATGATTGATGTTATCATGTGTTGGAATTTAAAAATTATGTTTTATGAATGAGGAAGTATATGTTTTTCATTAATTATTTGAAAAAATATATTTAATTTTGATGATGAACTTGAAATGAGATTTTTTAATTAATTTAAGGAAACACTTAATGTTTTCCCAATATTGATAAAATTGTGTTTAGCTTAGAAAAAGTCAATTAAATAGTATTTGTTTCCTTAGAAATGATGGTTGATTTATTGAAAAATAAGCATATTCAATAATTGATGGAGGTTATAACATTATTCGTTCAATAGAATATTTTCAATAATATAAAAATTAATTCATTGAATAATGAAGAATGTACGTTTTCATTTAGATATTATTGTAATTTTACGTGTTATTGGGATTTTGGGGAATATATGACCAATGTATACACATATCATCCTTGAGTCTATCAATATATACATTATGATATGTGGGGGGATAATATAAAGTTGAGTTTTTGAAATTTAGTGAACTTAATTATAAAATTTACCTTTTATATGGTTTATAAGGATATCCATTATTTTAATGGTCTACTTTGATCATTGTATGGGGTTTTACTAACTTACATATTACATCAGCATATAAATATTAAGCTATATTGGGTAACTTATGATAACCTTTTTTATGATAAATAATTATTGATGGAATGACGTAACCTTAAATTTAATGATGAGAATACCCATAAGACCATCAATAATAATAGATTCACCATTGTTCTATAGGGTGTTATATGATATAGAAAGTGATCAAAGATCAACCTATGGATATGATTCAGCTTTTGAAATTGATTTAAATCATGTAAGTAAACATTCTCACGAATATTCATCATCATTGAAAAAATTATCCAGAAATAATATTTTGTCTTGTTATTAACATTTTTTTGGATATCAATGACCTTTTTCATGCCACTTATTTTATGGATTTTTTATTGTTAAATTTTTCTTGAGAAAATATTTTATCGCTATCTATAAATATTTTGGTGTTAGTATTATCTTCTATGTAGTTATTTTTACTTCACTTCTTTGTTACCATATTTGAAAACATAATACTACTTTTTCCATGTGAATTTTTCATATCTGATTATTTTTCAATAATATATTATATTAACCCTTTTTATGGGGGTTTTTTAACAAATTTTCGGGTTTATACCTTTGATGATAAATCCACATTTCAATGGTGAAATTATACTCATGGGGGATGAATGTAACACCATGAGATGTTGTGAATTTATTTTCCAAATATATTTATTCATTTCAATATTTTATTATACAATGAATTTTTATTTTATTTTTTTTATAAAAAATCATTCATTATGTTACACACATTTCCAGGTTAACCATGGGTTACATGAAACATTTAATTTAAACAAAACATGTCATACTATAAAATATTATTAATTATTCTAATTGTAATCACCTATCAATTTGATCATAATTTATGAATAATAAACTATATTAAAAAAATATAGTTTTCACACATGTATATATATTATTCTTTATTGACCAATTAATTGGAATTAAAAATAAAAGATATTTTAAAATTATGAAAATCAGTTTTTGAAAAATGATTCCTATAAATATAAACAAGATTTTCCTCAATAATAAAATAAAATTAATTTTGGTGAACGATTTTAATAAAAATTTGATTATATATAATCAACCAACTATTTAAATATACCATTATATATTTTCTATGAAGGATATAATATTAAATCAAATTTTGTGCATCAAAGCGTAATTTTTTTCTAAAAATTATATTTTTTTTCTCATTTTTATATTACAAATATTATAAAATTTCATATTCAACAATTTTATGAAATAAATATGATTAAATATTTCTTTTAAATTATGAATATCAAACATAGCGTAGGTTTAATATGTGCTATTTTACTATAAATATTCATTTGTTGATTAATAGTGAAATATAGTGAATTGTAATTGAAAACTACATTTTCAGTTAATTTATTTTATCAGAAAAATTAATTTTTTAATTATTTTTAAATAAAATTTATTCAGTATTAACCTAAATTAATCAAATTAGAGTCATTGTAATCAATTTCAAATTGATATTAGATATAAAAATCTTATAAAAAATTGATCATTTTCACTTAAAAACTCATGTTCCCAGCAAGTCTAGAGGATAAATGATAAATTATTTTATGCTGAATACATGAATTGAATTTATAAAAAAGGATTAGATATTTATATTATGAATAATTTATTCTATCTAATATTATTTATGTAATATTCCCCAAAATTACAGGGGAAAAAAATTTAAATTAATTATCACAATTAAGGATAAAACATGGATTTCCCTATTACATGGGTTTAAACACCATGAAATGTGGTCCAGGATATTTTCCGTAGTGTGAAGATATGATTCTCACATAAACCAAAAATGTAAATTATGAGTGATTATGTTTTCACGATGAAGAAATAAGATGGTGGCTGGATTTCTATGTGCCATAATACTACCCAATACCTAATGAATAATTGGAGTGATTCCCCCTTCTAGGAGTTTGTAGTGGATCTCTAGGATCGTTAATGAAAAGGTGTTGACACATTAAATTAAATTACCGAGTTTTTTCTGAGATAACATGGTGTATTTATGATATCAAGATGTGTATATATCTTCAAGGCCTTCAATTTTACTACTCGCGGAACCAAAATAGACATACAGATCAAATGTTATGGCACTCGGAATATGGATAAATTTTACAAATGGACCTATGCGAAAGACCTATGCATATGACATACGCCGAGGATCTACGTGGAGGACCTATGTGGAAAATGAATTTTCACACGCCTATACCGAAGACCTATGCGAAGGACCTACATGGAGGATCTATGCAGACTACTTCCCTTTGACCAAGTCTCATCTCTGCCTATAAATAGAGCCCTTGGGCACCCCATTTTAGGACTGAAAAAATATAGAAGATGTCTCAAACCTCATATTTCATAGCTCATTCATAAAGATCCCCTAATTGTTTTCAGGTAACTCATTAAAATATGAGAAAATAGATAATTAAATTGGAAAACCTAGTTCAAAGTCCAATCATGGTCTAGAAGAAAGGGAGTTGCGCGAAGCACCTACGCAGAGAAACTACGCCGGGCACCTGTGCGGAGGACCTGGACGGAGCACCTACATGGAGAACCTGCATGGAGCACCTGCATGTAGCAACTGCATGGAGAACCTGCGTGGAGGACCTGCTCGATGCAGCAATGTAGAGCACCTCCACGGAGCACCTACCCGGAGCACCTATGGGTCGCACCTGCACGGAGAACCTATGCGGTGCACCTGCACGGAGCACATGCACGGTGCACCTTCACAGGATGGTCCCTTTGCATCCATCACTGACCCCCATGGAAAAATATTGAGTCACACCGTGAACTTTTCAGATCCGATCGAGGACATTTTCCACTACGCCCTTTATGTGGCCCAACTTCCAATATTCAAATACCATGATTTGATAAAATACATAACACTCAATGAAGTTCCTTGAGTTGACATAGTACTTTTGGTTCCATTCAAATATTTCAAGTTTGGACTCTCCTAATGGATTCCTCGAGTACCTTGAGTCGATACACTCATCAATAAACTCCTTAAACATCATCACTGGACTTTTATGCTAGGTTTAACATCAAATGGGAATCGTCCTTAAGAGTAAACCCTAACAAACCTCATTTGGGCATCCTTCTTCAGAGTAATTTCTGACCAATTTAAAATTGGCATCCTACATAGATGAAAGGCCCAACCCATCATTTAGGGCATCAATCTTGGTATAAGACCATCACCTTCATCCCTTCCTCATTACATTGGAACATTGTCCAATGTAAATAGAACTGAGGGAAGGCTTGTCACCACACCCTCTTCCACGGTCGACGAACCCTCTTCCATCAGCGGAGGGGGGATAGTGTTATGTTTCATTGTTAAATATTTGACATTCGGTTGTTTCTCACACTGAGCATGACTCAGGTGGGTTTATAGATTTTTAATTATTACAACATTTTCACGATTTAATAAATTATGGGAACTATGATTCTTATTTAAAATCAGGATATGTACAAAGCCTTTTCAAGTCCCAAGCTCACTAGATATCCTCCTCAGGATTCGTACCCTAATTCCATTAATTTTGGAAACCACCTTAGGAATAACCCCCAAATTAAACACTAGATCATATAGGTATCCTTTCTAAGAAGTAAGCACAAACTCATCTATCTCAGAAAACTATACTCTCCTAAGAGACTTATCGAACTACATGGGCTTTGATTCCCATCCATATAGGATATGTAGTAATCTTCCTTGAGGATGAAAACCAATATTCCAAATCAACCCTATTCTCTTTGGACTATATTCCAAATAGGTTCTGATCATACTTGGAAACCCATATCTGATCCACGTTACTCGGGCTGCTTCAGCATAAGTCCCACACTATGATTCAATTAAGCGCCTTCTGCTTAGAGGTCCTTATAACATGGCCTTAAAAGGTATGATGGGTCCTATTAAGAGACACTGAATTATGAGGGTTATGATTCCTTTCACAAGGATACACAGGTAGCCCATTTTACCGGCACGATCCTAAGATCCAAAAAATCCTACATCTCCCTATATGACAATAAATTCTATAGTGCACCACTTAGTGTCTTAAAACTAGTATCATCCCAACGATGATTAAATGAATCTCTAATAAGCATATGAGAGGATACCATTTGATGGAAAACCTCTAATATATACATATCTTTCCGTTACTGATTAATTGTGGATATATACTGATGATTCTAATATTTTACACATGTTAATAAGTGATTATTAATTCCACGGGATACTTATGATATACTTGGTGAATTAATAAGGATTAATGAAAATATTTTAATTTTACAAAGAGAGTACCGGAGTAGACAATAATTTCCTCAAAAATGGTGTGATGAGTCAAACATCCCATCCTCTTGATCAATGCATATTTTTATTTATCAGAAAGGTCAAAACATAATGAACACCATCTTTTAGAAATCATAACCTCTTTAGACAATGAACTGTTGGAAGTTTCCGGTTCTAGTAATAAATCCAATGGAAACCGCCTGGAAACAGTGATTCTTAAATATAGAACACACGTGTCAAGGAACTACGAAACAATGGGTTTTTATTAAAATTAGTTTTACACATGTACATGATTTTTATTAATCGATTTGAAATTAATATATATAATCCACATTTATAAATTATTAATAAATCACATTTTAATTTTAGACATAAAGAAAACCTTACCCAGGTAAAAACATATATAATTGTTACTGTTGAGGTAACTAAAAGTGTAAAATTGGGTAAACTTAAATACTAAATAAAAACATGTTAAAATTGATTTTTTGTATAGGAATGTATGAAATAAATCATCCCAAACATCGATTATTGATCTTCTTTGAGGTACATTATGTATGGGAATCCTCCTAATAGTGAACAATTTTTGTTATTTAGAAGAATGTCACTCCACACCAATTATAAAAGGGAACTTACTATCTCTGCTTCCTCACACCTCTCAAGCCATTTGTATAGACCAACCAATAGAAGATGAAATTCCCATATTACTTGGACTCATACTAGAGGCCTTATTTTGGGAATAAATACAACATAATAAGGCTTTTGTGAAAATCAGGCAGATACACAATGATGAGTGATGTTCTTGAACTAGCGTCTTTGTTTTATTTCTTTACCCATCTTATTCAATTCAAATTATACCTGGGTTATATAATAACATATATATTTACATATATTGAGATGTTGTTACATACTTTTTATGACCTAAACCAACACAAATTTCAATCAAATTGGTTTCAAAAAATATTGTTCATGTGTACGAAAAACTACCGTCTTATGAACTGATGTCGCCCTTTTTTCTATTACCATCTCTAGAGGATGTTCATAATGATTGATTGATTTTTTTATATTATATATATATAATATTTATGATTATATTATTTTTATTTAATTAATATATCACACATTAATTTGATATGTCTAATATATATAAGATATTAAAAATATTTGAACTATATATATATACATATAAATTTTATCCTTTTAATATGATAAGAATAGAGAATGAGCGTTCAGGTGTACATATGACCCACTTTCTTCAGGAACATTGTATTTCATTTCCCAACACTAAATTTTACTGATTACATATAATAAATTTATATTGAATATATATAGTATTTACATAATTTTTTAAATTTGAGTAATGATTGAACATTGATATAAGAAAGATGAATAAATAACAAGTATAAATATATATAGAAAACATAGTGGATATTACCAAAAAAGTTACTTTAATATAGAATTGTTAATAAATAGGAAATAAAAGGGTCATATGAAAATTATATATAATATGATATTTATATATGTAAAAATTTTCAATTTATGTATAGAAAATATATTTTTTTTATAAAGGAAGTTTGAACACATAAAACACATGTGAATACATAAGGTAAAGGATTTATATCTCACAATTATTTTATGAAAAACAATAGACATATTTACCAAATATTTCATTGATGTCTTGTATATACTGCCCCTCTCTATATAGAATTATTCTTATCATAAAATATATGAAGTTTAATATATGAATTTTAAGTCTCAATTTCTCAGGGTTAACTATTTGAAAGATAACATATCAGTGAGTTGTTTTTATCAATTTCATTTTTTGAGATGTACGTTATTTTTTGAACCTATATTTTTTCATTAGATGTGTATACATCCCCATTAAAATTTAATATTATGAATTTATTTATCCTTGGGATATTTTATTTTTCATTTTATGTTATTTCATTCATAGGGTTTATGAGTCATGGTTACTAATGTGGTATGGGTATTATGTTCCAATATAAATGTTTATTAGGATTCTTTATGATTATATCTCAAATATGGAAACCTATGGATCTACCTATCAGGAATTATTATGAAATTTATCATCCTGTAATTATTCATGACATTTGGAATTAGTGGTTCAATTTTTTCAATTGCTTGGAAATTAATATAATTTTAAACTTATTTGAATAAAAATTTTATGTTACATAAATCTTTATTTAGAAAAATATTTATTATAAAAACATATTTTCTAAATAATTTTTTAAATATTTATTAAATATAATATTAATTAATTTTTCAAGGAAAAATATTTTTTAAATTGTTGATGACTTAAAATGTTTTTAAAATTATTTTATGATATTAATTTATATGTTTTAATGATTAATTTCAACGAAAAAGGGTTTCAAAATGTTTAATCTGTTTAAAAGTGTTTTTCAAAGAGTAAATTATATTTTCCTCATGATATATTGTAAATGATCCATTAAAAAATATTTTCCATCAAATATGTATTCAGTTGGTTTTAGCTATACCTTATAGGGAATATAATCTAGGGATACCATTGATGATATTTTATTGAATGGTTTATGTATTGATGGAATATAGTTCATGGAACACGTTTCATTTCTATTTTTTAATCTTGTTTCAAGTATGTTTTTATAAAACCCATTTTTTTTCTTAGGTTAATCATGTTACATATATATTAACAATAAAACCATTTTATCAGAATGGTTTAATCCAGTTATAAATGAATAATGAATGTTTTTTATGATTTTATGATTCCATGAAAGATCATTGTACATTACTCATGGTGTGGTTCATAGACAATACTTATATGATTTAATGGACCAGATAGAGTCTGATAATCCTATTCTATATTATATTATGGGGTGTCCAAGAGTGCTCTGGGTAAGCCCATTGTATCTTATATGATATGGAGGTCGAGATATAGTAGTGTAAGACTATTACAACTTATATGATCTGGTATCAAAGATTTCACTGAGTGATATTTCTATAGCTTTAATGATGGGTCTTCCAAAATAGTTCTCAATGCATTGGGAAATGATAAATTTTATATGATACTATAGGGTAAAGGGGTTCTTATCCATGCCAAAAAAAATACGGGTACACTACAGATTATCTCTATCCTGAATTAGAGGGTACAAGGGTGATGATCCTATGACATGAAATGAGGGTACACTAATGGGCATCCCATGACCAAAAAGGAGGGCCACATGTTGTTATCTCAATCCAAATGTAGGTACAATGGTGGATGTTCTCAGCTTAAAATATTATAAACATATTGGTATATATCCCAAACATAATATTTTCTATGATTATGAATATGCAGAAAATCTTTGTTTTATGGAACTTTTATGCTCTTACGGATCATGTGTTTTGATTAATTTATGATTTATGTAATATGAACATCCAATCTTATTGACATGAACCATGTTTGTGATCTAGGACATGGTAGGTATTATCTTATTTTTTTCATTATCAAGTACCCATATAATTATGATATTCTATCATGTGATCATATATTTTTATTCCTCTATTTTTACCCTTAACAAAATTCAAAGATCACACTTTCTTATGATTCCTTTACATATGATATGAATATAGGATTTTTGTAGATTATACATATGAAGAGTAATAAATGGTATGATCATTGTGGGAAATGTTTAAGATCATTCACAATGATCGAGGATTGTTTTCTTTATTTTCATAGGCACTAAACTATTATGTTCCTTAAGTGTAAAACTGTGTAGTATAATTAATATTCATCTAAAAAGATTTAATATCAACGTATGATAATAAGAGGGAATAATATAGTACTAAAATGATATTTGTTTCCAGAGACAAGGTCCTTATATTTATTCAATTAATAAAATTAATCTTCACATATTAAAAGAATCAATTGTTAGGACAGTTTGAATTAATTAAATTATTACCCTATGGAATGTTGTGAATTTAATGAGGTAGGGGACCATCATTCAATATCAATGAAAAAGGGTGAAAATTTACCAAATACTATTTCAATATGGTTGTGACCTATATTTTAACCTCACATAACAAATAACATAATTTTTATCTATAGACTTCTAATAAGGGCCTAAATATGAGGACAAAATGTTTTTTTTTTGTTATAGTAAATTTTTCTTATACATGTTTAGATAATTTTCTACTTCTTATAGTGGACTGAAATTCCCTTAAGAAATTATCACATAATTCATGATATGAATTAACTATTTATGTTATCAATTTCAGATAATGTAAAAAAATCCACTGAATTTTATTCCCATCGTTAATTTGAAATTCAAAACATCAATTTCATGATTCTCCATATTTACTAATGACCCCTAGTTTGATGATTACTATTCGACATCTCCCATTTTCATACACTTCTTCACATCACCCTCAACTAAATATTCCTCTTCTCTATGGTCTAAATCTCCTACAAAAATTCTACTTCTCTAATCATCCCCCTCTCTAGAACCCACACATCCTCAGCTACTACCATTATATGGTCTAAACAATGGGAGGTAACAAGAACATGACAACAAGGAAGGCCTAATGAAATAATTATCAGAGGACCAAATATATCTCTGTGAAATCTCTAACCCCATGTACATAACCGAAAAACATTCCATCAACATCTAATTCCACATCTAAATTTAGTAACATTCCCCAGGAAAATACACTAACATGATAGGTCCATCCATTTACAATATTATTTGAATCACATCATCTTGTACAGTCATGAAATTTATAGTCTATGACCATGAGGAGATATATGAATCTATATTTTACCATTATAAATAAGTTCATGGTTAATGATTTGGTTATAGTGTAACTCTTATAGATGCACCTATCTATCATCATTATGGTGTGCGAGGAGACATATGTGGAGATCTTTCTTAAGTTCTTGTCCACCTTCCAGCTAGATATTGATCATGTCTAAAAACAATTTGCTTCCAAGAACCAGGAGACCCACATTGCTGTGTTTGGGGTCTTCTTGGGAATTTAATCATTACATATTTCAACACAGCCATCTTATATAAAACTATGGATGTACACAAATAAGAAAGAGACTCCACAGAATTGATAGGGGATAGCCTGTGAGACCACCAACATCCATGATCCTTGTAATGTGAAGAGGAACCAACTATGTGGTTCCCCTCTTCATGTTATTCATTATACCCAAAAATTTATTAGATTTCTTAAGATGAAACAAAAGAAGGTAGTCATCCATCTAATGTTTCTCATAATTTTCTTCAACAAGGGGACCTCAAAAGAAACATTTCCATGAAGTCCACTATGTACTATGAGGCCCAGGTGAGGAGTAATTGTGCCTCTCTTATGGACAATATATTCATTATGGACATAGATGAGATATTTTTGCATACATGTTTCCTCATAGTCCATGTCATTTACTGAAATAATGCAGTCTATAGAACTAATCTTTCTATTTATGTTGGGGCTTCTCCATTAGGAGGGGAATCATTATGACTGGGTACCTAAATACTCAATGTCAATTAAAGAGTATACCATCCCCAATATCATAGAATAACATTGAACATAACCAACACATATTGGTACAGACGATTCCCCTTATTCCAAGTCAGAACCAAACATCATTATTCCTATGGAGTGGATTAGAGATTATGGGAGAGCTCCCAATATTCCTTTAGAGAAGCATCACGCAATATGATAGTGTCGGCAGATCACTATTATCAAGCCTCCTGAGTATTATTTTTTACCCATACACCTTATAATACTCCAAAATCCCTCACTAAACCCACCCGTCCACACCCTTATTCCATCAGGACATGATATGCCTCCATTCATGATCCATCCAACCCCACACCAACTGCAACCACGGACAAGTTCCATCTGGAGATCATCGACCCCAATGCTCAAATAGACTTTTTAGAGAGAAATAATAAATGTATAAATTGACCATGTATTTATAATATATATGAGTATCATATCATTGATAAAAAACTCAACACATGGCCTCATTCATTATCCCCACCTCTATGCCACAATCTTCTGACATAGTTCCTCAAGTGATGATTATGCCAGCTATGAGAACCATATACCATGATATAGTGGCCAATCCACCAACCCTCCTACTATTTTCAATATCTTTATAGTGGTGATTATGTATCAACCCAAAACTATAGAGGGGTCCATAGACTCTATTCATAGATATAAAAACCACTTTTCAAATACTTTCCCTAGAGAACCCTTTTTTCATTTCGATTGGGTGTATTTTTAGTTTCACTATATTACCTTCCACATATTTGTATTGTTTACATTAAGACAGGAAATATATCCAATTTCTATATAAAAATCATCTAATTTATCTATAAAATTACATATATTTATGGTATTTTTGAATCATATATTTCTCTTATTACATTGAACATTATTCCTATGATGTAAATTGGCCTCCCCAATTATTTTTTTCATCTCAAAAATATGAATTTGGTATTACCCATAGAATATGGTGATAATATAACATTATAAATAATTCATTTCCTTCCATATGGTTGATGATTTATTAATTATTTCTTTATGATCAAATTCCAATAGTCATTTATTTAGAGTCATAGTAATTTTCTAAGAATTTTCTTTTTTTGAAAACTTATACATGGTTTTTCATTATAAATTTCATTATATTTTACTCGTTTAGACATATATATGTTGAATTTTTTTGACCCCTTGGTGCTTATACAACATTTAATATTTGTTTTATGATATATATTGTTGACATTTCAAATTCCACATGTACATTTATTTTTGTTGTAACATTTTTTGCATGTACTCCAAATTTACATCAACCTCTCCCAATTTCTCTATGACATCACATTCATTTATGGAAGTTAATAATTCCCTAAAACAGTATCCATAATTCCATTGGATATATTTACTCATTCCATTTCAATCACTACCTAGTTGATTTTCCAACTAGTGTGGAAAATATTTTATTTTTAATGTGGGGTGAATATTCATGATCATTATCTCATTTTCAAATAAAATGATTCCTATTCTTATTAGTCTATGAAATTTTTTTATTTGAAATATAATTTATCCTTAAATATATTTTCACTGATGTTAATCAAATAAAATATTCAAATATAAAATGTTAAAATATAATATTGGTTTCAATTTTGATGTTTTTCAAAAATAAAATGTTCCAAATTGTAATTTTGATTCTGAATTCATTAATTTTTATTGATTTTCTTATAATTAATAAAAATTACTTATATGAATTTCATTTTTATTTTTATTCTCATTCTAAAGTGAATTTTATATCTAATTTTTATAAGAAATTTTTAACACATTTCTCAAGAGACACTTGGGATATATACACCTATCATATCATACATTGGTATCTTATCAATGTTATGACTGGCCAAATATATTTAAAAAAATCCTAATGCATTTAGATTATTCATCCACTTAACCATAATTCCCGCCTATATATTATCTATAATTTTTCCATACATTATACCCATGATCTTATTATTATTGAGACATATTTCAAGGGAATTTTATCATTTCCGATAACCGTATCTGAAATAATGCAATATTTGTACTAAAATATGTATGATAGAATGGTCATATCTACTCAACCTAGGATTCTTATAAATGAGGATATGTGTTGTTTTATTCACTCTAGATTTGAAGTACAATGTACGTGATTAAATTATATGAACATTAACGATTACCATATTTCAAAAATAATTTGGTTTTGCATTAGGTTGCAAAACAATAACCAATACTAAACTATAGAATCTCATGGTATATTAGATTGAGGATATCTAGTAGATTTTGGATATTTCGTAAACCATAATTATACTAAATCAAAATGAAATTAATAATGACACCAGGTATATTTATTATTCTTTAATGACTCACTCATTAAACTGCTTTGAGATTTTGAGTGATATGAGACTGGACTTTCTAGAGGATGTTATTCTCTACACTTTTCATTATTATCAGGAATAATTATTTAGAGTTCACATTACATTTGAATTTGGTTTTTATTAAATACCCACTCTACCATAGCCAAAGAGTAACTTGAAAAATAATTTAAGAGTACACATGATTATTTTTTTATTTGTCCTTACGAATTTGTGATGTTACATCTGACGGTAGTCTAATGTTTGGAACATGTATTTACTGTATGATAATAACTCAAAATCTATTTTCATTGATTGATGAGATTAAATTCACTCTAAGGTAAATTTAAACATGGGTACATCTATCTATATAATAGATTATAAGTTGTATTTAAATGATGTAGGCATTAAAATAAGACACATGACTATGTTGGATGATATATTTTCTTCATGGGGATGATTTTGGAGGGATAATACATTTTTCTAACAATAATTTTTTACTGATATAGTTTTTATTTTTCTCTTTTTTGAAATAATTTTATTTTTAAATTATTATTGAGATAATTTTTTTGTGGACATGAAGTTGTTCATTTGTGGGAGAATTTGATAGTATTAATAAAAATATTTCAACTTTCAATTTAACTCATTGATATTTATACATTATTTATACATTGACATTTTTATTT
Organism: Viscum album; assembly: GCA_963277665.1. Lineage (NCBI taxonomy): Eukaryota > Viridiplantae > Streptophyta > Magnoliopsida > Santalales > Viscaceae > Viscum > Viscum album. Next base: position 1,160,160,396 of record OY728125.1, read on the forward strand.
TTATTGAACTTGTAATGAAATTTGATCACATATAATAATTGATACGTTTCTATGAAAATATAATTTTATAGAAAAATAACATCCTAAATATAGATTACCATTGTATATTTCTTAGAGAAAAGAAGCATTCACACCGAGGACTAGATCCATGAATTCAATTCAATCGATGAATTATCAGAATGGAGAAAAATGAGGACGTAAAATAAATTGCTGATGTGAATATCACATCCTATATCTCTAGACTACCACCATAATTGAAACATAAAATTTATTTGAGTCATGAATCATGGATATAAATAATACAAACAACATTTATTTTAAAGATCATGACATAAAATCAAGGTTCAATATTTAAAATTCATATGGTATAAATATTTCTATGATTAATCATGATGCAAAATTCAATCACGTCATGAGTTGATACTCCCTATATTATTTTTTGAACCTCTGACATATGACGGGAAATATTTTCAAATTCTATTATACCTTTCTCCCTTGAATTTTTCGATTATTTCATTACTTTCTCTCAAACAATGATGATTTCTTTCATTCATCAATATTCAAACCAAATTTTTATTTCAATTAAAATTATAATTGGTTATATTCCACCATATTTAAAGTAATACCATCATTTTCATATTATTCATTATATATTTTCTTTATATGATGACAACTTTAATAACATTGTTTATTAATATGTTCTATTTTCCTATAAATGTAGACTGTTAATCCTCACAGAGATCAGGATCAAGACTACAGATGAAGAAACATAAAATAAACACTTAAATCAGTATGGGTAGTATATTTTATAGAAATTATCTTAAAAATTAAATTTTATTCAATCATCTTGATTGATTTTGATCTAGGGGACAGTATGTTGAGGAAACTAAACTAAATTAAAAACAATTTATTTTGGACCAATAGAATAATTTTTTTTATTTTTTATTTCAATGTTGTCCCTAATGCACGTATATTGACAACAAGATGTAGAAAAAAAGTGGATTCATATCCATATAGCTCTAATATACATGACCAAATCTAATCAATGACGTTGAACAGCTTCAAAACCTATTCCCTAAAACCAACCTATGTTTGATCTTGGGATATCATCTACGAAATCTACCAAAAAGCTATCTATAACCATTACTTGATTAATTTAATTTTTATCCGTTTTTAAATTAAATTATACTTAAAAATTAATTCATAATAGATCGAATTAAGTTTCTATTCTTTAAGTCTCACATATTTCATGCACATCCCTATGATTTTTACACCATTATTGACAATACTATGTACCTTCAAAGTATTGTTATTTGGGATGAAATATAAATTTCTAATATAATTGACCCATGGAGACTTATTGATTCTATGTGTGTGTGTAATCTATTGGATAAACTACGTATAAAATCAATTTTACAATTAAAATTCATTTCTCTAAAAAATATTCTCATTTTGATCTGGGGACTTATATTGATCATAATTTTATAGATTTCAAAATTTTAATAAAATAAAATGTATTTTATATTTGGAGTCAATATATAAAAATTAATTAATAAATTCTATTTTAATTTAATTTATAATCTTTTTTATCATGGTTAAAGATAGTCACTGATATATAAGAACAAATATGTTAATGGTGTTAAATAAATGGGTAACAACCTAAAATTTCATGAGGCTACATATTCCAAGGATTTAATGGGGTTTTAAAAACATCAAATAATATTATCATTATTATGTGTCAAATTTTGATCAATATTTCTTGGAAATATATTTTTTATTAAATAAAAATGTATTATGAAAATGCCACTCATCTCACATATAAAATGTCATATCAACCACTAATATTATGAAACAACTAAAATTAGAATTCCACATTCAATATATCATATTTTATTCTCTAATAAGACTCGTATATGTCCTTGACCCCTTATTGTCATTATGATAATATAACACCTTCAATACAAAAATCATTACAAGAGGATATGTGAAATCTTATAAGTTGATAATAACATCTTATAATTATTTTTAGTTTATATAATTTTAAAAATCTTAAAAATATTGATTTATATTTTATTTAAAATCAAAATCACATCATTATATATTTATAACAATGATATTATAGTTATCATCAATTTATTTTATCATGTTCTTCTTTTGGATATTTTAAAAATCTACATGACTAATAATTTAAATTTTTACCATGGATAGTTATGAAAAAATATTAATTTTATTAAATGATATTAATAAATTATTCATTATTTTATTTTTTGGCTAACATGATAATATTAATTAATACATACTTATTATTATAATATTATTTATTCGATAAATATTATACCAACAAATGAGTAATGTGATTAAACTCATTTAACGATGACTGTAACTATAATGGATTGAATGTAGAACATTATAAAAAATTAGGGAACTCATTATTTAGTTTCCTATCTATTTTATAGATGAATAACTCAAAAATATGGACTGAGGAATGAAATCAGTATCCTGTAACTAATAAAAAATGATTTAATATACTAAAATTTCAAATCAATATTTATTATAAAATATAATAAATATTGAATAAATTATTGTAAAGAGTAAATTTTAAATATTCTAAACATGAATATAGTTCCAATGTAAATGTTGAAATAATATTTTTTATTATACATGGATCTAGTATGCATCTATGAATGTAGAAGTTTGGGATAAGTTCCCCTTTTCTCAATGTCAATTCCTTGAAACATTTTTTAAAACATTAGTAGACCCTTATTCATTTTTATGTACTTAATATACATTTAATTCATTTTAACTAAAACAAAATTAATTAATATCACTAAAATTTCTGTTTCATTATGTCTTTCCTTTTTCATTCGAATCGTATATTACCAAACATGTAAGAGTTTTTATTAAATAAAATTATATTAATTATTTTATTATATTTCTTCACATACATAATTATTATATTTTTCTAATTATACTATATGATTTTATTATGTTTTCTTTATCATTTTTTATTAGGGTTCAGTTTTCTTTCACTCTATTTCATATATTTCATAAAATATAAATTTTTATGTCTTTAAGTGTTGTTCATCTAAACTTCATTCTTAAAAAAATTATTATGGTTCCATTTTATATTAGAATGAGTATATAATTCCCATTTAAAATATAATGTCATGATTCCAACATTTTTAGGGTATTTAATATTGAACAGTTTTTTATATTTTATGTAATCTTTGTATAAAATTTATTATAAAAGTAAGGTTGTATTTTCTAACATCACCATTTTAATCAAGATACGTTTGGAATGTAATTATGTTAAGGAAATTTTATTTCTATTTATAACCCATAAATATATATCCCAGAGGGTTATTTAGATGTTTTAAATGTCTTATTATCATTTAACCTCCCTTTAATTCAAAATTTAACTGAAATGATTATTATAAGTTTAATTGACCATATATCTTATTTACAATGGGGAATCACTATATTCCATATCAATATTATTTATATTTTTTATAAATATTCTTATATATAGATGAAATACATCTTATGTAAATTTAATGTTGATATTTAAATGAAATATTCCAAAAATTGTATAAATTAGTCATTTTTTACATTATTTAAAAATGTGTGAAATGAATAAATTTTTTAAATATATTAATTCAAATAAATTTTTTTTATAAAAATTATCCTTATTAAAAATTCATATTCATTTTTAATTTATTTTTAATATAAATTTTTTTCTCCCTTTTTTATGAATTTTTTGTTTTAAGATCAAACATATCAAAAGAAAATAATATTACTAAATAATTTTTTCATAGATGATTCCAAATATTTTTATATTATTCTTTAATCTATGAAAACATATTTTAATATTTATTTTTAATTCACTAGAAATATTTTGTAATGATACCACGGGCCTTCCAACACATATTATATTTTGATAACATCATACATGCAGTTTCGTGACACCTAATTCATTACCATAAGATAGTTAATCTATGAAAGAATTTTATATGATTTATTGTTCCAGAGAGTTACGATATTTTCATTCATTCCTTTATAAATAATTTATTATCATCCTTATATCCCATATAAATTTATAGAACATGAATTAATTTGTTTATAATAATTATTTAAATTTTATTCTATTTGTTTTTGTTATATTCACTATTAATCTTCATATATTTCATGACAATATATTTCTATATCATGTCCATGTTATTTAAAATCAGGGTTATGTTATATATAATTTCAACTATAAATATATAGTTTTTTATAGTATTGGAATAACTATTTAACAATTACTATATATAGTGCTGATTTTAATGGAATGTACTAAGAAATTTTATACATTTATTGATTGGGGAAATATCGACATTCCATAAACATGATATATTTTAATGGATGTGTTTTAATTACTAAATAGTTTTACATTTAAAAAATAAATTTATTCAAAACATCTTATTAAGAATTCAATTTACTTATTTAATGACAGGTGGACTCAATAATTCTAAATACCCTAGATACACTGGTAGGTATCACCACAAAAACTAGTATTGGTATACAAAATATGCCTACCCATTTATTCATTATATCTTATAATGTGTTCATAATTTTTTTGAATTAACCAAGAAATATTTTCACATTAACATGATGATAATATTGGTTATTATTTTCCGTGTGATTATTTCTATATATATTTTATTCATGGTTAAATTACACATTAATGATTGTTATTATAAAGAAGTTTTATCACTATTTAAAATTAAAATATTAGTAATTTTTTGTTTTTAAAATAATAGATCCTTATATATAATAACCCTAATTGAGTATTCAATCTCACTATTCTCTTTGTTGAATTTTCCATGCATATAAAGTGGATTTTCTTATATTGTGAGTCAATAAGTGTATCTAGTGTAGGGAATTTTGTCACTACTACGAAAGAATTATCATAAAATAATGAGTCCAGTTTTTTTGAAATTTTTTTATTTTTTATAATGATATTTTTTAGATAACTGTTTTTACTAAATCTCTTATACTTAAAAGCCAAAAGTTATTAATTATGCATGTACCTAAATTTTATTTATTTATATTATAATTACTAATGGTTATGTTTAATTCACAATAGTTGGTATCAGATTATGTTTTTAATTATTATATATTAGTACCACGTCTTGGAGATTGGGACTGGGGAATCTCAATAATTGGTCTCAATAATTAGTTGTTGACATTATTATTAAATATGACACAATAAAAATTTATACAAGATAACTATTAAGAAGATGAATCAATTTGAAACATCTTATATTGATGGAATTATAAAATGGGATAGAATATTTATATACTTTTATATTCACATTATACTTATTAAATAAAATCTCCAAATTCATGGAATCTAATTGATGCATCTAAATAATTTAAAAATAATATTGAGAATTATTAGAATAATTCCTTTAAAAAATTAATATTTTCTATGTTCTATTTAGTTCTGAATTTTTTTGTTGATATTATTTCATATATAATGATTCTTTTTCTTTATTCATAATTTTATGAAACATATCATAGAGAGAATGGAGGAAAAAATGTATAACATATGAGATTCCAATCATGGGATTTATGATTCATTAACCAATAATACATTATACTAATTATAGATACCTAAAATATTATAAACTAATCAACCAATCTTGATGTGGTGCACAAATAAAGAAAATTAGGGATTATTACTTTGTTGTGCAGTGTGAAATACCTAATCTTCTTGTAAGTGTATTGTTCCTCATCATGGTGTGACTATTAGTGAAACCATTATGTCCACCAAAATGTGAGTTTATATTTGATTTTCATGAATTGGAAATTCTTTTTAATATATGCACCTAAATATATCTCAATGTGGTTGAATTTATTAAAATAATATGTTTATCATGTGATTTAATATTTTTATATTATTTATTAATTACTATAAAATAGATAAATTTAGTGACATACTGAATATTGTTCCATCAAACATATAAGAAAAATAAGAAAATTGTTTAGGGTCTTTTAGAAAACATCACAACTAGTTTTCCAAATTTATTAGACCTTTATTGGGTACCTTGGGACCAATATTATAAACTAAAGGTCTCCAATGTTTATAATATTATCAAAATTTTAATGTGTAATATGAACAAGTAAACAATAATATGATCTATAAAAATTAGAAAATGGTATGGAATGATAAAGTATGTTTTAACAGGGTTAATTTTAATTAAATGTCAAAAATCATAATAGTTTGTCTGATTGTAGCATATCTACAATTAAAATATTATTTTATCAACTCATTAAATAAAGATTATAATTAGAATATGATGTTTCTAAAATGGAGAATATTTATATTGGTATATTTTTATATAATTAAATGAAATATCATTATGAATTTGTTGATATACTTATTTATTAAAACCCCTAAATCTGTAAAAAATTTATGATAAATATATAAACATCATGAATAGACTAATATAAATGTATATTTAACTACGTATAGTATAATTATTTTAATAATATAATGTGAATTTCTTTTATTTTATATTTACTATTTTTTGAAAAAGTTACGATAAAGCGGTAAGAACATTGGTATTAATATGTAGTTCTACTAAAAAATTAAACATTTTAACTATAAATTGAATAATAAAATATTAATTTAACTATGTTTTAAATAAATTTAATTAAAATTTTATAAATATGATTATCATGTCATGGGTGAATTAATAGTGTATAGGTTATAGTTACAATAAGAAATTTATGTTATTGTGGGTGAACAAGTTATTCTAGTTCCATTGATTGGGAAATTATTCAATTTAATATGCTAGCTTGTTTTTTTAAGTATGGGATAAATCCTTTGAAATTTATTTCTTCCCATAACATTAAGTGGATTTTTATATATTATAAAGTGTTTTAAAATCTTACTATATTTCAATAGAATATAATTTTATGATTCAGTGTGATCTAACATAAGTTATACATTCTGGTTTTTGAAATTGGATTTTATATATAAAATGAAATCTGTTAATTTGTTTTTTATTTCAGTTCATTCTCAGGTGGTTCAGTGTATGTTATCTAATCTACAATAATTAATTTGGTTGATTTATAGAAAATATTATTTAATTGGATCATTAATTTTTATCCTTTTTCATAAAGTAGTTTTCATACTGTCTATTATAAATCCTAGACATTTTTTCAATCAATGAATAAAATGTAACCTTAGGAAAAATTTATATTGATGGTGTGATAACAGCTTCATTATAGTCATTTCAAATGTATGGATACTATTTTTATATTGTCACCCGTATTTATTTATTATGAATAAATAAATTCTCAAATACCTTATTATTTGTAATGTTATTATCTTTATAAATGATTTATAAAGAGAACCAATATTTCTATTGTTTTTCATATTGAGAGGTGTTTTATTTTCAAATTAAGACATTATTTCAATTAGAATTCATTAATCGGGACAAAATAAGGCTAAATTTTATTTGGGTATATTTTTTTTGATGTTTGAACATTATTTTCTTGATCATTGGTTTATTTCAACATAAAGGCTCGGAGTTTCTTTTAGGGGATGATAATCCTGATATTTGGGAGATATTATTGATTGATGTTGTTTGAGTTGGTAAATAAATTTAAGATTATATTAATTAATTAATTAATTTTAAAACATGAATTTAATTTGATGTTAGTGGACTGTTGGGAAGGATATCAAATGGATGGAATTTAATAGAGTTAGTTTTATATTGGAACAGGGAGGTTGATGTACCCCATCTGGTAGGAAATTGTCACTGGTGTGGTGATAAATGTATTCAACCTCACCACATGGTGGCTGAAAATAAGTAAACATGTACATTTTAGACATATAATTACTCGTATACCCATATTGGGTACCTAGTTGATAGAGGATTTTTTTAAAAAAATGAGGGAAAATAATTAATTTATTCCTTTATTTAAATATATCAAATAGTTTACATCATGTATTTTAAGAAAAATGGATGAGAGACTCCCCTCCCTCGTCTCTTATATATCCTCCTTTTATTCTTAGAAAATATAACTTCCTGCTTCAATATTATCATTCAAAAGAATTTATTGAGGCTCTATTGATAGTAAAAATCAGGTATGACATAGAATTTATTTAATGATTTCTCACCAATTTCAATGGATAATAAATAAATACATAGTATTTGTTTCCTTATTTTCATTGATTGTATCCATTGTATTTATGGTATATCATTCATCTACACATTCATTATATTAGTTGATATTATAATAAATATATGTCATCTCCTCTCTCATGTTTTTATTATTTTATACGGTATTAGGGCCATTAAATACGGTGTTTCTTATATGAATCAAAAATCCTATTTTCGGTATAGAAAAATATTTTAAAAAGATCAGATTTTATTTTTTTGAGATGTATCTATTATAAAAGATTAATGTTTATAGTTTAATATTCTGTTGATAACTTGTTGTATATGATTTTTTTCACCGATAGTGTTTATTTTAGCCTCCAAAAAGGTATGTGTTTTTCATTTCCCGTTTTAATATTTTATTGTACATTATTTGATAGAATTAATTGGTTGTGATAAATTAATATAAAATTCAACATAATGAATTTTATAAATATTATTTATTATTATTTGGTTAAAATGGATCTGCATATATTTCTCATAATATTCTGTATGTATATATGATTGTTTAACAAAAAATTATTTAGGTTTTAAAAAAATATTTTAAAAATGATATAAACTTTATTACTTATTTTATTATGATTCTCAGAATTCCCACAAAAACATGTATTATTTAAATGTTTGGTTGGATAACACATTTAAATCCAAAAGTCAATATTAATATATTTTTACATATTCATGATATTGGATATGATTTTACAATTTTTTAATTACATTTAATACACCCCATTTTCTTCTTTTGTTTAAAAATACATTTATCAATGTTTGGATGGGTTTGGATATGGGAATTTCTATAATAAATTATGCACTCAGACCCTGTACATATCCATTAGGTTACATTGAGGGGTTGTTTTTTTCAATTGAATTGCACAGATGCTTTGAGTCTATAAGAAGATAGAGGATGAGGAAATTAAGGACAATGGTTTAATGTACCAGCCTATGTCCCCCCCCCCCATCTTACCTTGTCATTGGTTACTACGTGGCCTCAGACATAGTTCTCTATATACGAGAGGCTACATAATAGCATAGATAGAAAAAACAATTATTTTGGGGACTATTCTATTGCTATCATAATCACCAATATGAATAAATAAAAAAACCATCTAAATCATAGTACATATAAGAAATAAGTACAACCAATAACACAATTGATGATGTCATAAAAATCATACATACACTGGCTAGAAAATATATTAATCCCAAAAAAAACATAATACAAAACATGCATTGTAGCCCTACATGAATTCCGCATACTCATCACAATAGCTTATTGTTATTGAGCTTCTTTTTTCCAATGCATGACCACTTCTATGACCTAAAATTCAGACATACGTTATAAATGTCCATTGAGATACCCATGTGTTGTGTGAGTATGTAACTCATTTTTTCTCCCACAGAACCTCTTTTATATACCATTATATGTGTATGTATGCATAATAAAATTAAAAAAAATAAAGAGATATTCTCATCAACTCATCATGAGATATGTTTTCCACCATGACACATAATGTGATACACATATCATTTAAGCCAATAAGTGCTAACCAAGACACCTCGATACCTAACCATTATTTCTTTGGTGATATGTTACAATCCATAGATATCCATATTCCATTATAATGGATTTACAGGATGTACTCAAGGAAACATGGTATGGTGGAATCCAACTTTTATCTTAATACCTAATTAAATAGTGTTATATTGTACACAGATATCTCAACACACTTCTTTATACATCATAGTGGGGCCCATCAGTTTCTTCGCAATCCACACCATGTCCCATATGATAACCCATATCTTTTAAACTTTTTATTTCTTTTTTACATTAAGACAAACTTAATATAATCCTAGATGATTGACATTTCAATTATACTAGTGTAATTAGATTCAGCAAATAATAAATTGAATAAGGGATACGAAGACATTATCTAAATCTCCATTACATGCCCTAAAAATTAATTAATTTCAAAATACTTCATGGGATAGCATGGGGATATACATTATAAATAAGAGAGATATAATGAAAACTATGTGAACAATCCATTAATAACATGATGAAATTAAATAAGTTTTAGTTAAGAGGCATATCGAGGTGACATATAAAGGTTGTGAATCTAGAACCCAAACAACGAAACATGATATAAGTTGATAACATAAATGAATATTATGATTGAGCTAAAATATATAACTTGAAATCATAAGAATTTATGATACCTCATATCATATTGTTCAAAGGATAATCATGGTACCCCCAACGATAAAATCATTACCCAATGAATTGGTTGGTTATTAATTTCAACCCACATATCACATTCATATTATGTATATGATTTTTTCCACATATATCATAGAAACAGATAAGATCAGTTATCAAATTTAATACCATGATTAAAGAGTTTGGATTCCATATATGAAAAAACTTATTCCAAAATACGAAATTGTAAATCAAAAAGCATAATAAAATAAATGTTCTTTAATAAAGTGGAGGTGTTTGTAATCTCATACATTTAGAAGTCACAACAAAATGGAAATACTTATTAAGTGAATTTGAACAACTTGGGTAGGATATAGTGTGGGGTAAATAGGGAAAATATGTGATCAATGGATTTTGGTGATAAGGAGTGGGAGTTTGGGTTGGTAGTTATAAAAATAGATGGTGAAATTTGATATTAATTTCCAAACATAGGTGTTTGACTCAATATGATAAAATATTAGAAAACAAAAACCATTCACTATATTTTCCTATGCTTTTATCCATGGAGGTGGGAGTTTAAATATTTAATATGTCCATTACCCTAATATATTAAATTAATACCACCTGTGATGTTGATGTAAGTCATGTGAATAAGGAATTAATTTTACTAACATAAATTAATATAAGGGTTCTAGATGATTTAATAATGGGTTATAAAATTATTAAAATAACCTAAAAACACATTATTTTATTTGGGAAATATATGTTTGGTCTTTTTCTACTTTTATATAATTTATTACATTACTTTTGGGCCTTCATGATGTCATAATTCAACAGTATAATTATAATATATCAAAATTTTACCCTAAAATAAGGCCATCTTAGAAAATTATGAAAAACATACCACTAAAATATTTTGAAATAATTAATTAAAAAATGATATTTATTTGTCCAAAATAATTTTTTATATAATAATTTACAAATTTAAATATAAATTACAATTTTTTGTAATTTTTTTCTATGATGAATACCAATCTCTAACATGTCTAAAAATTACATTGGACATTGTGAAATTATATTATTATTTATGTTTTTATAATTAATATATATGAATAAAAATAAATAAATAATTAATTAAATGTTTTCTATTTTATTAATATTAATTAGTAATATTAATAATATATTTCCAAAAAAACAAATTTCAAATTAGTAGTATATAAAATCGTTTTTAATATAACTCATGAATCTCTCGGAGATTATTAATAAAAAGATAAATATAATAAGTATCTTATTAAAAATAAACATAAAAATTCAAATAATATGCACTATATTAATAATTCCTTATTGCAATAGTGTTTTCCTTAAATGTAAGGAGTACGATGTTGGAACATTCTTTGGTTGGTTCGGTCAACATGGTTTTGTTCATGATTTCAATAAGGTTTAACTTCACCCACAAATAGTTCTAATGATATTTGAATTATTGGATATCATTGTGGTTTTAGTAAATGATAAATAATAAGGATGTCATATCCTTATTAATCTTGGATAAATAAATATCATTGGGTACATTCATATTTTTCAAGACCATCCCATCTTCAGTCAGTTATGATTAGACTTCATCTTTACACGTAATATATAAAAATCCGGAAGTGATCTGTAAAATGGATTTATTATAAATGGAATCATCCATAGTTTTGAAAATACTCAACACTCATGCAGACATACTATTTCCAAATATGAAATAATTTGGGTATTAAAGATACCCAACACTCACCCTATCAATTATGTAAATAATATTCTATGAAACACTTATCCAGTGCTCACTATCCCCCATGAAGAGAAGAGTGGTCCACTAAGAACTATCCTATTAGTTCTGACATATAATCTCCCTAGTACCAACCAAAAACAATGGATTAAAGATCCCATAAAACCTAATCACAAAAATAACTCACACACCAATGAGTTATATCTCATCTAACATAGGATCATAACCCAAAATCACTGACAATTCCCTAGATGCATATTAATCCCACCGAAAATTACAATGTATATCACTCAATACAATGGGAGTTTTATGACCTCTAACCACATAAATATCATTTAAGAACAATGAACATCAACACATACACACTGTACTACCTAAAAGTGAATCATAAGAAGACTCCTTTAGAGGATCCCATTTTTTCATACCCACCAAAGTGATAGAGTATAGAAGATGTAATCATGTAGATTCATATGTCAAAATCTAAAATAATTTCCCATTTATTTATTGAACTTCAAGATTTTTTTTGTATAATTCCACCTAAAAACAACCTGGAAAACACCATATTGGTTTATCATAAAAATTTAAATAACATTAATACCTAGATGTCTTCTATTTTTCATTTTGTAAAAAACAATATGATATATGTTTCAAGGATACAAATTTTGATATGATCTTCATATGTGAGTACTCTTACTCAATATATCATATCATGTAAAATAACAAAGAAAATTAAAAACAATATTGGTTTGTAAAATCTTCACCCGATCATGAGCAACCCAGGTTCTCCTATTCCTTATCTCTACTCGATAAAAATTTTCTACCATCTCTTAGGATTATGAAAGAATAATTTTTATGTTCTATACAATTATTTTCAAAGAATAATTTTTTAATTTCTTATAAATAAATATATAACCCACCCATACATGCAGTTATAATTATCTACTAAAAATTAAATAAAAAACTGTAATTATTTTAATTTAAATATAATAATATTTAGATAATTTATTCTATTACATATTCGATATTACCACATATAATTAAAAGTTATTGTTTTTGTTTTTATTCACTAAATCGATACAAACTTATATGCTCATTAAAAAAACAAATTATTTGTTTCTCCCCTCCTTCTACACACACTATATAATAAATCAATCATCATTATATGATGTTTTTTTATTTTTCACCACAATATTAATCCTTGTATTTTATATCAAGTTCATATTTCTATGTAGCCCAAATTTTACCTTGAAAATATTCCAGCATATTCATTATCAAAATGTGTCTATCGTTTTAATCCATTGATATACATGCATGTATGTTATTCGGAATCCATTTCATGTGGTTTATCATTATGTCCTATCTAAAAAAAATTTATTCAACATATATGAATATCAAATGAATTAATTTCTTTTTACTAATGTTATAAATATTATAATTTTGAAAAAACTATTAAATAAGATGCATGAGATTCTCAAACTGACATGCTAAAACAATAGCTGACTCTACTTCATAGATTAAGAAAGTGTGAACATACTATATAGATGATTAATATCTATATATATTATTCGGTGCATCAAAACCTTCTTCATAAAATGTAAAACATATATAGTTGATACAAAACCTTCATAAGATCAGTTTTAAAACTGTATGAAACACCCAATTTACCTACATTTATTGATGCATTCATTAATACATTCTATTTGTATTCAATCAAATAAAAATTAAATTTCACTTCTCCCACTAGTCGAACAATATCATTATCTACCCTTCATGGAAAATAATGTTATTTTATCAAATTATCAATTCTTAAATCATACATCAACTTACTATCGATCATCAGATTTTATGATCACATGGACATAATGTGATTAACCATGATGGTTGAATGGTTGACCATATTACTTATAATATATCATGTTGAAATGAATTAATCCAAATTATTAAGGTTAAAGATGAAATATAGACATTGATTGAACAATTCCACTAGATCTAATAAGATGTCTCAAAATCTATGCATGCTTTTTGGAGAGTGAATAGTTTTATCCTCTAAACAAGCCTCACATCAAAATAAATTGGGGATATCCTCCACATAATAAGTAATGTCACATTCTCCCTATTTATAAACAAGCTTGAGGAGTTATGATGTCCACCATACAACCTCTTGGGCTTCCCTGAATGAGTGAGGAAAAAACCCTCCTTAAGATGTTCCTAGAAGCCTACATGTGCACCATTAAAGTTCCCATGTAGGCTTATGTTTAGTCTCAACCACTATCTCACCAATATTCCACCATTGGATAACTATGTAGACCTGGATAGCATATTGTTTACATCTTCCACACATGTATAACTAGAAAGGTTCCACATATGCCTTAGGGTTGGCCAAATTATTTGGTGTCAAAAAATCTATATAGGGTTATTATAATACTATGTAATGAATTCCATGTCCCCCATATAATAAAACTGGCATCCTCATGTTCAAATTGTATTTATATTCATTTAATATTTAATTAATCTTAATATTTTTTCAACATTCATCATGATTTATTTATTTTTTCACGTATTGTAATACCATAATAAATATATCATCCTGTTACAAAAAATTTGTTCTTAAGAACAAGAATTTAACATTGAAAATGACTCTTTAACAATCAGATATAATGGTAGTATTGGTTTATTTGTATAACATTCACTACCAACACAAAAAACCATAACATTTCTCAAAGAATAATTAACTCCTCAACATATAATGAAATCATACCTTTTTAAAAACATAGACAAGTCATAAAATGGTCACAATATTCTCCCCTTTTTTCATTTCATTAACATAAAAATTAATATTATTAAGTGAGATTCTCCTTATCCCCCCTTTTGAAAATAATATTGAATATAATAAATTATTTTCCTTCTTATCTCATATTCTTTCATTAAATGTTATCAAACAAACACAATCTCCACATATATGTTATAAATAGAGGGTTATATCACATGAAATCGTAGAAACCCTCCAAGTGGAGACCTATCAAATCTTATAGGGTCTATCTCAATTTAGAAAATAAGAGTTTATAACTATAGTGATCAATGTTGTCTCTAAAATCCCACACATTGGACACCATGGGTTGAAAATGGAATAATCCATATTTTAGTTACTAGATAAAATATCCTCAATTAAAAAAAATGGAACTTTCACACATCACTATAACCCATCAATTCTTTCCATGTGTAGACAACTATCTCACTTTATGATCATTTATTCAGACCAAACTCCCCCATTAAAATTTTAGTTAATAAAATCATAAAAATGTGTGAAAATCCATTTTCCAAACCTAAATCATGAAATTTTATAGGGATCATGGGAAATTTTAGATTCACATAAAATGTTTTTTCAGAAGGATTAATTCTCATATCCCCCCCCCATTGAAGGATCGAATTATTTCCATTTACTAATTGTTGCTAAAAACTCCATTGAGAATTCATTTTTCATGTTATTTGTGTAGTGGAATCCTAACATACATTCTTCAATCACATTAATATTATCACTAATAAACATAGTAAATAGGGACTTAGGTAGTAAATCTATATTCAATTTTTATAAACACTCTCATCATGGAATCCATGGATCCAAAAATATCATCACATTCAATCTTACTAAATTCCTAGATATGTTTTAAAGAAAGGATATTTTATTTAAATTATAATACATGTACAATAGTTATATTAAATGAATATGAAAAGGAAATTTTATTTCTATTTTCATAGATGAATATCTTCATTACTACTTTTTCGGTAGGTACATTATGATTTCATCAGTTTGAACTTTTTCCTTCTTGATTATATTTTCCTTTAAAAATGGCTTATTTCTCTCAATATTTTTTTTATTTTAATTCTTTTGATTATTACTCTCCCTAATACATTCTTACAATAATTTCTTCATTCTACACTCCAACTATGTAACGACCTGAAATTTTATAATATATTTTACTTAAATAAACAATGTGTTCAGTTTATTTCTCCATATACACCAAAAGCTAAAACAACATGGAAATATATATAGGCCTTTAAAACCTAGTCATTGAATCACCCTAAATCAAAAGAAGTAACCACTTAATGAATTTTTTATAGTTATAATATATATTCCCTTTTAAAAAATTATTAAATTCGAATTGATATTATCATAATTACTTATACTACAATGTTTTTCTTAGATAGGAAATTTTCCATAATTGTTTTAATGAAATATTCAATTTAACAATAATGATAAAATATATTTTATATGAATAACTGGTTAATCTAAATTTAACAAGCCAATCATATGAATGTTGATTGAGATTTGTAAACACACTAAAATGTTATTCAGAAATAAATTTAGATGTCCATTCAATTTTATGATTTTAAATAAATATTATATTTTTTAATTTTTTAATTTCATTAAAAAAAATTATTTTTTTTAAATTATAAAATAAAATTTTATCATAAGAATTTTTTTATTTCTCTGTAAATATTAGACTTTTTGGTGAATAGTGAAAATGTTTATTTTCCAAATAACTGACATTTTCATGAAATTATCATAAAATGAAAATGAATAAATGTTTTCAAAATCAATTTCTACAATATATATATATATATTAAATTATTCATTTAATTTTAATATATAGTTTTTGTTAATACCTTGTATATCATTTTTTAAACAAATTTAATTTTTTAATCCAAAATCTTTGTTTATTTTCTTATAATAAAAATGATTTTTCAACATGTATAGAGATGAAATATAACAGAAGCGAATTTATGTTTTATAAAAAATGGTAATTTAATTTAATAAGGAAATTTTACATTTTGGGAATAAAATAATTGTTACTATGATTTATGTTAATGGCCATGATACAAGTAAAACTAAAATTTTCAAATTATTTTTTAATTAATATTTTGTAATTTTTATCAAATTAGTTAAATTACCCCAATAAAAAATATGACTATAATATGATAAAAATATATATTAAAAAGTATATTAATAAAAATTTAATTATTATACAATTCTAATTAAGATTAAGAAGACATAGTTATTTAAATTCCAATTATCTATAAAAAATATTTTTATGTAGGTAAAATTTTCTCATTTAAAATATAATACTTTGTGAATTAGAAAATGAATTAGATTAAATATGTATAAATGTTTTCTTCATCAATTCAAAATTTATCTGTAGTGTTAACTTAATATTTTTAGTGCAACAAAACTTATTTAATAATTATTTTTCATGATAAAATAAATAAATTAAAAAATTAAAAAAACCTTATAAAACATGAATACCAGAATGAATAATTTTTTTAAAATAATTTTTTAAGTATTTAAAAGATAAAGGTCACCAGAAAATAAATTATCTATATATTTTTTATGTCTGTATCACTTCAATATTTTTAATATATCTTTGAAAAGAGATGTTTTATTTGTAAAGATTATACTTTCTTCACTTATAAAAGGATACACATATACCCTTTACTTTCAAACCCATTTAATCAAATAATTTATTTAAAATATGAAACTTTTATCTACCTAGATTCATCTACCATGCACTTAAGACAATGGTATCAAATATTAATCATAATCCTTTAATTTTTATAGGATATTTAATAGAAATATTAAAAGTCCCAAAGTGAGCATTACCTGATCCGTAATTTTTTCTTATTAATGTTTTTTCCCAACAAATCATTATCATATTAATATTATAACAAAAATATATTTCTTAATTTTATTTTTTATTAAATTATTGGAATAATTTTTTTAATCATTAACCCCCACTCATTAAATCTAATGAATGTTAGTTATGATTTTGGGGAACTATTACCACCACGAAGTAACTTTTTTGTTATTTTGAATATAATTTCTCAACCAAACCAAATGAAAAATGATTAGATTAATTTTATAAAATAAATAATATTATTAATGTAACACCCCAGGTAAATAAAGAATATGACATTTTCATATTTATCCATATTTGTGAATAAAATGTTAATATGACTTTAAAGGGAACGCTATGCTCGATGGCGTACCCAACACACAACAACGAGTTTCTTGGGAATCTTACGTTGCACTCTAATAATAAAATAATATTACTTTAAATGGTAGTTAACAGGTAGACGTTGTATTGGCGGGAATGGATATAAATATATAAATTATGAATATATATGTTTTTTAAATGTTTTTACATTTATCCAATAAAAGATAAAGGCTTAAAATACGGAAATAATTCAATTTTAGGATTTTATACCCTAATTTTCACTAAAGGTTCACTTATCGCCTTTTGATGGAGAACAGTCATTTAATATAGTTTTTATCACTCATATACATTCTTTAGGACCAAATAAAACTCTTCTTCAGAATCGGGACATCAAATTTTACTTTGTGTAAATTATTGTTATTTTTCCAATAAAGTTCATTTTTTAATGAATAGTGTAAAATGTTGTATTTTAATTCAAAACCTATTTTTAATCTAATTTATTTATATGATTAGACTATCTTTTGAATTGGGTTTAAAGTGAAATTAGAATATATCTTTACCATTAAATCCAATAGTGGTCGTTGGAATTAATTTCACTTTGAAAACAGACATAAACTAGTGTCAATCTTTTGATACTTATTGTTTCATAAAAACACACTATTTATTCTGAGAGCGGGAATTAATTATTAAATTAATTAATGTGACTTATATGTTTTGAATTTTTTAAAATAGACTTCATTTTTGAATTCAGAATATCAAATATATCTTAGGGTTAATTTTTGGTATTTGTCTGAAAAACTTCAATTTTTGATGAATAGTGAAACCACTAAGTGGTACTTATAAAAACTGATCTTTCCGTTTCAATGAAATTTTTCCATATTTGTGTTTTGAATTTCAAAAATCCGACATATATGGTTGTCATTAAGAAGTAAAATTTGGTTCAATGGGATAAAAATAATTTTTTTGTGAATAGTAACTTATTAAGTTTTTAATTGCGATTAGAGGTAATTAGTGTAGTTTAAGGTAAAAAATAATGTTTTAATAATATGAAATGAACTTGAAACATGTCCTAACCTCATTGTAAGTGTCATGGCCGACCAATAAAACCCATGGGTAAACATGGGGACCCCATGAAGCCACTTTGGTTGGAAAATGACATTAATATATTTTTATTTAAAGTTAAAGTAAAAATGAGACAAACATGAAATGTTCTACTAAATAAATTTCACATGGGGTTATACAAATCAGAATTTTGAATATAAATATTCATTGGAAAGATAAAACGATTTCCTACATCATAGTATTTTTTTTATAATTTTAAACATTAAATAAAGTAAATTATTTTTGACATCCTAATGATGTAGTGATGACCTCATTATTTAACGATTTAAATAAATTGGAAAGATAATATAATATCTAAGACCTAAACATGTCCAAAACCTATTGGATGAGTGGATTTCAATCCATTATCACCATATCCTCTAAATACATCAATTTGGGACCTTTAAAATCCGAAACCCTTTTGAAAATAAAGTAACATTTTGTAACTTTACAAGAGTGCCCCTCCTCTCCTTTTATAAAAGGCCCCCACCTCTACCTCCTTACCCACACTCCCAAAGTCTTTGTCTCGGCCAAAATCTGCCCATTTTGTCTCTCAACTTCCCTATCTTACTCCTTGAAGCCTCACTTTGGGCATAAGTCTTCCCATGGAAGCCCTTGAGCTCAAACTAAAGGGAGTTACCCGATTTTAAGGTAATGTCTTCACTTGAGTCCTTTTGCTTGATTTTGCTTCTCCAACCCCCTAAAGTCTTTTTATTCTTTTCATTTATAACAACTCCAGTATCCTCAATATACTAGGATGTTTTTATAAGAAGTATTCGAGCTACACTTACACAAACCTACATCTAATGATTAAAGAACATACTGTTTTCGTGGATGGAAAATTTCTACCTCCCGAAACGATGATTGTTCAACATTCTTTTAACTCTTTCAAAGGTGGCCGTTAAGATGAAACTATATTTATATATGATATATAATATGTTTATGTTTTCCTTAAGCTTATGTATTTTTCATTTTGGGCATACCTTTATGGTTTCCATTATGGGTAAACGCGATATCTTCATTTAAGGAAGTGCGGACTACCGCCCCCTCAAAGTGATTTGATTCGTTAATACCATATGTGCTACGTATAAAGGATATATTTAATGATATTATTTATGATACCATAATGGAATTTAAAATACTATTATGTATCGTTATGTTTTAATTCCATTAAATATGAAATAGAAATGGAAGTAGCGTTCATGCGTACGTACGGCTTACCGTCTCCATGAACGGTACATTTCATTTCTTATCTCAAAATGTTATGTAATATGATAAGTACATATATATAATGGATATATATTTAATATGTTACATAAAAATTGTGGATATCGTTCTGGAATTATAACATATATATATATCTCTCATTTTGTTTTAATTCCATTAATATGACAAAAAATATGAAAGTAGCGTTCATGCGTACGAATGACCTACCGTCTCCATGAACGGCACTTTTATTTTTTTATCTCAAAATGATATGGAATAGTATGAAATGAATATTTACTGAATATATATGATATTGTAATCATTAATACTGTTGGTCGGAGTGGACACTCAAGAGGGGGGTGAATTGAGTTCCAATTAAAATTTCTGCTAAAAACAATTTCTATTAAAATCCCCCAATTTCAAAAACAAATTAAACTGTAGTGAATTTATACAGATTATAAAGGTTCAATTAGTTTCTCAAAGATTGATTAATTCTTAGTTAACTTAATCGGATGAGTAGATTAACTTTTGAAACTAACTTACTGGTTTATAATAAATATAAACACTTGCGAGTTTAACTATCAAAGTAGATTTGAAAATAAATTATATTTCAAAGAAATAGCAGCGGAATATGAAATAAATGTATATAGTATGGATATAGGTTGTAACTAAAAACACAAGAGTTAACCAAGAGGTTCAGTCTCAAGCCGAGACTTAGTCCTCTCAAAATTTATATAAATTGATCCACACCCTGGATCTGGGTTAACAACAGTGATCACACTGTTCAGGTCAAGAGACCTCTACCACAGTTATACGTGGGATAACAACCAACCGCTCAAAGCTGTCCAGGTCACACTCGACCTCTACCACTATCCACAGTGGGAAATAAAGGATGTAAAGATTGTGAGTGAGGATTTACAAATCCTCCGATTAAGGTTCAGGAGACAGTGTGTGTGCAATAAATAACAGGCTACACACACTGCTCGTAATGCAAATACTAAATCACTTAGAGCAAGATATAGAGTTTAGAATGGATCTAGTGATTGCAGTGCAGCTCTGGACTCCTTTGGATTTGATCAGAAACGGTTCTGAGTCCTTCTCTGGTATTTGACTAAAAAACAGAGTATCGTTTCTTCTTTCAGTGCTTCCAGGTTCAGCTTGGTTATCGGCTCAGAAAATGAAGTGTTCTGTGTAGTTCTTCTTTAGCATAGATTGTTCGATGTATGCTCTGTGTTCTGGAGTCTGGTAGTAGTAGTCTTGTGAGTGCAAGTTCTCCAGTTGTTCTTGGCACATTTTGAGCTTGATCGCAAGTGTGTTCTGTGTGCTCGATCTCTTTAAGTCTCTTGTCTCACTCCCTTTTACTGATACATACGGAAAGTCTTTTATGCCTTTTTTTTTGTTTTTTTTGAGAAGAAGGAATGATTATGCTTTTCGATCGTACTTGGTACGGTTTCCAGAAATGGCGACATAAATCATTTAAAAACATTAAATGCATCAAAATTAACAAATGTAACTGTTACTGTAATAAACAAATAGTGTCGAGGATATAGGATTTGACTCCGCAGTTCATTATAAGTAGCCGTTTGTTTGTAGATGTATACGATTGACTCGGTGTAGGATCTTCCATCGGTAGCTCTTCAAACTCTTATCGGTGGCTCTTATCGTTAGCTCTTATCAGTAGCTCTTATCGGTAGCTCTTAGCTGTCAGTAGCTCTTATCAGTAGCTCTTATCAGTAGCTCTTATCGGTAGCTCTCTATCCATCGTTAGCTCTGTGCATCAGTAGCTCTGTGCATCGGTAGCTCTGTGCATCGGTATCTATCTATCCATCGATATCTCTGTGCATCGGTAGCTCTGTGCATCAGTAGCTCTATGCGTCGGTAGCTCTGGCTATCATGCATATACGTAGCTCTCTTCAGGTCAGTGATACTTACACTTGACTGTCTTATGAAAAACACATCTAATTCACTTAGAATCATTTCAAAACTTATATAAACATGGATAATCGAGATTAACATAAATCAGAAATTATTTTAACATTATCATTAACTTGATCATCGATTTTAAAGAATTAAAGTGTAGATCAATAGTAATTGTGAATATCATAATATATGAAAACATAATTGGGATTGTCAAAACATATGAATACACGATTGGGATTATCAAAACAGGTGAGGTAAAAAATCTCCCCCTTGTTGATAATCACAAATTATGATATGGTCATTTTAAGATAGTGAGAATATAGTATTAGATAGTATAACATTAATATTCAATTTTCTCAAAGAAAACAGTATCAGAGGAAAGAGGAAATAGTAATAGAAAGATATAGATCAAAAATTATCATAGGTAGAATTAAATACAATAGTATCAGAGATAAGGTTTGAAAGAATTAGTTCCAAAGAAGGAAAGGTCAGAAATAGTATCAAAGGCTCCTCCTTTGATCATATTTCTCCCATTTTATATTTCTCCCCCTTTGTGATAATCATAAAGTGGGAAAGCAAACATAGAAAACTGATAAAATGAGATAGTGGAATGAAAGGCATTTGTATTAGATCAGGCAAAAATTATATAAACAGAATAGGGAAAAAAACAAAATGATTCTTATCAAACATCCTTGCCACTTTATCAATCCACATCTTCAATGTAATATTTTCCCTTGGGATCAGAAGAGAATTCAGGTGTGGAGGATACTGTGGAGGACTTTGGAATTCCAAAAATGATCAGAGGGGGCTGAGCAACTGATAAAGTGCTGGGCCTGTATTGGGAAGTCCTTTAAGTGATCATAGGTGTAATACTTATTATGGATTGAGAAGGAGTCAGCTGAACTGGAGATGCAGTAGAGGCAGAGACAGGCAAAGCAGGAGGGACAATGATAGGTCTGGCATCCACATGCAGGAAGGGAAGCAACAGGTTTCTGAAATCCATTATAATGCTTCCTCCTCTCTCCATTGCAGACACAAAATCATCTCTATTTTCAATGAATTTATCCAAAGCAGGAGTAAGCTCCCGGAGCTTACTAACCTGCTCTCTGAAGGCCTGAGTCACTGGAGGTAACTTTAGATTCTCAAGAACAAGTTTGAAATGGTTGGTCAGTTGTTTCTTGGTATAAACCTTTTCAAAATAAGCATCCACCTTATTCTTGATTGCTTCTTGAGAACCAGAGGCCTCTCTCATGTAGTCCTGGACGATTTTCATTATTTCTTTGGCTGAATCCCTGGTAGATAGCACAACTCGACTTAAATCTGATGAGTCCACAGAGCCACTGGTTGAAATAGAACCAAGCTCCTCCTTCATCATAGCACGAAATTGATGTAGATCAGTTGCAGGTTTTGGAACTAGAGGACCAAGAGAGAAGGATACAGTTTCTTTGAAGCATGTGGTCAACCCACTAACCAGATTTTGCATTTGAGAGTCCTGATCTTTGACATGATCCTTCACAGATGTTTTGAAAGCTTCAAACACTGAGACCAGCTGACTTACAACACTCTTCACATAGGCTAAATCCTTATCATTTTGAGATTTTAAACTCATGAAAGAGTCTAAGGCAACAAAAGATATCCGTAGAGCCTCAAGATATGCTTCTAGCCTAGAAGTTTGAGTCTGGCACTCCTTGACTTCTTCCATTAGCTCACCCACAAAAGTTAATAGATTGCAACCAAGAGAAAGCTCAAAAGACCTTTCTAACAACTTTATTTATTCACCAAAACAGTGCTTCATCTCAGAAACAGAGGCACTGAAGGATTCCTTCAGCTCATGATTTAGGGATTCGAGGTCAAACTTTGTAACAAAATCTGTAGGAGCAACTGGAGTAGATACTCTTTCAGAAGCTAAACTGACGACAGAGTCAACCATGACCGATTAAATCGAGGATACTAAAAAAGATTCCATTGTCTTTACTTCTTCTACAAAACTAACTTTGATATTTTCTTTCAGCACATCTAAATCATGTACTCAGACCACATCAGCAGGTAATAACTGAGGATTGATGTCATAGCTGATCTTCGGTCTATTCAAAGATACTTCATTATCCGAATCAGGATAATCCAAACCAAAGACTATAAAACCTGGGTCTTCTACCCAGTCATCAGACTCGATAGTCATTGTAACATTTCCAAACATGGTGTGATGCTCCCCCTCAATGGGTTCATTCTCATATATAACAACTACATTCTCTACTGGTCTATCTTCCTCAGAATCTTCCACAACAACTTCCATCTCTACAGCAGCAGGATGATTTTCTGGAATAGGTATAGCTTCTCCTCTTTCTCTTTCTTCATCCATAGAATCTACAACTGAGCTTCCAATAACTGGACTCAGACTCAATTCAGCAGAATCAGATATTTCAGAGACATTCTTTTCTTCCTCTACATGCTCAAAGATCGACTCGTCTTCCTCATTAGCAGGTGTCTCCACTTCTGCTAGCACTTCCTTTTCTAAATACAATATTTCAACAACAGGGCTTGGAGGCAAGTCAGGATCTCCTCCCTCATCCATAGGAGTTTCTTCTTCTTCATCTTCTTCTGACCCATCACTGTACTCAGGTTCCTCTTCATCAGGTCCTAGACCTAGATCTCTTTTATCCTTTAGCCTTGAAGGATAATCGAAAGGATTAAATTTATCATATACCTTATGGTCATCATTGACCCATTCTCCTCTCCACGGATTCCAACTAATCTTCATATATTGGCAAACTGTAGTAGTGATACACAAGTTTCTCTTAACTACAATTGTCTCATCTTGAGACTCAGTTATCCCTTTCACTTTGATCATTACAGAAATCTGCTTAGCAAAGAATAGGGCGTTAGACATTGATTTTGGCCTTTTCATATCTTCCATTTGATTCATCACCAATCTGCACAAATTGACTTTGACATCATGTCTCAAAAGATGTAGGAGATATATATCCTGATATCTCAAATTAGCAAAGTCTCCTCTCCTTGGTATCAACACATGTTGAACAAACTTAAATAGTAATCTGTTCTCTCCATCCATTTCTGCAGTAACCACTTTCCTTGGAGTTCCATCACCAGTCAGTTCTTTCAACGCGGTCTCATGGTCAAAAATGTCACTAGTAGGTGGCATTGCTCTTGATACATATCCAGACACACCTTCATGATGAACTTTTAAGCAATCAGCCCATTCTACTGATGAAAATGATAGCACTTTACCATTTACAAATGAAGATACTCGGTTCTCATTCTCTAACTTCTCGAAGCTTATGAACTCGTAAAACTGTTTTACCAACTTTGGGTAGTAGGGATCGTTGTTATTTGTAAAGAAGTATACCCATCTATGAGCTTCCAGAACTTCGAGCATGAACAACTTACTGGGCAGCAAACAGTCTGCACACAACTCTTTTTCGATCACAATAGCTCTATTTTGCATATGAGGATTTACTGGTCTCCTTCCTGACCTAGTTCTTACAGCACTACTCGCTTCTGGCTCGGACTTCTGTCTTTTTTCTTTAGGCTCAACACAGTCGTCTCGGATGACATGAATTTTGGTTTTTGCAATCGCTGGTTCGAGGGATCTCAGGTTTGCAGAGGGTTCGAGAGATCTTAGTTTTATCATTTAGGAATCACAAGTTAAATGAATAAAAATAAAATAAATGAAAAGAAGAAAGAAAAAAACGGTTCAGATTCTTGACAGTAGACAAAAGATTTAAAACAACACTTTGTCGGTGAGGATTTCTATCGGTGAGGGTTTCTATCAGTGAGGATTTCTATCGGTGAGGATTTCTTTTAGTGAGGATTTCTATCGGTGAGGATTTCTATCGGTGAGGATTTCTATCGGTGAGGATTTCTATCGGTGAGGATTTCTATCGGTGAGGATTTCTATCGGTGAAGATTAAACATCCCCAGCTCGTGCCTAATGTAACATAACCTATCCACACTTAAGGGTTTAGTGAAAATGTCAGCCAATTGATGTTCAGTGCCGATAAATTCAAGAGAAATATCACCCTTTTGATAATGATCTCTCAGAAAATGATTCCTTACATCAATGTGTTTGGTTCTTGAGTGAGATACAGGGTTCTTCGAGATGTTTATTGCACTAGTGTTGTCACATTTAATTGAAACATGCTTAAAATCATATCTGTAGTCCAAGAGAGTGTGTTTCATCCACAGAATTTGTGCACAGCAACTACCATCAGCTATATACTCTGCTTCGACAGTGGATAGAGCTACAGAATTCTGCTTTTTACTACACCAAGATACTAAGGATTTTCCTAATAAATGACATGTTACTGAAGTGCTTTTTCTATCTAATTTGCAACCAGCGAAGTCAGCATCTGAATAACTCATTAACTCAAAGGATTGTCCTTTTGGATAAAATAAACCAAGGTTAACAGTATGTTTGAGATACTTGAAAATTCTTTTAACAGCAAGAAAATGAGATTCTTTCGGGTGGGCTTGAAATCTTGCACACATACATACACTGAACATAATATTTGGTCGACTAGAAGTAAGATAAAGTAAACTACCAATCATAACCCTATAATTGGTTTGATCCATTGGTTTCCCAGTTTCATCTGTATCCAATTTACAGATTTTACTCATAGGAGTTTCACTCTCCTTAATACTATCCAAACCAAATCGTTTTAAAAGATCATTTTTATATTTACTTTGATTCAAAATAACACCATTTTCATTTTGAAATACTTGAAATCCAAGAAAGTATTTGAGTTCTCCCATTAAACTCATTTCAAATTCATTTTGCATAATTTTTGAAAAATCAGTGCATAAAGAATGTTTAAAAGATCCAAAAATAATATCATCAACATAGATTTGTACAACTAAAACATCTTTAGAAATTATTTTAATAAAAAGAGTAGGATCATCAATCCCTTCAATAAAACCTTTTGAAATAAGAAAAATGTTGAGTCTATCATACCAAGCTCTTGGAGCTTGTTTTAAGCCATATAAAGATTTAGAAAGTTTAAAAACATGATTTGGAAAAAGGGGGTGTGTAAATCCAGGAGGTTGTTCTACAAAAACATCTTCAATTATAAAACCATTTAGAAATGCACTTTTGACATCCATTTGATATAACTTGAAATTTAGATGTGCAGAATATGCAAGTAAAATCCTAATGGCTTCTAGTATAGCTAAAGGTGCAAAGGTCTCCTCATAGTCTATGCCTTCTTCTTGACAATATCCTTGTGCAACTAGACTAGATTTGTTTCTAACTGTGTTTCCTGATTCATCAACATTATTTCTAAAAACCCATTTAGTGCCTATTGTTAGTGTGTCCTTAGGTCTGTCAACTAATTCACAAACTTTGTTTCTTTCAAATTGATTTAACTCTTCTTGCATATCCATTACCCAGAATTCATCAACGATAGCATCATTAATATTTTTGGGTTCTAGCTGGGAGAGAAAAGGTTGATGTTCAACCTGATTTCTTAGAGAAGCTCTAGTCTGTGTTCCTCTATGAAGATTAACAACAACAGCATCCAAAGGATGATTCTTTAGAATTCTTGTCGATCTTGTAAAGGTAGGACTAGACACTTCAGGTGCATCAGTAGGTTCGGGTTCAACCAAAACAGATTCTGGAAAAAGTCCAGAACTGGAAGTTTTTATAACAGGTTCTTTGGATTTATCATTAAGGTCCAGAACAGAAAAATCTTCTTCAAGATTTTCAAGAGAGGTTTTAGGCTCATGTGGATCGGTTTCATCGAATTTTATGTGAACAGATTCGTCCACACATTTGGATTTCTTATTAAACACTCTATAAGCATTACTTGAAGTAGAGTAACCCAGAAAAATTCCTTCATCGCTTTTAGAAGAAAACTTGTCCATATTATCCTTTGTGTTAAGAATAAAGACTTTGCAACCAAAAACTCTAAAGTAATTAACCTTAGGATTCCTATTATTCCATAACTCATATGGGGTTTTCTTAAGAACAGGTATGATCAAGACTCTATTGATAACATAACAAGCTGTATTTATAGCTTCAGCCCAAAAATTAAATAGGCAGTTCATATTCATTGAGCATGGTTCTAGCTATTTCTTGAAGGGTTCGGTTTCTCCTTTCTACTACACCATTCTGCTGAGGTGTCCTAGGAGCTGAAAAGTTATGAGTGTAGCCATTGTGTAAGCAATAAGATTCAAAGTCTTTATTTTCAAACTCACGGCCATGATCACTTCTCAGGGTCTTAATTTTGAGTCCACTAAGATTTTCTGCAGACTTGGAGTATTTAACAAAGGAAGAATAAGCTTCACTTTTGTTAGCTAAGAAATATACCCAAGTATATCTAGAAAAGTAATCTACTAGAACATAGACATAGTGCTTCCCATTTAAACTAGAAACTCTTGATGGTCCAAACAAATCCATGTGAACCAACTCAAGTGGTTGAGAAGTTGAGACTTCTTTCTTTGACTTAAAAGAAACTTTGTGTTGTTTTCCCTTTTGACAGGGATTACACACTTTTTCATTTGGGAATTCTAATTTAGGTAAGTCTCGAAATATGTTTTTTCTAGCCAGTTTTCTAAGTGAGTGAATGTTGTAGTGTCCTAATCTTCTGTGCCATAGCCAATATTTTTTTATGAAAAGCATTCAAACAAGGAATATTTTGTTTGGCTAAAGAATTTAAATCAACAGCATAAACATTTTCATTACTTAGAGCAGAAAATACTAAATCATTTTTGGGGTTAAAAACATCACAGGAATCATTTTCAAACTTGACATTGAAACCATCGTCACATAATTGAGATATACTAAGAAAGTTATATTTAAGTCCATCAACGAATAAAACTTTAGAAATTAATACTGAGTCAGTGTTTCCAATCTGTCCTAGGCCGATGATTTTTCCTTTAGAGTTGTCACCAAAGGTGACATGACCTCCATCATCCTTTATTAATCCCTTGAAGAAAGAATAATCTCCAGTCATGTGTCTTGAGCACCCACTGTCTAAATACCATATCTTCTTGTGACATCACTTCAAGAAGGTCTCCTATAAAACAGATTTAAAAAGGAAATGACTTTGGTACCCAGATTTTCTTGGGTCCAGATAGGTTAGCAATCAGGGCTTTAGGTACCCAGATTTGTTTTATTGGTTTCATACAATTAACAGAAGTAACAGATTTTGAAAGATAAACTTTATTTGGTCTATAATCATATGAATATCCTGTTGAAGCATATGAATTTCCAAAACTGCAACTAGCAATATTTTTTTCAGACTTATGAATTAATCGGGTTCTGGTGAACTGTCTCTGTCCAGGTTGGTATCCTAAACCAGTAGCATATATAGGTGCAACATGCTTTCCTAGCATTTGAGTTAGAGCATACTTTCCATTTGTGAATTTTTCTAAGTCCTTTCTGAGTTGCTCATTTGACAGTTTGAGTTCTGTATTTTCCTTTAATAGTTGATCATTCTTTTCCTTTTCTATATCAAGATCAGATTTAGGCTTAACACTTAAAGAATACTGTTTCTTTAAACCTTTGTATTTGTCTTTAAGCTCATTACAGGTTTCTTCTAACATATCACAGTACTCAAATAGATCAGATTTTGACATGTTTTTCGAATCAGAATCATCTCCAGAATAATATGAATTTAAAACAGGAGTGTCAGATGTTACCTCAGAAGTATTTGTCATGAAACACATGTTGGATCGATTCCTTTCAGAGTCCGAAGATTCGGCTTCACTAGTGCTGTCTTCCGAAGTACTCCAGGTAGCCTTCATGTCTTTCTTGTACTTATTGTCTTTGTAATCATATTTCTTTTTGAATTTTAACTTTGGACAGTCTGCTTTGATAGGTCCTTTTCGTTTTCATTCGTAGCAGGCAACTTCATCAGTCTTACCAGCTTTCTTCCAATCCTTTTTCCATTTTCCTTGTTGATCATACTTTCCTTTGTAATTTGTTTTCCTAAAGAAATTCTTTTTCCAATAAAACTTCTTGAATATCCTGGCTATCTGAGCTATTTCTGTGTCACTGTCATACTCTGAGTTTTCAGTTGTTGAACTCTCATCCTCCATTTGTATTTTTTTCCTTCTCCTTACTCTTCAAAGCAGTAGACTTGAAAGGTACAGATTTTCTTTTCGGTTCATCATCTTCCTCATTGTTTACCTTGAGCACTTTTTCATACATCATCAATTTTCCAATAAGTTTTTCGACAGGTAGAGCTGAAATGTCACATGATTCTCTGATTGAGACAGATGTGTCTCTCCATCGGTCTGGTAGACATCTCAAGATTCTCATAATTTGTTCCTTTGGTGGAACAGCTTTTCTGAGTGAATTCATCGTGTTGACTATCTCATTAAACCTGAGATACATGTCAGAAATAGGTTCATCAGACTTCATTTTAAAATTATCATACTTAATTGTATAATTTTTCAATCTAATTTCTTTAACATTATTTGTTCCTTCCTGAGAAACAGCCAAGGTATCCCAAATTTCAAAAGCAGTTTTTCATGCAGAAATTCTGTTGAATTCTTCATCTCCTAGAGCACAGTACAGAGCATTCATAGCTTTACAATTATTATTGTAAGC
Organism: Viscum album; assembly: GCA_963277665.1. NCBI lineage: Eukaryota > Viridiplantae > Streptophyta > Magnoliopsida > Santalales > Viscaceae > Viscum > Viscum album. The sequence goes on from OY728125.1 coordinate 1,160,191,354, forward strand.
AGTCTTTGTAGGTTTATCACAAGTATATCTATCAGTAGTGGGAATTTTGTATTCAGATTCAATAGCAGTCGAAATATCAAAACTCATGCTTTCTAGATGAATTTTCATTTTAAGTTTCCACTGAGCATAGTTATTTCCATTAAAGAAAGGTGGACGGTTAGTAGCAGCACCCTCAAGTCTATTATCCATTATAAACAAAATATAATGAGATAAAAATTTAGAAATAGCAGAAATTTTAAGAACATTTAAACACAACTAAAATCACAGTTTAAAAGCAGAGAGTAAATAAAAATTTTGCAAAACACACAATCCTCTGATACCAAATGTTGGTCGGAGTGGACACTCAAGAGGGGCGTGAATTGAGTTCCAATTAAAATTTCTGCTAAAAACAATTTCTATTAAAATCCCCCAATTTCAAAAACAAAATTAAATTTTAGTTAATTTATACATATTATAAAGGTTCAATTAGTTTCTCAAAGATTTATTAATTCTCATTTAACTTAATCTGATGATTAGATTAACTTTTGAAACTAACTTACTGGTTTATAATAAATGTAAACACTTGCGAGTTTAACTATCAAAGTAGCTTTGAAAATAAATTATATTTCAAAGAAATAGCAGCGGAATATGAAATAAATGTATATTGTATGGATATAGGTTGTAACAAAAAACACAAGAGTTAACAAAGAGGTTCAGTCTCAAGCCGAGACTTAGTCCTCCCAAAATTTATATAAATTGATCCACACCCTGGATCTAGGTTAACAACAGTGATCACACTGTTCAGGTCAAGAGACCTCTACCACAGTTATACGTGGGATAACAACCAACAGCTCAAAGCTGTCCAGGTCACACTCGACTACTACCACTATCCACAGTGGGAAATAAAGGATGTAAAGATTGTAAGTGAGGATTTACAAATCCTCTGGTTAAGGTTCAGGAGTCATTATGTGTGTAATAATTAACAGGCTACACACACTGCTCATAATGCAAATACTAAATCACTTAGAGCATGATATAGAGTTTAGAATGGCTCTGGTGATTGCAGTGAAGGTCTGGACTCCTTTGGATTTGATCAGAAATGGTTCTGAGTCCTTCTCTGGTATTTGACTGAAAAACATAGTATCGTTTCTTCTTTCAGTGCTTCCAGGTTCATCTTGGTTATCGACTCAGAAAATGAATTGTTCTGTGTAGTTATTCTTTAGCATAGATTTCTCGATGTATGCTCTGTGTTCTGGAGTCTGGTAGTAGTAGTATTGTGAGTGCAAGTTCTCCAGTTGTTCATGGCACGTTTTGAGCTTGATCGCAAGTGTGTTATGTGTGCTCGATCTCTTCATGTCTCCTGTCTCACTCCCTTTTACTGATACATACGCGATGTCTTTTATGCCTTTTTTTTTTGTTGTGAAGAAGGAATGATTATCCTTTTCGATCGTACTTGGTATGGTTTCCTGAAATGGAAACATAAATCATTTAATAACATTAAATGCATCAAATGTAACAAATGTAACCGTTAGTGTAATAAAAAATAGTGTCGAGGATATAGGATTTGACTCCGCAGTTCATTATAGGTAGTCGTTTGTTTGTAGACGTGTACGATTGACTCGGTGTAGGATATTTCATCAGTTGCTCTTCAAACTCTTATCGGTGGCTCTTATCAGTAGCTCTTATCGGTAGCTCTTATCGGTAGCTCTTAGCTGTCGGTAGCTCTTATCGATAGCTCTTATCAGTAGCTCTTATCGGTAGCTCTCTGTCCATCGTTATCTCTGTGCATCGGTAGCTCTGTGCATTGGTAGATCTGGCTATCGGTAGCTATATATCCATCAGTAGCTCTATGCATCGGTAGCTCTGTGCATCGGTAGCTCTGTGCATCGGTAGCTCTGTGCATCGGTAGCTTTGTGCATCGGTAGCTCTGGCTATCATGCATATCGGTAGATCTCTTCAGGTCAGTGATACTTACACTTGACTGTCTTATAAAAAACACATCTAATTCACTTAGAATCATTTCAAAACTTATATAAACATGGATAATTGAGATTAACATAAATCAGAAATTATTTTAACATTATTATTAACTTGATCGTCGATTTGAAAGAATTAAAGTGTAGATCAACAGTAAATGTGAATGTCATAATATATGAAAACATAATTGGGATTGTCAAAAAATATGAATACACGATTGGGATTATCAAAACAAGTGAGGTCAACAAATACTATTCTGGAAATTATTTACTTATAACTACATGGGAAATCTTTTTTCAAACAAGTTCATTTTTGACTCATGTACCAAACATCAGCAAAAACGTCAGATATGAACTAACATTATTAAACAATTATTATAACATTATAATATGTGATATGAACTGAATAATAATCTCTAAAGGAGGTACTTAGGGAATTATTAATTGACCAAATTTTATTATTTAGGAATATAATGAAACGAACAAGACAAGTTGGACTTGAGGTAAGGGATCCTACTCCTCTCTTTCTTTTTATGTACACTCTTTTTTGTCATTCCTTATAAGCTCATATTTCTTGTTATTGGGGTGTTCTTTTATATTACTCTTACTATGTTTTTTATGTTCATATGATGAGAGACCCTATTCTCTCTCATCAATCCATTTTGGAAGTTTTGAGTGGTGCCGTTAGGCTGCCGAATTTTCGTAAGAGATCTAACCTCTCTCTTTCTCTTTATGTACTCCCCTTTATGTCACTTCTGTTAAGATCCTATTTTTTATGATGGGGGATGTTCTTTTATATTCCTATTGCTGTACATCTTATTTTAATGTGATGAGATACCATATTTTATCTCAACAATCCATTTTTGGAAGTTTTAGGTGGCGTCGTTAGGCTGCCGAGTTTTCGTAAGGTATTTTTCATCTCACTTTTATTCCCATGAGATTTATGCTACATTTTCCACAATTTCCTTTGAGTGGTGTATGTACTGACCATTACTTTACTCATTGTGTAATATTATTTCATTTATGAGTATTTACATCAACGATGTATTGTCCTTCTTTCACGGGGCGTATGTTTCGAAAGATACCCATGTCAGTAAGGGAACCTTTCACCCACCTCTTTTTAAAAGACTTATTTTGTTATGTCTTTTAATTCACATAATATTATTTTCGGATATGTTATTTTATATCCTTATTGATGTAAAATTTATTTCCAAGTGATGAGATACCCTTTTTTATCTCTCATCAACTCATTTTGATGTGACGCTGTTAGGATGTCAAGGGAACTTCTTAACCCAATTTCGATTTCTTTGGGTTCAACATGTAGTTATTGAATATGTCATCCTTTGAATATGTGTGAATGACCTTTGATTGTTTTACACTTAATATCCACTTATATTTGGTGTATTCGTTTGTCACACATAATTATGTAATTGATTTATCCTTAAACCAAGGATACCGTCTTTGTATGGGACTTCGTCTCAATCTGCTTTCATTGAGGCATTTTTTGTTTTATACACAACCTTCTTTTATACGGTGTAAAAACCCCTTTGACTTTTACTTTTATCCAAAAGAAATCTTTTTTATACGAAGCGTTTTACTAAACGACAAAAGGGAATGTTTTTATCGTACGTATGTGGCGACAACGACTTCTTCGCTGCTATGACCGTTATTTGAGTTTCGGCTTCCTCTACAAGCCATACCTTCTTTTTCAAAGAAAAATAAATACCATGTTTTAATTTTCTTTTATTTTGGTATTGAAAATGGTTTTCATAATTTTTTTATGTCAATGTGTTGTATTGATATCTTGTGATTGAATGGTGGAAATGTTATGTTTCCTTTATGCATGTTTTATGTGATACGATTATGTTGAGGTTCTTGGGCATTATTATGAAGACGGTTGGTTCCGTGATAGACTAAGGGCGGGTGAGCCCGATATAGCTCTTCAATGCATTGGGTAATGTGAAGGAGTGAGACGTTAAGGTTTCTCTGAAGAGATTTAGGGAATATACTATGATGGGTATTCCAAAACATAACCAAGAGGGTTACTCCCTACGTAAGAATGTTATGAATGCCTCAAGTTACCTTTTATGTCTTATGATTTCTATGATTTATTCATTGTTTGATGAGGTATGTTAAAGTGACTAAGTTTTATGGGTAAAGTATGATTTCATTTTATGTATATATGAACTCATGTTTCCTTTCCATATTTTTATAACCCTTACTGACCTTTTTATGCTCATCAGATGTCTTTGAAATATTTTTCACAGGTCAAGGGAAAGGTATAAGATGTGATGATAGTGTCAAGGATGTGTCAAGAAAGAATCCATGTTTTAATTTCAATATGTTTTCATTGATGGGAAGAATGAATACTGTCTTTTATGTAAACACTTTGTTTAAATGTGGAATGTAATGAAAGTTTCATGATCTAATTCTCTAAAACTCTAAACCTGAAAAGATCATCAATGTGTAATCTTGTAATAACTAAAGATTAAGTAAGGTTTAAGGCCGGGGCCTTATAGTTGGTATCATAGGTCGGTTTAGATAACTTTAGGGGTTATGGTATTATTTAAGCATAAGTGACATTACCATAATGGTTAGGATTTCAGAAAGAGTCCTAGTTTTAGATAAAGTGAATGAGTAAGTATATCTTAGTGTTTACCTTCCTCATTAGTATATGATGGTTTTTTGATATACTCACACTGACATTTCTGTTTTTAGTGAATGGATGGATCTAGCAGGCCCCAAAGAGACAACAGTTTTGAAGGAAACTTTGGTGGTTCTCTGATTAAGATACTAGATAAAATGGAGGATTCAATGAGGAAACTCGTGGTTGTTCTAAACCAAATATCAAGGAGTCATGATCAACCACATGAACCTTGGTATGTTCTGTAATGCATCATGTACGAGATGACCAATCGATGCGGAAGTTCATGTAATAATTATAAAGGTAACCATTAGAGTTTATATGATCCTTACTTTTGAGGTAATTATGGGTTATTATATGATAAGCTGGAAAATGAAAGGAATGAGATAAACTTGACGTTAAAATATGTTATGGTTATTTTTGAGGATTTTATACCTTTTGGGGAATGATTTATGAATTATATAGTTTTTGAAAAAGGACAACACGCAGACTGTGTGACAACCCGTCGCGTCGGACAAAGTTGCGGGAATCGAACCCACAACCAAAGTGCGACCGGTATTTATCACCTACCACTGGACTACGTAAATTCCCTGGTTAGTTTGAATGATTCTTTTTAGTTATATGATTTTATGAATTAAGTGTAAGTTGATTTTGGGTTATTTATGAAAATTATTAACCTATCATGGAGGATATGTGATTAGGTTAATTACTTTTCAGTACGAGACTTTAGGAGAAACTGATGTTGTTTGGAGATAAATGTTACGATTTAACTTAGAAGACTATGTGACTAAATCCTTCAAATATTTGGGTTTCAATCTTTTATTGGTTTACTTTAAATAATTTTGCGGAAAATTTTTTTATCGGATGGTCCTTGTTGAACTTTTGGTTTTTTTGGACAAATTTTGGAGATTAAGCATAGATTTTCTTTTTATAAAGGGTTATCCTTTTCTGGATTTTCAAATCTTGTACTAACCTTTTTTTTTGGTTTTGGTTTTGGTTAAAGTCTAAAGACATGGGAAGTATATAGTTCTCTTTTGTGTATTAGGTGATTCTCTAGAAGTTGATTATAGTACTCTTAATGCGAAAAAGTCTCCCTAAATACTCATCTTTTGGAAAAAATATGATTTTGATTAAGGAATCTAGTAAAAGTTGAAAGTCAACATGATAAGTGATTATGTTTCCTTATGAATAAATTCCTCAATAAAAAGTAACTTAAAACAAAAATGTTGTCTATTAACTTTTCCTACTGGGGAATCGAATACCGTTTAACCTAACACAAGTTTGTGATTTTCTTATGGTTAACTTTCTCCTAGACATGTTTACTATCACTCTCCATCAGAACAAGACCCTTTGTTTTCTCCTCCATATCCATATTTTCATACTTGGAATCCAAGTATGGGTTAGCTCGGGTGACATTTGTACTTATCTCCCATTCTTTTAAAGTGATTGTTTTACCGACTCTTATTCCGATGTGGGACATTCAAGGATGTTTCCAAGCTCAATTTTAAAAATTGCGAGGACGCAATTCCCAAAAGGGGGGAAGGATGTAACACCCCAGGTAAATAAAGAATACGATATTTTTATATTTATCCATATTTGTGAATAAAATATTAATATGACTTTAAAGGGGACGCTATGCTCGATGGCGTACCCAACACGCAACAACGAGTTTCTTTGGAATCTTACGTTGCACTCTAATAATAAAATAATATTATTTTAAATGGTAGTTAAAATGTAGTTGTTGTGTTGGCGGGAATGGATATAAATAACTAAAATATGATTATATATGTTTTTTAAATGTTTTTACATTTATCCAATAAATGATAAAGGCTTAAAATACGGAAGGAATTCAATTTTAGGATTTTTTTACCCTAATTTTCACTAAAGGTTCACTTATCGCCTTTTGATGGAGAGCTGTCATTTAATATAGTTTTGATCACTCTTATACATTATTTTGGACCAAATAAAACTCTTCTTTAGAATCGGGACATCAAATTTTACTTTGTGTAAATTTTTGATATTTTTCCGTTAAAGTTCATTTTTTAATGAATAGTGTAAAATGTTGTATTTTAATTCAAAAACTCATTATAATCTAATTTATTTATATGATTAGATTTTCTTTTGAATTGGGTTTAAAGTGAAATTATAATATATTTTTACCATTAAATCCAATAGTGGTCGTTGGAATTAATTTCACTTTGAAAATAGACTTAAAATAGTGTCAATCTTTTGATAGTTATTGTTTCATAAAAACACACTATTTGCTCTGACTGCAGGAATTAATTTTTAAATTAATTAATTTGACTTATATGTTTTGAATTCTGTAAAATAGACTTAATTTTTGAATTTGGAATATCAAATATAGCTTAGGGTGAATTTTTGGGATTTTTCAGAAAGACTTCAATTTTTGATGAATAGTGAAACCACTAAGAGGTACTTATAAAAACGGATTTTTCCGTTTAAATGAAAATTTTCCATCTTTGTGTTTTGAATTTCAAAAATCCGACATACATGTCTTCCATTAATAAGTAAAATGTGGTTCAATGGGATAAAAATAATTTTTTGGTAAATAGTATCTTATTAAGTTTTTAATCGCGATTAGAGGTAATTAGTGTAGTTTAAGGTAAAAAATAATGTTTTAATAATATGAAATGAACTTGACACATGTCCTAACCTCATTGGATGTGTCATGGCCGACCAAGACAACCCATGGGACAACATGGGGACACCATGAAGCCACTTTGGTTTGAAAATGACATTAATATCTTTTTATTTAAAGTTAAAGTAAAAAATGAGACAAACATGAAATGTTTTACTACAACAATTTTTACATCAGTTTATAAAAATTAGATTTTTGGCTATAAATATTCATTGTAACGCTAAAAAGATTTCCTACATCATATTATTTTGTTTATAATTTTTATACATTAAATAAATAAAATTAATTATGACATCATGATGATGCAGCGATGACCTCATTATTTAACGATTTAAATAAAATTGAAAGATAATGTAATATCTAAGACCTACACATGTCCAAAACCTATTGGATGAGAGGATTTAAAACCCTTATCACCTTATCCTCTAAATAAATCAATGTGGGACCTTTAAAATCCAAAACGCTTTTGAAAATAAAGTAAGATTTTGTAACTTCACAAGAGTGCCCCTCCTCTCCTTTTATAAAAGACCCCCCCCCCCTCTACCTCCTTACCCACACTCCCAAAGTCTTTGGCTCGGCCAAACTCAGCCAATTGTGTCTCTCCACTTCCCTCTCTTACTCCTTGAAGCCTCATATTGGGTAGAAGTCTTCCCAACGAAGCCTTTGAGCTCAAACCAAAGGGAGTTACCCGATTTTAAGGTAATGTCTTCACTTGATCCTTTTGTGTGATTTTCCTTCTCCAACCCCCTAAACTCTTTTTATTCATTTCTTTTGTAACTACTACAGTATTTTCAATATACTATGATGTTTTTATAATAAGGATTCTAGCTACACTTACACCCACCTACATCTAATGGTTAAAGAACATACTGTTTTCGTGGATGGCGAATTTCTACCTCCCGAAACGATGATTGTTCAACATTATTTTAACACTTTAAAAGGTGTCCATTAAGATGAAACTATATTGATATATGATATATAATATATTTATGTTTTCCTTAAGCTTCTGTATTTTTCAGTTTGGGAATACCATTATGGTTTCCATTATGGGTAAACGCGATATCTTCATTTAAGGAAGTGCGGACTACCGCCCCCTCAAATTGATTTGATTCGTTAATACCATATGTGGTACGTATAAAGGATATATTTAATGATATTATTTATGATACCATACTGGAATTAAAATACTATTATGTATCGTTATGTTTTAATTCCATTAAATATGAAATAGAAATGGAAGTGGCGTTCATGAGTACGTACGGCTTACCGTCTCCATGAACGGTACATTTCATTTATTATCTCAAAATGTTATGTAATATTATAAGTACATATATATAATGGATATATATTTAATACATTACATAAAAATTATGGATATCATTCTAGAATTATAACATATATATATCTCTCTCATTTTGTTTTAATTCCATTAATATGACAAAAAATGAAAGTAGCGTTCATGCGTACGAACGGCCTACCGTCTTCATGAACGGTGCTTTTCGTTTTTTATCTCCAAATGATATGGAATAGTATGAAATGAATATTTACTGGATATATATGATATTTTAATTATTAATGCTATTCTGGAAATTATTTACTTATAACTACATGGTAAATCTTTTTTCAAACAAGTTCATTTTTGACTCATGTACCAAACATCGGCAAAAACGTCTGATATGAACTACAATTATTAAACAATTATTATAACATTATAATATATGATATGAACTGAATAATAATCTCTAAAGGAGATAATTAGGCAATTATTAATTGACCAAAGTTTATTATTCAGGAATATAAAGAAATGAACAAGACAAGTTGGACTTGAGGTAAGGGATCCTACTCCTCTCATTCTTTTTAAGTACACTCTTTTATGTCATTCCTTATAAGCTCATATTTCTTGTTATTGGGATGTTCTTTAATATTACTCTTACGGTAATTTTTATGTTCATATGATGAAAGACCCTGTTCTCTCTCATAAATCCATTTTGGAAGTTTTGAGTGGTGCCGTTAGGCTGCCGAATTTTCGTAAGAGATCTAACCTCTCTCTTTCTCTTTAAGTACTCCCCTTTATGTCACTTCTTTTAAGTTCCTCTTTGTTATGATGGGGGATGTTATTTTATATTCCTCTTGCTGTAAATTTTATTTTAAGGTGATGAGATACCCTATTTGATCTCATCAATCTATTTTTGGAAGTTTTAAGTGGCGCCGTTAGGCTGCCGAGTTTTCGTAAGGTATTTTTAATCTCACTTTTATTCATGTGAGATATATGCTACATTTGCCACAATTTCCTTTAAGTGGTGTATCTACTGACCATTAAATTACTCATTTTGTAATATTCTTTCATTTATGAGTATTTACATCAATGATGTATTGTCCTTCTTTCACGGGGCATATGTTTCGAAAGATACCCATGTTGGTAAGGGAACCTTTCACCCTCCTCTTTTTAAAAGACTTATTTTGTTATGTCTTTTAATTCACATAATATTATTTTGGGATATGTTCTTATATATCCTTATTTATGTAAACTTTATGTCCAAGTGATGAGATACCCTTTTTTTATCTCTCATCAACTCATTTTGATGTGACGCCGTTAGGCTGTCAAGGGAACTTCTTAACCCAATTTCGATTTCTTTGGGTTCAACATGTAGTTATTGAATATGTCATCCTTTGAATATGTGTGAATGACCTTTGATTATTTTACACTTAATATCCACTTATATTTGGTGTATTTTTTTGTCACACATAATTATGTAATTGATTTATCCTTAAACCAAGGATACCGTCTTTGTATGGGACTTCGTCTCAATCTCTTTTCATTGAGGCATTTTGTGTTTTATACAAAACCTTCTTTTATACGGTGTATAAACCCCATTGACTTTTACGTTTATCCAAAAGGAATCATTTTTATACGAAGCGTTTTACTAAACGAAAAAAGGGAATATTTTTGTTGTACGTATGCGGCGACAACGACTTCTCCGCCGCTGTGACCGTTATTTGAGTTTCGGCTTCCTCTACAAGACATACCTTCTTTTTAAAAGAAAAATAAATACCATGTTTTAATTTTCTTTTATTTTGGTATTGAAAATGGTTTTCATAATTTTTTATATCAATGTGTTGTATTGATATCTTGTGATTGAAAGGTGGAAATGTTATGTTTCCTTTATGCATGTTTTATGTGATACGATTATGTTGAGGTTCTTGGGCATTATTATGAAGACGGGTGGTTCCGTGATAGACTAAGGGCGGGTGAGACCGATATAGCTCTCCAATGCATTGGGTAACGCGAAGGAGTGAAACTTTAAGGTTTATCCGAAGAGATTTATGGAATATAATGTGATGGGTATTCCAAAACGTAACCAAGAGGGTTACTCCCTACGTAAGAATGGTATGAATGCCTCAAGTTACCTTTTATGTCTTATGATTTCTATGATTTATTCATGGTTTGATGAGGTATGTTAAAGTGCCTACGTTTTATGGGTAAAGTATGATTTCATTCTTATGTATATATGAAATCATGTTTCCTTTCAATATTTTTATAACCCTTACTGAGCTTTTTATGCTCATCCCATGTTTTTGAAATGTTTTTCACAGGTCAAGGGAAAGGTATAAGATGTGATGATAGTGTCAAGGATGTGTCAATAAAGAATCCATGTTTTATTTTAAATATGTTTCCGTTGATGGGAAGAATGAATACTGTCTTTTATGTAGCCACTTTGTTTAAATGTGGAATGTAATGCATGTTTCATGATCTAATTCTCTAAAACTCTAAACCTGAAAAGATCCTCCATGTGTAATCTTGTAATAACTCAAGATTAAGTAAGGTTTAAGGCTGGGGCCTTATAATTAAAATTATATTATAATGATATCATTTGATAAGAAATTCGAAACCATCCTCACCCATAGAGTTATAATGTGTTCATGTTTGGATATGATTGACCACAAACATGAATAATGAAATAAAATGCATAATGGACGAATATTGGAACAATAATAGTGATATTATTATTATTTAATAAGAAAATCAAGGATATATATTGTTTCTAGAATGGTTATATTATTTATTTCACTTATTATTAAAATATCATATTTGATTACTAAAATCACCATAATATGTCAAAACCAATTCAATTTTCAAGCTTACATAATTATAAATAAAAGAATAATTAAATTGAATATAATATGAAATTGTCTATATAAATTTAAATATATAAGAATAATGTTCCAAATATGTTCACTAACAATCTTAATTTGATTATTATAGAAGATAAGTCTATACTCTGAATGATGCTAGAATATGGTAAGGGTTTTAGGTCTCATATTCATTTCTCAAATACATATTTTTAATTATGTTCCAAATTTAATTTAAAAGTTCAAAATAAAAACTATCTGATATATCATATAATTAATTATAATTTAATCATGAGATCTTAGGTTTAACTATAATCCCTCTCATTCAACGGGTTTGTGTAAAATGTGACTCAAACTGTAATGATTCTTGGTCAAAAACCATAATTCATTGAGAAATGTTTTTGTTATACCCGATGAACTCTATTGAATACTGTATTTATAACCCATGGATGTATATTTATCATATATATTTATTATTCAGGGTAAATAGTTATCCAAATTAGTTATTTTTTCTTTAAATGGATTTTTACATGATTATTACCCCAGTTCAACACACCATTTATAAATTAATCATCCTTTAATTTGTTTTGATCTTCCTCATGGAATAAATAGTTAAATTAAATATATTTACATTGCTATTTGGTATATTTTGGTTTATATGAATTTACTTTAATACCACATAAAATAAATTTTTGACATATTTCTTACATCATGGATTAAGCAACACATAAGAGATACAAATTACTAGAATCACAATTTTTTTTGTGTTTTATTATATCATCATAAAAATACTTCCTATATAATAATTTTCTATCACAATAATATTTTATTTAATCAAAACATCTCTACCTTATTGGGAAAAAATATATTTTGACATAAACTAATTTTTTTACACTTTAAAAAATGAGTTTTCAATTATGATATTTTTCCAAATATTAACATGGGGTTTTTTCGTTCAGATTTATATGATTTTTATCTCTAAATATCTATTAATTATAGAAATTTTTAATTTTTAAGGGCAAAAAATGTATGGTTATTTTCATATTTATTTGGTTTCAAATATTATTCATATAACCTTTTGAAAATTAATTTTCGAAGTTACCCATAATATCGTCTTTTCTATAAAATTTTAAAATGTCCTCTAAAATATCTAAATTTTTCAATATCATTTCCATTATAACTTTAAAATTTATTTACCTAATGGTTTTTATGATTCAATATTAATAATCTAACATATATTTATCATTTGGTGGATTTAACACAAAATATCAATAAATTTAGTTCTGGTTCATTATTTTGGGAATTCATTCAAATAATTATTTCACAAGGGTGTTTTTAATTTATTTCAATATCTTTTTAAGATTCTAGTAATTTAGTGGGGGTATGTTTTTTTCAACTATAAAAATGATCACTTTATGATGTTTATGATCGTGTTATCCCTATATTTTCATATGTAAATGTATTGGAATTATTTGTGTTGTTTGTCCAATATGGATGATTAATGATACGTTGGCTATTGATTTTTTGACCATCCAAAGACTTTTGTAGGATGAGTTATGATCATTTAATCCCTTTTATTGACATAGTAAAAATTATTAACATTCACTATGTTATTTACACAATATTAATTCTAATTTGAAATATTTATTAAGAATTTTTTATTCCCTTTCACATATTTAAAACATTTACATTTTTATTCAATAGAGAAACAGAGTACAAACAGACATAAAAAAACAAAACATACCAAAGTAACACTCCTATGGAGGTCTAAAATACTAAAGACTAAGGGAATCCCGTCTAATCAAATTTACTCCTTCCAGATTTAAACTAAAAACATCATGAAAAATAATAATGCCATCATCAAGAGCACTCACCGAGGGCGACTAGTCCCCCACTTTATATCCCTCCGGCCATGTATGAAAGGCTTTAATACTATCCCCCATGATGCTACAACATTTCTTGATAGTATATATAATAGACCAAGGGACCATACCTACACCTTGAAGAGCATTACACAGAAGTAATGAATCAGTTTCAGCTTCTGAAATTTCCAAACAAGGCTATCTACAGATACTAAGACTCTCCAGAAAACAAATCGCTTCTTCCTATAAAGCATTCCCCTGCCCAAGACAATTATAAAAAGGTGTATCCACATAACCATTATAATCTCAAAAAACCCCTCTGCCATAAATTCTATTCAAAATACAATATCCATTGCATTTATGTTTCAGACCAATTTAAGGAGGTCGCCACCTCACCCAGTTACCCAGACTAGAACTGATACCCAGAGAAAAATGTAACCAGAAACCAAACGCTGCAAGGTAGGAGCATCCCTCCAATGTCCAAAAACATTAAAAATATTAAAAATCATAATTTTAGCCTTAACAATAATCTAACTAACCTTCAACGAAAAACCATCAAACAACCATTTATTCCTATCATACCAAAAACACCAACAGCTCATCTGTAAGATCATGGATCATGCCTTTCTTTCCATGATCCCCCTATCAGAACCATAGAACCACTAGCCAAGGAAAGAAGAATCAGACTTACATGGATTATGAAAGACAATGAACTCACCCAAATAACCCCACGCCTCTTGATCCCATTCACATATGATTAAAATGTGATCAGAACTTTCCACCTCATGTACCCTGGAACAAACACATCTAGAAACATTATAAATACGACATCTCTTAATATTTTACTCTGTGGGAACCTTTTTATTCATAATCCTCCAAATAAGGAAGTTGAGTTTGGTTGGAACATTCCTAAACCCTAGGATTTCATTCCAATCATCCCCAATCTACTGCATGATGAAAATATGACTATAATTCCTAACCGTGAAGTGGCCACATGAAGTAGGAGTAAAAATAAGCATGTCTGGTTCAGAAGAAAACTCAATGAGGCTACACATATCAAGATGACTTTTATTCATCATTGTTTTGATGAAATTACGATACTTATAGGCCTCCTTGAAAGACATATTAGTAGCAGGAAAAAAAGGAAAGGCAAGGAATTTCCCATTCCAGTTATGGTGCAAAAACTGAACATTACCTTTCCCAATAATCCAGCGAGAGTAATGACTCATAGCATCAACAATAGGACCAATATCATCCCATAAAAGAGAAGCGCAATGCCTAAAATCATACTGATCCCCCAAAGAATTACCATGCATGGAACGCCCCCATAAAGATTTATTCTCTATTAATTCCCAAACCAACTTAGAATTCACACAAGGAATAGTATCCTCCAAACACCGCAGATTAATACCTCCCTCCACAACCGGCTGATACAACCTTTTCCAAGAGGCCCAAGGTCTTTTCCCCTTTTCCTTAGGATCCCAAATAAAACTAACATGGAACCAATCAATACTTTTAATTACACCCTTATGTACTTTGACCGAAGAAAGAGCATGGAAAGGGGTAGACAAAAGCACTCTTTTAATCAAAGAAATTCTACCACCAAAAGACAAGAAAATGTTTTTCCAATTGAGAACACGGTCCATAATCCTGCTCAAAAGATTATAAAAGTCACAAATCCATAACCTCCTATAAGAAAGAGGTGCCCCCAAATACTCTGTAGGAAAAACACCTCTCTTTATATCCAAAATATTACTAATCTTATTAATTCTACTTTTTGGACACCTATTGGAAACAACGAAACAACTCTTGCCTATTTTCACGGACTGGCCACCCTATAGCAATAAACATCCAACACATTATTCAGACATTTTAAGGACTTAATTGCAGCATTCATAAAAATCATTGTATCGTCCCCATATATTAGATGAGAAACCTTAGGGAATACCATTATTCTACAGTAAGGATTAAAATATCAATCACACATACTCCTATGAATAAGACAACTGAGAACATCCTGGGCCATAATAAAGAGACTAGGAGAAATATGATCTCCTTTCCTATGACCCCAGACATCCTTAAAGAAACCAAAAGTTATCCCTATAAAAAATATAACCATCCAAGTGGAACTAAAACATATGAAAATAATATCAACCTTCCATGAAGAAGAACCCATACCTTCAAAGGCTTTAATAATGAAACTCAATTCCATGCGGTCATAAGCTTTATTCATGTCATGCTTTATGACCGTATTAGAACCACGAGATTTGACATCGATATCCCTGCACATATCTTGAGCCAACCTTTAATAGACCTTCTTTTCACAAAACCATGTTGTTCCAAAGAAATCCAATAAAAGAGACGGGCTAAAAGTCTGGAATTAATAATTCTTGACAGAATCTTATATGAGACATTTTAAATGCTAATAGGCCTAAATTGATGGATAGAGGTAGGGTTCATAGACTTAGGTATCAAAACAACCGTCATGGAACACGCAATTCCGGGAAGATACCTGTCTTGGAAAAAAATCTTGAATAGCCAAAATCAAGTCATCTTTGACAATCTCCCACAAATATCTAAATAAGGAAGCAGAAAATCCATACGGCCCAGCTAAACTATTAGGATTCAGTTTCATCGTGGCATAAAAAAATTCAGATTCTTGTGGCAAGGCACTCATGGTAACAATATCACATTCAGAAACACAAAAAGGGATCATATCAAAAATATCATTGGAATCCCCTGAGTAACCATTAGGCATATTCGGATTAAGGCCAGCAAGGAGGTCCCTAATATAAGACTTATCCCCATTACCAAAAAAATTCCTATCATCTATGAATGTGACATCATCCAGCTTAATGTTTGTCTTGACACACACATTCCTTTACTTAATACAATCATGAATGTATGCTGTATTTCTATCCCCTTCTTTCAACCACTTATCCCTTGAATTTTCCCTAATAATACACTCCTTTTTTGAAACCAAATCTACCAGAATTTAATTTTTTAAAATCTGTACCTCAAACACTCGATAACTCTAAACATCCTCCAGATTTCATTCAACACTATCCACAACCTGCATCAAGTCATCAAGATCCCTGTCCGGGGAAGGATGATCCTTAAGCCACACTTTCAAACTCCACTTAAGATGTCTCATATTATTTTGAAACTTCATCGATGAGTGACCTTGGATATTTTCATTCTAGGAAAATTAGACCATGTCTTGGAAACTAGGAATCCCAAGCCATTGATGAAAATATCTGAGTTTTTCACTACTGTCATTTCCAGCCTCCACAGACAACAGAAGCGGAGAATGATCTGTGATCCCATGGGCTATATGAACCACCTTAGAACCAGCCAACAGGGAAACAACCTGCATATTAAGAAAACACCAATACAGCTTGCCCTAAGAACGACATCCTCCCTTTTGATTGGTTCACCATGTAAACTTGTCACCCGGAAAACCAATATCCATAAGACGTTTACCTGCAATTCATTTATTGAAGTCTAAGAAAGATTTACTAGAAAATGGAACACACAAAATTCATTCACTAGGATCAGCCCCGACATTGAAGTAGCTTGCTAAAAAACATAGAAGATTTTTTGAATAAAACAAACTAACATCGTTCCATAAACACTGCCTTTGTTGAGAACACAACAGTCATAAACAAAAGAAACTAAGAAAGAAAAAAGTCCATGAGTCACCTTTAATGAAAAAATTTGACCTCAAACCGGGACTTGTTCCACCATAAGATTATTATTCCAAAAAATAAATATATTCTTATTATTAGAATCTGTATGCATGCAAACTTGTAAATTAAATCTTTTTGAGAACTCCTCAATCCTATTAGGATTTTCTTATGCTCAAGAATACCAACCAGAGAAATCTGGCTCCTACAAACTTTAGAGGACATAAAATCCAACTTAACCCGAGCTCCCAAGCCCGGAGAATTTTAAATTAAAGTTGGAATCATTGAACAAACAACACTCTGGGACTAGCCCTAGAACATAAAGCACAGTCAAATTGAGAATAAAACCTCTCCTTACGATCCCAGGATTGTGTCCTAGAAGATGCTCTACTAAATTTGGTCAAAAACTAAACTAGAGAAGAAGACCGGTATTGTTGATGTAAAACATCTTTTTCCCACATTCCTGGAGTATAGGAATCCCCTTTGAAAATACCTTAACCTTTTGTATTAAAGCAAGATAAATGTAGCAAGGAAGGATACTTAGGTACCTCTATCTTCAGTGGTCTCAAAGTTGATACCTACAGGCCCTTGCTTCCTTCTATACCTCGCAGAATATCTGACTTTTCCATCATTGATAAGAACAAAACCCTCAGAGGCCGAAAAAAGGTTCGCAGAGCATTAGAAATACAGAACCCAGAAAACATAACGGAAAAAGGGAAAAACTCACTAACCTGGAACTGAGGGATCCATCTTGGAATGAAAGGGACTATGTCCCGACATCCCTCCCTATCACCCATTGAAGGATCTGGGGACACCACTAGTAGGGATTCAACCTCATGAGGATCCTCAAGGGTATCTTTATGACCTGCTATAACAATCGAATCATCTGAAGAAGCAAACTGACCACTATTATTTACCATAAATGGAGAAGACCTTTAGAGGCCACCATGACACCTGTGACACACCTGTAACGAATGACCCTGATGGAGACAGTGAGATCAGAATCTCGAAAAAATAGGTTAAACGACATGTTGAATCGAATAGAGAATCTCGCACGCGTAACTCAATTTTCTCTGGAACCGGGCGAGAAAGATCTAATTCCACTCAAAGACAAGCCTCTGAAACATCTGTGCCACTACTAGTTCTCACATCAGAGCAATGGAACCCCCCAAGCAAATCACAAATCACCTTTAGAAAACCTTCGTTAAGAAAGGGGAGCACATATGATTAATGCATCAGACCTAAAAAAGTGATGAGTGGGGAACATCATTATGTATCCCATCGATGCATCAATATGACTCATGTCACAAAACAATTTTTGTTTCGGAGTATACTTATCCAGGTATATGTATAATTTCATGGAATAAGGCTTTAAAAAAATGTTTTTAACACTCAGAAATATCTATTTCATTAATAAGATATTAGTATTTTTGATATATATGTTTTAATTTATTATCATGGATATAGAATACTCCCATATTTAGTTGAATTTGTAATTTAACATATTATTTATTCATGACAAATAATGTATGTCATGATTTAGTTTTTTACATATTGTGTTATATGTTTCATTTATATTTCATTTGAAATGCCCTATTTCTTATGTTAACATTCACAGTGACATAAATAAAAGTATTATAATTGATATTTTTAAAAGGAAAGAATATTTCAACTAATTTGATAAATATGATAAAGTATTATTATTGATAATGGAGTTTCTTATTCAGTGGATAAAAATAAAATTTCTTGTACTTGAAAAAAACAATAAAATTATTAGTTTTTTTATTTTTTTTCTAATCAACTATAGATAATATACTGAATTTTATTAGGAATACAAATAATGAAAAATTTCACAATTTTATATGAATTGGGGATAATGAAATATGATAATATATATGTAGTATTGAATTAATTATCATGAAAATGGTTGAGAAAAGTGTTTATGTAGGGAACACTATATCATATAATTAAACTAGATGTTGGGCCTATATGGTTGATAATGTTAATATATTCCTGCTACAATATAAACATTGGGTATCCTATCATTTTATAAGGTAGTTAGGATGTTATATTTATTGAATTTAATTCTTAATAATTTAAGTTATTTTCAACGGTGAGGGATATTTATTTATCATATATTCTACAATATTACAAATGTTATAGGAATTGTGTGACAAAAATGGGGATTTTTATTCATTATTTTTTTCTAAAGTATAAAATCATCATATTTTAAATATTAATAATTGAATAGGAAAAGTGACATTCTTTGGTGGAGTTGAAATATTTTTCAATTTTTTTTAGAATATGAAAAAGTTAATGCGTGTTAAATCTAATGTTTCAAGTGATGGTCCTATAATCTAATACATGTAAAATTGAATGCACAATTGTTACAAAATTTAAATAAGTTCCCTGAAAAGTATTATTTTTTAAACATTTCACGAGGTTCGGTGTCTTATATTTTTGAGTTTATTAGCTATGTTCTATATAAAAATTGGAAAAAAATTATTGGTTATTATCAGAAAAGATTATGCCAACACCACATAGCCAACTAGGGGAGGAGGACACCCCTATGAGTGGCGAGCTCAACCCCAAGACCACAAGTATGAATATTCCATATCACAAGGGGAAGACTTATATGAGGTGGATTATTGGAAGAGAACCATTGTGCACGGTGACCAAATGGAAAAGGTGGGTGTAAATGTGATCCCATAGGGAACCAGTATGGGGAGGTAACAGAGAGGGAGAATAGAAATTTGAAATAGTGATTTCAGGATCAATATTATAAGGGAGGTGAGAACTTGAGTGACTTTTGATGCGGGATCTTGTTTTTTAGCATTAGATATATCGTGGATGTCCAATTGGTTTTTTAGTTTAGTTATTGCTTCTAGATCAACTAAATATTTTTTTAACTTTGTGATCTTCTTGGATGATTGTTTCTAGAAATTCTATTTATTGGTGACCACTTAATGTAATTAGATTATCGTCCAACTCATTTTCTACCTCAAGCTAGTTTGGGAAACTTTTTCTCTCTATATCTTAATGGACACATTAGTTGATGCTCCATCCGAGGTCTCTCAATATTGTTTCATTGTTTTTGATAATCCATATAGGATAGAATTGAGATGCAAATCCAATTGCATTTTGATATGATGATAGAACCAAGTTCCAAAGTGAATCTAAGATTTGATGATATCTGAAGACTATTAGATCCTAAATCATAATGATTCTCAAATGTTCTGTGATACTGATCAATGCTTATAAATATGATAAGGAAAGATCATATTCTCTTAGTACTTATCTCACATTCCAGAGATGTTCTTGAGAGAGGATGAATTTTTTATATCACCCAAGTTCATATAGTGATGATATCAGGATATTTTTGTTCTCATGATGGAGAATCAACTTCCACTTGTAGATGAAATTTGTTTGATAGTCATTCTACTTACCGAATAATCCCATTTCTATGAAGCATTTACGAATAGTGTATTAATTGTCTCCCTTTCATGTGTGATGGTCATTGAATATTCCTATAGCCTCATTCTTCCAAATATATCTCATATAAATTTTTTTCATGAATTATATTTGAAAATAATCCTAGTTTGTGAAACTGGATTAAGATGAACATGTACTAATACTTTGTACATTGTGATTATGCAGGCTATTTTACTGTATCGAACACACACTCAATTAATACAAGGGATAATGTGATATTTTTTTCATTAAATCATTTGAGGTAGTTAAATAATTTACAACTGTATTATTCTTATTTTCACAGAGGTATTATGTTTTTATGAAGATAGAGTATACATAACAATTTCAAAAAGTTGATGTATTCATGGAGGAATTGATGAATCTATATATGGTCCAATGTTTATGTAAAGAGGACCAGAAAATGTATACATAAAAAAAATTAGACATGTTTTTGGTTCATTCATAGTTACATGCATTGATCCTCAATTTTGGAATGTATTTTCTTGTGTGTTATACAAACATGTATACACATCAAATTATTTATCTAGGATAGTGTGAAGCTTGTGCGTGTGTGTTATTACAAAAAATCAGAAGACCATGAAGTGTATTATTTAAATGCGTGAATATTGAATAAGTGCACCTAGAAAATAGATTTCATATTTAGTGATCCATGTTTTGAGATCGAAGCAAGGTAAGTAATTATATCAGTGTTTCAAAAGAATTTTTATATAAGAGTTTTTTGTGATTAATGAGGCCAAACATTTAAATGAAGAAATAATTCTGTCCTGATTGGTTTTACACTGAGCTAGAAGAGAATATTCAGCTGATCAGAATTTATTAAGAAAGGCTATAACTAATGAAGGAAGTTCATAAATAGTGCACAATCCAGTTTGATCGAGATTTCTCATTGTGGAATATTTTATTAACATCTTATTAGTAGATCAAATCTTATGTGTCTCAAGATTGTGAATTCTTTAGTGGGACTCTGATGAAGTGGAAGTCCTTAGTGGGACACATGATTAGGTCAGTGGGATACTGGAAACACTTTGGGATGTGGTATAATGATCCTCATATGGGGATCATGAGTCACTTGTGTAGGTGCGAAATTTTACACTCTAGTGGGACTTTAGAGTGGAACACTGTGAGACTCATTATTCAAGGGAATGAGACTTTTCCAGGTTGTAATCATCAGCATATAGTGAAAAATATTTAACTAGGGGAAATTTATTATTGAGTTAAGGATGTTGGTCATAATACTGGACCTTTTAAAGATATTGTTCATTTAGTTTCATTTACATTCTATATTGTATATGGTACCCACTCATTGTAACAGGTGTTAGAGGGTTGAAGGGTTATAAAAGTGAAAGAATTTTCTAAAACAAATCATGCATGATTCACCTTCCCTCTCCTTTTGATTGAATGATCCTTTGGGAACATCAGTTGGTATTAGAGGGCAGGGTACCCTTTATAGATCCAGAAATTTTTCAAAAAATAATACATAATAGGAATTATGTGAAAATATGAGGAATTCACACCGTTCATGGCATGAACTACCCGAATTGGAGGAATATAATCCTTTCATTCCTTCTATCTTCAAGACTATTATTGAGAGGGGGCATGAATAGAGGGATTGCCTCCTATTAGTGAAGATGTTTCTATGACTTAATATGACTATAGAAATCTTTAAAATGATGTAATGTCTCAAAATTCAACTTGATGGCTCAATTAGAATAATTTTACACTAAGGTGATTGGTCTTCAAATTTCCTAGGAAATCTAGTATATAATGAAAAGAAGTAATGAAGGAAATATTAGTGTTTGAGAGGAAAAATTGAAAATAAGTCGATGAAATTTGATGATATCAAAATGGATGATGATTTAATTATTGATTATTACATTATAAAAGTAAATTAAATTTGGTGAAATATTAGAGGTTTTGGAAATGAGCTTGTTGATACTTCTATTGTGAAGAAACATATATGGAATTTCCCAGATAGATTCGACTCAAATATTTCAACACTATAAGAGTGTGAGGAACTATCATTGGATGAAATTCATAATACTCTCATATCATATGAAATGACAAAATAAACATCATTAAAGAAAAATTCATGGGAGGAGATGTCCTTTGAGGCTATCAAAAATAAAAAATTCAATGGAACTGAAGATTATGAATCAATTGATACTAATGATAACGTAGTTTATGTATATCTTACTAAAACATTTTCCAATATTTCATTTGGTTTTGGAAAATTTTAAATTGAAATGAAAAGGGAATAAACTACTCTAATTCTTCAGATGTAATGGCATTGGAAATTTTTCCATAAATTTTCTAATGAAAAAGGTTGAATCAGAATATGACGATGAAAGTGAGAAACCACATAATCATAAAAATGATTAGAAGAAGAAGAAGTAAGATGATATTTAATCAGATTATGATAATAAGAAGTATTAGAAAATAATTTTTAATAAACATTTCAAGAGGTTCACTTCCAAGAATAGAAATATGATGAGCAATAGAATAGATGAATTACCTTCATCACGTTGTGAATATGAAGATAGAAGAAATTATAAGAATAAAATGTGATTTATGATTAAATACAAGAAATCTAGAGACTCATTTGAAGGTGATTAAAGTTATGGATAAAATTATTCGGAATGGTTGTTAGAAGAAAATATGAAAAAAACACTTACTGAAAAGAAGCATCTCGATAAAGAAAGATAATATTAAAGAATAAAATTAAAAAGACCTCATTTGAGAATAACTAACGTGCCAAGAAAGAGGAGATTCACCCTGATGAGATAAGAGAAAATAAGAATAAGATATATGAGTTAGAAGCAATATATAAAACTATTCAAAAGGAATATCTTGATATGGATTTATTAGAATTGGATGAATATAATAAACAAAATAGTTTAAAATTAGATGAATATTAAAAAACAATGAATGATCTTGAATAAATACTTGTAGAGAATGAGGAAAAATTATCCGAGACATGATATACTTATAACGTATCTAAATGTTAGTTGAAGAAGATGAAATAATACATCACCAATTCTATTTAGATTAAGGGAGAATCATCTAATGATTCCTAGAAGAAGGGTTTAGAGAAAAATGATATTTGAAAACAAAATAAATCACAGTGTACATTTGGTGTTTATAATGTTTTATGTAAGAAAAAAAATAAGAATCTAAATGGACCAAAAGAAAATAAATAATAAATCATTTTTCACCTTGAAAAAATGTACATATTTATCCCTAATATATCATCCTAAGCTGATATATCAAATTTTTTTGAAAAAGAAACAACTTTAATATTAAGAGATGAATTTATATCATAAAAGATGATTAAAGATAAGAGGGATTTATGGGTGTTGTGGAGTGTTTGGTCATAACAATTATTCATGCTCATATAATATGTCACTACCAAGGAGTTGACATGATTCAATGGGGAGTAATTCTGAGAAGATACATCCATATTATCAAAAAAAGAATCATGTGATCAATACTGTATCTAAACTATAAATGTAGAATAAATGAATGTTTGAATGATGTTTTTGTATTATATGGAATAAAATGGAACAATTTTGGGAAATGAATATTATTTTATCATATAATATTTCTCACAATGAATATTAGAATAAAATTCAGATAGTGAATAATGTTATAGTTATCAATGAATTGGGTGAGATGATGAAAAAGAAATTGAATAAGATTAGAAGTGCCTCAAAAAAATAAGGGAACGTGGTCAAATTTTTTGAATTTACTGATAATGATGATTCATCTAAAAATTATGACCCAAAAATTTAATATGTATGAGGTGTTGAATAATCTGGCATGACTCAAAACATTTCATGACTCTTCCAATTTCCAAAGATATGAAAGATGAATCTTCCAAATCAGTGTTTAAATGGAAAAATAAAGAAACTTGTTTAGAGGAATCTCTCAGCCTGAGTTTTATTTCTATGGATCAAACAAGATCCTCCTTATTCCTTTTTATATATACATTTTTATTAACATGTAGGGAATTAATGTATATGAGTTCATTCCTTGTGGGGGAGGATTTATTACTTGAACCAATTATTTGTTCACAATATTGTGAACATTATAAACACTCTCATACTTTTAATATGAATTTTCAAGGAGGACATACAAGAACATTAATGTTTCTATTCTGTTTTTTTGAGATATATGTAGGATAATAATTGAAATCTTTTCATCATTTTCTAAAAAAATTGTTTTAGACATTGGTATTACACGATGAATGTTTAATGACAACACTAATGTTAAATTTGGTTAGTCATGTTTTTTACATAGTGAATCGATCACATAGACTTAGAGATGATTAATTTTATCTATTTTCAACGCTAGTAGTTATTCTATCCTTCTCAGAAGTAAATAAGACAATATGTGTTAGTAGAAAAGAAGATATTCACAGAATTACAATATTAGAAATGATAATTACTTATCATGCTTATAATAGTGGATTTACATATAATTAGGGGGAGAATATATCGTTGAAATTTAAATTGGTGTATTTACAACAAATCTAACATGGGAGGTTGATGAGGTCATGTGATTGTATTTGGGGATATTGGAATTTTTTTTCAATGCTTGGGAATATGAAAAAGGTTAATGAATGTTAAATAATATGATTGCAGAGCTGGTCGTAATTTATATGAAATGTATAATTGGATAAATAATCGAAAAAACATGTAAATGAGTTCCATGAAATTTGATTTATTTTTAATGAGGAGTGTAAGATTTTGGGTGTGTTTTATTTTTGAGTTGATTGGCTTTGTTCTATATGGATTTTGGAAAACATTTTTGTAAAGGGATTATCAAAAAAATTTACCCAACACAACATAGCCAACTATGGGAGAAACAAAACACTATGGGTGGGTGAGTTCAACCACAAGATATCACGTATGAGTAGGCCCTAACAGAAGGTGCCTACCTATATAAGGCAGAGTAATTGAAGAGCACCACCATGTGGGGTGGCTCTCCGATGAAGGTGGGCCTAGAATCACGCCTAATGAGAACCAGTATGGGGTGGTACCAAAGAGATAAGGGAATTTTGAAAAAGTTCTATCAGAGATATTATTTTAAGGGTGGAGAGAACGTGAGTGAATGTTGATGTGACATTAAGTTTTTTAGTGCCAGATAAATTGTGGTTGTCTGATTAGTTTGATTGTTTTATTGTCACCTCCAGATTGTCTCACTATGATTTTAACCATGAAATAAACATTGATGATAGTTTCTTGATTTTCAATATTTTAGTGATCTATTAGTGAAATTGGGTCCCAATACAGCTCATCTTCTACCTCAAGAAGGTTCAAAAAACTTATTCTCGTCAGATCCTCATGGCCACATCGACCGAAGATCTATTTGGGGTATCTCTTCATCGATACATTGTTCTCATAATCCTAATTTGAATAAAATTGAGATGAAATGTCATTTGAATCCTGCTATAAAGATAAAAATGAGGTTTTTTAGTGAGAATAAAATGACATGATTTACAAAGATAATTATTTCATGATTATTTAGGTTTATCGAATGTTCTACGATGATGATTTATGCTAATAAATAGGAGATGTGAATCTCATTTTCTTGTAGTTTTTATCTCACATATGAGATTTGTTTTTGAGAGAGAATGAATTTCATGACTTTCACTAGTTCGTGAAGTGAATAACCCATTCTATTTATATTTTTGAAAAGTAGACGGGCCTATCACAGTTAGGAGACCTGTGTTTGAGACATTCATTATACTCTATAAAGATACTTGTTTCTATTAAGTATTTATTGATAGTTTTTATATGTATCCCTATCTTTTAAGATGATCATTGAATATTCAAGAATCCTCATCATTGGATGAATATCACATATCATTCTATTACAAGAAGGATTTTAAAAAATATATCTGGATTTCATGACTGGTTTAAGATGGTCATGTACTAATAATTGGTACAATGGGATTGTGAAGGGTGTTTTGTTTAGTCACAAGCACACTTAGTGAATACAAGGGACAATATGATAATTTTTACCCTGAATCCTTCGAGGAAGATATATACTTAACATCTATATTATACCTATTTTTGTGATGTCATTAACTATGATGTTATTATGTTTTCATAAAGATAGAGTATACATAAAGATTTCATGAATTTGAAGAATACATGGAGGATGTGAGGAATTTATACATGTTACAATATTTATGTAAAGAGGTTAAGATAGTTTATGCATAATGGAGAAACAAAGTATACATTTTTTTTGTTAATTCATGGATTTAGATATTTGAATGTACATGCATTGAGAATCAATTGTGGAATTTACCATGTGTGTGTTATAAAAACATTTATATATATGAAATTAAGAATTCATGATTTATTGAAGATTGATCGTGGGTGTTATTACATAAAACCATAGTGAAATTTAGTGTATTATTTACATGCATGAAGATTTAAGAAGTGAGAAAGCTAACTAGATTTCATATTTTGTGTGCAGTGTTTTAAGACTGAAGATGAGGCAATAATTCTTCCAGTGTTTCAGAAAAATTTGTATATATGATTTTTTATTGTTTTGTGAGTCCATGTCCTCAATAAAAAAAAGATTTATTTCCTGAGATGTTTTATAAAAAGGCCTCTGAACATCTACAGGGGATCACCACTTATTGAACAAGACAAACGGAAGTGAAAATATTCTTGAATTGTACCCAGGCCAGTTAGATTGAACCAACTTCTAGAGGATTATTATTAGATAGTCCTATCAGTGGACCAAAAAAATTTTGATTCGAGATTTTGAAGTATTTAGGGGGACTCTAAAGTAGAGGATGTCTTTAGTGGGACTATAGAGCAGGCAGGTGGGATGCTGCTAACATTGTGGGATGTAGTGTAAGGATCCTCATGTGGGACTCATGAGTCACTAGTGTAGGTGGGAACCTATAAACTCTGGTGGGACTCTATAGTGGAACATTATGGAGCTCATTTTTTAAGGTATTGGGACATTTCATTGTTGTAACCATTTATATATAGTGAAAAAACTACAACTAGGGTTAATTAACAGTTGTATCAAGGTTGCAGTTCTTAGTACAAATCCATGTAAAAAAATTAAGATACTATTTACATTTACATTATGCATTTTATACACGATCCACTCATCCTAATTGGTGAAATACGTCTCAAGGGTATAAAAAATAAAATAATAATGAATTTCACACTAATTCACTTTCGCCCCTCTTAGTGAGACTACATGATCTATTAGACACCTCATTAATAACCATGAAATTTGATTTCATGGAAAAGGTATATTTTGTGGATAAAAATTAGATATCAAAATATTGGGGCATGAATAACACTTAGTTTTAATATAAAAATGATGTTGATATAATAAATTGTTGATTGATTTTGAAAAACTATGTTATACAAAACCAATAACCATGGGTTTGACAATTAATTCATGACATTATTGGTGAAGTTCATCATATTTTTGGAATTTTGTTCTATAATGGATGGTGTGATATTTTTTAGCTTTTTATGGTGATTCTCTTAGAATTTGTGTTCTCATTATGAATAACTATTTCGAAACAGTATCCAATAATTTTTTATGTAATTGGGAACAACAAGATATTCTGTATCCTTATGGACTTTCCTTACAAAGGAATGAATTCTTTAGGTTTGTTTTACTATGATACATAGTATGTCTCATTGTTTTGGATGATGAGTGGTCGGGATCATTGAACCATATTAAGGAAAATTATTACCTACATTAGGAATCTCTTATAGATTTTAGATATGTTCATGAAACCTTATTAATTTACATAGAGTAATGTATGTTTTCCATGATGTTTGCAATAAATTATTTGTATTTGTTTAATTTAGAATCATATATATATATGCCAGATTATTCATCAATTGTGATATCTTTATGTATTTTAGGTTCTTCATCAATGGTATCTTCTCATATACTACTTAGATTTTCATTGGACGTTATCATGATGAAACTGGTATTTAAAGAACATAGCGTGGAACTTTTTAATTTTATGGTCATCCAGGTAGATGAATGGAACTACAGAATTAACCTTCATCAAGGGAGGTGTTAATTTACTCTGGATATTATTATTATCCAGGTTGACAGAGGTTACTCAAGATTTTATCATCATCTAGGGAGACAAAATTTGTTTTGATGTTTGGATAGAACCCATGGGTGAATTCCTACATGTCCTTG
This sequence comes from Viscum album, assembly GCA_963277665.1. Taxonomy (NCBI): domain Eukaryota; kingdom Viridiplantae; phylum Streptophyta; class Magnoliopsida; order Santalales; family Viscaceae; genus Viscum; species Viscum album. The sequence continues at coordinate 1,160,219,985 of OY728125.1, forward strand.
TCAAATGAATCAAAAACCACATGGTTTAGTAATGCTTAATGGGACACAACATTCCTTTTATGGTGGTGTGATAATGATCCAACCATACAGTTCAATGAAATGTTCTAAGAACATCTAGGAGAAAGGCACCTTGTCAATGCTTTGTGTGGGACTTATACAAAATCATCCCAAGGAACATGGAAGAAATAGAAATCCAATGTTGAATTACACTATTCACAGAATATAGACCTAAGAGAACACATTTGGTTTTTATGGTGTTGTGTTTAAACCTTAGGGTGGCTTTTTACGTATCCCGTTTGAATGGGAATAAATGTCCATGTAATTCGGTATGTTGCATAGGGGAGTACCATCCATTGAGGGAAATAGTGTGGGGCTTACTCCAAAAGAGGATTACCTTAAGATATTTTCCATGATAGATGTCTTAACTAATAAAGATTTAGGGGGATTTAATTTGAGGATTACTCTGAAATAGGATGATTATACTTATGGAATTATCATTGGACTCATAAGGAGGACATACAGTGAGCTCATGACCTAGGAGAAGGCTACCTAAATATCCTAGTAAAGGCGGGAATCAGAGTTCTCATAGTTCATTCCTTCAATCATATATTTTATATGTTTTGATCATTACAAACATATTTTCCCTCTTGTTTCATTCTCTATAAAAGAGAGACCAGAGGATGTGAATAATTAAAAAGACCCCACATTTTCTCTTCCACTAAAGGAGGAGTTTGGGCCTACATTTGAAGAGGTCATGGGTATAGAACATCCTCTGATTCCGTTTACATAATATGATGGTCCAATTTAAGGAAGGGGTTAATGTGTAGGGTGTTGAGAGGAGCAGGATTGTAACTTTATACATGAAATTATAGTGTCTTAAATCAAATGGATACAGTTAAATGGGTCCAATAGTGGAGAGGGAGACTTATCCTTTTGTCCAAAAGGAAAAATATGTTTGATCATTACCCTCCATAGTAGAGATCAGATGCTCTGGGTGTTAGAAATAAAAAAGGGAGGACAAGGTCCAATCCCCATAATCCAAGAACATGAACTCCTTAAAAATATCCCTAGTGTAACAGTTTGTTTGACCATTGATATCCAAATATATGGACACCTCGAAGTCCCTTACCCTCTGGTAGGACAAATGCAAGAAACCTGGGACCATATATATCTGAATCCAAATGGGAGACATATAGAAGATCCATTCCCTAAAATTTTTTAAATCAAGAGGAATTTTTAGAGGTTTGAATCCAATACTTAAAAGTAATGGAATCCAATGAAGGGGAGGGCTTTCCATGAGTGTATTTGAGGGAGAATTTATGAAAGGCTTTAGTATGATAAATGGGTGAGGTGAACCAAGATGGTTTTCTCAAGTAACTGGCACACAAGTATCTGGTACGTAGGGATTGGGTGATTAGGTTTCACATTATGTTATGAAAAACCATGATTATTAGACGTGGGTGAGACTTATCCTAATCCTTAAAGGGTCTTTATATGTATTCCTAGAATCAAGGTTCGCAACTTAATACTCAAGGAATTGTGTTTGAGAAAATGATCTTAATTTAGGAGGGTTGGGAGAATGATTCTCATTGGTGTTGTTAATTTTTAAAACTTATAGAGTCTGAGTCTCATTATCTCTGTTTAATTACATCTCTTTATGTATTATGAAACTACCATCATGATTTTAGAGGACTTTGGTATAGAACTAGGGAGATCAGATTAGAAAACATGCTTCATGAAAAATTATTTATTTAAATGAAGACCCCAAGGGTCTATATATTAGAAAATATGAAACCCAAAGTAATGGTGACTTGTCACACAAGAAATGAGGTAGTGCACAAGTGAGGTGACACAGATTTTCTTGTGTGTTGTCGGTAATTCCAACATCCTTGGGTGAACCAAATTTTGATCCATTGCTAATATTGATATTCTCTTTCTATTTTCCCTTCCTTTTCACTGTTGAATTTCTGTTTTTCCCATTTTCATCAATGTGATGGGATAGAGTATTGGGGGACTTGGGATAAATTGCTTCTCAATACAGCGATAGTTATGCACCCCGCTAGGGATCAGGGTTGTGATATAATACTGACTCGTTGGGATAGTTTCTTCTATACCATCATTGACCCCCATTAAAAATGCAGAGTCACGTCGGGAACATTTCAAGACTGGATGAGGACATTTTCTGGAGAAGTCCATGGAACACATTTCATTGGGTCTACAGACTGTTAAAAATAATGTTAATTTTTTATAGAATATGTGTATTCACAATATCTTAATTTATTAGATATTAAAATGGGGTTTTAATGGTCTGTTATGGATAATATATATTTTGGATATATATAGAATTTCATATATTATTTTATGAATAGATAATAATATTTTTAGATAGATAAGTAACTTGATATAGCCTAAGAGAGTATGTTAGATATCATATTAGATGTCATAACTTGAATGATGGATATATTTTTTATACCCTAACCTACATTATTCAATGAGTGAAATAAAGAGTGTGACGATGAAAATTATTTAAGTTGTAGAATGTAACATCATGATATTTCACAGTATATTTTACATAAATAAATAATGTTCTTGATGGAATCTCTTATATGGAAAAACAAACTAAAAACAAACCAAACTTTTCTTATTCAATTAATTTAAATATTTTTAATTAGAGGGAAAATATACGAGTAACCACTTTTTGGAATATTTTATATAGACAATAAATTATTATTTTAATATGAATGATATTCAATAGATTTAGTGGAAAAAACTAATATGAAGAGGTTTTTCATAGATATTATATTTTAAAATACTTAATTATTATATGATAAGAATTTGATTGAAGATGATAAAATATATTTTATATGAAAAAATAGTTAATGAAAATTAAATAAGTAAATGAGATTAAATTTGAATGATAATGGTTAATATTCTTAATATATTATTGTCCAATAAAAACATGTTTTTATATTATTTTATGATTTTATTTCGAATTATATTATATACTTTTTTTAATTTTTTTATTTTCAATTGGAAAAAAATTAATATATTTAGAGTATCAATATTATCTAATGATTATTTTTTTAGCTTTTTCTATAATAACAAATCATTTAAAAGAATACAAAAATATAACTATTCGGTTTAAAATAGTCACTTTATAAAATTATGCTTATAAAATATAGAATCAAATGTTTTCATGAAACATTTATAAATAATATTTTTTATGTTAAATATATAATTGAAAATTCTAATGTTGTTTTTATAAATCCAATGTATGATGTTTTTGAATATTTATTAATATTTTACCCTAAAATCTATTTATATCACATACGTGGTAAATTAATTTTCATCACATGTAGAAATTCAATCTATAAAAATGGATTTCAAATTTTAAATCAACGTGAACAAACTGTGTTATATTCCAAATTTTATTTTTTCACATAAAATTATGATTACTATGATTCATGTTCCTAGCTCTAATAATATTAAAACTGTTATATTATAATTATTGGTTTATTAATATTGTGAATTTTTTTATAAAATAACATATTTTAAAATATTTTGAATGGAGAATCGAATATAATTTCTACAAATATATATAATTATGTTAACAAAGATTCAATTGGTATTAATATCTAAAAATAATTATGCATGCATATTAGCTGAAACAACATTTTTCTACCAAAACAGATTTTAAATAAATAAAATGGTGTAATTAAAAATATAATTTTATATTATTGAGAAATATAATAAATTTAAATGAATAAAAACATTATATTCAATTGATCTAAAATATATATGGGTTTTTATTTTAAATTTCTTGTAAAACATAAATTATTTTTTTAAAAACCAGTTAACATGGTAAAATAAAAAAAGGCAATGTTAAAAAAATTCAAAACCAAATACTACTAACATGTTTAAACCATGGTTTTAAATTACTTTTTAACGCCTTTTAGAATGACTAACTCGCAAAAAATCGATTATTTATAACCTATTAATATTTTTACAGAAAAATAGAGTAATGATATCATTGAAAAGTAAAGAAGTATTCACAAAAGACCCATATTCCTTACAAAAAAAAACGATACATCCACCAATTTATAGAACATCCATTCATTCTAATTACATCACAAAACACTACTATTTTTCATCCATATTTAATCCTCTATGATTTTAAAAATTTTATATCCCCAACTATTTAACCTAACCACCACATTTTGAATTTGAATTTTATGAGAATTTTTGAATATGAATGGGAGTATTATTTAAAACATTTATTTTTCATCTAAATATTTTTTTTCCAAAACTATACCAACTATAATAAAATGATCACCATGGTATCATTATTATATAAATATATGTTATAATATTATTTTAAAACATTTATTTATACATTTTTGTCTACTTATAAAAACCAAAGAATGTTAATAATTTGTTGTGTAGACTACCACCACTATGAAGTATTGTTTTTTATTTTTCATATTGATTTTTATTCCTTATCCAAAAAGTATAAAATATTAGTAAAAATATAAAAAAAATCTTAAATATTATCATTATTCATATTTTATGGTGTTATTGTGTCAAATTAATCAATTTTTCAACCATACCCACCCTTCAAATTATGGAAGGTTTGTGTTTGGGTTAGTGTTACATCCTACGTTAATAATACTACAAAACTCTATTATGGATGAATATTTTAACATAAATAAAAAACTATTTTATTTTTATAAGAAATAAAATATTCATTTTTAATGATAGTTTTACTATATTAATTACTTATCTTATTAATAAAATATAATATCTTTTTATAGAAATCACAGAAATAATCCAACCCCATTATTTTTTAAAATAAAAACATTGGACAAAAACATAATATATAAATATAATATGAATATAAATTACCAAAAATAAATTAAATACTTATGAAAATGGTTTAAATGAATAATTATAAAAATTTTAATATGATTATTTAAGAATATATTCATCTTCACAAATTTAATCTCGAACAAGGTGATGGTTATTTGTCTCAAACTTCTTGATTTCAAAGAACATTTAAATTACAAACCAATGTTAATTTATGTGGTGAAAATAATTCATATTAGAAATATATTATCATGAATTTTATTTTGAAATATATATTTTATGGTAAATTTCATTCCCTCTATATCAAGTGTCCTTTATTAAAATGTTAATCATGTTGTAATGGTTCTTTGTATTAACAAATAATTCCATGAGACATGGTTATATTATACTCCATATTTTCCTTTGAATATTATGTTTCATACAGAAGGGTATAACCTTATAATATATTCACATTATTTACGGTAAATAAAAATTCAAATAAGTTTCTTAAATTCAATTTTTTTTATTTTTCACCCACATTTTAATGTTTTTTGGTAACTCAATTTTGATTATATGAGCATTGATTGCCCTGTAGAACAAAATTATTGTGAAAATTCTATCGATTTATTATATTATGTGTTATCCTATATATTTTAAAAAACATAAATAATATATCAGTAAACACCTTTTTTAATTATTTCTAACAATAAGGAATTATTTTCCAATAAGAGATATTGATAACTCAAATCTCAGCTCATTGAGTTATATTATTTCATTATAAACATATTTTATCCATGGTTTGCTCTATCCACCCTAATATATTTTTATTCTTATATATTGAATAAATACTCTAACATAAATGAATTTATTTGTACTCATTTATAATATAATTTATAATAAAATTTACTTTTAAAAAATTAAAAAGTGTTCTTTCCATTCACATAAATTTTTTATATCATACCATACCCATTTATACAATGGAAACAGATGGATTATTATATGAAAATTATATTATATTTTATTTTAATTTAATTGTATTGAACAATTTTTTACTTCACCTTTTGAGAAATATGTTATCAAGTGACCATTACATATATATTTTACAATAATTTTTTATAAAATAATAAAATATCATTAAGTATTCACTTCCACTTATGTTTTTATTATCTAATGGATTTACTCTAATATGTTTTATATTTAGGAATTAGTAGTAAAATATAAATTTATAATTTTAGGTATTTCTCTCATGGAATAAATCAATTATATTATTGATACCTTATTTTGTGATAACAATAAATGATTTCCTTTTTGAGGTAGTTTTTCATTTAGTTCAACATCCTTACTTGTTTAACCTATTATGATGAGGTTATACATTTTGACAAATTACCCCTTTCTCCATCCATATGGGTAAATATCATGTCATACCATTACTAACTTAGGAAAATATAATGTAATTATGTATATTGTTATTCTTATTCTAATGTCTATTTTAAAGATGGTTGTCTTTTTTGAAAATCAACATTAATTATCTAAAGGGGTTAGGATGATGGTATCCTTGTTTCATTTTTTAACATTATTGGTTTTACGTATGTTAATATTATAATATAGATGAATATTATGAACTCTTATTGGGATATTTTTTTATTCACCATCACATATGATAAATTTATTAGTCTTAAATATGTGATGGGTTGGATTGAAATAATTTTTCACCTCAACGCATCATCAATTATAATGAGACAAACAAAACATTGTATTTTGTTGTATACTACTTCAAATATAAGTAAAATTTATTATTAAATGATCTTAATATGATGTTTTTTATTCCCTGAATTTTGTATTACATTTGTATGAGATTAATATTATTGATATTCGTAATTTCATTTATTATCATGACTATAAAATTATTCTAGTTTCAAATAAATATATAATTAATTTGATTATTTATTATTTTTTTATTATGTATATCATGCTTAGGTTTTTTTATCACCAACTATATATTTCTCTTACTAAAAATTTGATCTTACCATTTTCATATGTTTTCATTCCCTACACTATGTAGAAAATTAATATATGTTTTTTCTTGAATGAAATATTGTGTGGATAATTTTTGGGAGATATTGAAGACTTTTAGTGATTATATAGTTTTTATGTAGTGCTATGGATTATAGATTAGTTATGAAATATGATAGATTCATATTTTTCGTTCATGTTTAATAAAATATTTGTTGCATTCGAAAAAAAATTCTTGGATAATTCCATTATATTTTTATATTTTTTTTATGTTTTTGAATTGTTACAGGAGAGTTGAAATGGAATGAAAATGTATTATTTTTTATGAAAATATTTTGTGGTGAACCCATTATAATTATCAATCTTTTAAATTTTATATTTGAATGGGTTTTCATGTTACTTTAAAAAATAGGTTCCAAGACTAGTGGTTCCCCCAACCAAACAAAAACCTTCCACACAGCCCTCCTAAGGGACTGGACGACCATGTGTTCACATAGGTAGGACAATCCAGATCGGTGGTGCTTATAAGAATCTAGCACATGTGGTGGCCCAAAGGTGGTGAACCCCAGTGGATGTAGCAGTGGGTCAAATCCCATTAGTGCTCATGTGTGTGGTGGGAAATCCCACATGGATATGGGAGGAGCATCTCATAGGGATGGCATGGACCATGGTGGCTATAGGAGTCCTATAGCTCCATATAGACATTTGTAATATATTGATCTATAACCTTGTATTATAAGGTACTACATTCCAATATATCAATATGATGTGGGACATACTTATATTTTGTAAATGTTCAATTTTATAAAAATATATTCATTCAACATCACCCACTCAGATATAGGGATTTACCATTTTCCACTACTCAAGATGATTCTCATCAACCATCATTCCTTGAATTCATTGATAAACCAAAATGGCATCACCTTCTATAGCTCAGGATAATTATCTATATCTATTCCAATTTCAAGGGACACCACATATCATTTTATTCGTTCAGGCCAACACCGATGAACATATTTTGAACTCCTTAAGGAAACATCAAAGGCTAGAGGGGTAGAAAGAAGAGCCACCTCTCTATTGTCTCTATTTCCACATCCACGAAATCTACAACGACATCACCATACTTCTAAGAAATCCATGAAAGACCCAAACAAATGAAGCATCCCTGAAGAAGGAACATACCTTAGGAAGTGACGGTACACTCTTATAGTGTTTAAAAAACACAAATAGTGGGTCTCTTATGGTTTTAAGTGAAGAGATAAATGACTTTCCACATATTTTTGAAATGTTATATAAAGAATTAATTCATGCATGGTTGAAACCTATACCCTCTATAACTTTAAAAAAAATCGATATGGATAGATTAAAGGGATAATTGACTAAAATGAGATCCCACGAGGGGTAACTGAGGGAAATTTTTTTACACTTTGATTTGAAAATTTTATTTTATATATTTTTTAATTTCTTGGTTCAGTTTTTTTCATTGTAATTTCATTTTTATCTTATAAATAAAACAATTAATTAATTTCCATTAATTTTGTTCCACCCACCAATTTTTCATATTATTTATCTTCCACCTCCTCCTCTTCTTCCCATTCAATTATGTTATTTTTTTCTTCCTTTAATATTCATATTTATATTTATTTTGTTTATTTTATTTTATTTTATTTGTATTATAAATGTCATATAATTTACATGTTCTATTTTTTATTTTTATTTTCTCTCTCTATATTTCTCCTCAACATTCCATATTTTTCCCTTATAATTTTAATTGTATTCTTCCTTTATTAATTTTATTATTATATGTTATTTTATTATTCCACTATTGTCCCACTTTATAGTATTCTGTTCTCTTAATCTATGTAATGGTAGGTTGACCAGAGGCATGTCCCAAAGAGAGGTAAATGTGTTATTAAATTCAATCTTAATGTTTATTTTATTTTTCTAAAATATGATTTAAATTCACAAATTAGGTAACTGTCCCCCAGGCCATGAAATCAAGTTTATTTATATTTTTTTTATCCACTATTCCCTCTATCCATTGGTTATATCATCACATTAGGGAGTTGAGAATGTCAATGGATGAAGTAGAATCAATGAATACAAGTCCTATAATATGTCACACCCTCAACCAAGGTGTTTCATCGACCTTGATTATATGAGGAGGTGGAATTGAGATTTCATAGGCATTCAAGATTTAACAAATTCTAAATTAAAGGAAAGTGATTCATATTATGATTTCTTGTAAGTATCGTCAATATAATATCGGAATGATAAAAAATAATATTTATTGAATCCAAATAAAAACCCAAGATAAATATCTTTCTTTATTAATTTATTCAATTTAGAATTTTATTTTACTTTATGTTCATAACATCCATATCGACGGTACTTTTCATATACTGAAAATTAGAAAAAATAATAATTTTCATTTATATATTTAAAAAAGAAACAGTTTAGGTGAATTTGAATAAATATGTGAACAAAATTGAGAATTTCCTTATGTTAGACCACCCTTTACTTCCACTATGCTGAAAATGGAATATAAATTACCTTTTCCACACCCTACCATAGGTATTATATAGACACTAGATTCATTTTAATAGATCCAACCATTTTTTTTTGATATTTTTATATTTCATAGTATGTAGATTTTAAATTTCCTATAAAAAACCATAAAAAATCATTTTCCATGATGTTTCTAAAAAATTAGTTTTTAATACATCGAATAATAACTCTAAGATGGAAGAACTGATATATCCCAATGAGGGTGAGTTAGATCTCCCAAAAAATATCAATGAACTCACTAACCTTGAAATTTATATGATAAGTTGGAATGACACAACAATTTCATTTCATAAACTAGAATATGTGCTTCATGAAGAAAAAGGTTATTATCAAAGACTAAATGCTATGAAAGAAGTGCCATTAGAGCTGCACAATTTCACTAAAGTCATCAAAGTGGTAGAGGCCCATCATAAAGGGTATCCACAACCCATCCATCTAAATATAAAAATTCAATAATACTATGATACACTAGAGTACATCCATGATCAAGAAAAAAATTTCAACTGATTTAAATGTGAGATACCCACAAGATATAGATGAATTATGGAATGAAGATGATGTGTAACTTGGTATCTCGAATCCCTAAATAGTTAAAGTGCCATAACCAATGACTGTAACCCTAGTTATAGTAGAGGAGGATACCACATCTGTGATGGAATGTTATGACAATATGAAGGATTTGGACAACCATCCCCCATTTATTGAGACACAAATTCAAGAGAAAATCACCATTAAGGAAATGATTCATTGAAAAATAACATAGGGTAATAATTTTATTTGAAATTTTTTTTATGATATTAGTCTATCTAATTTGAGAATTACCCCTTTTTTTATTTTCAGATTTTTTAAATTCTGTTCATGCTTCTGGGGAAAATGATGAAATTGGACAAGCACCTATTAAGAAACACATGGAGATCCCACAATATACTAAACATGAATTTGAGTAATCCCATCATGTAGTCTATGTTTCTGATCCTGAAGAAATCAATAAAGTTGGTACTCATATTTAAATATTTACCTTAATTATTAATAATTAAAACTAAAATTTTTTTCAATTAAAAATCTTTATTAAATTTCATTTTGAACATTCAATTCATGCATTACATGATGATCTAGAATTGGATGTGTGAGAGATGGTTTCACAAGTAAAAAAATGATTTGGGATAGTCTATAAATAATGCTACCCCTGCCATGAAATATGTAAACATTTTGATGGTGTAAGATCCTATATACTCTATTAATGGAACATTACCTAACAAAAATACAATGTGGAATCTGAAAAAAGAAACATGTGGTGGTTCAACTCCATGAAGTGTGTTCTACCACCATACTAAAGATAACTAATAGTACATCCATCTATTGGATGTGGAATACAAAGTGACCCCGTGCAGAATCATACAATGGAAAATCCTATTAAATTATTTCAAATAATTTAAATTTCTTATTTTGAATATTCCACTATGAATCCCCATGTCCTCCTATATTTTTAGATAAAAATACATGATCGTATTGATTAATGGATTTTTTTTATTCTATAGGCTCATTCTAGAAAGAAGAATCCCTAAAATGGTGAAGGGGAAATATGAATAAGATTTATTGGAAATGTATTGGACTTTTTATAAATATTATTTTAACATATATATATATTTTTACATGAACTTGATGTTATTATTTAAATGTTTAATTTCATGCCCCCATTTTAATATATGCTTTACATGAATTATATAGGATACATGAGTTTCTTACAGATAATGGGATTCCATGTTTTATATTTCGACGGTAATGAGAGTGAATGAGTAAAATGGGGAATTAGAAAAATTAATGTTAATGATGGATATTAAAATTAGGACTAATGATTTAATGTAAATATTTTATTTATGGTAATGTAATTTCCTTGAACATTTTTATAGTTTAATTTTAAAAAAACATTTGGAATTGATTTTTTATTATTTTCAATGCAATGATTAGTTTTTTAATTTTAAATATATCTAATTCTCAAGAGTCTTTAAATACCATGTACTTCATAGTTTATTCATGATCATATTTATTGAGTGATCCTGGGATATGTAGTCGACTAAAACATGAATTTAAACTTATAAAATATATGAGTAAGAGAAAACATATTTATAATGATTATGAAATATTTTATAAATCCCTATCCCTTGAGATAATATTTATATCAATCCTTTATTATCCCATAGATACCATGAATTTCTTTATTTGGAATGAGCCATTTTTCAATAAATTTATATCCATTCCTATCTCCCACTTATTATTTTCGCGATATTTAAACGTTGAATTGTGGGGGAGAAGGAAGTCCTGACAAATGGGTTGATATGCATTTTATGGATAAAAAATGGATGGGATGCAAGTTGTGGCTCATAATTCTAGTTTTTTATTATTTCATTATCCTCTTTCTTGTTTTTATCCTCTTGATAAAATAATAAAAAATGAAAAAAGAACCAAAAAATATGAAAATACATGATTATCATTGGGGAAATCCAAAAAACGCCATTATTAGACATATGTTTTTGTCACATTTGGTTAGGTGGTGGTTATGAGGTTTATGCTAATCATAACATTCATTAAAAACAGTAAACATGTTCTGTGAAGGAGAAAAAAAATACTATTTGTGTATATATAATTTAAATAATGTTCAAAAAACATTCATTATTATTTAATTTGTTCATAATCATTAATTTGGGTTTTTGGAAAACCATGAGTATTTATCTTAATAGGAGAGCATTTATTTGGGAAATAAATTTTGATATCATGCTTCATACATAAAGAGATAAACCTCATCCTTGAGACTTAATTATAAAACATCAACCCCTACCATCCTTAACCCTTAGAGTCATTTGAACCATGATTGAAAATCCATCATGATTTTGGGTTCATTTTGACTTTTAAATGTGGATAAGAATCTCCTTTAGAAGCCTATGTGGGAGGAAAAGTACCATCTTGTTCAAAAGGCAAAAAGTAAAAAAACATTATTTCATTCGTTCTATAAAAATTGAGAAATTAAATTGATATTTTATGTGTAATTCGGAAAATTATACTTAACATTGAACGTCGAAAAATTTTTTTACTTGGAAATTTGATTATTGGTAACATTATTTCTCTCTAAATTCCTTGATGAGTTTTCATGCTTCAGTAAAATCATAGATTTTGTGTGGGGGTAATTGAAATATTCATATATAGTAAATATTTACATGAAAATATTGATGGATTTTGAACATTTTATATTATAATTCCTTTATATTTTAATGTTTAATTAGAAAACGGGAAATTGTAATTTGGGAGTTAAAATGGAATGAAAATGCATTATTCAGTTTGGAACATAATGTTTGGTGAACAGATTCAAATAATATGTTTATTTTAATTTATTAGTTTAATTTTTTATCTAGTTAATTTATAAAAATGGTTCAAACCCTATGACAGTCCTAACAACAGGAAAACATTCCACAAATCCACCTAAAGGGGATGGGTATCCATTTAAGCCCACATAAGGGCCAGCTAAAACCAGTTGATCACTAGGGCATCAATCATGTTTGATGATCAGAGAATTATAAATTCCATGGAATGTACGGTTGGGTAAACACATGCCAGCACAAAGGCTTCTAATGGTCCATAATGTATGGTCATGGGAGGAGGAGCTCATTGGGACAATGTGGTTACGATGGCACCGTGAGTCCTCTAGCTCCCGGCAGACATTATTGAGTCAATGATCTACACATTGTATTATATGGTTGCCTATACCTATTTATCATTTATATATAGGAGTAATTTTTAACTATTACTATTTAAACATAACAAACATTCTACAATCCCACCTAAGTGGTGCTTTATCCTCATCCACATAGAAGACATGACTGCGTGTCACCATACAACATAATTCTCTACCACCTTCCACACCTGTATTCAAAAGTAATATGCTATGGGGTAACATATAAAAGATCAATCTTGATATCTAACTCTATGTATATGCCAACAGACACCAAAGTTCATCTTCTTATACTTTGTCTGATAGCCATGAACACATTGGGAGCACCCTCTTGCCACGTTGAAAGAAAGAGGGGAAGAAGAAAGATCCACCTCTCCCCTATCATTACTTATACATACATCAAATATATATCCACATTAAAATACTCACATGTAGTCAATGAAATACAGAAACAACCAACATAATCATGAAGAAAGTGTTTCCCTAAAGAAGAATTGGTCCACACCAGTAACCCCTAAGCCCTTCTAGTGGTTCAAAAATTCAAATTGAAGGTACCTAATGGTCTTAATGAAGATATAAATGTGTTACAATAGATAAAAGGTATATTATTTGATGAATATATTCTATGAGGTACTGAAGAAGACCCTAAATTCCAATAAAATGAGGTGCCATAGCCAATTGAAAGGGATTCCATACCCAAAAGAGATCCCACCAGAGGGAGTTCAGGCCACATCATGCTACAAATAATATTTTTTTTATTTTTTTTCTAAAATACATTTAGTCTTATTATTATTTCAATAATAAATTTATATTTCATATATAAATTAATTAATTCATGTATTTCCATCAATTTTGATTCACCGACCTAGTTATCATTTTATTATTCTTTAGTATGTTCTTCTCCTTCATATTATTCATCTATTATAATATTTTCTTATTATATTTTCATTGTTATATATATTTTTTTTTTATATTTTTCAATTATTATTATTCAAAATCTTAGAAACTTATATTATTAAATTTTAATTCTTATTCTTCTTCAATATGTCCATATATTCTCATCCACAAATATTCAATTTTTATTTTATTATTATTATTCATTATTCTAATTTAATTGATTCATATATTATATTCTCTCATTAATCCATTATGATAACTTACTCCTAATAATTGGAGTCAAACCTGAGAATTTCCCTGAGGTAGGTCATAGTGTTCTAAAATTCATTCATTAAGTTTATTTTATCTTTTTCATATATTAGAGTGACATGAACAAGTGTAGCGACTGTCCCTCGACCCGTGCACTAAAATTTATTTATATTATTTTTATTGATATTTTTACCTCTCTTCATTGGATAGCACATCAAACAATTGATTTTAGAAAATAAATATATAGAAATTACATAGTGGAATCTGGGTCTTGGACGACATCGCACCCACAACCAAGATGTTTCATAAACCAAAATTATAGGTGGAGGTGGAATTGATATTTATTTGTAAATTTGAGATTTCTCAATTGGAAAATAACTTGATAGTAATTTATCATGATATTTCAGGTTTTTATTAACAAACTAAATTCAAGGAAATTAATTAGAATAATGAATGAAACCAAAGCAGACCCTAAGAAGAAGTGCTTTCCTTAAGAAATATTTTTTAAAAAAATTCATGTTAGTTGAATTTTATATTTTGTATTCTACATGTCAATCCAATATATTAGAAAATAAAAAACTCAAAAACTATTCCATTAATTGTATAGAATAAATTAAAACAATATAAAATGAATAGTTTATGTGAATTAGAATAAATTGGTGAAGAAATTGAGAAGCTCCTCAGGTGATACGACCCTGGACAACCACTATGATGCACTAAGATAATAATATATTTCCCACACCCTATGACATGTATCCCTTCAAAATGCATGTGATTTATTAGTTTATTATTTATTTAAATTTTTTGAAGCACTAAACCTAAATGTTATTTTTAATGTATCTGATGTAATATTTTTATTAGATCATGTAATTAATGGGATAATCCTGCCTAAGAATTAGTAGTTTGTATTTAATCTAGTTTGTCACATATGTGTTTAAGTCATGGGATATGGGAAGATTGGCCCGGTCTTTACAAGATATATCCCTTGTTCTCTATCATTATAATGTCTGGATGATTCAAAACCTTTTTCATATTTAAAAAATAAATTAACATCCTCATATAAATATAAACCTTAATGTAAATTTGTTTTTTTATGATTTGTGATGTTCATAGCATTCTTCATGTTTTTATACATTTTCCATTCACTATGTTTCACCCCTTTCTCATCAGATTCTAATTCGTCTGTGTATCTATATATATAATCACTGTAAAAGTGTCTAAATCCATCAACATTACAACATTTTTTTTCATTAACTAATTTTTTCATTCAATATTCAATTTTTGAACCCTAGTGATACAAGAGTAAAAATCTTCTTATGACCTTCCTCACCCTTACTATCTGAGTCTCCTGATTCCATAAACATTGCTTAATTAACATATCTTTTTCTCATTTATTTAATGTATGTTAAATATTTTATTATGTTCTTTAATGATGTATGTTTCCACATCTCATAATCTATGAGTATTTTGTGTCACATGTTTACTATCAAGTCCTCTATTTATCCTATGGATTATACCATATATTTATATTGGTTTATAGAACTCTAAATAAATTTATTAAAATTTATTGAATATTATTTATTCCCACATAACAATATTTTTATCTCACTTTTTCATCGATCCTTTTAATGTTATAATTAGTTTATAAATCATTATACATCGTTATTTATTCAATTTTAATTCTATAAATTTTTTTCATTTTTTAATGTTAAAATTTATCTCAAAACATCTCTTTAATTTATTATATATTTCATATATAATTTAAATATCCTTGGACTTTGAAATATACTCACTTATTCTTATGTATGGTATATTAATGTTTTAAATTTCCTCCCTTCTCTTTTATTTTGTATCTGATATTGTAGAAGAAAGACTAGTTTTTCATGATAAAGGTCCCAATGATGAATTTTGGAAATGGTGATGAGGTTGAAGTGTGTGGTGTGTGGTGGTAAGAATGATTTTATAAGTAGGCTAGATGAACCCACCCATAAGATATCAGATATTTATCATTCTAGAATATTACTACAGACCTCAAAAATTTTAAGATGGTTCCAACAGCTCACTGGTGAACGCCACCAACATTCCAGTGTTCATAGTCTTTTTGGGCAGATAATACACATAACATGTTTTAATTATACACATTTTCTAACCCATATTGACTATAAAATATATCACCTTGATCTAATTTTTAATGAGAGATCTCTATCATAGTTTTTAAATATCTCTAATCCATTTTCCCTTGTTCTATCATCCTTTTACCGATGCGGTGGTATCAGACTGGTATGTTATTCTTAGATCTATGAAAATTTCATCTCATTTATTGTGATATGAATAATGATATATAATAAATATTTATTCTCCTAGATTATATGATGATCAATTACACATTTATTTATTGATCATTTTCAAATCATGCGCATTGATGGAAATCCGTGATCAAATTGAGATATAAGTAACATAATGAATGCTAAACATAATTCTATTATTCAATTATCATCCTAGAGAAATTAATTATAGTTTATTATTGATCCAAATATAATTCATTGACAATATGTTAGTACATTTCTAAAGTTGTTTTGCTGGTCAAGCACATCTCATTGGCCAAATATGAATTCTTCATAAAAGGTGACATTTTCAGGGATGTTTCTTAAAAAGATAATGATGAGAAATATTTCCTCTTCAATCTAATAATGAATCATCATTGTATAGATGATCACTCGATAGCCCTATGTAATCTTCTTAGAAATGTAAAAAATTTCAAAATTTATTCATTGATCAATAATAAAATCATTTAATACACATCCTTTTTTTCTACACATAATTTAATTGATTATATTCTTGGACTCCACATGTTATGTGATTCAAGAATAGCCTTCTAGAAATTGAATCTCTCTGAGTCTCATTATAATCCACTTTCACAAAAGTCATAACCCTATCTATGCTCTCTTTAAGAGTCACATTATTCTATGAAGGCTATTCCATGGTTCATTCCACAATCCTTAATGAACATATTATTTCTAATCGATAACCTTTTGCTTGGATGTTACATAACTTTTGGGGCACATATATACATTTGTTTCTATGGTATTATTGTTCTATTTGATTGTTAGTTTTTTTGGGTTGACTGTGATAAAATTTGGGTGTCTATGTATCCCACTAGTCTTTTTATGAATTTTTTCATTTGTATGATTGCCATATTATGACTATGTCGATTATGATTACATATTTGTTTTCTAAAATATTTATTTTAATGAAATATTATTCCTCCTTGTATGATTCATCCTATTATGTGGTAATTTTCCATCAAAATTCCTTGTTCTTATTGTTAATAATAGGTGGATAATCATGATTTGATTATGTAACGACTTCATATTTGTTGAAATATTTTATAAATAATATAATCTTTCTAATATTCTTTTCATTTAATGAAATAATGAGTATAACATTTTTTAACAAATCACTGATATTTCCTTAAATCATATGAAACACCATGTCATTCTTTCACTACTAGTAGAACATATAATATATGGTAGTACACACAAGATTATTTTTGACATTTATGACCCACAATAATGATTCCCTTTTTTATCCTACGTTATATGAAATTTTATGTTTTACCGAACAATAATATACAATTGATATTATTATAAGTACTACCTAGAGATTGGAATGGAAGCTATGAATAAGGTTAACTAAATTATGAAAAATTTCATTTACACATGTATTTAAAAATAATCATTTGGTTATAAAGTAGTGGAATCCTATGTAACAAATATTTGTATATAACTAAATCACATTTCTAAGAAAACTATTTTCCTATATGAAAACATAATTTTATCTCAACAAAAAAATAAACCACTTTTGATAATAGTTTTCAATAAAATTCATATATCTTAAAATCAACTGGTTTTTTATACTCATCATACATATTTTAAATTTATAATATAATAATAAGTCTAATTTTATGAATAAAAATATATATATTTATAAATGATAATTTTACCACCTTTGATAGGTGAATCCATTTTTATGTCTAATTTGTGAAAAATCAATAAATATAATTTGAAAAATAATAATCTTTTAAAAAATAGTAATATCATAATTTATTTTGGGTAAATATTTTGGTATTTTTTAGTGTAGTTTCATTTTTTTTGAATAATCGAAAAAAGTAAATGTTAAATCAAAAATAATTTTTCATATTATTTAGTTATATAGATAAATTATATTATAATTTATTTTCAAAATTTTAATTAAATAATTTATACATATATTATACAAAAATTTTTCATTTAGAATATTATTATAAAGAAATTAAATATGAAAACATTTTAATATTTTAGACCTTTTCGCTTCAAAAACCTGTGCCCTCATCCGGTTTGGGGGATTATATTTAATATAAAATTTTCCATATCTAATATTGAAATTTGGGAAGATGGATTCAATATTCTTAATCATCATAATTTATAATTCTAATAATGTAAACATTTATTTCTACCCAATATATTTGTGAAATTCATTATCATTAATTACAATAATGAAAAGAAAAATTAGCTAAACAAAGGAAAAAACCAGAAACATATGTCCTAAAACGAAGTAAAAAATTTTACAAAATCAATTTTTTTATATAAGGAATATATCCTACCATTTTTAGGATTTTTTAAATTATTGGGGTTAATTTATATTGGAAACATGTGGGAGTAATTCCCTTTTTAAAAAGTTAAAATAATGTGTCTCCTCCACCAATATTGAATAGAACTCACCACTCCCACTTATTCAAACCTATCAATAAATTTATTTTTGAAACAAACTTCCTAAATATCATTACAAATCCCCTTACTTTATCATAGAATCCTTATTTTTGGAATTTAACAATCCACAGAATCTCTTGGATTCAAAACAAAAAAGAGTTCCCTAAAGAAGAGTTAACATTCGCCCATTAGATATTTTTGTTTATTTTCATTACCCACCACCCTAAATTCATCTTGTTAAAGCATTACATAATAAGATTATTATTCTATATATACTTATATTTTTTAATTCAAAGGTTTTTACCAACACTTACAAACTAATCCATTAAATGGTTAATTAACTGACAGTTATTGTGCACGGTGAACTATAGTCTCATTAAACACGGTTGTTCGTATTCCCTATACACCCTATAATGATTGGATGATATAATGGAAAAAATATAATAAATTATATAAATAATATTTTTGATTTATTTATTCTGTGGTAATTATTATTTAAATTTACATTCTCGATTTAAATTTTTTAAAACAATAACTTTTTGTATGGATCTATGGACCTCCACCTTCTCAAAGCATTGTGATTCATTGAAAGATCACATGGAATTTTTTAAGTATGGGATTATTATAATTATATGATATATATTATGTAATAATTATACTGAAATAATAATAAATACATATATTAATATAATTCATTTACCTTCTTTATTTTAATTTATAATAAAACGGAAACAACATTCACGTACATGTATGACCTACCTTCTCTATGAACGGATTATTCCATTTTACAATTAAATATTTTACAGCTTATTATAAACATTTATATTATAAAAATATATGATAATTGCATAATTTTTGATATTCAAGAATTAATTTACTTATTATCTATGTAATAGGTTAAATAATAACAAGTCACAACATCTGTGAAAGACAAAGCATGTATTACATTAAATGAAAAATTAACATGAAATTGTTAAAAAATATATAATAAAAATGAATAAAAAATCTTATATGGAATTATATATAATAATATGTTTCATTCCTATATTTATAAAAAACATATACTAATTATACATGATTTTTTAACATAAATGAATAAATTCAAGGCTTAATGTAGGGCATTTAATATCTCACATTTGATATCTAGGTGGAACGTGGCATGTTAAACACTCATTATTTTTGTGTGGTGTATATAAATATCATTAATGTATTATATGGTAATTAAAATTATATATTTTGGTATTTTCAAACCATTTATTATCATTCTTTAATGGGGGTTAGATTAAAAAAGATACCAAATCGATATGGTATTTTTGCCTTAATTTTAGTTTTTCAAGACTCATGTTTCTTGTAAACCTAAATTTTTTTATGATATGAATATACAATTCATTTTACAAGATATATCATGAAGATTATTAATTTTATTATATTATAATCATTATGTAATTTTATTATTCTCATGGAGATTGTGATTTAGTTTTATCAACGTGGTAAGTATTTATTGCCATAATCTCATAGATTATCAAGATTGTTTAGGTTTATGACTCCATTGATGAAATATTATGATAAATATCTTAATAAGTCTGTTGAATATTAAAATCCAATGATTATTCTTGTCATATCCAAGTAATGGTATCATTATTTCACTGTTTTTCGATTATGATAAATAAGAAAATGTTTTTATGAGTATACATATTTATTGCCCCCTTTGGTCAGAAATTGGTGTTTTTTCAAAATCTGGTATTCTATAAATGAGTAACAAAATTATTAATATTAGCCTATTATGTTTAAAAAAAATTTATCTAAATTTTTTTCCATAAAAAAACTATTTTCAGATGAATATTCTTTTCATTCTCTTATCAACTCACATTCCTAATGTTTTTATGTTTTAAAAGTAATTTTTGGTATATACGGACTTACCCACCATCACGACTATTAGTTATTTGAATAATATATTGTATTCATTCAAGGATATTTTTTTAATAATTTGTTATCCTAATTATATTTAAAGCTTGTTAATTTTGAAATAGGTTTCAAATAAAATTGTTTCCAAAAATTATTTCTCTTTGAAAATAGTTTTAAATAATTTTCAAAGGTTCTTTTATATGTTTTGAAAATATTATTTCCAAAGAAAAGGATTTTGATGATTTAAATAATTACTTATAATTTTTCAAATATTCATTATAAAAATATTTTTTGAAATATATTTCAGGATTTTATTTTATTTTTTATGAATTCTTTCAAAGAAAATGATTGTCAAAATATTCATAATATTTTGTTATATGTTTTAGTTGTTATTTTAAAATAAAGCTATTAAAAAATGGATAAGGTTTTCAAATTATTTCTTCGAAGAGAAAAATATATTTTCCACATGAAGTGTTTAAAATAATTTTGTAATGGATTATTTAAAATAAAATGATTTTTAAAATGATTTTATAACAATTATTTTCAAATAATGGCTATTTTCCTTAAGAAATGTCTATTATGATCTTTCAAAATCATTTTCCCACTAAGAGTATATACATTTTTATAGTTTATTATTTACTGTGGATATCATCTATGAATACCATTCATATTATTCCGTAAATATTTTATATTTTCAGAGAATAATTTTTATGATACTTGTTTCATTTCTACTGGTTATGGATTACTAAAACCCACTTGTATTAGTGGGTTCTGATTTAATGAAATGGTTATGAGACCTATATAATTTCTAAAGTTAATTATGTGATGATATTTTTATGATAACCTTTTCATTTTATGGGTTAGGATTTGATGTTTGTGAAAACCATCTATTTTTGTATGTCATGATATTTTTAATGTTTCTTTATCATGTATAACATGTATATATGATTTAATTATGTTTTGGGTGGGACCTATATCTCCCTCTAATGAATTTGGTAAGGATTTATATCTCTTGAGATAATTATGGGAATCAATTATATAGTATTGATCCAATATGGAGGATTGAAAAACTAGATCTACCTTAAGAATATGGTCACCCTAAATGGTATTGGAAGATTGGGAAGCCTGATTAACTATGGAAAAAAGTGGAAAATGAATCCTATATAAGAAAAAAACTGCAACTGTAGATGTTGGTGTGTTTTTTATAGTACATGTAGTCCCCATAATGTTCCCTAATAATAATTTGTAGTGAGGCCTGAATTATAGGAAATTAATTTGTGGCATGAACTTGATTATATGTGCACAATGTTATGAGTGTAAATGGATCCATGCTCATCAGTTTTAGTGAGGGAATGATTTCATGTCCATAAATAAATAAGTTAACCTCTTTCTATTTAAACATGTTCAAAATGCTTTTATCTATTGTTTGTGACACATGTTAATGTGTTATTCCTATGTTATGCTATTATGACTTATGATCTTTGTATTCATTATGATTCATGTCTTATGAACATCCAATCATTATTCAACAACTCTTGATTTTGATTTTTGATAAGTAGGGTTTGACCTACTAATAATATGATCATATTATCACAACCTTACGACCATGTTATTCAAATATATTTCCCCTAAGTACACTTAGTGAGTATAAGAGCACACTGATTTCTTGTGTTTCCTTTCTCCAGGTTATGAAGAATGGTTTTAAGTATGAGTTAAAAAGGGAAGATATTTATGGGAGATGATGAATGTATTTCGCCATGTTACAAGAATGTGTTCCTAGTATCCATAGACACTAAAGGATTATATTCCTCAAGAGTTTTATTTTTTAATGTGGTGAATATTCTTAAAAAATGATTTAATATCCATATATGTTATTCCAATGTCTCTATACTTGGTATAAATGGAAATTTTTAGTCATCCATTGGATTATAGGTTTAGAAATCATCAGTGAGATCCCCAGGTGTATTTCTAAGGATATTTATTTGTCTAACCTTTAGTATATGAATAAAAATGATTTCCATAATTGGAACATTTCACATAATTATGGTAAAGGATTGAGAGAGTGATTTTAAATTAATTAAATACATATATCCACACTACAACTAAATGAATCTCTAGAACATATTTACATGTAGTAAATAACCGAAAAAATACAATATTGATATATGCACAGTCAGGAACTATTGCATAATAATGAACCTTACTACACACCTGGATTCACACTCTTAGGGATATATTTGGATATTACCTAAATCATTATGTATAATCATAGTATTGTAACAAAATACAAATATGACTTTCCTAGGATAAGCCTATGTTGTAATATATTTAAAAAAGTCTCGATATTTATACATCATATCTATATTGTTTCAGGATTATGTGATTTCCCACCAAGATAAGTGCTTCTCAAACTATGGTTGCTGGTTTTAGTCAATTGATGGGACTAGATGGAACCAGTTCAACATTTAATGTCTGATATATAGATTGTATGAGATTTAAAAAAATTATTTCTATATTGTAAATCACATGATGAAAATTAGAGACATATTATGAGTTTTGGTTATACATATAAATATAAAGAGTCCCCAAATGACTTGTGAAATATATCTGATGTTCTAACAATATTTTTTTCCATAAACATTAGAATAATGATTAAATTGTGGTAGGGGAATAGTAAGACATGAATTTTCATTCATATTTTAAAAACTAGTATTAAGTAATAATAAGAATAAGCATAATTATTATTTGGAGAAGGAAGTGGGATGAATGAATTATTTATGTTTTTGAATTCAAATATTATTTTATATGAATCATGAAATATATAAGTATTTTGAATATAGTTTTTTAATTATTGATTGAAATGGTTATGTTTAATGGTGATGAAGACCTATAAAAGTGGTTTAATGTAAATGTGATGTTTTGATTAAGGGAAGGTACCCCTTATTGTGTTAAAGATGTTGAGAAAATTATACATTTACTGGACACAGAGATGATTGAATTGGATAATGGAAATTGTATAGTATCATTGAACTTATAACCAATTATCTATTTTTTTATAATGTGGTATATTATATATGGATTAAGGTTACAAATTTATGTATTTAAGTATATATCTCGTAGTATTTGTAATAAAGAAGCAGTCAGGGTTTCTGAAAGGATTTATAGTAATTTAGGTTATTTCCAATTTTTGAGTGAATACATGGGGAAGGTGGTCACATGTCTGGTATGTAAAAAGTATTATATATTATTTAATATATGGGGGATTAATTCAATGATTTTGTTGATAAACTCAGTGACCTAATTTTTTTAAAAAAAATTTGGACTTTCAAAAATGGAATGGTATATAAGGTTAAACACTTATTGAATGGTTTATGTTAAAATTTAGATGAGGTTTTACAGAATTAACAACATTTATTCTATATTATATTCTTTAGAGATTGAATAAAATTTTCTATCAATTTTCTATGATTTTATCTTATGATATATTGAATGACATATCATTCTATTTATAGACCTCATGATATATTATTGCTTTAGGAATGATGAATTCACCTTCATTTCTTGGAATAAGAGATGAAGTGAAAAAAACCATGGGATGAAAAATGGTGACGTTGTGATGAAATCAAGTAAATATACCTCATCATAATAATTATTAAACATTATGAAAGGATACTAAAATAATAGGTTGTCATATTATCATCATTTTCGATGATATCAATGACGACATTCAAATTTCTTCAGTTTATGGTTTGTGATTGTTAAAATTCTCTAGATCACCAATTATTTATGATTAGTCATAATTATTAATTACAATAATTATTTAAAAACGTATTAAATTTCTTTATTTTATCACTCCACATATGTTATCTTATATGGAAACCTCGTTATGAGTTACATCCGATAACGATTATAGTTATAACTTTTGCTTTTCTAAAGGAAGTTTTAGTAATCATGTTAATTCTGTGGGTTTCAATGAATTTAACATTCAATTATTAAACCATTGAAATCCACAAAACATTTTTGGTGAGAAATTCATTATAAAGGGGATAGAATGTAACACAAAAAGATTTTGTGAAACATTTTTAAATCAATTTAATGTTACTTTTTTTTAATTTCAAACAACACAGAAATATAGCAATTATTATTAAAAAAACAATTTTTGGATTGTGTTATATGAAACACCATGTTTTTATTGTACTAAATTCAAAACATATATTATATTATGGTACATTTAATACCATGTTTTCCTATTATTACACAAAATATTGATTCCCTTCAATAAATCGTGTTACTTGAAAATATCAGAGTTACAATTAATATAATTATTAAATTATTATTATAACTACAAACTAGCTGTTGGAATTAAGTTTTGAATTATATTAACTAAATAATGAAATTAAGATAGAAATGTGTATATAAAATTAATCCTTTGGTTATAAATTTTTATAATTGTATGAATGAACTAATTGAAATTAATGAAATTAATTTTCTATGAAAACTATTTTTCTACATACAAACATAATTTTATATCAATAAATAAAATACTTTCGATTAATTTTTATAATAAAAAATATATATTATATATTTGATCAATATTTTTGATACTCATCCAATAGTTTTGATATGTATAATATAATAATAATTTAAATTTTATTAATAAAAATATGTATTTTTCTGAAATATAATTTTACAACCATTTAATGGAGATCTTATTTTAAAAATAATTTTTTACATCATATAATATTTAATTGAAAAAAATTGAAATATTAATATCAAAATGTACATTAGGTATATTTTTTAGAATGTTTCATTTTATGATGAATACGGAAAAAATAGAATTTTATTTTAAAAGATTTTTAAATTTAATTTTATTTTATAGATAATTTATACTTCAATTTGGTTTTAAAGTATAATTATATCAATTATTCCTATATAAATACAATTTTGGTTATTAGAACCAATTTTTCTTGAATATAACATGTATTAACATTACAATTTTTTGACCCTTTTTCTTCAAAAACTCTTAATCTCGTCCCATCTATGAGATTAAAATCAATTTTACATTATGAAACTAATTTCATTGTAATTTTATAATATGAAGACCATATTTATAATCATAATATTTTATAATTTATTATATGGTTAACATAGTTTTCGCACTAAAATTTATGTGAATCTGATTAAAATTAATTACAGTGTTTAAGAGAAACAATAGCTTAATAAAGGACTAAACATTTAACATAATTCCAAAAAAATACATATAAAATTATCCAAAATACATTTTTTGTTAATAGTTTTACACTATCCTTTTTATCCAATGTTTATTCTATTATTGGAGCCTCATTATATGGGTAAGTAGTGGGTGGAATTCCCTTTTCAAAATTTAACAAGAATGACACTACCCCTATATTATAAAAAGCCACTCACCCCTTCCAAAAATTCATATCTCTAATTCCTTATAAATGCTTCCAAAATCACTTCCCAAATACAATATATTTATCTTATAATCCCTATTTCAGAATAAATAAATTCATGGAATCCCTTTTGTAAAAACCAAATGGAGTTTCCCAAATAAGAGGTAACTTCCCTCTATAATACCATTTGTATTATTTTCATTCTCCACTACCTAAATGTTCAGGCAATAAGGTCTCCTTTTGACATTTCCATTCCTTTGTGTTTTGAAAATCATAAACCCTCTATATTAAGGAAAATCATATTTTCATTAAGCTTTATCTTAAGAAGGAATATTTTCCTTCCCCAAATTTTTTTACCCTTACCAATGTTTTCTTTTTTTATTTTATACATTCTAAATATAAATATGTATATTTATAAAGGGTAAAATAAGGTTTCTTATCAAAAACCTCATAATCCTATAAATACATAGTTTAAGAGTATTTTGTTTTCAGTTCTTGATTTCAGGTTTAGATTTCAGATTCTGATTCTTTGAAACTCAGATTCTAAATTCTCTGAAATCATATTCGGAATTCACCAAAATTCAGACTCTAAATTCACTAAAATTTAGTCTCTGAATTCTATAAAATTCTGACAACAAATTATCTAAAATTTTGACTCTAAATTCTGTAAAATTCAGACTCCAAATTCTCTCATATTTAGACTCCTAATTCATTAGATTTAGATTCCAAAATCTATTTAAATCAGGTTCCAAATTCATTGAAAAGTTGAATACGAATATCCAAGATTTATACTATACAAGTGTTTATTTTCCTAGGCTCTGAACATTTATTTTTTCATAGATTATGAAAAACATATTTTTTAAGAGACCATGTTTTTCATAAAACTATAATAATTTTGAAATGATGTCGTGCATTCTATTTCTAACTAACTATTTTTTGAGTGACATGTGTATAGGTCCCTCCGAAATTCATGGAAAATGTGACTGTTAGAGGAGGGAGTCGACCATTGGAGAAGTTCTTATAAATAGGATCTCATTTGAAAAATCTCATTACTAATTAATCACTATATATATTTCATGATGATGAAGTTATTTCTATAGGGAGAGACTCTCATTCCTTGTTCATAATGAATATCTTATTCAATTTTCTATGTGTAACTCAGATTATAGATGCATATACTTGAGGAATTATAGGGGAAAGAAGGTTTAGGTGGTGAATTACTAAAAGTTCGAGGATTTTCGTGGATATAATGACAGAGGTTCCAACAACCTTAGTGTTCAAGGGCTTGTAGGGATGGAAAGACTGATTTTGATATTCTTATCGAGGACTTACTCTTGTGTGGGTAATACAGACATTCTTGAACTTATAAATCAAAGGACCTTTATCCAAGGTTGTTGGATACCCTTCACTTTGGGTAAAAAGATTTTATACTTGTTACTCTTTTTTGTTTCATGTTTATTTCTTCTTGATTTTTATAAAGGAAGAAAGTATAACCTTGTAATACATTATTGTTCATTTGTATACTCAGATAAATAAGATTATATACGCATTAAAGTAGAATCTATTCGATGTAAACTTATCTTATGTTTTATTTCCAGATTCATATTTCTGTATCCTAGAATGTTTGTACAAAAAAAGTGATCTTGTGAATTTATCTTTTTTAACGTTGTTAAACATGGTTTTCAATAAGGTTAGAAATAAAGGTTTTTAAATATACAATCCACCCCCTCTTTTTATTGATCATCTATATTCATATTTTGATCCTATAATTTGTATCAAAGGTCTCTTAAATACTTATATATTCACATATAATATTTATTTTTTATGTTTTATTTGTTCTAAATATTATCATTACATGGTATTTTTATACTTTTATACAAACTTTTACTATTAATATGTTTCTTGGGAAAGGTATTTCTATTTAGATGGTAGGAATGAATGTTGATTCGATTGAAAATCTAAATCCTACTAGACCACCTATATTTTATGTGGATGATTATGAATATTGGAGTGATTGTATGATGATTTTTTTATTAATAATAGAGTGGATAACGTCTTTATTTCTAATGGAGATTACAAGATTCCTGATAAGGAAGTCAGAAATTTTACTAATCAAGAAAAGTCAGAATATCTACTACACTACATGGTAAGAAATAATTTGTTGTGTTCCATGACTAGGAATATATATAGTCAGATTTATTCTTGTGAAGTTGCAAATTGTATTTTGAAGAAATTAGAGGTTACACATTTTGGTAAATCCGTTGTTATAGAAACTAGAAGAGATATTCTTATGCCAGAATATCATGGGTTTCGATTCCCTTATGGGGAACTACTGTTCAAGGTACAAAAAAGGTTTATGACTATTGTTAAAAGTTTAAAATTAGTGGGTGAGAAAGATTTATATAATGAGTCAGTTGTGGAAAATATAATAGATATCATGCATAATGAGTGGGAAACTAAGAGAACAACTATTGATGAGAATTGGAAAGTATATCTAATTACTCATGATGATATTTTTGGAAATCTTCTTCAACATGAGATAAGAATGAAAAAATATGCCGACATGAAAAAGAAGAATAATGGGAAGGGGAGTGTTGCATTTACTACTACCAAAGCTAAGAAACTTGAAAGTGTTATAAGATCTAAGTCAAATAAAGTCACAATTTTATTCGAATCAAGTGAAAGTGAACATTCTGATAATGATCGAGCTAATATTGCTTGAAGAATGAATAATATTGTTTGGAAGAAAGGCTTTCAAAATAAATTTAAGAAGAAAGAAAGAAAGGACAAAAAAGAATCATAAATCACTTTTTATTAACGCAAAAGAGCATGGAATATAAGGCCAGATTGTCCTTTGATTTTGAAAATGGATAGAAAGGAAAAAAATTCTAAGAAAAATATAATGAAGTACTACAAGTAAAAAATCTTAAATGTTTTGATATCTAGTGACACTTGGAGTTCTTGTTGTGGAGACTCATCTCATGAATCTTTAGAGTATGAATATTATGGTTAGATGAATCTTGGTATAATTACAAAGATACCTATTGAACAAACTCTCTAATGGACATGGTACACAATGATGAATCCCTAACCAATGTATCCATAAATAAAAATTATAGTGATAATAATTATTATGAATATTTGGGTGAAGAATCTACTTCAGATTAATATAATACATCACACACATATGAAGATTTATTTAGGTTTGCTAAACTTCTTAAGAACGAAAAATATAGACTCAAGAAAAAAGTTGATGAGGAAAATTCTAGAATTTTTATTCTTACTAAAGAAGTATCATATTTTTCTAAATATCTTGATAATAAAATTTTTTATTTTTAATGTATTTCTAAAAACCTTGAGGATGTAAATTCTTTGAAGGAAAAACTTTCGAAGGATTTTGAAATTTAAATTTCTATGAAAAATATATTAGAGAATAACACTAGTTCTAAAACTAATGTTTTATAGGATAAAAAACTGTTACTACACTAAAGTCAGAAATATTTTCCTTGAGGAAGTTTTTTTAAACTTTAGCTTAGGTAAGGAGTATTTTTATAAAATGTATTCCCAAATTCGATGAATAAGAATAATTCTGGATTTGGTTATACTAATTCTAAACTGGTTTTTATTAATAATTAATTTTTTTCCTCAAAGTTCTTTATTATACACTAAATGTCAGTGTAGTGGGAATTTATTTCAAATGTTTTATTTGTTAAAGGTCTTAAGAACAACATCATTTTCATATGTGAATTATATCATGAAGTATACCTTCTGAATTTTAGGATTGATAAATTCCTATTACACAATTTCATGGAAGAGTTTATTTTTCCTGTCCATAGGTAAGGGAATGTATACACACTAAACATAGAATTCCTTAAGAGCCAAGATCTACCTTTTCCTAGAGAAATAGATGACCGATATTGTTTATGGCATAGAAGGACATGACATTTTAATGCTAGTAACTTATGCAAAGTCTCTAAAAAATTACTAGTTAAGGATCTACTAGAGATTAGATAGGATCCTTCAAAAGTAAGTTATCCTTGTCAAAATTTAAAGCAACATATATCATGTTTTAAATCAATTGGTGATGTCTCAAATTCTAATACATTGTAGTTGGTGCATATGGATATTTTCGGAGCAACACAAACTGGATGCATTGGTGGAAATTATTATGAGTTAGTACTAGTATATGATTACAAAAGATTTACGTGATACTATTTTCTTGCAAATAAATCTGAAGCATTTTCTTATTTTCAAATCATTATAGCCAGTGTTGAAAATGCAAGAAAACATTTTATTGATAACTATACATAGTGATCATGGAAGATAATTACAAAATTATGATTTTGAAACTTATTGTAGCAGAAACGGTATTACTCGTTACTTTTCAACATCAATAACCCCTCCACAAAATGTTGTTGTTGAAAGAAGAAATTGAATTCTTCAAGAGATAACAAGAGCCATGTTGAGTGAATATTCGGTAGCCAAACATTTTTAGGCTAATGTTGTAAGTACTTCTTATTATACAATAAACTAAGTTTTAATTAGACCATTTTGTAATAAATCCCCTTATGAGTTATTGAATGTTATAAAACCTAGAATTTCATACTTCAACGTATTTGGATGAAAATAATTCATTTTGAATACTAAAGATAATTTACATTAATTCGCACCCAAATTTGATGAAGGATTTTTCTTAGGCTATTCCACTACCTCTAAGTCTTATTGTATTTTAATAAAAAACTCGTACTATTGATGAAACTTTACATGTAAAATTTCTTGAATCTAACCCTTTAGTTTTCCAACACTGTCAACCAAAAACTAAAAATGTGTTTTAAAAAACTGATTATCAACCCTTGATAGAAGATCCTTCTGACAAGTGAAATGATTAAGAAATTTTTTTGAGACATTTACCCCAAAAGGTTTCCTAAAATATTTTGATGAACATGTTTTTCAAAACTCAAATCAATTGTTTCTTAGGAATCATCCCAGTGATAGTATCATTGGTTATGTAAATCAACCAGTAAGGACTTGAAGTTCCTTGAGAAATGAAGTAGAACATCTACCATATCATTCTCAATTAAAATAAAAAATCACTAATAAAGATTTATGTGAATATGATTGGATTAAATCCAGGCAAGATGATCTAAATGAATTTGAAAGGAATAAATTCTGGACCATAGTTGAAAAACCTAAGGAAACATCTCTTATTGGGGTAAAATGGGTATTCAGAAATAAGTGTGCTGAAAATGGAATCATTGTTTGAAATAAATAAATATTTATTTTTGAAGGATATAATCAACAAGAAGGAATAGACAATTATGAAACCTATTCTCTAGTATCTGGACTAGAATATCTCTGTATTCTACATTCCTTTTCTTAATTATTTAAGAATAAACATTTTCAAATAGATGTTAAATGTTATTTCCTTAATGGATATGTTCAAGAGGATGTTTTTGTTGAACGAGATCATGATTTTGAAAATACAAAACAACATGAACATGTTTTCTATCTTACCAAAGCTTTATATAGACTTTAATAAGCCCCTCGATCCTGGTATGATAGACTTACATGATTTATGTTACAAAACAATTACATTATGTGAAATTATAATCTACCACTCTTTTTAAATAATGATATGATTTTTTTTTATTTTTCAAATCTATTTTGATGACATTATATTTTGATACACTCAACAATCATTAACCGATTCGTTTGAAAATCTATTGAAATCTGATTTTGAAATAAGTATGATTGATGAGATAACATTTTTCCATGGTTTTCAAATTTCTCATAAACTAAGAGGAATTTATATATCTAAACATAAGTATATTAAATATCATCTTAAAAAGTATGGATATGAAATAATTAAGAGTATAAGTACTCCTATTAGTACCTCAAATTCACTTGATCTTTATGATGTTGGGAAACTAGTGGATCAAACATCATTTAGAGGTATGATAGGTAGTTTACTATACCTGACATCTAGTCATCTAGACTTAATGTTTTTAGTATTATTATGTGTAATGTATCAATTTTATCCTAAGGAATATCATTTAAAGTTAGTGAAAAAGATTTTTCTCTACATAAAGGGAATCAAGGATTTATTAATCTTTTATGCTTCTGGGAATGATTTTGTTTTAAACAGATTTTTGGATGCAAACATTGGTGGATTTAGAATAGATACGAAATGTATATCTGGAATGTGTCATTTCGTAGACGATTCATTAGATTCTTTTTCATTTAAAAAGTAACACTCAGTAGCACTTTCCACTGCTAAATCTGAATTTGAAGCGGTTGGAAGTTGTTGTGCTTGAGTATTGTGGATGCAACACAAACTCACAGACTATGGTATGAGTTTTACCAAAAGATAAATATTCATTTATAATACTAGTTCTATTTCCCTATGTTAAAACCATTAACATAACTCTCGTGAAAAACACATAGATATTAGGCATCACTTTCGTAGAGATCAAACACAAAAAAAGTATATCATTCATCAATTTATTATAACAGAAGATCAATTTGCTGATTTTTTCAAAAAATTATTACCCTCTGATAGATTTTAATACATTAAACCAATGTTTGGAATAAAAACCATAAGGTAATATTCCAGATTAACATTTTGTTGAAACATATCTATTTATAGTACACCACTCTATTACATAAGGGGGGTACATTTTCATGTTAGTCAAAAAAATTATCATAATTAAATTTTCGTAATCAAAATTATTTGTAATAAAATTTTCATTATCAAAATTTTTCGTAATCACATTTTTGCAATAAATGTTATTATAATCAAATATCTCTTTAAATATTCAAGAATCAAAAGTTCATCAAGAATAATTTTTCTCATTAAGAATATTTTTCCTGAAAATCCAGATGGTATTATTTATTTCATAATTTACCATAATCAATTTTTTATATGTCGGTATTTTTATATTGTTAAAGAAAAGTTTTCGACTTCACTTTTTCATAAATCAGAATGATTATCTTAAAAACCTCAAAAGATCAAATCCTACCAAATCTCTTATTATACTTTCATCTCAACCCTCAATTTGATCAAGAGTTTTTTCAACCATTAGATAAATCATGAAAGTTGAACCATTATCTCAAATACCTATATAAGGACCTCTGATATTTGTACCACATCGATTTTCATTCCTTGGCATGTTGAAGCTCTTCCCCTATACTTAACCCTATTCTGATTCTTTAGGCATTCCTTAGTACCGAATGTCTATAGAAGCCTCTCCTCAGAATGATATGTATTATTTAAAGGAAATCATTGTGTGACTGATTTACAGAGAAAGTTTGGTCGATCCAAAATTTGATGCTAAGTATGACTCTATCATTTCTACGAATATTAAGCTGAATGGTTGGGAGGGCCTATGTATATCAAATACAAAGGCCCATGATTTGGTCTATCCAGAGTTGTTGATTTAATTTTATTAGTCAATATGCTTCTTCAATGAATGAGGGAGAGATAAGTTTTACAAAAATTGTTTTGGAATGAACTACACCCTTTCCTACACCAAGGCTACAAATCTGATTGGAATTTCGTATGAAGGAGAGGTGGAGATCTCTACCCACAAGTTACTTGATGTAACATGATCATTTTTCAAGGAAAAGGCTTTAGACTTCCTTGGTTTGAAATGTGTGAATACTCCGAAGATTGTACATCTATCTACAAACATCCAGATTCTTGAATTATGGGTTCAAGGATTCTTCATTCTGAGATGAGGGGATAATATTTCCCTAAAGGAAAGTGACATCTATATTACATATTTCTTAGTAGACCTCAGGAATATAATATAGGTAATAATATCTTGGATTCATCAATAGATTCTTGTACAACCTATTCTTAAGTTTTCTAACTCAGTACATCTGCAACTACATTTCCTTTTCCAGGCATATAGGAATGATCAAAATAAAAGGATTATAGGTATTCAACCCATCCCAGCATCTGAGGATCAATTCATGATGAGAAAAGATATATTTGAGGATCTTGTGGTTTATGTACACCACAATTCACTCTCCCAATAGATATTATCTCTCAAAATGTAATGCATAGACAACTGCTTCATGCTCAAGTTTGTGTGTTAGGTAATTTCTCTCAAAAGGGATCAACTGTCGATATCAGTAGACAACGAATTTGTCTTCCTGCATGAACACTGCTTCTAGTCCAATGCCTTATGCATCATAGAAGATGGTATAACCTATACCTTTATCAGGAAGAATTATAATAGGTTCCCAAAAAATCCTCCCTTTCAACTCCTGGATGTATTTCTCACATACTTCAGACCATGTGAACATGACACTCTTCTTTGTAAGACCAGTAAGAAGTGAAACAAAGTGTGAAAAGTCTTGTATGAAATGCCTGTAATATCTATCCATCCCCAAGAAACTACATATATGAAAAATGTTCTTGGGATACTTCTAGGAAACTACAACACTAACCTTTTTAGGGTCAACATATACTCCTGATTTTGAGATAATATGACCCAAGAAGTGGACTTTTTCGATCCAGAAGTGGAACTTAGAAATCTTCACATAAATTTGATGCTATCTTAGTGTACATTGAATGATCTCAAAATGTTTGGCATGGTCTCTATGAGTGTGAGGATGCACTAATATGTGTTCCATAAAGTCCACAACAAAAGAGTCCAGATTGGGGTGGGAAACCCAATTCATCAAATCCATGAAAACGGAAAGAGAGTTTATAAGACCGAACAACATAACAAGGTACTCATATAGACCATACATTCTACAGATAGCTATATGAGGTATGTATGATGGTCTGAGTCACACTTGATGATAACCCGATCTTAATTTGATCTTAGAGAAGTCATTTTATCCTCAGAAATAGTCAAAGAGTTCATTTATTCAAGGAAGTCAATACTAGTTCTTGATCGTAAGTTGTTTAAACTTTATGTAATCCACACAAAGAGGTATGGTTCCATTATCATTCTTGGTGAAAATCACAGTAGAACCCTAATAGGATTTACTAGGCCATATAAACCCTTCAGCCTCTAAATACTCTAACTACTTCATGAGCTCCTAAATTTATTTAGGTGACATCCTATAAGGAGGAGTGAACACTGGAGATTATCCTAGAATAAGCTTGATTGTAAACTCTACCTATCTCTCATGAGGTATGTTAGAAAAAATCATCGGGGAAAAATCCCTGAAATGATACACCACTGGATGGAAATTAGCTTGATGTAAACCTTGATCCTCTATGAAGATATTTTCAATCTGGGCCATCACTCCACCTAGACCATGATGCTCTGGTCCAGCTCTACCAGCTTGGACATCCCAATCACCCTTATGTAGATAAATGATACCCTTTAGTGATGTAAAATATACCCTATGATGATATAAGTCTACAAAATCTTAATAGTGAACCAACCAATCCATCCCATGAATGTAATCAAATCCTATAATCTCAAGAACAACGAGGTTTCATAAGAAAGGGTAACAACATACCTCAAGGTGATAGTCCTTACACTGGCATATTCCATCTGTTTGTACCCCTAACGACATATCTTGGGTCATTACCCCATAACAACATTTTATCTATAGTCTGAGACTTTCCATGATAGATATAGAGATAAAATAGGTTGAAGCAGATGTATCAAATAAAGAAGATACTATAGTAGAGGATATTAGAATAGTACCTCGTACTGTAGATAGTCTCGCATCCTGATCCTCGAGTATTGGTTGTAGTGCATGTAACTGACATTATCCATGACCCTATGAAACAGGTGGACTGCCACAATCAAAAATACCTTTTTGGAACTGTTGGTGATTAGGGGTCGGGATCCCTCGGCCATGACCTCCTCCTCGGCTAGACCTACAAATTCTATTCCAACTCTCGACCTGATGTGGCATAGAAGAACATTCTACAAAAGGTGGAGCTGGTACAGATCCCATTCCACTTGAAGCTAGTGGAAAGGTCCTATAGAAATTCTAAAGATTCCCCATATGACCATAATCTCATAACTCCATTGGGTCTCTATCGCACTGAGGTTTTGAATTCCCCCCTCATCCACACCGAGGATAGACCAAGGAACTATCGAAATAGGTACTATATTTTTCACTTCTGAAACAAGAAACCTCAAGGTAATGTTTCCTACCACTGGAAGAACTACGGGAATGAAATGGCACTAATCCTCTATTCTCGGTACTATTAATATCCCTCAAGTTATGTTCAGTGATAAAAGCCTTATTGACTATTGGTGAAAAATTAGGCAGGAGATAGGCATTGACATTCATACAGATGACATACTAGAGACCATCCATGAGACATATATCACGCGAAATCTCATCTCTAGATAAGAGTGGTGAAAAGCACTGTAACTCTATGAAATGCAATGAATATTCCATGATGGACATTGAACCCTACTCAATATTCATGAAATCTATGGCTCTGTTTGTAACGCCCCGACCCCAGTTACCCAGAGTCGGTGCATTATTACATTACATTGGCATGATCACAATAAAGATCAAATCTCGAAAGACCGATTGGTTTAGTAGCTTTAGAAACACTAGATATATTCATAAATTTTGACATTGCATCATAAAGTGAAAAACTACCAAAACAACATAGTCTCCATATTCCACACTCATATCCCCACATAAAATCCCTGCAGGTCATTCATAACTTACTTCTTCACATCCTGGGAAAAATAAAACATAGAAAAGGGGTGATCTCAAATGCCCAGTAAGGATAACAATATAGCGGAAACTTTCAAAAATAAGCATAAACATTTAATACAATGTATTACTAAAACAAAAGCCTTTTAAACTTGAACTTCAACATAGTATGGAAAAAGTAAAACAAAATAATGCCATTTACTTATTCACATTGATATTCAACTAATTGAATAATCACATGCAATATCAATAACCACTTTCATAATGATGGAATGCATAATTCCAGACTATCATAACCACATAGCCAAGGCCTCGTGCCAAGACTACAAATAAGATTTTTCCAAGGCCTTGTGCCAAGACACTAGTTTGTCTCATGAGACCTACCGATGCATCGAGGAGCTATAGCGGGCTCCACCGGTCACATATTAAGTCCAATGAATTCCCATATGAAAAGGATTAAACATAACATAAACATTCGTATTAAAACTAGCATATGAAATGTCAATACTTTCACCATAAACTATGAATGGTATAAAAATAGAACATCCACAGTCAAAAATATCACAAAACCTTCAATACAATATAGAAGATTTGTATCACAATAAATCAACTTCATATAATCATAAAATCCATCAAAGGATGTTGATATAGATGAAATCAAAACTATTTGAGAGAAATATCTCCTTTTTTTGAAATCATTTAAAAGTCACACATTTATAAAGGAAGTAATTAAAAAGAGATTTTTGAATCAAAGTGTCCCATACCACTTTGAAACATTAAAAACATTCATGTCCATATAAATAAATCCTTAAAATCCATTTTGAAGAAATGGACATTAATTAAAAAGATTTAGAAAGATAAATCTTTAAAACATTTAAAATTCTGATTTTGATAAAGAGTACCTTTCTAAAATTCTTAAAATATTCATTTTGAAATCATTTAAAAGTCACATAATTATAAAATAAATCATTTTATTTGAAAATATTCTTATAATCTTGTAAGGGAAGCTGTGACAATTTTATAACGGTGGTAAATAGCCGCACCCGCCGTATAAGTTAAAAAAACATTCTTACCTTAATTTTGTCGAAAAGGTTAAAAAGAACCTTGTTTGGAAAACGACGGAATTATTCCTTTATAAGCCTCTTATAAAATGTCAAACAAGGGTATAAATGACTTTAAAACATATTCTAGTAAATAGTAAAAATGTTTTGAAATACATTTTTAAGAAACATGGATGTGGATGGTAAAGAGATCCCAGTAGATTATTACGTATAAACAACCTCGGATAATGAAGAGATTGTGAAATAACCCTTACTTTGTACTTTTCCTTGGTTGGGGTAGGTTAACCTCCTGTATAATAGTGTAATAATTGTTATTAAATTATACAAGAATCATATACATTCATATGATATCATATATGATCTTTTAACATTTCTTTGTTAATAATATCTTAGTATTATCGTTGTTTCGGGTGTTAACTTACTTGTTTTCTTTTATATGTTTTGTTACATAATCCCTGTTTGTAATGGATAGGTTGTATCTTAATCATATATATAATGATATCAAGTTCTTATATACTATTATTAACCATAAAATTAGACTTATACTTGAATGGATACGATGGAGAATGAATCTCATCGTGTTCGTGGAGACGGTAGTCCGTACGTACGCATGGGCGACAATATCATTATTTTGATATTAAAATAATATATAAATGGATGTTATATCATATATACAGAATAATTAACATGTTATACTTATTATTTACATGAGTTACACATCATTATTATACCCATCCAAATAATAATATATTGAATAACAATTACACCACGACGTGGAGACGGTAAGCCGTACGTACGCACGTATGGTGACATGTTATTCAAAGGGTGGATAGAATACTAATTATGGTTGTACCATATTTATAATAACATCACATTATATATATGATACTGGAGTTATTATTTTAGAATGGTAACAACAAAGGAAGAAGAAGTGGAAGAAGAAAGAAACTTGGAAAAGGTTGGTGAAATCATTACCTCTTCTTCGGGTTCTTCCTTTTGATTTTATCAAAAGGGCTCCTTAGGTTGGATTTATGATCAAAATAAGGCCTCTAGGTTGTATTGAGGGAAGTTGGGAGAGTATTTGGGAAGATTTTGGCCTAAACAAAAGGATTTTAAGGTGTGAATAAATGAGAAGGAGGAGTTCCCTTTTATAAGAGGGGTGAGGGGCACCTTTGGAAAAGCTAGAAATATTAGTTTATAATAAATTCATATTCGGTTTCTAATGGTTACAAAGATGATTATTCAAAGGTTAAGGTGGGGATGGGTCGCCAACAACTCAACCAATATAATTTAGATAGGTTTGGGTTCTTATATTAACCTTATCTTTAAGTATTAACTCTAAGTTAATTAGTTTCACTTCTACAATGTCTCTTTGTATTTTTATATTATATGGTTAATAAACTTACCATATACATCCAAGCGACTCCTAAGTGGTCCATTAATGATACACCTATCATGATATAAGTCTCCTAGATGAACCTTATATTTTTAGGAATTTAATATCATTTACTAATATAATATTTTTTTTTAAAAACTCTTTTATGTCAATTTTGACACTATTCAATAGTTGATTTTTGTGAAGCTCATAACAGATTTATTACTTCAAAATAATTTAATTAAATCAATTATAACATGTCATATTAACTTAAAAAATTATTTTAATTCATAAAAAGTCTCAAATTATATTTATTTGGGTATTTATAATATCAATTATTTTAAATTTTCACTATTATGGGAATTACCGCATCATCATTGTGTCATAAATAAATTAATTTATTTAATGTCAAAAAATTATAAATAAAAAATAATTAGGTAGTAAATCTTTTTATCTTTGTAATGAATTTTTATAGTATAAAATATAACATATATAACCCTATTTAAAAATTGTTTTTCTAAACGATATATGCTTATGTCATTTTTGTACTCATTTTATCTTAATTAAAATAAAGTATCCCTATCACCTAAAAGTGGCTCCATGGAGTCCCCAAATCTACCCAAAGATGCCTATGGTAGAACATGTATCAACCAATAAGTTTAGGACACGTTTTAGGGTAATTTATTATTATTATAATATTATTTGTTAACCCTTATTTACCGGATTTACCCATAAACATGGTAAATAAAATATTTACTGCAGTAATTATTCAAAATTTCTAAAAATAAAAGTTACCTATTTACACAATTTGAACATCCTGATTGCAAATATGGAATCCATTTTTCCAAATTCAAAACACAGAAGTGGCAGAAATTAATTTAAAATTAATTCTCGTTGTTAAAACAAAAAGCGTGTTTTTAAGAGATAATAACTATCAAAAGATTGACACTTGTTTATGTCCGGTTTAATTGTAAAATTATGCCCAATGACCAACATTGTATTAAATGGTAAAAATATATTCTAAATATACTTTAAAACCACTCAAATTCATAATTTATCACTATTAATTATTTTGATTAAAAAAGTTGTTTTTAATTAAAATTTAGTAATTTTCACTATTCATCAAAATATTAAAGTTATCTGAAAAGTACCAAAATTTCACCTTAGGATAAATTCAGTATTCCGAATCCAAAAATGAAGTCCATTTTGAAATATAAAATATATATAATTTCAAAAATTAGGTATTACTATTCATAAGGGCTAGTTTGATTGGTTGTGGTGTGTGTTAAAACTCGAAGTTGCGTACAACACATGCTACTGTATTATTCAAAGAAAAGCATACCGTGGAAGCTTGGTATGTTTCATTTTAAATTTTTGATATCCCCATTTAGTCAAAAAGTTTAAAATATTGTATTTAAAAAGGGTTTACTATTAAAAGTTGATAAAAGTGAAATACTGAAAATGAATTTGTTCTTGCATCATATCTAAGAAACTCATAATATGGATTCTAAAATTATAAGGATTATATAATGTTTAAAATTTAGTTAACACTATTCGTAACCTCTTTTGAACGGCTTGTTTGGTAAGTCAGGGTGCGATTGAACTTGGTTTTGCGTGTAGTAAAAGTTATTGAATTATTTTGAAGAAATAACACACTATGAAATCTTGGGGTGTTACATTCTCTCCTCCTTCAATAAATTGCGTCCTCGCAATTTGAAATTGTTATTCGAAAATAAAAGGTTGAAAATAGAAAATATCTTTGTGGGAAAACCCACATCAGAAATTAGGTTACTAAAATTTAGTTCTAATATGAGGAAAAGAGGAATAAAAGGGTCACCACCAAATTTTGATCTCTATTAGGAGAACATTGGTGGCAATTAGAGACATATAATTGGAGGAAAAACGTAAATATTTATAGGTAGTGATTGAGGTCATCAATCAGAAACAAGTATAAAATTGAGGTCCTTAAATTCATCAATCTATGATGATTTGATATACCATCGGTTCAATAAAACATAGGGTATTAGGATAACACATTTTTGACGTTTCAAAATATCTTAGTTGAAATCTCACATCAAAAAATGAATTAATGAGGTCTCTATTTAAAATAAAGAGTGGAAAGTATGAAAATTACCGAAAATAACACATAATAGGGTTCCATGTAGGAAAATATGGATATGGAAGAGAAATCTAACCATCAATTATCCAATGGAGAGTGGTAGAGAACATGGCTATGAAAATGCCAACAATCCCACAGCCATAAATTAGTGATGATTTAAGGTACCATCTAGGACAACATTTTTGTTCTAAATTTCTATTCTTAATATTGAGGATTTTATTTATGAGATTGGATAAGATCATAAGGATATATACTTACTTTATAATTAGAGTTTTATATATTAATAAATTTCTACCACAAACTCATCTTTCACTCTAAAAGATAATAGAACGTAAAAAAATTCTATTTATACTATTCGTACAGGGTTCCATAATAAATGAATTTATAATTTATCTACCATATCTTTTAATAAAAACTACATTATTTAATTCAGGACATCTCGTGGGCCAGTGGTAGGTGATACACCCTTGTCGCCCTTCGGTTGCGGGTTCAAGTCTCGCGGCCTTGCCGGTCACGACGGGTTGCCGCCTGACCTCCAGGTTGTCCTTTTATGGAAATCCAAAATAATCCAAACTAGAACTATCCAAAATAATTCAGTCCAAAATTTATAAGTAAGGAAAACATAATGTAGATCCTTTTTACCCTGTAATAGAAAATTAATACATTCATCATGTATTCTTTTAAAACACTAAAACATCCTGAATTACCATAATCCTTATTGATTACATTCATGCTCCCTTATTCCATATAGAATGTTGGATATACTTCATCAATCCAAAAATGTTTTAAACCCCAAAAATGATGGAATATACAAATCATTAATTAGCTTCAAAGTAGTCGAGAATATCCAATATAATTTATCCAAATCAATCATGTATTATTCTAAAATCACTACCTCAGTATCAGAACTTTATTATGGTTTATCTTTCTCTCAACCATATATTTTCCAAAAAATTAACCTGCTATTGAGTCACTTTTCTTTGTTCTACACAATACCAAGTCCTTAATGAAATAGTACTTCATTACAATCCTTATATACTCCATAATTATTATAACAATTACATTGTTGATACAACACTCAAATGACATAATCAACATAAGAACTCTAATCATTCCTCTTCATCTGTGGTAGTATCATAACTTGATTATTATCCAATAGTATCATTTGCGGCATAGTCTGATGACTGGGACATAGGTTCTCATAGTGTCCAAACTCCTTTCAAATGAAGCATTGTACATTTGAAACCATTTTCTTACCCTTGCAATCACGTACTTTGTGCCCTTTTCCTCCACACTTATAACAAACTCCCATTCCATTCAGGAAAGTTCCAAGGTGTTTCTTCCCACAATTATCACATATGGGAAAATTCTTCTTTTCCCTCTTCCCTTTATCCATATTTCCCTCTTCCATCCTTTTCTTCTCTTGCTTCCCTTCAAAGCCATAGGACTCAGTAAACTCTTTACTTATCTTATCAACACAAGATATTATTTCTTCATAAGATGATAACACATGGGAGACTATTTCTCTTATAAATTCTCGCTTAAGACCATGAAAGATATGATCCTTCCTTCTCTTTGGATCATGTGTATTGCTGGAGTTCTCATTCCTTCTACTGGGCGCCATTTCTAAACAATGGCATACACTAGATTAGTTTATGAATAACAATACCTTATCCCAAACTTGTAAAGCACATAACATAAATTAAATAGTTTATGGATATAATCCATAATCATAAAAATCTCTCCTTTGAGGAAGTATATACTCATAAACCCTTTATAATGGTTTGTAAAGAAAATGAGAATTATCCTAAGCATATCCCCCGAGAGTGTCGTAACCAAGAGTGCAGCAAGGCCCGTTGTCGTGCACCAGTTCCCGTTCGAGTCTAGCTCAAAGCGGTGTTTTCGGGTTTTACCCCTAGGTACATCTGTGCCAGAGCCGCCTCTACCTGCTCGTATCCAGACAGGGATGTATTGCTCGTAAAACTCACAAAATAACTACAATACCAAAATTCTAGGAAGTTCTTCTATACTAATCCTCAAAGTTCATCTTAGGTCTATGTGCTCTAATCAGAGTTTATCTAAATCTAGCTTCCAAGGTTTGTACTAAACTTCCTCTAATACCAACTGTAACGCCCCGACCCCAGTTACCCAGAGTCGGTGCATTATTACATTACATTGGCATGATCACAAGAAAGATCAAATATCGAAATACCGATTGGTTTAGTACCCTTGTAAACTTTAGATATATTCATAAAGTTTGACATTGCATCATAAAGTGAAAAACTACTAAAACAACATAGTCTCTATATTCCACACTCATATCCCCACATAAAATCCCTACAGGTCATTCATAACTTACTTCTTCACATCCTAGGAAAAATAAAACATAGAAAAGGGGTGATCTCAAATGCCCAGTAAGGATAACAATATAGCGGAAACTTTCAAAAATACGCATAAACATTTAAGGCAATGCATTACTAAAACAAAAGCCTTTTAAACGTGAACTTCAACATAGTATGGAAAAAGTAAAACGAAATAATTCCATTTACTTATTCACATGGATATTCTACTAATATAATAATCACATGCAATATCAATAACCACTTTCATAATGATGGAATGCATAATTCCATACTATCATAGCCACATATCCAAGGCCTCGTGCCAAGACTACAAATAAGATTTTTCCAAGGCCTTGTGCCAAGACACTAGTTTGTCTCATGAGACCTACCGATGCATCGAGGAGCTATAGCGGGCTCCACCCGTCACATATTAAGTCCAATGCATTCCCATATGAAAAGGTTTAAATATAACATAAACATTCGTATTAAAACTAGCATACGAAATGTCAATACTTTCACCATAATCTATGAATGGTATAAAAATAGCACATCCACAGTCAAACATATCACAAAACCTTCAATA
Organism: Viscum album; assembly: GCA_963277665.1. Lineage (NCBI taxonomy): Eukaryota > Viridiplantae > Streptophyta > Magnoliopsida > Santalales > Viscaceae > Viscum > Viscum album. Next base: position 1,160,264,481 of record OY728125.1, read on the forward strand.
CAATATAGAAGTTTTGTATCACAATAAATCAACTTCATATAATCATAAAATCCATCAAAGGATGTTGACATAGATGAAATCAAAACTATTTTAGAGAAATATCTCCTTTTTTGAAATCATTTAAAAGTCACACATTTATAAAGGAAGTAATTAAAAATAGATTTTTGAATCAAAGTGTCCCATACCACATTGAATCTTTAAAAACATTCATTTCCATATAAATAAATCCTTAAAAACCATTTTGAAGACATGGACATTAATTAAAAATATTTAGAAAGATAAATCTTTAAAACATTTAAAATTCTGATTTTGATAAAGAGTACCTTTCCGAAATTCTTAAAATATTCATTTTGAAATCATTTAAAAGTCACATAATTATAAAATAAAACATTTTCTTTGAAAATATTATTATAATCTTGTAAGGGAATCTTTTATAATTTTATAACGGCGGTAAATAGCCGCACCTACCGTATAAGTTAAAAAAACATTCTTACCTTAATTTTGTCGAAAAGGTTAAAAAGCACCTTGTTTGGAAAATGACGGAAAGATTCATTTATAAACCTCTTATAAAATGTCAAACAAGGGTATAAATGACTTTAACCAATATTATAGTAAATATTAAAAATGTTTTGAAATACATTTTTAAGAAACATGGATGTGGATGATAAAGAGATCCCAGTAGATTATTACGTATAGACAACTTCGGATAATGAAGAGATTGTGAAATAACCCTTACCTTGTACTTTTCCTTGGTTGGGGTAGGTTAACCTCCTGTATAATAGTGTAATAATTTTTATTAAATTATAAAAGAATCATATACATTCATATGATATCATATATGATCTTTTAACATTGCTTTGTTAATAATATCTTAGTATTATCATTGTTTCGGGTGTTAACTTACTTGTTTTATTTTATATCTTTTGTTACGTAAGTCATGTTTGTAATGGATAGGTTGTATATTAATCATATATATAATGATATCAAGTCCTTAGATACTATTATTAACCATCAAATGAGACTTATACTTGAATGGATACGATGGAGAATGAATCTCATCGCGTTCGTGGAGACAGTAGTCCGTACGTACGCACGAGCGACAATACCATTCATTTGATATTAAAATAATATATAAATGGATTTTATATCATATTTACAGAATCATTAACATGTTATATTTATTATTTACATGAGTTACACATCATTATTATACCCATCCAAATAATAATATATTGAATAACAATTACACCACGACGTGGAGATGGTAAGCCGTACGTACGCACGTATGGTGACATGTTATTCAAAGGGTGGATAGACTACTGATTATGGTTGTACCATATTTATAATAACATCACAGTATATATATGATACTGGAGTTATTATTTTAGAATTGTAACAACAAAGGAAGAATAAGTGGAAGAAGAAAGGAACTTGGAAAAGGTTGGTGAAATCATTACCTCTTCTTTGGGTTCTTCCTTTTGATTTGATCAAAAGGGCTCCTTAGGTTGTCTTTATGATCAAACTAAGGCCTCTAGGTTGTAGTGAGGGAATTTGGGAGTATATTTGGGAGATTTTGGCCGAACCAAAAGGCTTTGAAGGTGTGAATAAATGAGATGTAGGAGTGCCCTTTTATAAGAGGGGTGATGGGCACCTTTGGAAAAGCTAGAAATATTAGTTTATAATAAATTCATATTCAGTTTCTAATGGCTCAAAAGTTGATTATTAAAAGGTTAAGGTGGGGATGGGTCGAAAACAACTCAACCAATATAATTTAGACAGGTTTTGGTTCTTATATTAACCTTATCTTTAAGTATTAACTCTAAGTTAATTAGTTTCACTTTTACAATGTCTCTTTGTATTTTTATATTATATGGTTAATAAACTTACCATATACATCCAAGAGACTCCCAAGTGGTCCATTAATTATACAAATATCATGATATAAGTCTCTTGGCCGAACCTTAGATTTTTAAGAATTTAATATCATTTAATAATATAATATTTTTTTTTTAAAAACTCTTTTATGTCAATTTTGACACTATTCAATAGTTTATTTTTGTGAAACTCATAACAGAATGATTACTTCCAAATAATTTAATTAAATAAATTATAACATATCATATTAACTTAGAAAATTATTTTAATTCATAAAAAGTTTCAAATTATATTTATTTGGGTATTTATAATATCAATTATTTTAAATTTTCACTATTATGGGAATTACTGCATCATCATTGTGTCATAAGTAAATTAAATTATTTAATGTCTAAAAATTATAAATAAAATATTATTATGTAGTAAATCGTTTTATCTTTCTAATGAATATTTATAGTCGAAAATCCAACATATATAACGTTATTTAAAAATTGTTTTTCTAAAATATATATGCTTATGTCATTTTTGTACTCATTTTAACTTAATTAAAATAAAGTGTCCCTATCACCTACAAGTGGCTCCATGGGGTCCCCAAATCGACCCAAAGATGCCTATGGTCACACATTTATCAACCAATAAGGTTAGGACACGTTTTAGGGTAATTTATTATTATTATAATATTATTTTTTAACCCTTATTTACCGGATTTACCCTTAACCATGGTAAATAAAATATTTACTGCAGTAATTATTCAAAATGTCTAAAAATAAAAGTTACCTATTTACACAATTTGAACATCCTGATTCCAAATATGGAATCCATTTTTCCAAATTCAAAACACAGAAGTGGCAGAAATTAATTTAAAATTAATTCCCATTGTTAAAACAAAAAGCGTGTTTTTAAGAGATAATAACTATCAAAAGATTGACACTTGTTTACGTCCGGTTTAATTGTAAAATTATTTACAATGACCAAAATTGTATTAAATGGTAAAAATATATTCTAAATATACTTTAAAACCACTCAAATTCATAATTTATCACTATTAATTATTTTCATTAAAAAGTTGATTTTAATTAAAATTCAGTAATTTTCACTATTCATCAAAATATTAAAGTTATCTGAAAAGTACCAAAATTTCACCTTAGGCTAAATTAGATATTCCGAATCCAAAAATGAAGTCCATTTTGAAATATAAAATATATATAATTTCAAAAATTATGTATTACTATTCATAACGGCTAGTTTGATCGGTTGTGGTGTGTGTCAAAACTCGAAGTTGCGTACAACAAACGCTACTGTATTATTCAAAGGAAAGTGTACCGTGGAAGCTTGGGATGTTTCATTTTAAAAATTTTATGTCCCCATTTAGTCAGAATGTTTAAAATATTGTATTTAAAAAGGGTTCACTATTAAAATTTGATAAAAGTGAAATACTAAAAATGAATTTGTTCTTGCATTATATCTAAGAAACTCATAATATGGATTCTAAAATTATAAGGATTATATAAAGTTTAAAATTTAGTTAACACTATTCATAACCTCTTTTGAATGGCTTGTTTGGTAAGTCATGGTGTGATTGAACTTGGTTTTGCGTGTAGTAAAAGGTATTGAATTATTTTGAAGAAATAACACACTATGAAATCTTGGGGTGTTACACTGTTAGCTCCCATGTCTGAGGGAGGAACTGACCATAGAAGGCTATGTGGAAATATTCCCATAATATTCCCTAATGACGACCAGCCTAGGTAATCATATCCCACCAGCACCTGGCCATATCCTGAAGCATGTATGTGGTAATATTGACCCTACACTCTAGAGGCATCTTTAGATTCTCAAAGAAAGATAGGGTGGATTATATCAAAGACTCAGCAGCCTATGGACCACCATCCCTCTGAAAAGGAAAGAGGATGTTTTTTCTGGAACTCGTGAGTTAGATCACCCATCGTGGGTGAATGTTTTGGAGCACCATGCATGGAATTCATCATACATAGGAAAATATCACAAACATATGAATGAATTCCTATATCTGGTACAGTAGGTGGTGCCTCAAGTTTCACTCTTGGAGGTAAGACTGGGGGATCTATTCCCACCACGTCTGGAGCATGGTCATAACCACCTTCCTGGCATACGACACAGGGAAATTGTGGCGACATTGGTCTAAAAATTCCAAGAACACAACTTGGAAAAATCTTAGAAGCACAATATAGCATCACTAGTAGAAGTTGAACGGAAGAAAACTCACTACCCAAGGCATGCTACCCCAAACTACCTGCTTAGATGACCATGTGTCAATATGTTCTCAAGTATAAGTTTCCTGTCATTTTCTTGTTAATTTCCATGTTCACTTCTTTACCTTTAATAAACATTATAATTAGGGATAAGGATGTGAAACCCATTCATTTTAGATTTCATTATTCAATTTATAATGGATAGATATTTCCAACGAATCAGTTCCCATACACCTATCACTAGAAACGACACCCATTTATTTATAGTATAATGTATCGACTTGATAAATTACTCATCCCACCCCATAAGGGCCCATACACCTTGTGAATTGAGACTTGAAATCACTCAATCACAACCAAAATTAATACAATTATAAGAAAAATATCACATCATCAATCAACAATCACAAGCATATCATATAATGAAAAAGAGTTAAATGAACCTATATGGAATGGGAATATGTATGACATGTGAATTCTAGGTGCCTATAATGATGTTTGTAGCAATGCTCCTTGACCTTATATCATCAGGCTAAGGATGAAATAAATCCTAAATCAGGGTAATATTCTGCAACACCACACAAAATGTACATCACCCAATGGTGAAATAATATCAATTGTAATAGGAAAAATAGAACAACAATTACATTTTGGGTAACTTTTATTTAACCCCAATCATGGCTTCACAATGCCTAATCCCTACTTATGACCAAGTCCTAGGTGTTCATAATCTCAAATAAATTGTCTCCAAATAGTAAGGTAAGAAATGAAAACTCATGTGATACCACTTTGTGATGTCCTTGACCTGAATTCCACTTAATGGGTGCCCTAAGCCTGGTGGGCCACATGAACTCATGCAGATCTTCCCAAACGCTAGAGTATGGTGACCAACAATGAGAGAATAGGGTGTGTCCATGGGGAGACTATTCCCTCATTAACAAAGTGTAGTGCAATAGGTGAGAATAAACATAGGTCAATTGTAGAAGCAATATATATAAAAAGAAGGCACAACATAAAATAGAGACAACAATAACAATAAATGAAACTACTTGAATAGAATTCGATAACTAATGATATTTCAAGTACTAGAAAGCTGGAAAACATGCATATAAACAATAAGCATAACATGCTCCATAAAGCATAAGGTAAATTAAAGACTATCCCAAGAATTTTGAGGTCCAAATCGGTCCTCTACTATAAAGCTTCATAATAATCAACAAGAAATCAAGTGTTTGAGTCGTATGCTCCCCTTTGTCAACACCTGAAACCATGTAATCTACCCCGAGTACCAAATAGTTCCTAGAGAGGGTGCGGGATCAATCTCAGTGGGCCACCACTATGAGTGACAATAAAATTCAGCCTGTGTAATGAAAATGTAACAGTTTGTAGGTATGTATATATAAAGAAAAGAAGTATAATGTAACTAAATACTCAAGTACCTACTTCATCCCTCAATTAGTGTCTGAACATGTCAACAATTCATTATTTCATTGTTACCAATTTATGTTGATAGGTTTCATGAGGTAGATCCAACACTGGCATCCCCTTGTGATAGAATAAATAGTGAAGGTTCCAAGATGTAATAAGGCAACCATGATCAATGATATTAAATTATCAATTTGACGCACTTACCTTAGGTGGGTCATGTGGTTCGCATACATGGTACTTTCAATTATGTAATTCACAATATAAATCAATCCATTTAATACTAAAAATCTTCCTCTTATAGTGGTCAAGACATGGCACACTCGAACGGTGGCACAAACACGTAAAAATACTAAACCATAATTATGGCATAACCTTAGACATGGAAAGTATGGAGTTGTGGTCATAACCACCAACAATTAATCACATATTTGAAAATATAATTACGATACATTTCTAATTATTATATACATGGAATATAAACTCTATAAATTACAGCTGATGAAATTAGTTGTCCCCACATGAAAAACATGAAATCAAAAAACATTAGGGATGAGTTATAGAACCCCCACCTTAGGGTTGTAAGACTCTCTTCCTCTATTATTATCCATTTATTTGGATCGGATTAGAGTAGATCTAAGAAAAAGATAAAAACAATCATAACTCGATATCTCGATCGAGAGAAATAGAGAAGGAGAACAGCTCAAGAGGACTTGATTACTTACCGTTGCACATCCAAAGTGACGATCATAAACTCAATTGGTTTCCAGATGATGGATATATCTTTATTCCAAGGTTAGATATCTCAAAATCCCCCAATTGAGAGATAACTAGGTTAATATTTCATGAACTCATATTAGGGAAGAAGAAGGGACCTCAATTATATCATTGAGTATAAAACTATAATTTTACCAAAAATTTAGCCTGTGTAAAGTTTTTCTGCATTGTTTAACAAACCATGCACAAACCATGAATGGGTACCTTGGAAAATGGGGTGCTCAAATGGTTAGGTCGCATGGACATGTGCTAACCATGCAAGGTGTCTCTATTCAAAAAAACACAATCCGTACGGTTTCCCAAACCATACGGAATTATTGCACGGTTCACTCTAAACTGTGTGCCAAGCCTCTTTGCCCAAAAAGATAGGTTCTTGGCACCAAACATGCCCCAAAAACCCCTGATACCATTTCTAACCCCTTAGTCATCCATATAAGGTCCAAAGTAAAGATTTATACTGAAATTTAAAGGATCCATACCCGGTTGAAAAAATTGTCTTCTTACAAACATGATCATTGTAGAATCTCACTAACCAATTCCTCGACATGCTCGATCCAACAAGAACTTGAACCCAGTTTTTAATGGGTTATACACAACAAATGAAAGTAAGTAAATAAATTATTTACCATTATTTTAAGGATTTTACTTTAATAAATAAATATATATTAAATTAATTAATTATTATTAAAATTATTAGATTAATGTGAATATTATATTATTATGTTAATTAATTTATATTTATTTATAATTATTTTTTATAAATTTTAATTTACTAATAATTATTTTAATTAATTTCTATTATTTGAATGATTTTATTTTATTTGTATATATTTTGTATTTTTTTCTTATCTGACCACCCACGGGTTATCATATCCTCTAGAAGGGAGGCTCGACCTCACAACCCTCCTCTTCCACAACTTCAAGTGGATTTACTCCTCCTCACGGTGGAAACCATATTTTTTCATGAAGGTGGTAAAACTCCATTTCCATCCATGAGATCGACCTCAACTCCTCCATCATCGGTGGACGACACGTAAGTGTTCGTCTGAATGTGTCATCCTTTGAAGATGGAAGATCAAGTAGCCATGATGAAGATATGTAATGTCTGTGAATAGGTGAGTTGGTGGTGAGGGTTCATCAATGGTGGCCGATGAGGGTGGATGGGGACTTGGATGGTGGGTTCAGAATCTATATATATTAAAAAATGGGTAATTTTGGGTTCTTCGATTTTGGTTTCAATGTTCATAGATCTTTTGTGGTGTATTTTTTATTTTTGTTCAAATTCAAGTGGTGATGATTGTGGAGAGATGTATTTTTTGATGGTGGTCAAAATGGTAGCAACGGGTGGTTCAATGGGAGGTCACAAATGATGGTGTTTGCTGGCAGTAGGTTCTCCTAACAGTGGGTTGACTTTAGCTGAAGGACATGACTCACCATTGTGTTGAAGTTGGGGATGGTAGATGAAGACCCATTATTGAAGCATCTTCTTGAGTAGGATCATGATTTTTCATCGATTCATCTGATAGTGGGTGTTGAACTATGGCCCATGCTGTGGAAGGAGTTCTCACAGTGACTCAGCTCAAGGGTGATTCATGTGAGTGGCAGTGGGTGATGAGATTCTGGCCCTAACATGGGATGATATTATGTGTAAACATGATCCTCTGGTGGATAGAAGTTTTTTGAAAAGAAAGGTGTGAGCAACAATTGGAACCTTGCCAATGGTGACTATTTTTTGGAAAAGGAAAAGAGACACCGTTGGATGTATTTCCAATGATGGGTGATTTTTTTGGACAAGGAAAATTGAGTTCCATTGTAGGTATCTTTCCAATATTTAGTAGAAATGGGACATTTCCCATATTTGGAGACACCATTGGCATGCCAACGATGACTCATATGGTGGTGGATACAATGGTACTCTATTTTGGCAGCGGGTTGGCCGCTCCTCAACAATTGTTAAAATAAAAATATCAATTAACAAATAATAATAAAAATAAATCATTTAGTAATTAAATAAATTATAATTTAAAATCTAATTCAATTAATTATATAAATTAAATTTTGAATTAATAAAAATTTAAAAACATTGAATAATTCATAATTTCTAGAAGATACTAAATATTAAAAAAAACATAAATTAAAAAATAATGAAAATTATAATGAAAATTAATTATATATTTTGATACAAAAATATTAAATTGAAATAAATAATAAAATTTAAAAGAGTTAAATTAATTATTGAAATGTAATTAAATACTTAAATTGTATGTAGTGATTTTAAAGCCACATTAATGAACCACCATGACAGTTCTACAATAGAAACTTATATAATTCATGAACGTAGAGGTTTGAAGGACATTTTTGGTGCTACAAAAACTATAGGTAAGAATCCTATAAATATTTTTTAAACATGTCACTTTTAGGAATAAGTTTTGAGTTAAGGTGGAGTAAATTTGGAAGAAAATAAAAAGAATAATTAGAAGTTCAGAGGTCATATCTCACAAAATATGTAATCAGAAGCTTATAATTATTTAATAATAAATCATTTTGATTTATTGGAAAAACTTGAAAAATATGTGATCAGACTAGTTGTTGTACTAAATTTTATATGATTACTATTCCTATAAAGAATCGTTTCACCATAGGAGAAAGTGATAAGAAAAAATGAAAATGAAAAATCCCTAATTGATAAAGTCACCTTGAAAGCTATTTAGAATGAGAAAACATGGATTGTTACTAGTGTGTTATCTTTCTATATAACTAAGGTGGCTAATTTTTTTGGAATATTTGAAGATTATAATATAGGAGTTTTTACCTTTGTAAATGATAGTTCTATAAAAGTCATAGTAAGTAGCACATCAATTATAGATGACCGGAGCATGAAATCAATGGAAGTTCTTTTTGTGTATGGACTAAACCATTACTTACTATGTGTAATTAATTTATGAGATAATGGGAATGAATTGATCTTACAAAGAAACTATTCCATCATATGGTGCTTGAATAATTGAAGAAATTTTTACAAAGGTTTAATGACTAAAGGAAACCCTTTTCATATTATAAATTTGGGTAACTCATGTTATCTTACTAAAAAAGAGAAGAATCAATTATAGAATAGGAGGCTAGGATATATTGGCCAACAAAACATTAGAAAAATATCAAATTAAGAATCTATAAGATAGTTACCTTCACGGAAAATAGAAAGAGCCACTATTTGTAAAGTGTTTCAAAAAAGGAATATGGTTGAAGGAAAATATAAAAGAATCGAAATTTAGTCAAAGAATCCTCTTGAACTCATACATCCCAATGTACGTGGACCAATGAGGAATCAATCCTTGAATAGTGATTTCAAAATTATCAGTTTTATTAATGAATTCACCTGACTGACATGTATAACGGTTTTGAAGCATAAATCCAATGTTGGATAAATGTTCAAGTTTTATAGGAGGGAAGCTGAAAAACGACATGGTGCAAATATCCAGAAGATAAAAATGGATTATGGTAAGGATTTAACAAGTAATTATTTTAAATCCAATCTATCAAACCATGTATTAAAGATTCAATATAGTGATCCTCACACTCCTAAATAATTGATGTTACAGAAAGGAAAAGTAGAAGTCTAGTCAATGTTTGAAGGAACATGGTTATAAAATATAAGATCCCTAAGTTATCTTGGAGATAATATATATTTATAGCTACACATGTTCAAAATAGATATATTATTATATTGGGAATAGACATTAACCCCTATGAGTTGTGCTATAAAAATAAACTAATGGTAAAATATTGTAAAGTGTTTGGAAGTATTTGTATAATGAAGACCAAGAACAAAAACATCGGATTTGTTTTGAAAATGATGAAGAATGTATTTTATTGGGTTATATAAACCATGGTAGGAAATATATGTGATGGAAAAAATATCACACAAAATTGTGGAAACATGTAATGTTAAAGTGACTAAAAATATGTCCCAACTAATATAATAAGTTAAAGGTGAATTTGATGGAAAATGAAAGATATTGAAAATTATTTCAGAATCACTTGTGAAGAAGAATTAATTCCTGAGTCCAATATATAAAAACCATGTTTAAATGAATCTTGTGATGAATTAGATTCTAATAAAAGTAAAAACCTGAAATTTAAGGCATTAAAAAATCAAGTTGAACTGAGATATGTCATCATAATTTGTAAAGCTACAGTTTATATAAGAAGAAAATTTTGAATAGAGAATCAAACGACCATTAACTATTAGATTGAACCTTAGTATTAGTGGTAGTTGAAAACAAAGAATGATTAAAATCCATTAATGGTTAATTCAATCAGATTAAGAGTAATGACACCAAGAAAATAGTCCTAAGATGAAAAGGAAAAAATATCACTGGAACTAAGTGGGTTTAAAGGAACAAGATCAAAGGAATGGGAGAAGTTTCCTAGAATTAATGAAGGTTATTTTACAACGGATACTAACTGGTGGAAGGTTTTGATTTTATAGAAAATTGTTCTCTAATTTAAAGACTTTAGACAATAAAATTTTTTTAGAGGTTACTACTCATCAAAATTATAGGGTTTATTAGATAGATTTAAAGGAAGTATTCTTAAATTCTCAACAAAGAGAATAATTTTACATTGAACAGCTAGAGGGATTCATACTTGATAAATATAGAAGTGTGTTATGTAAACTCAAAAAATATTTATATGGGTTGAAGTAGTCCATATGTGCAAGGTATTATAGACTTGATAGAAATGTAAAGATATTGATCTTCTTGAAATAAAAATTTATATCATCTTATATGTAAAAGATGAATGTTCTAAAAATCTAATATTCATTTTATATATTGATGAAAACATATTTTCTAGTGATAATGATGATATATGTAATAAATTTTTATAAAAAAATAAATAAAACTTCCAAATATCATTTCATGGGAAGGGGAATTTATTTCTCAGGATACATATTATTCAAAATAGAATATACATCGTTCTATCATAGGAAAGGTATGCCTGTGAGGTATTACAAAGGTTGAAGTGGTAGATTATAAGGATTTTGTTACTCCCATCGGTGTTGGAGTAAAATTTTTAATGATAAATCGAAGAATAGTTTCAATCAAAAAAGTTCTAGAAGTTGATCAAAAGTTTACTCAATCTAACTGCATCTTAACCCAACATTTGGGGTGGAGATTATTTATGTTCCAGATTCCAATTTGATCTAAAGGAGCCCCACCAGATGGATTCTAAAAGAAATTAGAGTTGTGTTAATGGAACATTAATCTTTGAATTGATGTATTAATGAAGTGATAGGTTAAACTAACTCAGATTCATATATGTTGATTGGAACAGTGATTCCAATGACCATACATCAATTTATTTAGGTACATTATTTCTGGTAGAAAATTGTATATAATATAATAGTTATAAGAGAAACTCAGTTATATTGAGAATAACAAAATTAGAATATATTATAACCACCCTTTATTTCACTCAAATGATGTGGATAAAATTTAGATGAAAGACTTTAAATTTAATGTTGAACATCCATTGAAAATTTTCTATGATATGTAAAGTGTAATTGATCTCTCAAATAACCGAATTTGAATCACCAGATCCAAACAAATTGATATAAGGTTTCATTTCATCATGGATAAATTTACTATATGTTTTGTAGTTCCTTGAAACGTGTGTTATATTTTTAAGAATCACTATTTCTAGGCGTTTCCATTGGCTTTATTTATGGAACCGGAAACATTAAATAGTTCTTTATCCAAAGAGGACATTCTTTCCAAAGGCAAGCGTTCGTTAAGTTTGAACTTTACAATACTTAAGAATGTGCATTGGCCAAAAGGATGGGAGGTCAAACTCATTACACCCTATTGGGGGGGATTATTGTCTACTTCGGGACTCTCTTAGTAAATTTAACATATTTTCATGATTCTTTATTAATTCACCAAGTATATCATAAGTATACTATAGAATTTACAATCATTTATTGACATGTGTAAAATTTAGAATCATCAGTATGAATTAAACGTTCTTCATTAATGGAAATACCCATTTGTATTCAAGGTTTAACATCAATGGTATCCTCTAATATACAGATTAGAGATTATTTTAATCATCATTGTGATGATACTAGTTTTTAATCCACTCATTGGGGCACTCTAGAACTTATTTTCATCCAGGGAGATGAAGGTTTGTTTTTATTTTGGGATTTTACCCATAAATTGAGCTACCTACGTATCCTTATGAAAGGAATCAAACCCCCCGTAGTTAAGTTCCACTAAATAGGAGACATCATTCCTTTCAAGTTCATGTGATAAGGGCCTCTAATTAGAAGATTCTTAGTCAAAACATAACATGGGACTTATGCTGAAGCAGCCCAAGGAACTTGGAAGGGATATGAGTTTCCATGTAAAATTATACCTTATTGGGAATATGGACCAGGGAGAAAAGGATTGATTTTAAGTGTTGGGTTTGAACCTCATGGAGGCTTTCTAAATATCCCTTATGAATGGTAATATAAGACCACTTAGTTTGATGAGTCTCATAGGAGATTATGGTCCTTTGAGATAAATGAGTTTGGGAATACTTCCTAAAAAGGATTCCTTGATGATCTAGGGGTTTAATTAGGGGCATATTCCTAAGGAGGATGCTCAGATTAAATGAATTAGGGTTGGATTCCTAAAGTGGATATCCAATGAGAACAGGCCTTAAAGAGGCTTCCTACGTATCCTGGTTTAAACATGAATCAGAGTTCTCATAGTTCATTCGATTGTGCAAACTCTATAATCATGGAAAATTTCTAAGCCCATGTGAGTCATGCTCAATGTGAGATAAAATAGAATGTAAAAGATTCAACAAAGGCACTCACATTTTCAAATAATCCATCTTCCACTGGTGGAAGGGGGCACATTGACCATGGAAGAGGGTGAGGTGACAAAGGAAGAGGGAAAAGCAACAAGCTTTCCCTCTGTTCTCTTCACATTAGACAAGGGTCCAAATGGAAGGAAGAAATAATGAAAATTGTGGGCTTACACTAGGATGACTTCCCTTTTGAGATTGGTTGGGGATTAATCATAAGGAGGATTCTAAATTGAGATTTTAGCATGGCATAAGAGTTATGTGATGAGGTTTGAGTAGTATCTTGAGGAATGTATTATCCCAAGGTACTCGAGAAATCCATAAGGAGGGTCCAAACTCATAAAATGTTAAAGGAACTTAGAGGAGTGAGTCAACTCAAGGAACTTCATTGAGTGTGATGAAGCATCACAAATCATGGTATTCCAAGGTTGGAAGTTGGGCTGTATAAAGGGTGCACTGGAAAATGTTGTCAACCAGATCCAAAAAGTTAACAGTGTGAATATGCTTTTTTCATGGGGGTCACTAACGGAAGCGAAGGGACTAGCCCAAAGGGTAGGGACCATAGCTCGGAACTGATCCCGAGAGGGGGTGAAAGGGCACATCCCCCGTGGTATGGACTAGTTGGGCCTCAAAGGTGCTCCTCCATGCTGCGTCACACAGGTGCTCCGTGCAGGTACTCCGTCCAGGTTCCCCACGTAGGTGTACCGCGTAGGTGGGCCACGCAGGTACCCCGCACTGGTGCCCTATGTGGGTGCCCCTTGCAGGTTCCCTGTGCCGGTGCCCTGTATAGGAGCTCTACACAACTCATGTATTCTAGACCTTTATGAGACTTTGAACCATGTTTCACCATTTAATTCTCTCTTCGGTCATGTTTTAGAGAGCTACCTGAGAACAATTGGAGGATCTTGGCGAAAGTGATACGCAACAGGAGCTTTGGGACTTCTTCTAACTTTTTACGTCCTTGAAATGGGGATCCCAAGGTTTCTATTTATAGGCATGGAGGGGACATAGTCGAAGGGAATTTTTCCACATAGGTCCTCTACGTAGATCCTCCACATAGGTCTTCCATGTAGGGGTGTAAAAATTCATTTTTCGTGTAGGTCCTATGCGGAGGTCCTCTACATAGGTCTTCTGTGTAGGTCCTCCATGTAGATCACTTCGTGAAATTTATCCATCATCCAAGTTCCATAACTTTTGATCTGTAAGTCTGTCTGGGATCCATGACCAGCCAAATCAAAGGTCTTGAAGAGAGCTACACTTCTTGAGATTGTAAATACACCGTGTTTTCTCCGAAGAAACTCGGAAATTATATTCAATTTTTCGACTCCTTTTCATCATCGATCTTTGGAATCCACTTCATACTCTTGGATGGGGAATCATTCCACTTATACAATGGTATGGAGTAGCATTTTGGCATATAAAAATAAAGTCTGGATATTCTACCTTCATGGTGAAAACATATTTACTCATACATGAAATTTGTTATCTATTTGAGAATCATATATTCACTCTACAAAAAAGTGCATGAAATCACATTTCAAGGTGTCTACACTATCATAGAAGAAAATCTTGATAATATTATAATAAAGAATTAAATTGTTGATATTTCCACTAAACCTATGCCATGGGAAAAGTTTTAGGATATGAGGATAAAAATTCATGTCCATCCTTATCTTTCTACTTAATGGAAGTTCAAGAGATCACCCCCACTATGCCTTGTATTATGTTAACAAAGGGGGTGACAATTAAACTCATTTTTCAATAAGTATATAAGTAATTATATTAACTTTTTATCTTATATTAATCAATATCCAAAATTTTCTTATCACAAAGATATTGAACTCTCTCAAAAAAATTCATTTCTATAGCACTATGGTTTCATGATTTTTCTCCATGAGAATAGGTTATGATTTGTTGTAAAGAAACTTTATTGAGGTTTAAAATTGATTTGTAATATGAAAAAATCAAATGGGGATCTTAAAGTTACTCATGGTCTTTAGAGGTGATTCATTTATATTCAACACAATTTGATAGAATTTATTTGAGTTGGGATATAATTATTGAAAATATAAAGTGTTGAGTCAATATGATCTTATTAGATCACCAAAAGTTCATGAAGTTATAGAGAGTTAGAAGTATACCGAAGGGAGATTTATATAAAATAGGTAGATGATGTTTTACTTCTCGATCAACAAAATTACATCACATTGGTAGAAGGAAAATAGTGATTGAAGCTACTAGTAGTGTTGAAAGCTATAGGAGGATGAGTTGAGATAAATTTGAGGGTTCACATGAAGTACTTTCACTTAAAGTAAATTCACTGGAAGTAAATTTACATGAAGTATGTTCACCTGATTTACATTCACCGGAAGTACATTCACTATATGTACAGACACTTTATGTACATTCACCAGAAGTGTGTTCACCTGAAGTATGTTCACCTAAAGTACATTCATAGGAAGTATGTTCACCTAAAGCACATTCAGAGGAAGTATGTTCACCAGAAGTACATTAACATATTTTTTTTATTATATTCATGTAATTAATATGAATTCACATCAATTATGAATGTTCTAATCTTGACATTAAAATCTCAATATTCCTAAATAAGACTTTGTAATTCAAGATGAGAATTATGGATGAGTTAATGATATATTATATTGAGTGTTGCAGAAGATTTGAAAATTTTAAACATTGATATCTTGAGAAGATATTCAATGTTGTTGACCAAATACTTTATGTGAGTGTGAGTTTCAAATCAAATACGATGTTTTCCACACATTTATTGGAGAAATTATAGTTATTTAAGGGGTAATAATTTTTTTTAAAATTTGATTGAAGAGGTTGTAATTTCCAATGATGATATTAATCCTATTTGAGAAAATGGAATCACTGATCATATGACCACCATTCATCAGAAAAAGATCAAATATTTTATTTTACATAAAGAACGATGTTCGGAAAAATCTTGTTCTAGAGTTTGAAACATGTGACTAGATGTTTCTTTTATATTCAAGAGGCTTGGAAGACAATATAACTATTGTAAAATAGAAGGAACACATATACAATTATATTTGGAGACTTTATATGTGGGATGCACTATTGGGTAAAGTTTGATCCCATCCAAAACCACCATAATGGTTGATTTATCATAGTGAAAAATTAATTCCTTAGATTTTTCAAGCATAGAATGAGTTGGTTCCCTCACTGGGGCCTATAATTATAAAAATTTGGTTTCAATTAAATTAATTATTTACTATATATGGTGATAGTGTGTCTTTTAACATTAATAGATCATAACCTTAATAAGTTGAAGAGGGTAGATTCAAGATAAAGAAATTTATAAAAAGAGTTACACTGATTCAAACCTCCATCAGTGGATCAAACCATTCTAGAGTATCATAAGGTGAATCATGACTATATCATTAAATCCCTAAAGTAAATTAATGATAGGATGAACACCATCTTCCCTAATTTATATTTACTAATTATGTTGATACTGGTACCACCATTTGTAACTCCTCCCTAATCATATCCCCTTATACAATTGGATTACATTGAGGTTGTGTTGAGGTTGACTTCGCAGTAGGGTGTATCATCAAGACGGCTTTGTTATTCATAGATTTTTCTCCTTTGTTGGCCTTCTATGGACGTGTTTTTCTAGGAGGATTTCTGGGAGGCTGTATCACGTTGATGGAGGGTGGGGTGTTCTCCGACTGAAGCTCACCGGTGGGTTTTTGTTTTTGTGTTGGTGTTGATGGTAACACCGGTGGGAGTTCATGGAGGTTGTTTCCAAGGATTGTTCATGATTTTCTAATGTTTGTGTTTCATGGTTCGTGGTTTCCTCAGCCTTATCTCTGGTGATTCCAGCTCATGGAGTGAATTTTTGATAGGTTGAATGCTGGAGTTGATTGATTTGGTGTGTTGAACGAGTTGTTTGGTTGGTCTTAATCCTTTGATGCATGATATTAGGACTGTTGTAAGTCATAATGTCTTGTATGGTTTTCCACTTTTCCCTCAAAAGTGTTTGATGGTGTCTCACTTTTTCCTCAAAGGTGTTTGGATAAAAAAAATTAATTTTCAGTCACATATGAGACATTTCATGAGGATCCACTGTAAGAGTAGGGAACATATTCCAAAGAAGAAGATAAATTCAATGAGGTAATGTTGGTTTTAAATTAATTAATTTTATTCTAGGTAAATTAAATCTAGTTATGACAATTAACCTTGGTACTATTAAAAAACTAGTGGTCCCTCATGAAACAAACTCACTCATTTAGTGGGTCCACTAATTCAATGGTGGCAACTCAATGGGTAAAATCTCTAGAGAATATTTTCAATTCATTAGGTTGTACTATGAGGGGAAAAGTTAACATGTGTATGGACTATAGTTTTCTCTTTTGAAGACTTGCAATATTTTGTTGGATATACTGTATTTTTTTATTGAGTTGGTGTAAAGTTATGGGCCCTTTACGGACCCATTATTGACATATTAAAAAATATTTTTTATCCCACATATATTTATTTTAAATAAAAATATTTTTCATAAAAAAATACAGTCTTTGATGGGTAATATAAGACTTTTGTTACATCTAAAATGATAGTTTTACCCCAAGGATAAATTTTTTTCTTGCATCAGGGTGTTTGGGGTGTATCATCATGGGTGATGACAAAAAAAACTAATTTTTATAGAAACCCAAATCCCTAACCCTATTTAAGAATAATTGTACATTAAATTTAGGGTAATTTTTAAACATAAATTAATGGATACGATTGGGGATAAATTCAGATGATTTTGGGAGTCATGGGTGAAATTAGAAATGAGGAATCATTGTGATGACCAATGTGGGAATTATCTTACTCTATGATCAAAACTAATCCTAGGTAGGCCTAATTATTTACTTTTGATTCTATTATCATGTAATTCTTCTTTGAATTTTTGGATTGTTATTTGATCTTGATTTTGGAACCCCATACATTTGTTTTTAAGGTATAAATTATATTTCTCTAATTTGGGTTTGTTTTTTTTAGATTTTTCTATAATAGATTTATCCACCAACCATGAATAACTTTCTACCTCATTATCTTGGGATAGAGTCATTGGTTACTATCAGTGACATGATAGTGAAGAAAGGTTATGACATGTTCATGACCAAAATGGCTTAAAGTTGTTATGAGGATCGATTCAGGGGGGAAAGATCAGAAGCAGCAGTGTGAGTATCTCAGAAGAATATCACATGGAGATTAGGGATGGGACATGGTGAGGAGGTATCGATGTGGTAGTAGTCGACAGTGATAGTAGGTGGCCGGTCATACTTAGGGACTAATTACTAAGAGGATATGATCGCATGGACTAATATGGATATCACACTATAATGTGGAATTAGGGTTTCCCCCCATCCATCCAATCCAATAGGATCAATTGTCTCCCCATCCACCACATAGAGGGAGTCCCTTTATCCCCATCTCACATGAAGATTAGGCCAGTGGGGCTGACCCACTACAACAAAACAGGGTTTCCGCAGTGCCACCCTTTACCAGTGACAAAAAATTACTAATAAAGGGGGGGCCTTTATTAGCGCTAAAAAACCCCTGGTAAAGGGAAATTTTAATAGAACTAAAAAAGTTTTGTTAAAAGTGACCCTTTATAAGAACATTTTTAGCACTGATAAAGCCCCCCCTTATCAGCGCTTTTTTTTGTAGCGCTTATAAAGGGAGGTTTTATTAGTGCACATTTTCCTAGTGCTGATAAATGTGTATATTACCAAAAAAATTATAAAAATCAATATATTGATATATAAGTATATTTATATTTATATAAATATAATAAATACTTTTTAAATTACGTTTTATATCGATTTGATATGTCGTAGACCCAAAATGGACATCCCGGAGCAGAAATTATAGCAGTTTGTAGGGATTAAGGACCTTTTCATACCTTGAATATTATGAGAAGACATTAAAATGGTCACTTTAGTGTAGTTTTTGTTGTAAGATTCGATTTGATATGTGGTTGAGGCTAAACGGACACCCAGAGTAGAAGTTATGGGAAAACGGACCTTCGGAGCCAAACTTATGATCGTTTAGAGGGTTTTTGAACCTTTTTGAACCTAAAAGAATGTGAGAAGGGGTTTTGGTAATCACTAGAGTGTTTACCTTTTCACAATATTTGATTTGATATGTGTTAAAGCCAAAATGGACACTCAGAGAAGAAGTTATTATCGTTTGAAATTTTTCAACTCTCGTATCTCCTAAAAACCTAAGAAACCAGCAACTCAATAAAACGAGCATAAATTCTGCTCCATTTGTCTATTTGAGCACCGCAACCTGCCAAATCAAATCTTGTGAAATGATTGATGACCACATCTGGTCAAAACCATTATAATATAATAGGAACAAAAGATATTTCAGTTATAACAATCCAAAAAAAGTCCAACTTCAAACGACCATAACTTTCGCTTCGGGTGTCCATTTGGGCTTTACCACATATAAAATCGAAGTCAGTGAAGAAATATATATAGTGGATTGACTGATAGATAGTCTCAGTCATTTTTGGGAATCGAAAATTCCAAAAAACCATCGGAAGGGCTCCAAAACATATTTTCTATGTCCGGACCCCTGTCAAATGTTTCTTAAAACTATCATAACTTCAAATATGTGTCTGTTCGGCCTCCAACACATTTTTTATCATATTTTGTTAAATGAGATTCAGTTTGACTATTCACAGAGCTGAAATGGACACCCATAGAAGAATTTATGCCTTTTCCTGTGACTGCGATTTGTTAGTTTTCTCGAGACCCCATTTCTAGCACTTTTGTATATACATATTAATATATAATATTTGTAAATATATATAAATATGTATAAGTATACCCACAGATATACATGTAATATATATGTGTGTGTGCGTGTGTTGGATATATATAAGTATGTATTTATATATGTATGTATTAATGTATTTATTTATTTATTTATAAAAACACACATAAGAAGACATATTTTATAAATGTTTTTAAAACTAATCTTATAAATATATATTAATATACAAATAAATATACAGATAAAAAATTAAAACTATATATATATATATATAGATATAAATAGATATAAATATAAGGATATATATATATATATATATTAATATAATTAAATATATGTATATATTAATATGACTAAATATATATGTATATATTAATATGAATAAATAAATATATATTAATATAAATATATATATGTTAATATATATATATTAATAAAAAGATGTATATATTAATATAACTATATATACATATATATTAATATATGAGTAAAAATAACTAAATATATATATAAATAAATAGATATATTAATAAATAAAGAGAAAAGAAATATGGTGGAGTGGTAAAGGCTTAGGCGCGTAGGCAGGAGGTCTCGAGTCCGAATCTTGGGGGAGGCAGGTCGCGCACATAGGTGGGGGGAATTACCTAGCACTGTTAAAGGGGTTTGGGGCTGGGTGGAGTTGTCCTGGGGCATGCGAGGGCTTCCATGGGTGGTGGGCACTTTTAAAGGGGGGCTTCAAGTGCTGTTGGAGCCCCCCAGAATTGAAAAAAATTATTTTTTTAATAAATTTTCAACTTTTATCAGTGCTAAAAAAGAGCTGATAAAAGGGTGTTACATCCCAAACTTCCACGGTACACTTCTCTTTTAATAATGCAGTAGCGTTGTTGTATGCAACTTCGAGTTCTAACACACGCCACAACCAATCAAACTAGCTGTTATGAATAGTAATACCCACTTTTTGAAATTTTATACATTTTATTTTTCAAAATGGACATCATTTTTGGATTCGTAACATCAAAATTAGCTTAGGGTGGATTTTTGGTACTTTTCGGATAACTTTCATATTTTGATGAATAGTGAAAATTACTAAATTTTAATTAAAAAAAAAACTTTTTTAATCAAAATAATTAATAGTGATAAATTATGAATTTGAGTCATTTTAAAGTATAATTAGATTATATTTTTACCATTTAATCCAATGTTGGTCATTGGACATAATTTCACATTTAAACTGGACATAAGCAAGTGTCAAACTTTTGATTGTTATTATCTCTTAAAAACACGCTTTTTGTTTTAACAACGGGAATTAATTTTAAATTAATTTCTGCCACTTCTTTGTTTTGAATTTAGAAAAATAGATTCAATATTTTGAATCTGGAGGTCCAAATTGTGTAAATAGTTAACTTTTATTTTTAGACATTTTGAATAATTATTTGGGTAAATATTTTATTTACCATGGTTAAAGGGTAAATCCGGTAAATAAGGGTAAAAAAATAATATTATAATAATATTAAATTACCCTAAAACATGTCCTAACCTTATTGGTTGATACATGTACAACCATAGGAATCTTTGAGTCGATTTTGGGCCCCCAAGAATCCACTTGTAATTGATAATGACACTTTATATTAATTAAGTTAAAGTTAATACAAAAATGACATAAGCATATATCTTTTAGAAAAACATTTTTACATAGGATTATATATGTAATATTTTAGACTATAAATATTCATTAGAAAGATAAAAAGATTTCCTGCATAAGGGTATTTTATTTATAATTTTTAGACATTGAATAATTAAATTTGTTTATGACACAATAATGATGCAATATTTTCCTTATTAATGAAGGAATCAAATAATTAGTATTATAAATGTTAAAATAAATATAATTTGAAAGTTTTGATGCCATACATGAATTTTATTGGTTAATATGACATGTTATTATTTCTTAAATTAATTTGGTTCTAATTAATAAAGTTTTTATGACTTAAAAAAATCAATTATTAAATATTGTCAAAATTGACATAAATGAATTTTTAAAACAAATATTATATTATTAATTGATATTCTATTCATAAAAATCTAAGGATCTGCCAAAGGACTTATATAATGGTATTTATATTATTACTAGACCACTTGGGGGTATCTTTATGTTTATATTAAGTTTACTGACTATATAATATAAAAATACAAAGACACATAGAAAATGTCTAACTCTTTAACCAAGACTTAAATCAAAAAGATAAAGTTAATATAGTGACCCAAACCTGTCTAAAACCTATTTTTTGTGTGGTTTTAGAACTATACCCACCTTAAATTTTAAATAATACACTTTTGAACCATTATAAACCGAATATTAATTTCTTATAAAATAATATTTCTTGCTTTTCCTAAGGTGCCCCTCGCCCCTCTTATAAAAGGGCACTCACCCTTCTCTCAAATTCATACCTTCAAAGCCTTTTTTCTTGGCCAACCCCTACCCAAATATTCTCTTGACTTCTACCACTTCAACCTAGAGGCCTTATTTTGATCATAAATCCAACCTAATGAGCCATTTTGATCAAATCAAAAGGAAGAACCCGAAGAAGAGGTAATGTTTTCACCACCCTCTTTCAAGTTCGTTTCTTCTTCCACTTCTTCTTTATTTATTATTTTTATTACAAAATAATTAATCCAGTATCTTATATATACTGTGCTGTTATTATAAATATTTCACTACTATATTCATTATTCTATCCATCTTATTAATGATAATATCACCATGCATGTGTACGTACAGCTTACCGTCTCCACGCCATGGTGTAATTTGTTATTCAACACTATGTTATTTGGATGGATATAATGATGAGTAATATGTATATAAAAATTGAAAATAACATGATAATGTCTCTGTAAAATTAATATACCATCCAATTCCACACTTTTAAGGAAATGATATTGTCGCTCGTGCGTACGTACGGATTACCGTCTCCACGACGCGATGAGATTCATTTCCGCATTCACTATTCATCAACGATTATAAAAATATATATTACTAATATGTTAGTAATATATTACATAATAATGATACTAGATATATATATATATATGTACTTACATATATTTTATTCACATAGTTCCGTTCAATACGTTATGAAAACAGAAACATCGTTTATGAGTACATACGGACTACCGTCTCCATAAACGGTGTTTCCCATTTCATATATATATCTATTATACATAATTATTTTCTAAATATATATGATATAAAAATAATTTTTTATATTATGGAAGTATTTAAATCAAGATATAAGTGATACAATCAAGAGTAACAAGTTAAAACACGTATGGTAAAGAAAGTGATTATTACCCGAAATGTCAATTTAACATGGAAATTATTATTAAATGGGTAGTATAAAGTCATAAATGATTAATTTATGATATCATAAATATTAATATGGTTCTGGTATAATTTAATAACATACTACAGTCTTAATAAAGAAGGTTAAACATACCCTCGACTAAAAGAAAGAGCAAGGTAAGGGGTTTTCATCTCAATCCTTATTCCCATGAGATTCATGCCATATTTCTACTATTACCTTTTGTGTGGTGTATGTACTTCCCATAATTGAATTATTTGTGTAATAAAATTCAGTTTATGTGTATTTACATATTCATTTTATGATACTTCTTTCAATGGGGTGTATATTTCGTAAGTTTCTAAATTGGTAAGGGTTAATTTCACAATCTATTTATTATCCGAGGTTGTTTTTACATAAGTATCTAATGGGAAATAATTATTATCCATGTCCATGTTTCATAAAATATTTTTCAAAGGGATTATTTTAAAGGAACCTTTTACTAAAACATCATTTTAAATTTTTTAAATAATCATTCTCATTAATTTCCGTGTTTTCAAAATGGTTTTTAAGGATTTATTTATATGGACATGAATGTTTTTAAAATGTTAATT
Source organism: Viscum album (assembly GCA_963277665.1). Lineage (NCBI taxonomy): Eukaryota > Viridiplantae > Streptophyta > Magnoliopsida > Santalales > Viscaceae > Viscum > Viscum album. The sequence continues at coordinate 1,160,288,412 of OY728125.1, forward strand.
AGTTTGAAAAGTTTCAAAGTGGTATGGGAAACTTTGATTCAAAATATGACTTTAAATGTCTTCCTTTATAAATTGTGTGTCTTTTAAATGATTTTATGAAAAAGGGATATTTCTCTTAAAGAGTTTTACGAAATAATTTTCATCTATGTCAGCATCCTTTGATGGATTTTAAACTTGTTTGAAGATTATTTATTATGATACAAAACTTCCATATTTTATTGAAGGTTTTGTGATATTTTTGATAGTGGATGTGTTATTTCTATACCATTCATGGTTTATGATGAAATTATTGACATTTTGTATGCTAGTTTTAATACGAATGTTTATATTATGTTTAAACCTATTCATATGAGGAATGCATTGGACTTAATAAGTGACGGGTGGAGATCGCTATGGATCCTCGATGAATCGGTAGGTCTCATGAGACAAACTAGTGTCTTGGCACAAGGACTTGACAAAATTTTATTTTTAGTCTTGGCACAAGGCCTTGACTAAGTGGTTATGATAGTTTGGCTTTATGCATTTCATCATTATGAAAGTGGTTAGTGATATTGCATGTGATTATTCGACCAGTAGAATATCCATGCGAATATGTAAATGGAATTGCTTAATTTTATTTTTTCCATATTATGATTAAGTTCAAGTTTAAAAGGCTTTTGTTCTAGTTATACATTGCCTTAAATGTTTATGTTTATTTATGAAAGTTTCTGCTGTATTTTTATCCTTACTGAGCAACTGAGCTCACCCCTTTCTATGTTTTATTTTTCCCAGGATTCCAAGAAATGTATTGTGATTGATATGCAGGGTTAAGAAAAGTGATAATGGTGTTTGTGAAGGATTATTTATGTTGTTTTGTAAGTTAATAAGTGTAATGTAACATTCATGTATGTAATCTGTTTTCCAAGACTACTAAACCGATCAGTACTTCGGGACATGATTCATTGTAATCATACCAATGTATTAAAATAATACACCAAATCTGGGTAACTGGGGTCGGGGCATTACAGTTGGTACTAGAGGAAGTTTAGATATAACCTTGGAAGCTAGATTTAGATAAACTATGATTAGAGCACATAGACCTAAGATAGAATTTGAGGATTAGTATAGAAGAAATTCCTAGAATTTTGGTAATGTTTAGATTTTGTGAGTTTTCCAAGAAAATACTTCCCTGTATGGATACGAGCAGGTAGAGGTAGATCTGGCACATATGTACCTAGGGGTAAAACCCGAAAACACCACTTTGAGCTAGACTCGAATGGGAACTAGTGCACAATAAAGGGGCTTGCTACACTCTTGGTTACAACACTCCAGGGGGATATGCTTAGGATAATTCTCATTTTCTTTACAAATCATTATAAAGGGTTTATGAGTATATACTTCCTAAATGAAAACATATTTATGATTATGGATTATATCCATAAACCATTCAATTTACCTTAGGTATTTTACAAGTTTGTAATTACTCATTGCAATTCATAAACTGACCTAGTTTATGCCATTGTATAGAAATGGCGTCCAGTACAAGGATTGTGAACTCCGTCAATACATATGATCCAAAGAGTAAGAAGGATCATATCTTTCATGGTATTAAGCCAACATTTTGAAGGGAAATAGTCTCCCATGTATTCTCAACATTTGAAGAAATAGTATCATGTGTTAATAAGATAAGTAAAGAATTCTATGAGTCCTATGGCTTTGAATGGAAGTATGAGAATAAAAGGATGGAAGAGAGAAAGATGGATAATGGGAAGAGGGAAAAGAAGAATTTTCCAATATGTGATAACTGTGGGAAGAAACACCATAGAACTTGCCTGAAGGGAATGAGAGTTTGTTATAAGTTTGGAGAAAAAGGACACCATGTACGTGAATGCAAGGGTAAGAAAAGGTTTCAAATGTACAATCCTACATCTGCAATGAGTTGGGACACTATGCGAACCAATGTCCAAATCATCATAGTATACCTCATATGATGTTATTGGATAATAATCAACTTATGATACTACCAAAGATGAGGAGAAATTATTATAGTTCTTATGTTGTTATTAGAGAATTATATCATTTGAGTGTTGTATCAACAATGTACGTGTTATAATAATTATGGAGTATATAAGGATTGTGCTGTAGTACTATTTCATTAAGGACTTCAGATTGTGTGGAACCATGAAAAGTGACTCAATATCAGGTTAAATTTTTGGAAAATATATGGTTGGGAGAAAGATACACCATAATATCGTTCTGATACCGAGGTAGTGATTTTGGAATAATACATGATTGATTTGGATAAATTATATTGGATATTCTTGACAACATTGAAACTAATTAATGATTTTTATATTCCATCATTGTTGGAGTTTACAACATTTTTTTGATAGAAGGAGTATATCTAGTATTCTATAAGGAATAAGGGATCATGAATCTAATCAATAAGGTTTTATGGTAATTTAGGATGTTGCAGTGTTTTAAAATAATACACGATGGATGTGTTCACATGTTATTAAGTGGGAAAAAGGATCTTCATTGTGTTTACCTTCCTTATAAATTTTGGAATGTGAGTTTGGATAGAAGTATTTTGGATAATTCTAGTTTGAGATTATTTTTGGATTTCCATAAAAGGATAACCCGGAGGTCGGGTGGCAATCGGTCGCGTCCGACAAGGCTGTGAGACTTGAACCTGCAACCAAAGGACGAAAAGGGTTTATCACCTTCCACTGGCCCACGTGATGTACTGGATTGAATAATGTAGTCTTTTTTTTAAATAATTATTGTAGATGAATTATAAATTCATATTTTTAACCCTATACGAATAGGATAAATAGAATATTATTTTTAAGTTCTATTATCTTTTAGAGTGAAATATGAGTTTGTGGTAGATATTAGTTAAAGGATGGGACTCTACTTGTCAAGAATATATTTTTCTTCTTCTATTATTCTATGAAGAAATTAATTATTATACATTATTGAAGGGATCTTAAAACCAAAAATTTTTTATCCTAATACTATATGTTTTGTTGAACCAATGGTATTTTGAATCATCATATATTGATGAACTTAAGGCCCTTAATTTTACACTTGTTTGTGATTGATGACCTTAATCACTACCTATAAATATTTATGTTTTTCCTCCAATTATATGTCTCTAACTTTCAACAATTTTCTTTTAATCGGGATCATAATTTGGTGGTGACCCTTTCATTTCCCTTTTCCTCTTATTGTGAGTAAATTTTATTAACCTAATTTCTGATGTGGGTTTTCCCAAAGGTATTTTCCATTTTCAACCTTTTATATTTGAAAAATAATTTCAAATTGCGAGGATGCATTTTATTTAAGGAGGGGAGAATGTAACAACCCAAGCTTCCATGATACTCTTCTCTTTGAATAATGCAGTAGCGTGTGTTGTACGCAACTTCGAGTTCTAACACACACCAAAACCTATCAAACTAGCCGTTATGAATAGTAATACCCACCTTTTAAAATTTTATACATTTTATCATTAAAAATGCACTTCATTTTTGGATTCGGAATATCGAAATTATCTTAGGGTGAATTTTTGGTACTTTTTGGATAACTTTCATATTTTGATGAATAGTGAAACTTACTAAATTTTAATTAAAAACAACTTTTTTAATCAAAATAATTAATAGTGATAAATTATTAATTTGTGTGATTTTAAAGTATAATTAGATTATATTTTGAACATTTAATCCAATGTTGGTCATTGGACATAATTTCACATTTAAACTGGACATAAGCAAGTGCCAATCTTTTGATAGTTATTATCTCTTAAAAACACGTTTTTTGTTTTAACAATGGTAATTAATTTTAAATTAATTTCTGCCACTTATGTGTTTTGAATTTAGAAAAATGGATTCCATATTTATAATCAGGAGCTCCAAATTGTGTAAATATTTAGCTTTTATTTTTAGACATTTTGAATAATTACTTCGGTAAATATTTTATTTACCATTGTTAAAGGTTAAATCTGGTAAATAATGTTAAAAAAATAATATAATAATAATAATAAATTACCCTAAAATGTGTCCTAAACATATTGGTTGATACATGTCCGACCATGGGCATATTTGGGTAGATTTTGGGATCCCATGGATCCAATTGTAAGTGATAATGACAATTTATATTAATTAAGATAAAGTTAATATACAAATTACATAAGCATATATCTTTTAGAAAAACAATTTTTACATAGATTTATATATGTTATATATTTGACTATAAATATTAATTAGAAATATAAAAATATTTCCTACATAATGGTATTTTATTTATAATTTTTAGAAATTGAATAATTAAATTTATTTATGACACAATAATGATGCAATATTTTCCTTATTAATGAAAGAATCAAATAATTAGTATTATAAATGTTCAAATAAATATAATTTGAAAGTTTTGATGCCATCCACGAATTTTATTGGTTAATATGACATTTTAGGATTGCTTAAATGAATTTTATTTGAATTAATAAATTTCTTTAGAATTTAACAAAAACAAATTATTAAATATTTTCAAAATTGACAAAAATGAATTTTTTAAAAAATGTTATATTATTAATTGATATTATATTCCTAAAATTATAAGGAACCACCAAAGGACTTATATAATGATAGGTGTATTAATAATGGACCACTTAGGGGTCTCTTGAAGTTTATAGTAAGTTTATTGACTATATAATATAAAAATACAAAGAGACATGGAAAATGTCTAACTATTTAACCAAGAGTTAAATCAAAAAGATAAAGTTAATATCGTGACCCAAACCTGTCTAAAACCTATTTTTTGAGTGGTTTTTGACCTATCCCCACATTAAACTTTAAATAATCTACTTTTGAGCTATTAGAAAAATAATACTAATTTATTATAAAATAATATTTCTAGCTTTTCCTAAGGTGCCCCTGACCCCTCTTATAAAAGGGAACTCCCCCTTCTCTCAAATTCATACCTTCAAAGCCTTTTGGATCGACTAAAACCGGCCCAAATATTCTCTCAACTTCCCTCACTTCAACCTAGATGCATTATTTTGATCATAAATCCAACCTAAGAAGCTCTTTTGATCAAATCAAAAGGAAGAACCTGAAGAATAGGTAATGTTTTCACCACCCTCTTTCAAGTTCCTTTCTTCTTCCACTTGTTATTTATTTGTTATTTCCATTATAAAATAATAAATACAGTATATTCTATATACTGTGATGTTATTATAAATATTTCACAACTATATTAATTATTCTATCCATCTTATGAATGATAATGTCACCATGCGTGCGTACGTACAGCTTACCGGCTCCACGTCGTGGTGTAATTTGTTATTCAACACTATGTTATTTGGATGGATATAATGATGAGTAATATGTATATAAATAATGAAAATAACATGACAATTTCTCTGTAAAATTAATATACCATCCAATTCCACTCCTTTAAGTAAATGATATTGTCTCTTGTGCATACGTATGGATTACCGTCTCCACGACGTGATGAGATTCATTTCCACATTCACCATTCATCAACGATTATAAAAATATATATTACTAATATGTTTGTAATATATGACATAATAATTATAATATATATATATATATATATATATACATACAAATATATATATGTACTTACATATATTTTATTCACTTAGTTCCGTTCAATATGTTATGAAAAGAGAAACAATGTTTATGAGCACGTACGAACTACCGTATCCATAAATAGTGTTTTCCATTTCATATATATATCTATTATACATAAATATTTTCTAAAAATATATGATATATAAATCTTCTTTTATATTCTGGAAGTATTTAAATCACGATCTAAGTGATACAATCAAGAGTAACAATTTAAAACACGTACGATAAAGAAAGCGATTATTACCCGAAATGTTAATCTAAAATTGAAATTATTATTAAATGGGTAGTATAAACTCATAAATGAATAATGTATGATATCATAAATATAAATATGGTTCTGGTATAATTTAATAACATACTACGGTCTTCATACAGGAGATTAAACGTACCCTCGACTAAAGGAAAGTGCAAGGTAAGGGGTTTTCATCTCACTCCTTATTCCCGTGAGATTCATGCCATATTTCCATTATTAACTTTTGTGTGGTGTATGTACTACCCATAATTATATTCTTTGTGTAATAAAATTTAATTTATGTGTATTTACATATTCATTGTATGATACTTCTTTCAATGGGGTGTATGTTTCTTAAGTTACCAAATTTGTAAGTGTTAATTTCACAATCTCCTTATTATCCGTGGTTGTTTTTACGTAAGTATATACTTGGAAATATTTATTATCCATGTCCATATTTCAAAAAAGATTTTTAAAAGGGATTATTTTTAAGGAAATTTTTACTAAAACATTTTTTTTAAAAGGTTGGGGCTGAAGACTCATTTATTATTAAAGCAAAGCAAAGATCGCTTTAACTGGGTAGAGGGAGACCCATTACATAGCCCAAAGGCCCAGTGGGCATTTATCCCATTACATGGCCCGTAGGCCTATTTTTTGGCCCAAAGTCTATTCTGTGAATAGTACTGCTACAATGCCCTACGCTGCTACAGTACTGCACAGTACCCGCCTATGCTACAGTACAATGTCGCTGCTACAGTGACCTACCACCGCTACAGTGCCCGCTGCTACTACAGTATGCTATAGTACCTGCAACCCATGGTTTTTGAACCCCCATTTTTCATGTAGAATTAATGGGTGCTTACCACTAAGACAAAATGGTTTTAATAATCGTTCTCATTAATTTCCATGTTTTCAAAATGGTTTTTAAGGATTTATTTATACGGACATGAATGTTTTTAAAATGTTAATTCATTTGAAAATTTTCAATGTGGTATGGGAAACTTTGATTCAAAATATGTCTTTAAATATCTTCCTTTAAAAATTTTGTGACTTTTAAATGTTTTCATGAAAAAGCCACATTTCTCTCGAAGAGTTTTACAAAATCATTTTCATCTATGTCAACAAACTTTGATGGATTTTAAATTTGTTTGAAGATGATTTATTATGATACAAAACTTCCATATTGTATTGAATGTTTTGTGATATGTTTGACTGTAGATGTGTTATTTCTATACCATTCATGGTTTATGGAGAAATTATTTACATTACATATGCTAGTTTTAATATGAATTGTTTATGTTATGTTTAAACCTATTAATATGAGAAATGCATTGGACTTAATAAGTGACGGGTGGATCCCGCTATAGCTCCTCGATGCATCAGTAGGTCTCATGAGACAAACTAGTGTCTTGGAACAAGTCCCTAACAAAATCTTATTTGTAGTCTTCGCACAAGGCCTTGCCTATGTGGTTATGATAGTCTGGAATTTTGCATTCCATCATTACAAAAGTGGTTAGTGATATTGCATTGGATTATTCGACTAGTAGAATACCCATGTGAATAATTAAATGGAATTATTTCATTTTATTTTTTCCATATTATGCCAAAGTTCAAGTTTAAAAGGCTTTTGTTTTAGTTGTACATTGCCTTAAATGTTTATGATTATTTATGAAAGTTTCCGTTGTATTGTTATCCTTACCGAGAATTTGAGCTCACAATTTTCTCTGTTTTATTTTTCCCAGGATTCTAAGAAGTGTATTGTGATTGATATGCAGGGTTAATCCAAGGTATAATGGCGTTCCTGAAGGATTATTTATGTTGTTTTTTATGTTAAAAAGTGTAATGAAACATTCATGTATGTAATCTATTTTCTAAGACTGCTAAAATGATCGGTCCTTCGGGACTTGATTCCTTGTAATCATGCCAATGTATTAAAATAATGCACCGACTCTGGGTAACTGGGTTCGGTGTGTTACAAAGGGACCCCCTTATCTTCACCTCGATTAACAGCTCATTAGTGATGTTAATCGTCTTTTCTAGCACTGATAAAGGCAATATTTGTAGTAGTAACCCATGGCAGGCTTAAGCACACTATCCCATGCATTGAGTGGGCAAGGAATCCCACCCTAGGCTAGGCTCACTAAAACCAACCTGAATCAGGAATTTTATTCCTATGGGGTTAATTCATGTGTTAGGAGCATGATTCCTGCCCTAAGTGTGCAACTTATCTTTTCCAAGGGATACAACATGTCACACTCACGTATTTATTATATTTATTAGTAACTTATTCACTGATTATCCATATAGAATAAATAAATATCCTATATTGAGTATTTATACTTATATAATTCAATAGTCTGTTTAATTTAGTTACTAGGGTAAATTTGTGAGGATAGAAATAAAGTTTTTAAGATTTAGATCTATTGGTCCAAAGATGAGGTTTTGGTGTGGAATTTAGATTCTTCTCTAGGTTGGTACTCCCATAGAGATGTATTTGGATTAGATGGGCCCCACACATCTCAAATAGTGTCTATTACTCCCTCACACACACATAATGTGGGTATTATATCTTTAGAGTCGATACTTCCCCTCTCAATAGCTAATGTGAATCATTGGTCCTCCAATGGGATCAGTACTCCCTCGAATGAAACATAATCGTAAGCGAGGCATGGATCCCGTAATGAAAAAAACATTTATTAGTGGTAATTTCTTTATTATAATTAATTCATATAGCATAAACCACATAAAATCACTTTTATAACATAATAAAAACATTATAAATGATGAATAAATGAAATAAGAGGTGTTTTTAGAAATTAAGGGACCGATCCTAATGGAATAATAACATGGACCTTAGAATAGAAACATGACCATTAGAAATAGTATTTAGGCAAATTGAATATTAACCTCATATATGAAAGTATGAATAATATTTATTTATCTTATAAACTAAAATATGATATAATTATATCACAGTATATGTAAATAAAAATATTAGAAACTACTAATTAATTGTTGGTGTTTTTATAAAACATAAATTTTTATTTATAATATTTATAATTAATATAATTATTTATTTTCCTAAACTATAGTCATAAATTATTATTTTTTTCTTATTATTAAAAAATAATTTTATGAGACCTTAATTAATTTTTCAATGTGTTATAAAATCAGTTGTAATTTTAAAATCAGCATTTTCCTAGTAAATGGGGATTTTAATTAAAAATTGATTTCTCATATTTAAAAAATAATTTCCATAAAATGGTGTTATTTTTTTAATTATACACATAAAAAATAGTTAGGGTTAATTTTTGGGATTAATCTAAAATAGTTGAATTTTCAATGAATAGTAAAAGAAGTTAATTTACGATAAAAACTATATACATGAATTTTTTAGTCATTTTTTATGTATAAATTATGTAAGCCTAAAATCCAGGATTATCCTTCAATATTTTAATATATTTAGTGATAAGGTACAATTTATTCATAGTCATAGCTAAAATAATAAACTAATTAATAAAATAATGAAAAAACACCCCTCTCTTCCCCAATAAATACCACCTGTCACTACTCTTCTCCTCACACCTTCCAAGACATGAATCATGTAATAGTTCTACCCAATAATATTATAAAACCCCTACCTCACACCCAGGATCTATTGGTATCATAAAAAGACTAAATTATTTCTCTAAGGATATTCTAAAGGAGGAAAAATTCAAGAGGTAAAATCCTCTTTCTTTTTCTTTTATTTTATTTTTCATTTGATTTGTTTTCTTATTCTCACCACACCTCCACCTATCAAATATGCATGATAACTCTAGTATCATTTATATACTATAATGTTATTTTCTTTTGTTTTCCATCTTTCACTCCATTTTTAGTATGTATGTTCCTTTAATTTTCCTCAAATATCATTTTTTCCATCCCATTTATTTTCCGAGATATACATGTTTTCAATCTGGTATTATGAAAAATGAAAATATTTGTCCAAAAATAACTCTTATTTCCAAAAAAACATCTTTTACTTCTCATGATATTGTTTCTTCTTCACCCAAGACCTTTTATTCTTATACGAAGTATGTTATTCCCTATTTCATGTGGGAAACCCAAAGTTTATTTATGATTTTATTCTTTGTGAAATGAAACCCATTACTTTCCAAGGGTTATTTTATATCCAATATTGATATATATTCTATGTGGCATGAATGATAATGAAAATTTTATGATGTGACAGGTGCACTTGGAATTATATAGTGCCTGTAAATGTTATGTTGTGACGGGTCCGTCTAGAATTATATAGCGCTCTAATGAATTGGATAATGTGATGTATCTCATGAGATAAATTGTAATATGTGTGAACATGATGCTATATTTTTTCAAAACTATGTGTGGTATTTGACCACTAAGACAAGGGGATTCATTTTTGTGAATTTACACATTCAATTACTTTATCTAACAATTCCACTCTTGAGTATGATTATGATGTTGTGATGATTATTATTCTCACCCATGTTTCATGTCTCTTATTCATCCTATTATTGGGATTTTATCTCACCCATTATTATGATTTATATCCTCAGGTGAATACTTGTACTAAGGAGAACATGAGGGAAAATAAGAAGCTAGAGAAAAAGGGATGAAATAAACTTTTATGTTTCTTCTATAAAAGTTATGTATGGTCCTAATATTCCCATGAAACTAAACCTTTGGATATAATATTTGTAGAACTATTATGTTTTATATATTTAAAATTATGTAACAATCATTTATAAAAAATAAGGGCCTCAATAGTTGGAATTAGAGCATAATTTAGTTAATTTGGGAATTTAGATTAGAGAACCATAGTTTAAACCCCAGTGTGAGACTAAGTATATATAAGAACCCAAGAATATTTTTTTTAGAAAAATGATAAATGCAGGGATAGAACAAGATACCTTTAGAGTTTATTTTTAAAATGAAATAATTACTTATTTAAGACTTATTTACTTATGTTTTCATCAAACCTATTCTATTTTATAAAATGGTGGGAACTAGGAGAAACCATTCCAATATCCCGTGTGAGGAACAATGCAATGATTTCTCAAATGACATCCCCAATACTTTGGGAGGTGTATTTAAAAAATTTATGGCAATGATTACATAGTTGTCTCAGGATATTAATAATAACCTGAATAATGTGGAATATCCTCCTTCACCTAAGAGGGAGAAAATTCCTATTGAGTCTTTTATTCAGCAACAACCACCGACATTTAGTAGATCTTATGATTCAGTATTTGTGGAATAGTGGGTCAACTTGATAGAGAAGATATTTTCTATTCTTCAATATTGTGATAATGAGAAGGTGAATATGGCCATTTATCATCTAGATATAGAGTCTGATCAATTTTGGGAATTGATTTAAAATACTAATCTAAAGGAAGGAATTGAAGAGGTGAAGTGGGAATACATTAAGATAATGTTTATTAACAAGTATTTCTATTAGATATTCATATAAATATGTGGAGAGATTTCATAGAGATGACTCAAAAAGAAGGTTAATCAGTCATGACCTATGATGTAAATTTAACAATACATTCTAGGTATGCTTTAGGTTTTTTTATTAAAAATGACAAAAAAAATAGATAAATTATTTTTTTGTTTAAAACCACACTTTCAAAAGGCTCTAGAAATTCAAACATTGGGATATATGAAGGTGATATTTGATGTTACCTAAAAGTGGAGATGGATTTTGGATAATGGTCCCATGGATATTGAGATAAGAAACGAATGAAGGAGTTTCAAGATGGGGGATCTAATGACAAAATTTGGAAAGAAAACTCGACCACTCACATGTCAAAAATTTGGAAGAAGCGTCATGGGAACTGCCTCAAAGGGATGAAAAATGCTATAAGTGTGGGAGATAAGGCCACCTAGATAATGAATGTTGAAGAGGCATGAGGAATCTATAAAATTCTGTGGAAGAAATAAGAACACCACCCATATCCCAATGTTTCAAATATAGGGAGTAATAAAACTATGTAAGACAATTCACTAAACCTTGAATCCTTGAGGGAAATATGTTTCAATATCCACTAAAGTCAAAAGATCAATGGAAATATTATTCCATTACTACTATTGATGTGTATCCCATAAATTAATTTCTGATAAGTATGCTGGGGATTCATTAAAAATAGAGAATGAACTATTTGATTATGGTTCTATGCATTCTTTCTTATATTGAAAGTTTAGTAGAACTATTCAAACAACCCCCCTCAAATTATGGAGGTTGAGTTATCTATGTGCACAAAAAAATTGGAAATTATTGCATCCAATATATATAACTCCTATTTAGTTAATGTTCGTGGAGTGAACCTCCCAGAATATCTTTTCCTACTTCCTTTAGTGGAGTTTAATTCTATATTGGGAATTTATTGGATATCTATATACAAAGACTACATCAACTATCCGGAAAGGGGGATCACTCTTCCCATCCCGAGGCATCCTCCAATTTTGTACAAGTGTAAGTAGAAGGATGAATCTCTTTCAGAATAATCATCTCAAGTGTGAATATGACTATCTTATGAGAAAGCATATCTAGCTGGAATGCTTGTGAAAAGACAAAGAATCATGCTTGAAGACATTCCCATTATGAGGGAATTTACTGATGTATTACCAAAAGAATTAACTTGTCGTCTTTCTGGACAAGAGGTTGAGTTATAAATAAAACTTATTCCTAGATCTCCACCTATATAAAAGACACATTATAGAATGTCCACCATTGAGTTGGAGGAATAGAAGAAGTGGTTACCAGAGAATCTGGACAAGTATTTTATATACTTGAGTGCTTCACCATTGGGTGCACCAGTCCTCTTTATCAAGAAGAAGTATGGATTAATTTTCTTCTACATTGATTATCATGATCTCAAAAAATTCACCAAAAATAAAAATTATTCCCCTCCATGGATAGATGAATTGTTTGGTCAACTATGTGGGGACAATTATTTCTCAAAGGTGGGCCTTATATTCATATATCACTAATTAAAGGTGAGGAAGGAAGATATTCCCAAGACTGCCTTTAGAACTATGTATAGACACTATGAGTTCCTAGTGATTCCTTTCAGAATCACTAATTCTCTTGAAATATTCATGGACATAATGAATAGAGTCTTTATAGATTACCTAAACAAATGTGCGGAAGTCTTTATTGATGATATTGTTATATTGTTTAAGAACAAGAAGGAACATGAGGATCATTTTAATGTTGTGCTAAAGACTTTGCGAAGCGAGAAAATTTATACAAAATATAGTAAAAGTGAGTTCTAGATGGAGAAGTATAATTTTTGGGGAATGTTATCACCAGTAAAAGAATATATGTGGACCCTTACATTATAGAGGAAATCAAAGAGTGGTACATGCCAACATCTATAATGGAGATCTGTAGTTTCCTTAGTCTATATGGGTGTTACCAAAGATTTGTGAAAAACATACCACAATTGTAAAACCCACTAAACAAGCTTAATTGGGTGGGAGAAACATATTTCTAGACCAATGAATGTGAATACTAATTCAATGAGATAAAAAATAGGCTTATCACGACACCCGTACTCACACTTCTAACAACTGGGTAACTCTTTGTGGTACATAATGATGCTTCAAAGAATGGACTAGGTTGTGTATTAATGTAAAATGATAAATTGATAGCCTACACCTCAAGAAAATTGAAAATTCATGTGAAAAACAATCACATTCATTATCTGGAGTTGGAATCTGTGATCTTTGCATTGAAAATCGGGTGGAATTATCTATGTGTGGAGAAGAATGAAATATATACTAGTCATAAGATCCTAAATTACATATTCACACAAAATTTGATTAATACATTCCAGTGAATATGATTAGACCTAATCAAGTATTATGACCATTCAATCCACTTTTATCATGGAAAAGTGAACAAATTGAAAGATTCTCTTAGTAGAATGGATCCTAAAACATTATCAATGGTGAGAATTTATAAGGATCCAATCTTTATAGCTTAGAAAATGATGAATATTGGAATCATTAAGGAAGCAACATCACCCAACCTTTCCCAAATTATTTTTCAACCATCCATCATGGACAATATAAAGGGTTCTCAAATATATGACGTTGAAATTAATAATAAGGTGGAAGCTATGAAAAAGGATGAATTATTAGAGTTTACAATTGATTAGGAAGGAATTGTAAGATTTGGGTCATAACTATATGTACCATATGATCCAAAGATAAAGAAGGATATTCTGAATGACACACATATCCCAACATTCTCTATTCACCTATGGAGCACAAAGATGTTTCCAGATCTTTGAGTGAACTATTGGTGGGACAATATGAATACGTAGATCACTGAATATACATCAAAGTTCTTGGTATGTCAAAAATGTAAGGATGAAATATAAACTTCAAAGGGGATGATGCAACCATTTCCCATAACATCATGGAAATATTAAAACATTGCCATGGACTTTGTCATCGGACTTATGAAGTCATAAAAAGGAAATAATGATATATGGGATGTTTTGGATCATCTTATAAATATTTATCACTTTATCATAATTAGGGAGAAATTCTCACTTGATGAACTTGAACATATATACATCAGAGAAGTGTTAATGTTGAATAGAGTACCCCGATCAATTTTATCTGATTGAGATCCAAGATTCACCTCCATATTCTATAAAATAACCCAACATGATCTAAACACTAAGATGATCTTCGGTATGGTTTATCATCCTCAAACTTATGGCCAATCTGATCAGACTATTGATACATTGGATGAAAAGTTGAGGGCATGTTATATGGACATCAAAGGAAGATGAAACCAGCATTTGTCTCTGGATGATTTTTATTACAACAATAATTTCCACTCAAAAATCCAAATGGATCCATATGAATCCATTTATTAGAATATATATAGAACACCAGGGTTCTATGATGAAGCCGGTGAATGTAAGATTATAGGACCTAAAATGGTAGAAAATGGTGGAAAATGTGAAAACCATTCAACGACACATCAAGGCATCCCAAAGTAGATAGAAGTGATATGAAACCAATCATCAATGGGACCTACAGTTTATGTGTGGAGACATGTTATTCCTACAAATATCTCCATGGAAGATGATCATGGGATTTTGAAAGAAAGGAAATATGAGTCCCATGTACATCAACCCCTTAAAGATCCTTGATCATGTCGGAGCTATGGCTTATCGACTGTCACTTTCCCCTATCATGTCTCAAGTAAATAATTTATTACATGAATCTATCTTGAGAAATTACATACCATATACCTCAAATGTACTGAATCCATATGTGGTACGGTTGGAAATGATCTCTTTTTTGAGGAGCTTCTAGTGAAGATCTTGGATCATAAAGATAAATTTCTACACAACAAGACTACTCACTTGTTCAAAGGACTATGGCAGAACCAAAAGTACAAAGAGGAAACATGGGAACCAAAGGAAGTGATGAAGTAGAATTACCCTCACTTGTTTTCACTATAGAATGTAAAATGAAATTTTGAGGGAGAAATTTTGTAAGGGGGAAGGAATTTAATGAACCAAAATTTCATCAATGGAAATTCCCAACATATAATTATGTCATATAGTATAAAAGACATAAAATCAACTTTATAACACAATAAAAATATAATAAATGATGAATAAATCAATTAAGATGTATTTTTAGAAATTAAGGAACTGATCCCGATTGAATTGTAACATGGCCATTGAAATAGTAACATGAGCATTAGGAATAGTATTTCAGCCAATATAACAGTAACCTCATCAATGAAATTATAAATAAAATTTTTTCATCATATAAATAAAAATATTTTATAATTATATCATAGTATAAGTAAATAAATATTTTTAAAATTATTAATTAAGTGTTGTTATTTTTATAAAACAATAATGTTTATTTATAATTTTATAAATAATATAATTATTTGAAATAAAATTTAATTTCATAAAATAGAATCATAAATTATTATTTTTATCATTATTATAATAAAATTTTATGAGACCTTAATTAATTTTTCAAATTGTTATAAAGTCAATTAATATTTTAAATTTGGTATTTTCCAAGTAAATGATTATTTTAATTAAAAATTCAATTTATAAATTTTATAAAAATATTTTCATAAAATAGATTTCAATTTTAAATTCTACACATTGAAAAATAATAAGTTTTGAAATTTGGGATTTTTTCTAAAATACTTGATTTTTTTAATAATAAAATATGATAATTTATGATAAAAACTAAATACATTAATTTTTGATTCATTATAGATGTAAGGATGATATCAGACCAAACTAAACTTCAATGTTTTAATCTATTTAGTGATAAAGTTCAATATATGCATAGTCATGGTCCAAAATAATAAACTAATGAATAGAATAATTAGAAAACACCACTTTCCTCCCCTATAAATACCACCTCTCACCACCTCTTCTCCTCACACCTTCCAAGACATCAATCTCATCAATGTTCTACCCAAAAATCTTCCCAATAACCTCCCTAACTTCCATGATCTATTGGTATCATCAAAATACCAAACTGTTTTCCCTAAAGAGGTTCTCAAGGAGTATAAATTCAATAGTTGAAATCCTCCTTCATTTTTTTTAATTTCAGTTCTTTTCTTATACTTTCCTCCCCACCACATAACCAAGAGGAATGATAAATACAAAATATTTTATACATTGAAATGTTATTATATTAATTTAATAATTCATCTTATAATCTCTTTATTTTTCTTTTTATTCTAAAAACGAAAATATCATTGTGGTGTGTCGATTTACCGCCACTATGGACAATGCATTTTAATTTTTCACTTCTGCATTCAGGGCTTGTTGTGAAACCATCATTATGGTTAAATAAGATTTTATTATACATATTATAAGTTATATAATTTTTTATAAAGAATTTATAGACATGATATTAAATAAATTATTTGAGTTTGATATGGTTGTAAAATTTTCCAAAATAAATTAAATCATTTTCATTAGCTATTTATTTAATGATTAATCTTCATAAATATGAAAAAAATAATATATCAGATCATTTAAGAATTTAAAATTTAATTAATAACATATAATTTCAATTCTGGAAAACTATTCAAATTTTACATGAAATTTCATACTCATATACAAGCGGATTAATCATGAAAACCAAGAAAATGAACACTTATGTACAATGTAATTAAACTCTATAACTCATCCAAAAGACCATAAATGAACTTAATAAAACTATAATTAATGAAATTAGTGTATAAAAGTTTTTTTATTTTTTAATTAATGAGTTTAATTTTAATATCAAGGATATTAAAGTAAACAAAGCATTCAGAGATAAGGTAAGGGGATTCTCGAACCCAGCTCTCTTTCTTTGGGTTTTCCCTCTTTTCCTAAATTTTCGGTATGGATGATCCATTAATGTTACTTAAATACCATTTATTTTTTCTTCACTTTTCTTTTTTGGGATATACATGTTTCCAATTTGTTTTTATGAATAATTACAATAGTTTTCCAAAAGAACTCTTCTTTTCAAAAATGCATCTTTTTCTTCTCATGAGATTGTTTCTTCTTCACTAAATATCGATGATTATTATTCCAAATATGTTATTTTGTATTTCATTTGGGAACCCCAATGTTTATTCATGAATGTATTCATTGTGAATGGAAACCCATTCCGTTCCATAGGTTATTTTATGTCCAATATTGATAAAAATTCTTTGAGACATTCATGATAATGTAAAGGTTATGATGTTATGGGTGAACCCAGAATTATATAGCGCTCAAATTATTTGGGTAATGTGGTTTTATCATGAGATAAAGTTAAATATGCATTAACATGATGCTATATTTGTTCATAACTATGTGTGGTATTTTACCACTAAGACATTCTGTTTCATTTTTATGTATTTACACATTCCATGCCTATATCTAATGATTTCACTCATGATTATGATGATGATTTTATGATTATGATTATGCTCACCCATGTTTCATGTCTTTTATTTTTCACCTAACTAGAATTTTATCTCACCCTTATCCTTAGGTGAATACTTTTACTAAGGAGAACACGAGGTCCAATAAGCTGTTAGAGAATAAAAAATTAAATAAATTTTTATGTATTATTATGTAAAGGTTGTATATGGACCTAATTTTACCAAGACACTAATCCTATGGATCCTGGATTTATAGCACCATTATGTTTTTTATCTTTAAAATGATGTAATAGTGATGTATGAAAATATAGAGTCGATATAGTTCCCCCACTACAATTTTAGTGAGGATGTTTGGGTTGTTGAATTTTGATGTATGGATTCTCAAGTAGTGTGTCATTAGTTAACATTGTGAAGAATGACTTTATTCTAAGTCACGGGTTCACATCTTAAGAATATATGAGATTATTAAGATTGTTTATACTTTCTATTCTATTTTTTTGGTTAAGATGACTAGATTAAGTATTATTCATTACTGTTTTCAATGAATCCTACTAGATATGTTTATACGCACCCCCCACAGAAGCATATTTTCTTGTATGTTCCGTGTCTTGTATAGATGCGTTGGACCATAGGAAAATATTGGTCCTCCTCTCATATATTAGTAATTTTAATAATCACAAATCATGTCAATTCATATTAATCAAATAAATTCGTATTAATAATGTTTAAACATTTCAATCAATTATTTAACTTTCAATATGTGAAATTATGTGTATCCTAGATCTCACAAAGATTTGGTAAATTATGTTTACATTTATATTTGAAGAAAGTTTGGATAGAAATATATTCCAAGTATAATAGACTGATAGTGATAGAAGAGATGAGATACCAACATTGCAGACGACCTACCAATGCATATGACTTACTGATGCAGATGACTTACTGATGCATATGAAACTACGGGAAAAATGGGCATTTGTGATGGGTTATTTGCGACGGGGATAAATCCCGTCGCAAATAGTCCCATTAGAAACTTATTTGTGACGGGGGAATTTTCCCATCGCAAATAAGTAGGTATTTGCGACGGGTTAGCTTGCCCCATCGCAAAAGGACTAGCGCGCTTTGTGCGCCAAATTGCGGGAAAGTTATTTGCAACGGGCGGTTACCGCCTGTCGCAAATAACCGGCGGTGGTAATAGCTATTTGCGACGGGAATATACCTCTGTCGCAAATACCTGACGGTAATAGCTATTTGCGACGGGCATATACCCCCGTCGCAAATAGTTTGTCGGCAGGTTATTATTTGCGACGGTACCCGTCGCAAATAACTATTTAACCGTTGACCGTAATAAATGAAGGCCAAGGTATTTGCGACGGGTATCGTCGCAAATAATACTATTTGCGAGGGGTATCACGTCGCAAATAGTCTCGTCGCAAATAATCTAACCTATAAATACCCCCCATCCGTTTTTTTCATTCATTCTCAAACTCCTTCTTTTCCTTTTCTCAAAACTCTATTTTTAGAGTTCAGCGTTTCTTAAGTTTACTTTTTTTTCGGAGTTGATATTGAAGTTTTCAACAACGCTCAGAGATCAACCTCAGATCAATTTTAAAGGTATTTATGTTTATTTTAATTTAATATTTATTTTAAATTTTTTATTAGTTTCAATTATTTTTAATTAGTTGTAATTTAATTATGTTTTCATTGTTTTGTTACTTAATAAATTTAAATTATTAGTATTCATTGTTCATAGTTAATGGTAATTAGGAATAAATAGTAATAATTTCCAATAATTAAGAATAAATGCTAATAATTAGTAATAAATACCAATAATTAGGAATAATTAGTAATAATTACCAATAATTACCAATAATTAGTAATAATTAGTGATAATTACTAATAATTAGTAATAATTACCAATAATTAGTAATAATTTCCATTAATTACCAATAATTAGTAATAATTTCCAATAATTACCAATAATTTGTAATAATTAGTAATAATTAGTAATAATTACCCATAATTAGTAATAATTACCAATAATTACCACTATTTAGTACTAAATAGTAATAATTAGTAATAATTACCAATAATTAGTAATAATTAGTAATAATTACCAATAATTGCCAATAATTACTAATAATTAGTAATAATTAATAATAATCACCAATAATTAGAAATAATTAGTAATAAGTTACTAATTACCAATAATTATCCATAATTATTAATAATTACCAATAATTAGTAATAATTACCTATAATTATCCATAATTAGTAATAATTACAGATAATTATCCATAATTAGTAATAATTACCAATAATTATCTATAATTAGTAATAATTGGTAATAATTAGTAATAATTACCAATAATTACCACTAATTAGTAATAATTAATAACAATTACCAATAATTAGTAATAATTAATAATTATTACCAATAATTAGTAATAATTAGTAATAATTACCAATAATTAGTAATAATTACCAATAATTAGTAATAATTACCAATAATTAGTAATAATTACCAATAATTCGTAATAATTACCAATAATTAGTAATAATTAGAAATAATTACCAATAATTACCATTAGTTAGAAATAATTACCAATAATTATCCATAATTAGTAATAATTACCGATAATTATCCATAATTAGTAATAATTACCAATAATTAGTAATAATTGGTAATAATTAGTAATAATTACCAATAATTACCACTAATTAGTAATAATTAATAATAATTACCAATAATTAGGAATAATTAATAATAATTACCAATAATTAGTAATAATTAGTAATAATTACCCATAATTAGTAATAATTACAAATAATTAGTAATAATTAGTAATAATTACCAATAATTAGTAATAATTACCAATAATTAGTAATAACTACCAATAATTAGTAATAATTATCAATAATTAATAATAATTATTAGTAATTACCAATAATTACCAATCATTACCAATATTACCAATAATTAGGAATAATTACCAATAATTAGGAATAATTACAAATAATTAGGAATAATTACCAATAATTAGGAATAATTACCAATAATTAGAAGTAATTACCAATAATTAGGAATAATTACCAATAATTATGAATAATTACCAATAATTAGTATTGATTCGTAACGATTACCAATAATTAGTAATAATTATCAATGATTAGTAATAATTACCAGTAATTAGGAATAATTACCAATAATTAGGAATAATAACATTATTACATTATTAGTATATTTTATTATTAATACTAAAATAATATAATTTTTTATATTATATACAATTCTCCTTTCATTTGTGTATTTTCTGTCTCCACATGTAATATTTGTATGTGGAGAAAGAAAACACACCGATGAAAGGAGAATTGTATATAATATAGAAAATTATATTATTTTAATATTAATAATAAAATATACTAATAATGTTATTATTTCTAATTATTGGTAATTATTCCTAATTATTGGTAATTATATGAATAATTACCAATAATTAGGAATAATTACCAATAATTACCAATAATTAGGAATAATTACCAATAATTAGGAATAATTACCAATAATTAGGAATAATTACCAATAATTATGAATAATTACCAATAATTAGGAATAATTACCAATAATTAGGAATAATTACCAATAATTAGGAATAATTACCAATAATTAAGAATAATAACATTATTACATTATTAGTATATTTTATAATTAATATTAAAATAATATAATTTTCTATATTATATACAATTCTTTTTTCATCTATGTGTTTTCTGTCTCCACATGTAATATTTTCATTTTTTTCAAAATTATCAACCTAATCACTAATGGAGAGGTGAAAGTAAATGCAAATATTACATGTGGAGATAGAATGATAAACACATAGATAAAAGGAGAATTGTATATAATATAGAAAATTATATTATTTTAATATTAATAATAATATATACTAATAATGTAATAATGTTATTATTATATAATTAATATTTATGAAAAAATAATATTAGTACTATAAAAATAATAAAAAAATTATATAATATTAAAATTATCAATATTTGTAACAGGTTTTGCTTTATTCTCAACATATTCAATTCTTAAAGGGTCAATTTTAGGTCTATCTCAATAAAAAGTTTGTGTCAGTCATGTATGATGTAAACTCTATAATTATCCTTGCTTGAGTGATTTTTCTAACAAATTATTCAAAACCAATAATGCTTTTATATTTTATAGAAACATATGGAACAACGATGTCGTCAACAATCATTATTAGGTGACCGCATATGGATAAAGCAACGTAGAAATCCAAACGGTTCTGGTTTAAATCCAGTATATGTAGAGGGTGTGGAGACTTTTTTATCATTTTCGGCATCAAATCCAGAATTTGTTTTAGAAGGAAAAATAAAATTCCCTTGTAGAAAATGTGCATTGAGAATGTTTGACATGTTTGACAAAGTGGGGGGACATCTCTTGCGTTTTGGTTTTCAACCAGATTATGTTTTTTGGTATCAACACGGTGAACGTAGTTCCAGAGCAGGTGATACCAACTTGATTCCAGATCCATCCCAGTTTCAAGATTTAGTACATGATGTTGCAGGTTCATCTGTTCAACATACAAAAACTCTGGCTGATATAACTTCAAATCCTGAGTTGGCACCGTCTGAATTTTATGAGTTGTTGAGGTCTGCTGAGGATGCATTATATCCTGGCTGCAAGATGAGAAAATTAGAAGCAGTTGCCAAATTTATGGCTATCAAATCAGATAACGGAATGTCAAACACCTGTTTTGACTAGATATTTTCTTTGCTTAAAACATTGTTACCCGAAGGAAATGTTTTTCCTGCAAATTAATATGAGAGTAAGAGGCTGGTTTGAAATTTGGGACTTACTTGTCAGAAGATTCATGCATGTTCAAATGACTGCATTTTATATTCTGGGGGAAATGAGTCGTTGGATAGTTGTCCCACATGTCGGAAACTGAGATATAAAGAAGACTTGAATCATCCAGCCGATGGTGATTCATGGAAACATTTTGATAGAGTGCATCCATCCTTTGCTTTAGAAGCTAGAAATGTTCGACTGGGCCTTTCCACTGATGGTTTCTGTCCGTTCGGATCTTATGGTAGTCAATATTCATGTTGGCCTATTTTTTTAACTCCGTACAATTTACCTCCATGGATGTTGATGAAGGAGACATATATCTTTTTGACTTTACTAATTCTAGGACATCCGAAGAAAAATATTTATGTTTATTTGAAACCATTGATTGATGAATTATGTTTATTGTGGAGTACTGGTGTAAGTATATATGATGTTCCAACGAAACAGAATTTCATACTAAGAGCAGCATTGATGTGGACAATTAGTGAATTCCCAGCTTATGGGATGTTATCTGGCTGGAGTACATATGGTCAGAAATCTTGTCCTTACTGTATGGGAGAGAACAAAACATTTATGCTCATTCATGGAAAGAAACCTTGTTATTTTGAGAGTCATCGCAGATTTCTTCCAGTTGATCATCCTTTTCACAGAAACAGATCTCATTTCAGAAAAGGAACAGTTGACAGGGACGGACCTCCAAAAATTCTATCAGGTTCGGAGTTAAAATCAGTTGTATTTTCATTAACTCCCATCACTTTTGGTCCCACAATAAACAAAAAGAAAATTTCTGGTTTTGGAAAAGAACACAGTTGGATTAAACGTAGCATATTTTGGGATTTTCCATATTGGTCTGATTTGTTGGTCCGACACATTTTAGATGTCATGCATATTGAGAAGAACTATTTTGATAATTTGTTTCATACAGTTTTGGATACGCCAGGAAAGAGCAAAGACAATGTAAATGCACGTTTAGATCTTGCCCAAATTTGCCGGCATCCAGAACTGGAACTGTTTGAGAATGTCAGAACAGAAAGGTTACTGAAACCAAAAGCAGCTTATACACTGTCTAAAGAAAACCGTTTATTATTTTGTCAGTGGATTTTAGATTTGAGACTTCCAGATGGTTGTGCTTCCAATTTGGGTAGATGTGTAAAGAATGGTCATATTACTGGATTAAAAAGTCATTATTGTCATGTTATAATGGAAAGACTTCTACCCATTGGATTAAGAGGTCGGTTGAATTCTGTTATTTGGGATTCCATAACAGACATTTCTCATTTTTTTTGGGAAATTTGTGCGGCTACAATAGATTATGATGCTCTATGAAAACTTGAAGAAGATGTTGTTGTAATTATATATAAACTGGAAAAAATATTTTCGCCGTCTTTCTTCGACTCAATGGAACATTTGATGTTACATTTTCCATATGAAGCCAAATGTGGAGGTCCAGTACAGTTTCGAGGGATGTACCCATTTGAAATATGCATGCAAAAATTGAAAAGAAAAGTACGTAACAAAGTATCTGTTGAAGGATCTATTGCAGAAGCTTATTTGCAAGAGGAAATATCTTTTTTCTTCTCCCATTATTTTGAATCTGAGTATCCTTGAAAACACAACCGAATGGGACGGAACGAGAGGAATATTGATGAAATCGACAATCAATTATCTGTTTTCTACCAGCCAGAGCTTGGTTTTGGTGGAGTTTATGAACGCTGGCTTTCGGATGATGAACATCACAGAGCTCATACGTATGTTCTGGTCAACTGTGAAGTGATGACATCAGTTTTACTGTAAGTGTTTATATCACTTATTATATCATTTATGTTATATTAAATAACTTTGGTTTTTATAGGTTGTATGATAATCATATCAAGAAACAAATTCCAAAAATTACAGCAGCTGCTCTCGAAGAACGCCGACTGAAAAATTTCTCTCAGTGGTTTCAAAAACTGGTAACATAAATTCTTTATCTTTTAGCAACTCATTCAATGTATAGTTTACTATATTGATAATTATTTCACAAATTTTCAGGTGTCTCAACATGCTGATAAAATTGACAAATGGCTGTGTATATTGAGTAACCCACCTTCCAAACTTGTTAAAACTTATAATGCATATGTGGTGAATGGATTTCGATTTCACACACATGCATATGGAGAATAGAAAAAAACAATGAACAGTGGAGTTAGCTTGTGAGGATCACATCATCGAGAAAATGAAGTTGACTTTTATGGAATACTTGATGAAATCATTGAACTCTGTTATCTTGGACAACATTACATAACCATGTTCAAATGTCGGTGGTTGGATACAGAGAGAGGCGTGTGTGTTCATCTGACTCATGGAATCATCGATATTAAATTTAAAAGTGTTCTCGTAGTAAATGAACCATTCTTATTGGCTCAACATGCACATCAATTTTATTATGCAAGGTACTGTGCTACATCAAGAGACTTGACTGATTGGTGGAGTGTAATAAAAATCAAAATTTGAGACAATCAGTTTTGTCAAAGTGAATGTGCTTTCACGGATGTGCAAAGAATTGATGTTTTTCAAGAGAGTACTCAAAATCAATATTTTTTACAAAGAGACATGAGTATCGATGACGACACCCCACATTTAAGAGTCGGTGATGACGATGATGTTAATGATGTCACATATGAATTTGAAATGGTAAGAGATGAAGCAACTGGAACTCGAATGGATATCGATGATGTTGAGGAGGAATATGAAGATGACATTGACATATATGAAGATGATGATGAAGATGAGCACTGATAGAATTCCATGGTAGTTATATACAATCATAATATATATATGTATATATAATAGTAATTATCAATTATTTTCTAACAACATTAACATTTTCTGTTTCAGATGGATGAAGACACATTTCGTGAGTTGGCGGATGCTGACCAGACTTTCGATACGGATGAGTTGCTGGCAGATGACCCTCAGCCTGCAGGCGCTCCAGGGAGTACGCGGAGGGGGCGCGGTCTTGCACGATTGATGATTCCTGACCCCATCCCCGAGCGACGTCAACGTCTTGGGTTTGATCCACGCACACGGAGGTGTGATAACCTGTGTGATAATCTGTGTATTTGACTAAGATTTCATTAATCTATTCACATAAAAAATGTTTATTATTTTTACAGTGTTCCGCATATAGCATTTGGACAGGGCAGCGCTATTTTGCGCAACTATTTCTCTCAGTCGTGGACCACATGGGAGCAGATTCCCATTGATGTGCAGTAGGCCATGTTCGGCCATTGTTTGGTACGTACGTAAATACATAATTTTTATTTTGAAAATTATTTCATTTCTAACTTGATATTTTGATTTATTTGTAGGGTTTATGGTATCTGATCGAGGATACCATGCGTGATGCCATCCACAAGGCATGGGAGGTGGCCATGCATGATCGCTTTCGTCAGTTTTTGCACAATTTAAGAAAAGCTGCCACGAAGAAAGCAGGAGTGTCAGATTTTGACAAGTCATGTAGAGCACACCGACCAGAGTACATTTCATCCCATGTATGGGATGGATTATGTGTGCACTGGTTGAGTGGTGACTTTCAGAGGAGATCATCGGTGGGGAGGCAGAATCGGGGGAGACAGGAGATGACTCAACGAGCTGGGAGTCGTTCTTTCAGTACTCACAGACAGCATCTGATACGTACATTATTTATAAATATTTTATATAACTATAAATATTAACAGTTTATTTTTTATTCTTATAGGCTGTCAAGCACCCCGATATTACGGAGTACGACGTATATCAGAGGATATATAGTGATCCTGCTACTGAGGAGCTCAGAGGTGATCGTCAACATCACATCATGGTCAGTATTATTTGTTTTCAAGTTTAAAAATTAACTGCATATAATATATTCACAATTTTAATTTTAAATTGCAACTACAGGAGTCATATGAGGCCGCAGCGTCATAGACCCGGCCTGAGAGTCAGGCCGAGTCATCAGATCAGACCACTGGCCGTCAGTTTGATGAGGCGGCATGGATGTAGGCCACCCAGTATGCCTTCGAGAAGGGCCGGGTAGTTGGTATTAGCTCTTGACTGACTCCCGGAGATTAGTATGGCAGTGTTGCGATGTCAACGTCCAGCTTGAGAGGAGCTCGTGCATCTACTTTTGCTACACAGTATGAGGATCAGTTGTGATCTCAGACTGCACTGATAGAGAGTCTTTGACAAGAGCAGGAGCAGATGCGTCAGCAGCAGTAGCAGCATGAGGAGGAGCATCGACGCCAGCAGCAGCTGTACGAGGAGCAGACGAGTCGGTGGCAGCAGCAGCACCAGGAGCAGATGGAGTACATGCGCCGACTCACTCATGCTTTAGGGATGACGTTTCCTCCACCAACATCTGCAGATCCCCCCTCCCCCCTCCCACCCTCCTTCAGATTAGAGTTTCTTTTTATGTTATAAAGTTTGTTAAATCAAAATATGAATTTGTTTCTATTCGTAGATTCTGTCTCATTATAAAACATTAATAATATTATATTTTGAAATAACAATATTAATATGAATAATAATATTATTTATATTTTATAACATTAAATTATATATATATATTAAAATTTTATAATATTATATTTTAATTATATTTTTTTTGTAATATTTGAATTATTTTAATATTTGAATGTAAAATAATTATACCATTTTTATATTAATTAAAATAACTTATTAATATTTTTTTATTTATGAATTATAATTCTAATATTATTATATTAATTAAATCATTTATTAATATTCTATTATTTTATATTTTTGAATTATAATTCTATTATTATTATATTAATTAAAATAATTTATTATTTTTATTTTTGAATTATAAATATATAATTATATTAATTAAAATCATTTAGTAATATTTTATTATTTTTTATTTTTGAATTATAATTGGATTATTCTTATATTAATTAAAATAATTTATTAATAGGTTATTTTTTTATTTTTTTTATAGTATTTGCGATGGGATACGATGCCCGTCGCAAATAGTATTATTATGATATTCATTAAAATATTTTAATAGTAGTTTTTTATTTTTTTTTTAAAAATAGTAATTGCGACGGGGCCCGTCACAAATAGTTTTGCGACAGGCCCCGTCGCAATTACTATTTTAAAAGTTTTTACAAATATACGGAGTAATATTTTCAACGGGAAGGATCCCCGTCGCGAATAATATCTTTAGTGACGGGCCCGTCGCAAATAATTGTTGTTGCGATGGCGTTTTCCGCAACGGGCGATTTGCGACGGGCCCCTGTCGCAAAAGGCCATTTGCGACGCGATCCCGTCGCAAATGACCCGTTGCAAATACCTGTTTTTCTAGTAGTGTGACTCAGCGACACAGACGAATTACCGATACAAATGACTCACCAACACAGATGAATTATCGATGCAATCGACCTATCATCAGTACAAGTGACCTATCGAAGCATGGTGCTACCAAAACAATGACTCACTAATAGCTAAAACGAGTCCCTGGTGTAATGAGTCACTGATGTATGGAAAGACTGATAGAATGACAAAACGATGGGTTGAGTCAATGATAGAAGGAGATACCTACCAAGGCCTCACTGATAGTCTATTTAAATATTCTTTGGTTTAAAATTATTTCTATCGGTTATATTTTGAATGTTTTTAATGTGACTGAATAATTTAATTCCTTTTTGTAGACATTGTAAAAGAGGATGTCATAAATATGTGGTACTGTACCCACCTCAAATATTCATATTTTTCTCCTCAATAATAAATATATTAAAAGGAGAGCACATGAAAGGATATGCATAGATAAAATCGCAGAAACATAAGAAGACTTACAATGAGTATCATACCAAAGAAGGAGAACACATAAGGAATTATTCATTCTTGATTAATGTGAACCAGAGGCCTACCAATCATCAAATTTCCATCACCTTAGTATCATTCATCAAAAACCAAAGTAGATAAACCTCCCACCTTCATGGAAGACAAAACACAATGCTTCACTATACTCTATTTTCAGTGTCTGTTTCCAGAAGAGGACTCAAGCTTCAACTCTGATACATCAGAGAGTTCAGAGCTGAACTAAATCACACTTAGATAATCTACATTCTCTTTTTAATATATTTTTATCTATTGTGTACCTTTTAACTGTAATTTTCAGCAATGTGTGTGTCTATTCTAAAACACACACTATCTCCTATGCTAAACTACATGATACTATATATCCTCAAACACATATCTTCTTAAATTTTTTTCCCATGTAGAACTGTGGAAGAGTTTCTATGTGACCTGGTAATATTTTTTCCCATGAAAAATAGTGGAAGAGGTATTCAGACCTGTAAAGTCTTGTGCACTTTTGTTAACCCCAATCCAAGGTGTGGATTTAAGCTTTATATATATATATATATATTCGTGGCAGGTGATCATCAAGTTTAGTGGATTAGGTCTTGTCTTGAGACTAAACCACTAGTTTTATTCACCATGTTTTTCAATTTGTCTTTCTTTTTTTAACTTATATTTCAAAAAACTAAATTTTACATTGATATTTAGTCTTGGATAGTAGTTATAACTATTTTGTCTTATTAGAGTGGTTTTAAAAGTTATATCAATATCTAATATTATTATAAATAAGAATTAGTCAATCTTCTATGAAACTATTTGAATAGTTAGGACATTTTAATTTTACTACATTTCTTAACTAGCCATTTTTATTTTAATGTGGGGGAACATTATAAATTAACATTTTTTAATAGAAATTGTTATAGGAACTCAATTCACCCCCTCTTGAGCATCCTAGTCCAAACAATATTTGATATCAGAGGATTTTTAAATCCCTATTTCCATAATTTTTAATCCTTTTTTTCAACTTTGATTTTTGTTATGTTTTAAAGATCTCAAAATTTTTGTTAGTTCTAAATTTTTAGTTCTTTAAATATATAAACATTATTCTTTAGTATGGATTATATATTTTAAGGAAATTCTACCAACAAAAATCCATTTTTTAATGGAAGAAATTATGAACAGTGGAAAATTAAAATGAAAATGCACTTAGAAAGTATGGGTTTTGAGATTTCGTCTTCAGTTATAGATGAATTAATATTAATGCTATTGATAGGCACACTTTATATGAAACCACTATGGCTACTTATAATAATAATTGAAAATCCATGAATTCCTTATATTGTTATTTAGGAGATGAAGAATTTAGCAGAATTTATGCATGTAAAACAACCCATGAAATTTGGGACACTATATTTGTTTCACATGAAGGAACCTATAGTGTTAATGAAATGAGAGTTAAAACATATAATATTAAATATGATAACTTTAAAATGAATCCTATTAAGACTATTTCTAACATGTATCTCAAGTTTAATGAAATATTGAACACAATGATCTCACTGGGATGAGATGTTACAGCTAACAAGAAAATCATGAGAATACTCAGATTCTTACCAGATATACGGAGAGGAGCTTTGTCTCAATAAGAGTATATTTTGATATTAGAAATATGCTATTCAAGGAGCTGATAGTCAAGTTGATGGTGTATGAGTAAGAATTAAAACTCAACAAGGAAGAGGAATATGAACCAAAGAGAAAGTTAGCGGATTTCAAATCCACTACTTCTAAGAATAAGGTAAAAGAAAGGATAAAATATCATTCTGATAGTACAAACAATGAATATTCATCATTAGATAGTACTGGGGAAGTGGAACAATAATCCGGAAGATTTAAGAAGTTTTATAAAAGATATGAATTTTTTAGAAATCTTAACATCAAAGGAAGATATGATCAGAAGGGAAATTGGAAAAGGATTGGAATAGAAGTAAAAATATGATGGAATAGTCTATTATGAATTTAATATAAAATTACATGTAAAGGCTGATTGTTTTAAGCTAAAATAGAGGAAGAAATATGAGGACAAATATTGAAAGTATAAAATGCCATGAACTCAACATTGAGTGCTTCTGAGGATAGTTCCAGGGACTCAGAGTCTTCATATGGTGAAAAGGATAACAAAGACAACATGTGTTTTGTGACAAACACATCTTAGGTAACCCTTGAATCTCTGGTACAAGATTCCTATTATTCTAGAGATGAAATTGATTCTGAATGTATGAATAGTAAATAATTATTTGAATACTGTAATATTATTGAAGACACTTGTAATGAGTTAAAAGATAAATACAAATATGTAATGAAACAACATTCCTTAACCACTACTATCAAATCTGACTATGCTATAGAGAAGGAGAAAAATGTTCAATTACTCAATGGGAACAATGAACTTAAATTATCTAACGAGGAATTAAAAAAGTAAATAAAAAAATTTACCAATGGAAAAAATACTCTTACAAATATTCTTGGGAAAAAAATTCTCATATATATACTAATTATATATGATACCAACCCGGTTAAATAAATCTCACCAAAAACAGGTTTGTGACTAAATCTATAAAAATATTCTCTATCTAAAAGTGAAAATTATTCTCTTAGTCCATGTTCTATAAAATACTTTACTACATCTAGTTTGTTTGACCAAATAGAGTCTATTTTTCAAATATGTTACATACTATTTATAGGAAACCCATGAAGAAAATGCGGGTTCCTAAAATATTAATTACTAATGTTACTGGACCTAAACAAACATGGGTACAATTTTGTTTTTGTTTGATTATTTTGTAGGAAAGTTGTTTGAAGAGCTCCTGTAAAAGCTTATGGTACTTGGACAGTGGATGTTCAAGACACGTGAAAGGATATTACTCATGCTTCAATAGTTTAATAATGATTGATTGTGGGCATGTCACTTTTGGTGATAATACTAAAAGGAAAATAATTGTCTTAGGAGAGATTGGTAACTCTAACTTAGTTTTAATTTCTAAAGTACATTTTTGATGGATTGAAATATAATCTACTTAGTATTTCTTTCCTATGAGATGATAGATTACATGTTAAATTTGAATATGATTCTTGAAATGTTTTTAATTATAAGAATGAATTAATATTTTTTTATTTTAGAAATGAAAATGTTTATACTGTTAGTCTAGATTCCTTGATTTCTAAAAATGTTTCCTATTTAAGAACCTTTCATAAAGAGTTTTATATTTGGAACAAGAGATTAGGAAACTTCAATATACACTCCCTTATAAATATTACTAGAAAAGTCTTAGTCGAGGATCTACCCAAACATGAGTATCCAAATGAAAAAGACTGTAATCCTTGTCAAAATGGTTAATAATACAAAATCCCTTTAAAACCCAAAAAGAAGTTTCAACTTCTCAACCTCTCAAGTTGGTTCACATAAATTGGTTTGGAACATCTAGATTTTCTAGTTTAAATGGAAAGCAATATGTTTATGTTATTGTAGATGACTATTCTAGGTACACTTGGACCTTTTTCTTGGCTCACAAGAGTGAATACTGTAATAATTTCACCAATTATGCTAGGACTGTAGAAAATATTAGTGTACTTAGGATAAAATCTCTATGAAGTGACACCATGACCGTGGGTTTGAAAATAATGATTTTGAATTCTTTTTCTCAAAAGATGGCTACAATCATAACTTCTCTTCCGCTAGGACACCTCAACAAAATGGCATTGTTGAAATAAGAAATAAGAGATTATAATAAATTTCTAGAACCATTCTTAGTGACTATGACTCACCTACTTACTTTTGGGTATAAGTTGTTAATACATCATTCTACATTATCAATATAGTCTTAATTAGAATAATTCTTAAAAGAACTCCCTACGAGTTGTGGAACAATAGAAAACCCAAGGTTAATTACTTCAAAGTTTTTGGTTGAAAATTCTATATTCTTAACAATGAGGATAATCTAGATAAGTTTTCCTCAAAGAGTGATGAAGGAATTTTTTTAGGATATTCAATCTCTAGTAATGACTATAGAGTATTTAACAAAAGAACCAAATGTGTGGAAGAATATGTACATGTCAAATTTGGTGAAAGAGATCCATATGAACCTAAGACCTCCCTTGAGAATATTGAGGATGATATGTCAAATCTAAACATAAATGAAATTTTTTTTGACCATATTATGAAGGAATATGTTAAAACACCAAGTTCTAGAAATTTTCCAGATTCAATCCATAATGATCCTGAACCTATGGAAGAACAAGAAATTATTATCCCTTCTTTCCCTAGAGCTATCTAAAACCATATAAACCATCCTTTAAATACTGTTGTTGGAGATTTAAATAAAGTAACATAGACTAGAGATTCTCTAAGAAACCAGGTTAAGAATCAAGCCATCTTGTCATACCTTGAACCTAAAAACATCAATGATGCTATCAATGATGAATTTTTGGTGATGGATAGGACAGATGGGCCAAATAAGTTTGAAAGGAATAATGTTTGAAAACTTGTGGATAGACCCAAGGAAACCTTTACCATAGGCACTAAATGGGTTTTTAGGAACAAAGTATATAAATTTGGAAACATAGTTAGAGACAAAGCTAGATTGGATGCACATGGTTATCGTCAAGAATAAGGAATTGACTATGAAGAATATTTTACACCAGTAGCTAGACATGAGGCCATTAGGATCTTTCTGGCATATACAACACATCTAAATTTCAAACTATACAAAATGGATGTAAATAGTGCATTCCTAAAGGGATATATATTTAAGGATGGTTTTTTGAATAAACCCCTGGTTTTAAAAACCCTCATTTTACAAATAATGTTTTTAAATTGACAAAAGGTTTATATGGCTTAAAGAAAGATCCATGAGCTTGGTATGATAGGCTCAGCACATTTCTTTCTTCCAATGGTTTTAAAAAAGGTATATCTAAACCTAGAATCTTTATAAAAATAATTTCTACAGATGTTATAGTAGTAAAAATTTATATTGATGATTTTATTTTTGGATCTTCAAAAGATTATTTATGTGTTGATTTTTCAAAGATGACACAAAGTGAATTTGAAATGATCTTAATGGATGAACTAAAATTCATTCTTTGATTTAAAATATTTAAAAATAAAGAAAGTATTGTTTTCAATCAATGTAAATATACTAAGGATATTTTAAAAATATTTAGCTTTGAAAGCACTTAGAGTAGTGAAACTCCTATGAGTACGACTTGAAAATTGGACCTTCTGGAATATGGTAAATCTATTGATCAAACCACTTACAGAGGAATGATTTGAATCTTATTATACTTAACTACTTGTAGGCCAGATATTATGTTTAGTATTTTCATGAGTGCTTGTTTTCAAGAAAACCCCAAATAATCTCATCTTCTTGAGGTTAAAATAATTTTCAAATACCTCTAACATTCTTCCAATTAA